>CM060684.1:128358269-129068269 GCA_030686995.1 Artemisia argyi
ATTAGAGGTGAATTCAGGCCTACCTCCAAAACCTTAGAGTTTGTTAGAATCATATTTTTATTTATAACAAGTGTCGATCATTAACGTATAGATATAGGTTGCTTTAGAATATCATTATGATGAAGTTTATGTGTAGTACTCATGTTTTGTAAAAGTCTAAGGGCCATTAGTGTAATAATGTAAAAGATTAGAGAAGCCCTAGACTATGAGTATAAATACTCTTGTAAACCTCATTTGTGAGGTTGGTTCTCTTAGTGATTCATTTAGTCATAACAAAGTTATTATTCCACACACTAGAGTTCCCACTCTCTCTCTCTCTACTTACTTTCTCTCTCTAGGTTTAGGCTTGATTCAATAGTGATTTAGGTTGTTCTACGGTCCGACAAGTGGTATCAGAGCTAGACTCAGAATGTACCAATGAATTGACGAAGCTTAAAATGTCAGTAATCGAAAAGACTTGTCCTGGACGGGTAATAATTTCAAGCTAGTCAACTAGTGATGTAAGCGTGTCTCGAATAGGACTTGTCTGAGTAGAATGTACCGTATCGAGAGACTTTCTTTGGACTTGACCTGGACGGGTAATAACTTCAAGCTAGTCTAACTAGTGATGTAAGCGTGTCTCGAATCGGTCATGTTCACTGAAAGTGGATCAATTCAAAAAGTGCAAACTCCTCACGCATGTGCAAATTTCTTAAAAATCCATGAGCACATGTGAAGGGGGAGTCCTTCAAAAGAAACAAAAACTCTCAAAGTGTCAACAAAAATGTGTTTATATCCATAAACACTTTGAGAGATTTTCAATCAAAGGTTTCATGGCAATTATAGGATTCGTGGAGTTATAAGGTGACTAAGGTTAGGGAAAACTGTCCTATGATCCGCCAGAGCCGGAGGGATCTACCCAAGGACAATTCCAATAGATTAGAATTAGAAGTCCTTAGGTATGATTGAAAAAAGGAGAAAATGAGAAAGGAGAAAGAAGGGTTTGAAGAATTAAAAAGAAAAATTATGAAAATGGGTGAAAAGAAATAGCCCTCCATATGTTCAACATTAGGGCAGACACCGGGTTCAATTCATATGCTACTGGTTGTTACTAAGGTGACACCGGTATTGAAGATAAAGACGTCATGGACCCAGTGACGCACTGCACTAAACCTTCTAGCCACTCAAGTTCTCTTAAAAGAGCTTGTTTCATTCTCATGGGGAACCGACATAATCTATCGACCTGTCTCTTAGAGATGGTTGATATTGAAGCAGGAGACCTCTCCCTAATCTCCGCATAGGAAACCAAATGTGCACTTATCGAGTCTAGAGCCCCGAGATTCATCAAAAGATCTCATAGGAACACATGATATCTCTACACTGGTTGTTCATCATTAAGGACACCAGATGTAAACCTAAGAGTCCTTCGCAGATCTTAGCAATCTGCCGAGAACGTTTATGAGAGAATTTACAAATGTATTTCTCAATGAATGAACGGAAATTCCTGCCAGGGTCAACATCAAGCAGCCCTGACAGCAGGTCACTTCGGTAATTCTTTATGGGTTACGCTTAGTGTTCGCGGTGGTTTCAAACGGTCTACAGTCGTGGAGTGATCCCCAGCGACTCACCCAGTCATTGAGCTACTTAGTAGGTCTCGTAAGCTCTTTCGGGAGTATCTGATATGGGAACGGCCATGGTAAGGGTTAGAAGGAGTCTTCACACTATGCTGTTGACGATCTCTAATTCCTTATCTGTAAGTACCGGTTGTTTATTGCTAACTGTTTACCTGCAGCTATACATCATCTCCATGGCGAAAGATTCCACATGCTCATACATGCATCACAAAGTCAAAGGAAAGTTCTCACAAAGATCAAAGGATAGCAACAATCAAAGAAAGATTCTACGCCAAAAAGAAGAATCTACAAAGTAAAGTGACAAAGATCTAAGTGAAAGAACAGAAACAACAAATGCATGTATCACAAAGACTTAAGACGTATGAGCATGTTGGAATGGCAGACAACCACCACAAACACAGAAGTGACGAAAGGCAGATGACATCATCGGATCACTTCAACAACAATGAAGCATGATGAACTGGAACTATGATTCATCTAGTGATTCTTAAAGACGACAAGAGCTATGAATGATAAAGTTTAAAGACAAAGATAATGATGTCGCGCAACTTCAATGACCAACACTTAGGGGGAGATTGTTAGAATCGTATTTTTATTTATAAAAAGTGTCGGTCATTAATGTATTGTTATAGGTTGCTTTAGAATATCATTATGATGAAGTTTATGTGTATTATTCATGTTTTGTAAAAGTCTAAGGGCCATTAGTGTAATAATGTATAAGATAGATGATGCCCTAGACTTTGAGTATAAATACTCTTGTAAACCTTATATGAGAGGTTGGTTCTCTTAGTGATTCATTTAGTGTTAACAAGGTTATTATTCAACACACTAGAGTTCCCACTCTCTCTCTCTCTCTCTCTCTCTCTCTCTCTCTCTCTCTCTCTCTCTACTTACTTTCTCTATCTAGGTTTAGGCTTGATTCAATAGTGATTTAGGTTGTTCTACAGTCCTACAAGTGGTATCAATCGCCTAGGGATAATATAGGTTGTTTTAGGTTTGATTTGGTTGAAAAAACTTGGTATAAAAGTGATTTTTTAGATTTCGGTTACTGTTCATCCCAAACTTTTCGAGTTAGGAATTTTTTTTCGAGTTAGGGTGACTTTTTATCGAGTTAGAATATCAGTTCTATCGAGTTTGGATCAATTCCATCGAGTTTGGATTTGATTTCTTATCGAGTTAGGTACAATTTCTATCGAGTTAGGAATTTTATCATATCGAGTTAGGTACGCTTATCGAGTTTGGTGTCTGTTTATCGAGTTTGGTGTGGCTTATCGAGTTTGGTGTCTGTTTATCGAGTTTGGTGTGGCTTATCGAGTTTGGTGTCTGTTTATCGAGTTTGGTGTCTGTTTATCGAGTTTGGTGTTGTGTAAGGAAAGGCTTATCGAGTTAGGACTTATGCCGAGTTAGGCTGTTTCACCTAATCGTTTATCGAGTTAGGTTCTTTGTGGCTAATACCAAGGCGAAACTTTGCCAAAATTTCATGGACTTTTCAAGTTAGACATCAAGTTACCGAGTTAGAACTATTTTCGAGTTAGACAACAAGTTACCGAGTTAGAATCCTATCGTGTTAAAAAAAAAAGAAAAAAAAGAGTTTTTTGGCGGGAAAATTTGAGTAAAATTGATTTTTCACACGAGACTAAACGTTCAATTTTTACGCGAGATTTAAATTTTGGTATAAGGTTGAAAATTTTGGCCCGAAATTCAAAATTTTAAGCCAAAATTCAAAAAATTTCGGTAAAATTTAGCGAAAATTTTTCAAAACTCAAATTTTTCTAGTAAGCTTAGAATTGGATTTTATAGTGATTTTCAAATTTTGAGAAAGAAAATTTTCATACTCGATTTTTGGCGGGAAATTACGAAATCAATCAGATCAACCGAGAACGAACTTTCATCTTCACAAAAACATCTAATCTTCAACAACAACCTTTGTTATCTTTCAAAAGATCCTCAGAACAACGTTTCACTTTGAATTCAAATCATGGCAACTCAACAAGACATTCATGCTGCCGGTGCCAAAAACCGACCTCCAATGCTTGAAAAAGATGGATATCTTCCATGGACAAGCCGCATGCTTCGTTACATCAAAACAAAGCCTGATGGTAAATTAATGATCAAATCCATTGAAAAAGGTCCATTTCAGCCAAGACAAGTTCAAATTGAAGGTAATCCAAATGAAACACCTCCTACTCAACCATTCGTGCGTGAACAAACAGAAGCAGATTACACAGAGGAAGACAAGAAGCAGATCGCTGCAGATGATATGGCAATGCATTTAATCCAACTTGGATTACCACGGGAGATCTTTGCTGCGGTCGACAGCTGTGAAACTGCGTATGCTATGTGGGAACGTGTTAGAAGGATATGTCATGGAACAGAGATTGGACAACAAGATGTTGAGAACAAACTTCTTACTGAATGGGAGAATTTCACATCCACCAAAGGTGAACAGATTGAATCATACTACACCAGGTTTTGCACTTTGATGAATGAGTTAATCAGAAACAAGTTGACACCTCGACCAATTGCAACAAACATCAAATTCATCAATAACCTTCCAGAAGAATGGGGTCGTTATGTTACAATTGTCAATCAAACAAAGGACTTACATAAGGTGAATTATGATCAACTCTATGACTTTTTGAAGCAAAATCAAACTGAGGCTAATGAAGTAAGGAAAGAAAGATTGGCTAAGAATCATGATCCTCTCGCATTAATTGCTAATACACCAACACCATTACCAGTGAACACTCAACAACCATCATCATCTTCCACTCACAACTACATGCAACCATCATGCATTCTACAACCAACACCGGTCTACCAACAACAGTTCTACCCACAACAACAAGAAGTTATTCCACAACAGCAACACCCACAACTCCAAGAACCGGAATTCACTGACAATGATGAAGCTACTGCAGCATTGTCCCAAGCGTTTGCTTTTCTGTCAAAGGCATTCCAAGGACGCTATTCTACACCAACAAACAACAACCAAAGGATCTCATCAAACACTCGCAACAAGCAGTTTGCTCAGCCGAGTTTCAATATGCAGAATGCAGGTCAGAATGAAGGGAATCAGAATGCAGGTCAGTTTGCAGGGAATTAGTATGGTCAGTATGCAGGGAATCAGTTGGGTCCGTTTGTTGGAAATCAGAGGGGTCAGAATGTTGGTAATCAGGCAATGGGTTATCAGAATAGGAATGTTGCAGCCCCAGTTGTTGGGAATTTGGGAAATGTGAATCAGGGTAATCCGGTCAAGTGTTTCAACTGTCAGGGTGTAGGTCATATGGCAAGGAACTGTCCTACTAAGCCGAACAAAAGAGACCTAGCATACTTGCAGAAAGCAGTGTTGCTGGCACAAAAGAATGAAGCAGGATTTCAGTTGAATGCAGAGGAGAATGACTTTATGGCTCTTATGGATGACATGGAAGATAGAGAGGATATCGATGCGAACTGCATATTCATGGCGAATCTTCAGGAAGCTAAGTATGACACGGATTCTGACTCACTTCCTGTTTATGACACCAATGCACCATCTGAGGTATCAAATTTCAACCCATGTCACAATAATGATATATTTAATATGTCTCCTCATGAGGAACAGCATTTTGAGAAGCAAGCATCCACTTATGATACATTCCTGGACACGCCAAGTAGTAGCAATACTCCTTCAGCGACTCCAGATGTGAATCATAATGGAGGCTTCGTTTCACAGCATGCTGAGAATGATGAGGAAACACGTGCTTTGTTTGAATCATTATTGAATAATTGCCGTATTGAAATTGAGAATGTGAAAAAGGTCAATCGCGATGTTAAGGCCGCGAATGTAAAATTGACCGCTGAGCTTGAGAGTTACAAGGAAAACGCTAAAGCTTTTGAGTTTCATAACAAAAGATTGTCTGAATTAGAAACTGGTTATCAAAATTCCGTTTCAAGGGAAAAACAATTGCAACTCAAGTTTGATACACTTGATGTTAATTCTTTCAAGAAAATAAAAGCTTTAAACGCGGAAATTTCTGATTTACAAAACCAACTTTCTAAACAAAAAACAGCTTATACCAATCTTGAAAAAGAAAGGGATGAGTTGAAAAAGGACTTTGCAAAGAAAGAAGACAAACTTTTGGCCGAAATCGTAGAGTCAGAACACATGATTGCTCATTTAGAAGAATTAGTGGTTAAGTCGGGTCAGTCAAGTCAAACAATGAAAATGATTTCAAATCAAACTAATCCGATTTACCATACGAAACATAAAGTGGCTCTTGGTAACAACACCCCCAGTAATCTCAAGAAAGCTCAGCAAGAACAGAATGTTTTGTATAATGGTAATGTGCTTTACACTAAACATGATCCTCCCGTCATTCGGGATTCTGTGCAAACGATAGAACATGTCGAAGAGAGCATTTCTAAAATGAAACAAAAGGATTTGAAACCCATTGATTACAACAAATTGAACAAACTTTCGGGAATTACTTTTGTTCCACAAAAAGAACCATCTGTGTTTTCCATAAAACAACCATTCTCAAAAATGTTTTCTACGAAAGTAATTGTTTCAAAATCTATTTCAAATATGGAACAAATGTCTTCTAACAACACTTTTAATACAAGTGAGGCTAGAAACATTCTGGATGACGTTAAAAAGAGAATTCAAGAACTTCAAAACATTGTTGCTTCTAAAACTACAATCGATATTAACAACTGGCATTCCAGTTTTCATATTTAGCAGAAAAAAGTTTTTGAAAACGAAATTACTATCCCACTGAATAACATCAGTGCGAGGGTAATCCATTTTGAAAAAGCTTTCTTAAAAGAAACGGCCGACTTTGTCAAGGACCACAAATCCCTGGTAAACGAAGCTAATGATACTCGTGAAAACATGAATGTTTTGGAAAACCTAAATGATTCTCTCTTCGAAGCTATTATGACCACTGATATTATGTCCATCATTTTACAAACATATTCTGTTCAAGACGATGAAAGACTGAGAGCTGAGACCTCCGAAATTGTTTCCAAATATGAAAATGCTCTTATAAAGATTGAAAAAGAAAATGTGTCATGTTTTAAACAACTTGATCGAAAAAAGGAAGAATGCAAGTATGACAAACTGTCGTATGAGCGTGCTTTCAAGAACATGAAAGAGCAAAATGATCTTTTGAGGGCTCAACTTGAAAGTCAAAAAAGGAAGGGTGAGGAAACTAAGTTTGCAAAACCATCGACTTCGGAGAAACCAAATGTTCCAAATATGGTTCAAAAACCAAAAATGTCTATTTCACGGTTTGCTCCAAAAGTCGATGAGAAAAAGGATTTGACAAAACCAGTCACTCCAACACCCTTGCCCAAGAAAACTGAAAATGAAAAGATTGTTGATAAAGGAAAAGCGGTTGTCGAAACACCAAAAGTTCTAGCACCTGGCCTTTTTAGGATTAGTCCCACTAGTGCGTCTGCCTCAACATCTAAGACAAATGACAAGTGCATAAAGGCTAATTCTAAAGAATCTAGGGATGCTAAAAAGGACAACAATATAAATCCTAATGTGTGTGCCTCAACTTCTACAGGATTAGAAAGCACCTCTAAGAGCAGCAGACTACAGCCTAGGAGCAATACAAGGAACAATAGAGTCTCGCCTGTCTCTAAGAGTAGTTGCAAGAATAAAGTGGAAGAAGTAGAAGAACACACTAGGAATTTATCGTTTTCTAATAAGAGACATATTTCATCTGAATGTAATGTCGAGAGTACTGGTCTAATGCATGTAATGACACTGTTTGTTTAATATGCAAGAAATGTTTAATTAATGATGTTCATGATTAATGTGTTTCTAAGAATGTGAATGTTACGCCTGAACAGAAGAACATTTCGAAAGGTCCTAGTGTAAAATCTAGATTTGTTGGAAACCTAATTAAAAGAATTAGGAACACCACTAATAGTCGCACACCTAGGAACTATCTTAAGCATTGTGTTTGGATTCCAACGGGTAGAGAATTTATACTCAAGGATGGAAAATTAGAAATAGTTCAAGCTAAACAAATAGCAACTGTCTATGAGTGTGATTTAGAATGTACCCCTAACCCCATGGAACCAAATTCAAAAAGGTGTCCAAATACAAATTCTTCTGTTATTGGCAGGTTATTGAAATATGTCTTTGGATCGTCGACTCGGGTTGCTCCAAGCACATGACCGGGAACTTAAAGCTGCTGATCAATTTCATTTAGAAATTCATGGGAACTGTACGCTTTGGAAATGATCATGTAGCAGCTATCCTGGGTTTTGGAAATCTTCAGTTTGGGAATTTTTTGATCACTCGAGTTTACTACGTCGAAGGGTTGGGACACAACTTGTTTTCAGTTGGGCAGTTTTGTGATGCAGATTTAGAAGTTGCATTCAGCAGAAACACGGTTTTCATAAGAAATTTGGTTGGTGATGATCTATTAACTGGTAATCGTGGTACAAACTTGTATGCTATCGACATCAACCAAATGGCTTCTTCATCACCAATTTGTCTTATGACAAGGGCAACCGAAACTAAGTCCTGGCTATGGCATAGACGTTTATCCCATCTTAATTTCGACAACATCAACAAGTTAGCCAAAGACAACATCGTCACCGGACTTCCTAAGTTCAAATACACCAAGGATCATCTATGTCCATCATGCGAACAAGGAAAAAGCAAAAGAGCATCATATAAACCCAAAACCGTACCTAGTTCGGAAGCAAGGTTACATTTGTTGCACATGGACTTATGTGGCCCAATGAGAGTTGAAAGCATTAATGGGAAGAAGTATATTCTCGTTATTGTTGATGATTATTCAAGATATACTTGGGTAAAGTTTTTGAGATCAAAAGACGAAGCACCAGGCATCATCATCACCTTTCTGAAGCGTATTCAAGTTCTACTTCAAGCTCCAGTAAGGATTGTAAGAACAGATAATGGCACAGAATTCACAAATCAGGAGTTAAGAACCTATTTCGAAGATGTTGGAATCACACACCAAACATCAGTTGTTAGAACTCCACAGCAAAATGGGGTAGTTGAAAGAAGAAACCAAACTCTTGTGGAAGCTGCTCGCACAATGCTAATCTATTCTAGTGCACCACTATTCTTATGGGCTGATGCTATTGCCACTGCTTGTTTCACTCAAAACTGATCCCTAGTACATCCAAGATTCAATAAAACCCCATATGAGCTTGTGAACAACCGTAAACCTGACATCTCTTACCTTCACGTGTTTGGCGCTTTGTGTTATCCGACGAATGACAGAGAAGATCTAGGAAAGTTAAAAGCTAAGGGTGATATTGGAATATTCATTGGATATTCAGAAAACTCGAGGGCATTCAGGGTGTATAATCGAAGAACTAAAAGGATAATGGAGACGATGAATGTGAAGTTTGACGAGATTTCACAAATGGCTTCTGAGAGATACGCTCTAGAACCCGCGCTTAATCCAATGGCTTCTAATCAGACCAGATTAGGACCCGCACCAAACAGTCAGACTTCTGGACACATCAGTTCAGGACTCGTGCCTAATGGAGCTCATTCAACAAACATGGACAAACCTTCAGAACACGAACTAGAAAATTTCTTCGAGTTAATGTTTGATGAATATTATGGTGGAACTTCGACAAATGCATCTCAACAACATTCCGCTGCACCCGCTCAAAATCAACCACCACCACCACCACTGGATGCATCTACAACAATCGAAGCTGAAGCACCAACTACCTCAACATCATCTACATCTACTCAAGCCACTCCAGTACTTGAAACTGAATTACCAAGAGTTGATGAGCAAAACCAAAACACAAATTTTCAAGAAGAACCAACAAATAATTCAAACGATGTTGCGTTAGAAGAAGGAGAAGAAGTATTTGAAAACCCGTTTGCAACAGACTCTGCTGAATCTTCTTCAAGGTTACAAGAACCGTCTAACACACATACGTTAAACCCAAGGTACCCTTCTATGTTTCAATGGACAAAAGACCATCCAATAGAACAAGTTATTGGTGAACCTTCAAAGCCAGTTCAGACGAGGAGACAACTTGCCACCGATCTCGAATTGTGCATTTACATTTGCTCAATAAGCCTCAAAGAACCAAAGAACATTCGGGAAGCAATGGCAGAAAACCCTTGGATTGAAGCGATGCAGGAGGAACTTTTTCAATACCTGTTACATGATAGTTGGGAACTTGTTGAACGACCACTTGATAAACGCGTTCTTGATCTCAAGTGGTTGTGGAAGAACAAAATGGATGAGGAAATGATTGTAATTCGTAACAAAGCTCGTCTCGTGGCTAAAGGATATCCACAAGAAGAAGGGATAGATTTCGAAGAATCATTCGCGCCTGTAGCTAGACTTGAAGCAGTCCAGATTTTCTTAGCCTATGCAGCTCACAAAAACATCACAGTCTATCAGATGGACATTAAGACAACTTTCTTGAATGGAACTCTGAAAGAAGAAGTGTATGTGAGTCAGCCAGAGGGATTCATCGACAAAGATCATCCAGACTACGTCTACAAGCTTAAGAAAGCCATCTATGGTTTAAAACAAGCTCCAAGAGCGTGGTATGATGAACTATCATCCTTCTTGCTTAAAAACAATTTCACAAAAGGAACGGTTGATGATACCTTGTTTATCAAAAAATTCAAAGATGACATTTTGATCGTTCAAATTTACGTGGACGACATAATTTTTGGATCAACCAATCCTAACCATTCAAAACATTTTGAAAATCTCATGAAAAGCAAATTTGAAATGTCCATGATGGGGGAACTAAAATTCTTTCTTGGTTTACAAATACATCAATCCCCTCGTGGTATTTTTATCAATCAAGCTAAATATACAATAGAGATTTTGAAAAAACATGGAATGGAAAATTGTGATTCTGTTGGTACTCCAATGGTCACCTCACCAAAAATTGATGCTGATTTGTTTGGGAAACCCGTCGATCCGAAGAAATATCGGAGCATGATCGGTTCTCTCATGTACTTAACTGCTAGTCGACCTGATATTCAATTTGCTGTTTGCTTGTTAGCACGGTTTCAGGCAAAGCCTACCGAACTTCACCTCAAAGAGGTTAAAAGGATCTTTCGGTACCTACGAAGAACCATTAACATGGGACTTTGGTATCCGAAGGATTCGGGGTTTAATCTAACAGCCTTTTCAGATGCCGACCATGCAGGAGATCAAGTTACAGCAAAGAGTACATCAGGTGGAGCACAATTTTTTGGTGAAAAGCTAGTAAGCTGGTCGTCAAAGAAACAGGATTGTACTGCGCTATCAACCGCTGAAGCCGAGTATGTGTCTCTATCTGCGTGTTGTGCCCAAGTTCTTTGGATGAGGACACAACTCACAGATTATGGCTTTATTTTTGACAAAATACCTATGTATTGTGACTCAAAAAGTGCCATAGCCATCTCGTGCAATCCCGTACATCACTCTAAGACGAAGCATATCAAAGTCCACTATCACTTCATCAAAGAACACGTGGAAGAGGGTACTGTTGAATTATTTTTCGTTAAGACTGATTACCAACTCGCCGATCTATTTACTAAAGCCCTTCCAAAAGAAAGGTTTGACTATTTAGTTCGACGAATTGGCATGCGAATCCTAACTCCTGAGGAGCTAGAACGTCTTCTCGAATCTTCTTGAAAAATGTTTTCAAAATCACTTCGCTGTAAATATTTAAAAAAAAAAATACAAAATTTGAAAACCAACAAAAACAAAATACAAAAATATAAAATTCTCTAAAAATACAAAAACAATATAAAATCAAAAATCCAAAAATATTCTTCTCACGCCATGTCTCTCGTATAAATCAATATTCTGTACGTATCTAGAAATGTCATTCAAAAATGATATGGACATGTACAGATGCTTGAACGGGAGTTCTTTAAAATATTTTTCTAAAACATGTCGTTTCTCAAAACTTTCTTCACAATGGCTTTCGTATACTTTAGTACGAAACCCGGACCCGAATGATGACTTCTGATTATTTCAAATCAAGGACTCGTATTTTCAAGGACGAAATCTTTTTCAAAAAAGTTCGAGTCTAAACAAACGAAAAGGATTTCAAACATAAACTCGTTTTTTCAAAACAATAATCTTGAGCACTTTTTCAAGATTGTTCAGAAGATTTCTCAAAATCATTCAAATGAGTGCTCAAGATAACTCCCTCAAACCCTTAATTGATTTTAAAATGTGCTATCATTAAGGCGGAGTACAAAAACAAAATTGTTCCGAATTCATGCAAAATGAAATTTGTCTTTCTCTCCAAAAAGCTTTTTCTTAATCTGTTGATATCAAAAATATCACGATATGCTATTTTTGAGGGGGAGAAGACATGATTAAAATGTGATCAAAGATGTTTAAAGCTTGTGACTGAATCTCAAAAGAGCTCGACTCAGAATGTACCAACGAATTGACGAAGCTTAAAATGTCAGTAATCGAAAAGACTTGTCCTGGACGGGTAATAATTTCAAGCTAGTCTAACTAGTGATGTAAGCGTGTCTCGAATAGGACTTGTCTGAGTAGAATGTACCGTATCGAGAGACTTTCTTTGGACTTGACCAGGACGGGTAATAACTTCAAGCTAGTCTAACTAGTGATGTAAGCGTGTCTCGAATCTGTCATGTTCACTGAAAGTGGATCAATTCAAAAAGTGCAAACTCCTCACGCATGTGCAAATTTCTTAAAAAATTCATGAGCACATGTGAAGGGGGAGTCCTTCAAAAGAAACAAAAACTCTCAAAGTGTCAACAAAAATGTGTTTGTATTCATAAAACACTTTGAGAGATTTTCAATCAAACGTTTCATGGCAATTATAGGATTCATGGAGTTATAAGGTGACTAAGGTTAGGGAAAACCGTCCTATGATCCGCCAGAGCCGGAGGGATCTACCCAAGGACAATTCCAATAGATTAGAATTAGAAGTCCTTAGGTATGATTGAAAAAAGGAGAAAATGAGAAAGGAGAAAGGAGGGGTTGAAGAATTAAAAAGAAAAGTTATGAAAAAGGGTGAAAAGAAATAGCCCTCCATATGTTCAACCTGAGGGCAGACACCGGGTTCAATTCATATGCTACTGGTTGTTACTAAGGTGACACCGGTATTGAAGATAAAGACGTCATGGACCCAGTGACGCATTGCACTAAACCTTCTAGCCACTCAAGTTCTCTTAAAAGAGCTTGTTTCATTCTCACGGGGAACCGGCAAAATCTATCGACCTGTCTCTTAGAGATGGTTGATATTGAAGCAGGAGACCTCTCCCTAATCTCCGCATAGGAAACCAAATGTGCACTTATCGAGTCTAGAGCCCCGAGATTCATCAAAAGATCTCATAGGAACACATGATATTTCTACACTGGTTGTTCATCATTAAGGATGCCAGATGTAAACCTAAGAGTCCTTCGCAGATCTTAGCAATCTGCCGAGAACGTTTATGAGAGAATTTACTTATGTAGTTTCTCAATGATTGAACGGAAATTCCTGCCAGGGTCAACATCAAGCAGCCCTGACAGCAGGTCACTTCGGTAATTCTTTATGGGTTACGCTTAGTGTTCACGGTGGTTTCAAACGGTCTACAGTCGTGGAGTGATCCCCAGAGACTCACCCAGTCATTGAGCTACTTAGTAGGTCTCGTAAGCTCTTTCGGGAGTATCTGACATGGGAACGGCCTTGGTAAGGGTTAGAAGGAGTCTTCACACTATGCTGTTGACGATCTCTAATTCCTTATCTGTAAGTACCGGTTGTTTATTGCTAACTGTTTACCTGCAGCTATACATCATCTCCATGGCGAAAGATTCCACATGCTCATACATGCATCACAAAGTCAAAGGAAAGTTCTCACAAAGATCAAAGGATAGCAACAGTCAAAGAAAGATTCTACGCCAAAAAGAAGAATCTACAAAGTAAAGTGACAAAGATCTAAGTGAAAGAACGGAAACAACAAATGCATGTATCACAAAGACTTAAGACGTATGAGCATGTTGGAATGGCAGACAACCACCACAAACACAGAAGTGACGAAAGGCAGATGACATCATCGGATCACTTCAACAACTATGAAGCATGATGAACTGGAACTATGACTCATCTAGTGATTCTTAAAGACGTCAAGAGCTATGAATGATAAAGTTTAAAGACAAAGATGATGACGTCGCGCAACCTCAATGACTAACACTTAGAGGGAGATTGTTAGAATCATATTTTTATTTATAAAAAGTGTCGGTCATTAACGTATAGATATAGGTTGCTTTAGAATATCATTATGATGAAGTTTGTGTGTAGTACTCATGTTTTGTAAAAGTCTAAGGGCCATTAGTGTAATAATGTAAAAGATTAGAGAAGCCCTAGACTATGAGTATAAATACTCTTGTAAACCTCATTTGTGAGGTTGGTTCTCTTAGTGATTCATTTAGTCATAACAAAGTTATTATTCCACACACTAGAGTTCTCACTCTCTCTCTCTCTCTCTACTTACTTTCTCTCTCTAGGTTTAGGCTTGATTCAATAGTGATTTAGGTTGTTCTACGGTCCTACAGAGTTTGATGGTTCACACCATTTGTATGGCAAAAAGTCTAATGATTTTCCAAACCTTACTTGTAAAACTAATAACTCTGACTCTCCTACTACCATAGGAACCTCTAAGCACACATCCCACCATTTGGACTTACCAGAATCACAGATGTAAACTGGCATTAGGACGAATGACTCCCCTGACTCTAGTAGTGTCTCTAGTGATCATTCTAATGAATATGTCTCTTGTTCTTTCAGGGACAAGACCTCAGAGACCTCTACCTCTAGTTATGCCAGCTGTGATTCCAAGACCAAGTCAGACTCACCCAAGTCCTCATCAAAGCTATTTGTCAAGTCATCTTACAAGTCTGTAGACTCTAGAGTTGCTGCTGATGAAGTTATTTCAAAGACAGCTTCTTCTGAAGACTTGTTATTTACTTCTTTTGAAAACAGTTCATTTCAGTCATTACAAAACAATTCTATTTTTGGTGGTTGTTTGAATAATTTTGTGGTTAATAAGACATCTTTTGGTTTCAATAAATCTTCTAGAAAGAAGAAGTGTTATGTTTGTGGTAGTAAATTGCATTTGATTAAGGATTGTGATTTTCATGAAAAGCGGATGGGTGTTTCTGTTGCTCATAATAGACCTAGACCAAAGTGGACTAATGCTTACTCCAAACCCTCATGTGTTCCACAGGCACCTTACACCACCAGCAGAACCAACTCAGTTTCTGCTGATAGGTCTGTTCTTGCTGGTGGGTCTGTTTCTGCTAGTAGATATTTTACTACTAATAGTAATATATATTTTGCTAGACCATTTTCTGGATATCATCATACTTATTTTCAAAATGGTTATTGGCCTGGATGTTATGACCCAATGTTTTTGGGAAGGGCAAATTGGGATTCTGCTGTAAAGTCCTCAGCAAATTGTTCTTGGAAATTTAATAGACCATATGTATACAGGGGTTCTAGAAACAATGGTGGATCTAACTCATCTACATGGCTTCATAATAATGATCCACAAGGCAGGCTCAAGTCTTTCATGACTTGAGTCTCTCTATGGTACTCATATTGTTGTATATTTTGTTGTTGTAGGGACATCCTATTTTAAATAAAGTCTTAAGTATTATTGATAGTGGCTGTTCAAGAAGCATGTCTGGTAATCAAGAGAAGTTACATAATTTTGTGCCTTTTGATGGAGGTAAAGTGAGATTTGGAAGTGGAGAAGGAAGAATCACTTGTAAAGGAACCATCAGAACTACAAAGGTGGATTTTGAGAATGTCTATTATGTGAAGGAGCTACAAGGTATTAATTTGTTCTCAGTTTCACAAATCTGTGACAAAAAGATTCCTGTGCTTTTCACTGAGGAGGACTGTCTCATTCTTTCACATGACTTCAAAATACCTGATGAAAGTCATGTATTGCTAAGGGTTCCAAGAAATCATAATCTTTACACCTTTAACTTGAATGATGTCAAGCCAGAAGGTGATCTAGCATGCTTGGTGGCTAAAGCATCCTTGGATGATTCTACAAAATGGCACAGAAGGATGGCACATGTAAACTTCAAGGTCATCAACAAGCTTGCTAAAGATGGACTAGTTCATGGACTTCCTTCCAAGATATTCACTAATGAACATAACTGTGTTGCATGCAACAAAGGAAAGCAACACAAAGCTTCTTATAAAGCTATTAATGCTGTGAGCACAATCTCATAACCTTTGCAGTTGCTTCATATGGATCTTTTTGGTCCAACATCCATCAGGAGTATTGACCATAAGTACTTCTGTTTGGTGATCACTGATGCATATAGTAGGTTTAGTTGGACATTCTTTTTGGTGACTAAAGATCAAACCTTTCAGACTCTAAAAGAGTTTATGGCCCTCATTGAAAACCAACTTAACAAGAAGATCAAAGGAATCAGGTGTGACAATAGGACAGAGTTCAAAAATGCAAATCTTATTGAACTCTGTGGGACAAAGGGTATAAAAAAGGATTATAGCAATCCCAGGACTCCACAACAGAATGGAGTTGCAGAAAGGAAGAATAGAACCCTGATAGAGGCTGCAAGATCCATGCTTGCTGACTCTAAACTTCCCACTATGTTTTGGACTGAAGCAGTGGGCACTTCTTCTTATGTACTAAATAGGGTGTTGATTACTAGACCTCACAATAAAACACCCTATGAGCTTTTGACTGGGAAGAAACCTACTATTGAATACTTGAAACCTTTTGGATGCCAAGTGACTATTCTAAATACAAGTGATCACTTAGGGAAATTTGAAGAAAAAGCTGCTGAAGGGTATGTAGTTGGTTACTCAGCTCATAGCAAGGCTTACAGGGTATATAATTTGGCTGCAAAGAAGATTGAAGAGACTCTTAACCTGAGATTTCTAGAAGACAATGAAAATGTTCAGGGTAAAGGTCATGAATGGTATTTTGACCTTGACTACTTGACAGATCACTTGGGGTATACAAGATTTAAAACTAACCCTTCTGCAGGTACACAAGAGTCTCCTACTAACATTGCAGGTACCTTGAAAGATAACTCAGACAGTGATTCAGAATGTGATGAACCCACTATTGTTGTTTCTTCTCTCCCTATTCATGTTGCAGGTCCTATTAACAAAGAAGCCTCTGATGCCAAAGTTGCTGATGATGTGGAAAACTCAACTTATGCAGAAGATCTTGCTAGACTTAAAAAGCAAGAGCATGCAGCTGCTGAAGAAGCTAAAAGGTGTAAGATACTAATTATGTCACAAACATGAAGTATATGGTGATGTTGTTGGCGTTGAGTTAGATGGAGGAGGGAAAAGAAATAAAGAAAGATAGAAAGAGAGTAGGAACCTTTAAGAGAAAAACTAGAAATCAATTAGCTTGTGAATGAAGGTCCAACCCTAACCACATGTGGAGAGGGGTATTTATACTACCTAACAAACAAATGATAAAACGCCCACACCCGGGCTATGGATCAGGCATACAGTGGGTAAAGACCCGTCCTTCTTCCACGATGTTAGGTAATCTGCTTCTAACTAATAACTAATATCTAAACTAACTACGAGCTAACTTAATGCTATTACAATAATTAGGTGACCGAGACTTTTACAGGAATATTTGTATTCCTAACAATCTCCCCCTAAGCGAGGTCACCTTTGGAAATTAAGCTCTTGATCTTGAAGTATTCTTTAGTCATTGTAGCTCGTAGGTTTTGATTCTTCACTTTTCTGCATACTTTGTACTTCAAGCAATGAACTTGTGATTTGAGTTCCTTTGAGACGTGTGATCTTTGAGCTTCTTTGAGATCATCAGCCACAGTAAATCTCCAAGCTCATCCACAGTAGTATCTCCTTCATGTGATGTAGTGACTTAAGGACCCTCATGCTCATACCCTTCTGTATCTGGAGACTTTACATCAGAGTTGTGGATCAGGAGACTTTTTCATCAAAGTTGCGGAAACGTTGTTGGTAGTCTCTCTAAATTTGTTGTAGCAAGTCTCTCATCATCATTGATAGTGAGGAGGATGTGTGAGCATGAGGTATGAATTGACCTGATTCAGCTGGAAATAGGAGCCATTAACGCCATCTTTATATGTGTCCCTAAAATAAAACAGTTAGCAATAAAGATAGAGAACGAGTATGGCTTTGTCATTCGTTCTGCGAGGTCAGACTACCCTCCAGTATTGTGATGACCGACCTGTGATCAGGTAGAGACTCTTTTAAAGAGGACTATCCTTGACAGGAATTTCCAGCTTGTAGTAATGAATTTTCCAAAGAATCCACTTTGGAATCTTCATACTAAGCATGTTCTCATACCGGAATGTCTCAAAGCAGACAGCACGATAGAGTGAATTGGTGAATTGATATTCACGGATTGATGAGAAATTGATTTATAGAAAACACTCGCGTGTCATATAATAAACAATTTTTGAGACACGACGAGAGTTTTATACTTCACATCACATTTCCATCAAAAATACTTTTGTTTGAACGATTATACACAATCAATGTGCTCGAAAGATGGTTGGTGAGCACATTGAAAGGTTTTTGCAAAAGTATCCGTCAATCCATTTCCTGGAACAAGTTTGATTCAATGTTGAATCGCACCATTGTTGCTTTCTAGTTGTCACTTGATCATTGATCCAAGATGGATCTCACATGTCACCTACCAAGAGCTTGAGTGATGCTCGCTCTAGAAGGATTTCCATCTTCATTGTGAATATTTTCATATCACTCGGATGTTCTGGCAATACCACAAGGATAATGCGTAGGACTCTAAATATTTTATCTTATTTTCCATATTGTGTGAAACAATAAGCATATTTGGAAGTGTGTCCTATTGAGATTTATGGATGATCTCATGGCTCTAGACTCAATTAGTGTGCTTTGATCCGCTCCTGGAGACTGGGGAGGCGTCTCCTGTTTAGGTATCAACATAGCTCGCAATGAGCGGTCGATACATTGCACAAGGTTCCCCGTGAGATTGAAACAAGCTCTTTTAAGAGAACTTGAGTGGTTGGGAAGTTTAGCGCAGTGCGTCACTGGGTCCATGACGTCTTGTCTTCAATACCGTTGTTACCTTAGTAACCGCCAGTAGATTATGAATTTGAACCCGGTTTCTGCCCTAAGGTTGAATATATGGAGGGCTATTTCATTTCACCCTTTCTCATTTCATTTCTTTTTAATTCTTCAACCCCTTCAGTGCTTACCGAGACTTCATCACTAGAACCTTGTTGGGTTTGTTCCAGTCCTAGCTCTATCTCAGTCGGCACTCTTCCCTATCTCACTTTTCTCTTTTTTTCAATCATTCCTAAGGACTTCTAATCTATCTAGAGGATTGTCCCTGGGAAGATACTCCCAGTTCTGGTTGATCATGGGAACTCATACCTAACCTTAACCATCCTTATAACTCCGTGCATAAAGATAAATGGTCGGTCTTTGGTATTTGATTTGTGTGAAAACCAATTATATAATATAGTAGTATAGTATCGAAGTGATCCACGTAAAATACGGATCACCCGAGTCGTTTCCCAATGAAGGCGAATGGAATCGAGAATATCGATTCGTGAAATCGTGAATTGAAAAGTGAGAAAGTGAAAATAGCAATCAAAATATTCAAGTAATCACAAACAAAGATGAAATATGCAAAGAGTACAAGCTAACAATGCACCAAAATCAAAAACGTAAAAACGGAAATGCAACCGCGTTATTTAAAACGCGACTTTTATTTGAAAATGATCCTACAACCTTGAAAATATTTTCTAAAAATCTTAAACTATTAAAATGAATTTTAAGAAAAAGAAAAATATTTTTTTTTGACTTTTCTTTTATTTTCTATGAATTAATTTTGATTTTTGGAATTTAAAATGAATTTAAAATAAGGAAAAATAGAAAAATTAAGTGGAAAAATGAAAATTTAAATCTAAAAATTCTAAAATATTATAAAAGAATTTCTAAAAATATTTTTCTATTTTTCACAACCTTTTCTGAATTTTTATGGATGTTTGGTTATTAAAAGCTATTTAAAATTGAATAAAATAAAAAAAAAATTAAGAAAAATACTAAAAAGGCTTGGAAAAATCTGGAAAAATTCCAAAAAATCTAAAATAATAAAAAGAACTTGAGAAATTTTTTTGAAATGAAAATGAATAGTGGAACTACTGATTTAGTAGAAACTGCTTATCACAAGTGATTATTTATAAGCACTTGTGATCTGTTTTATTTGAAACTTTTAATACAAGCTTAGAATGATACAATGAGCTTAGATATGCAAGATTGGATCCAATACAAACACAAATATCCAAAGATGCAACAATTATGAATCAATAAGCTCAAGTATTAAGATCTGATATACGCAGAATTAAGCAAACACAATCCCAGAAATAACACAATGATACAAAAACCACAAACACTCAAATATTACTCAGAATCAAGCACAAATTACAACTACAAGCTCATGAACAAAAATACAGGCCTATAATGCAAATCAGTTCCCCTATCTCAACACAGCTACTTCACAGGCTCAATAAGCACTTATAAAGAACTCTAATGAGCAAATAAGTGAGGGCAAAAGCTACTCTGAATAACTGAGTTCACAAAATTACCAAAGATTAGGAACTCAGTTACTATCTTCTAACCAAACTGCTTCCTAGAAATCTTACAAAAACTGAATGCACAGGGGAAGTATCAGCTCAGACTAACAACTTCAATCCAAATTTCTAATAAGCTAAGACATTCCAATCCAACTTTTTCCTTTTAAAATTGCTTAACTAACTGAAAAACTCTTAAAATCAGCAATCCACAAGTTATTAGAATCAGAAATGAAAACTAGAGATGCATTCAAAAATTTGATCAAAAACTGAATCACAATATTTTTTGACTTTTTATTTTTGAGACTACTTTGACTTATATGAGTTTTAGCAGCTTAATTCTTCTCCTAATAAGATATATTAAGCTACAATATACTAGTTATACGCCAACTCTAATGATATTACAACTATCCTCCTAATTCCACTTTCAAATTAGTGCTAGAACTAACTGTGTATGCAATCAACTACTAACTTTGACTTTTACCAAACTACTTACTAAATTTATTTGATTATATATCTAATATTAATACTACTGACTTATGTGTTCAATCCAATTACTACAGCTATAGCTATAAACCTCAGTAACAATTGTATCCAAACACTCCTTATGCTAAAAAATACACTATACCAACAGTTACTCTAAATACTACTCCACAAATCAAGTTCAGTTTATGAAGATGAAATCCAAATACATCACATCTTAGATCTGTTCATCATTAAACCACAATCACTCAGTAACTAATAAGATGACAGATGCAATTAATCACTAGATGAAGCTACTTATTACACAGATCTGAGATCAAGTAGTTCACAAAACTCAATAGATGCAACAGTGCAGCAATAATTTTCAATGTAACAGTAACTCAGTTAAAATCTACAACTAAACTCAGATCTATAAAAACAGATACTCAAATCAGTTATGCTAACTCAGATACATCAAACATATGCAATCAAAATATCAAACAAATTCTAACTCTACTATAACAACTACTGTATCAGCTAATAAAATCAATGAAACAGTACACTTAAACTAAATTACAATTCAAATCAGATCTAACTTTAAAGGATTTCAAATGAAATTTACCAAGGAATTTCCCCTCAGCTAGAACAGAGGGGATTCACAGAAGCCTATCTCTAGGATAGGCAGGTTCTTCCTTTGCTAACCTTGCTTATCCAAACAATACCTCTGCAACCACTGATCAAATTTTGTCTTTGAATGATATTGACAATTGACTCAAACAACTCCACTAATAAGCTAAAAAGCTCAAATTGAATGTATAAAAGGAAAATAAGCTCTACTGTGAGCTATAATAACTATTATGTAAACATTTTTTTTTTTTTTTTTATATTTTCTAAATTTTTTTATTTATTTTTATTTTTTAATTTCTGATAAAAGTATATAAAAGAAATTAGACTAAAGTAGTTGAGTTAAGCTGATTGTAACTAAGATAAGCAGAATAAAAGCATAATTAAAACAGAATGAGCAAAAGTAATTGAACAATAAGCTGATATTAATTGAAAATAAGCACTTCTTATTAAAAATCTAAAGTGAAATTACATTGACTACACTAAGATACATTCAAAAGAAAAATCGACAGAGTTTCCCTACTACAATCTACACACCTAAATAGCTAAAATGAACCTCTATTTGTAGCTGAGGAGTGAGGTTGGATCACGGATTGCCAAGCTGGCAATCTGTGTGAACTTGTGCTTGTTTGAAGTCTCTGAGAGTCGTGAGATCAATCCCAATCATTTCCCAATCAATAAGTACCCTTGGATCAGAAATCGTGGCGTGTTTACACCAATGATAGCTTGCTACGTAGCCCCCCGTGTGTTTCTTAGCTTCTGACATGCTCTGACATCACGCAATCTTCTAGAAACCTTATTGAATTGACGTCCGTACCCTTAATTGTGGTAATAATTATGCTTGGGAGAGTTAGGGTTCTTAGGGTTCTGGGTAAAAATGGATTTGGGGGAAAAGGGAAAAGCGGGGTAAATTTATTAATAATATTTTGACTTTTTGACCCTTTGTAAAAGCTTTGACCCGTTTGACTGAAAGGGTTGTGGACCGGGTTTTGGGTATTTAAATGATGGGCTTGGATAACCAGTTTTGGGCTTTGATTAAAATTTAGACTATCACTTTTGGACCAGGCTTTTGTTTGTTAATTTTTGATGATTTAAGCTTAGTAAACCATAAGGACCATATTTGTATTTTCTGAAATCACAAGGACTAAATCTGCCATTCTTTGTAAACTTGATACAAGGGTTTATTTTGACATTACTTGAATAATTGGAGTACTTGAGATGTAATTTCTTCAAAAATCTCCTCAAAGGATTAATTTTGATAAATGATGAAACTTCAGGGACTGAAAGTGACAATCTCTTAAATCTTTGATCAAGGACTAGTCTTGCAACTTAATGAAACTCTGGGGATCTCTTTTGACTTTTTAAGCTCAACTTGATTTCCAGCTTGACTTTCTGACCTTTTCCTACTCTCGTGCCCGTTTTTCCGGTTTTTACTTGAATTTTCGTCTTTTTGTGATAAATCCGTGACTGCATAATTACAAACATAAAACACATGTTTCTTTGGCATTTGTTAGCGGGCAAATTACCTGAAAATGTATGTAACTTGCCACTTTTTCCCATTGTATGTAGCCTTCTTTATTTTTTCCCAATCTGTCAAGGAACTTGCAAAATCCGTTCACTGCGTGTAGCGGTGACTTGTTTGACCTGCTAGAGCAGGTAAAGCTAACGGTCGTTAGGTTTATCATTACACAGTTAGTCCTTTAGAATAACAATCGTTTATCATGGCTACATACAATGAGAAAAAGTAACAAGTAAAATGACTTTTTACGTTTTCGCTCGATTTTTTACGTTTTCGTCAGCTTTTTCACGTTTTCGTCCGTTTTTTTACGTTTTCGTCTTTTTTACGTTTTGTCGGTTTTTTTTACGTTTTCGTCAGTTTTTTTACGTTTTCGTCCGATTTTTCGCGTTTTTGTCCGTTTTTTTCGCGTTTTCGTTTGACTTTTTTATGTTTTCGTCCGGTTTTTCACATTTATACACACGTGTATAAAAATGTGTGTATAAAAATGTGTGTATAAAAACGTGTGTATAAAAAACGTGTGTATAAAAACGTGCATAAAAACGTGTATAAAAATGTGTGTATAAAAATCCGTATAAAAACATGCATAAAAACGTGTATAAAAGTGTGTGTATAAAAACGTGTATAAAAATGTGTGCAAAAACGTGTAAAAAACGTACTTGAATTTTAAAAATACTAAAATTCATCTAACTTGTTATTTTTTGTCATTGTATGTAGCCATGATAAATGATCGTTAGTCTAAAGGACTAACGGTACAATGATAAACCTAACAACCGTTAGCTTAACCTGCTCCAGCAGGTCAAACAAGTCACTGCTACACGCAATGAACGGATTTTAAAAGTTCATTGACAGATTGGGAAAAAACAAAGAAGGGTCTATACAATGGGAAAAAGTGACAAGTTGCATACATTTTCAGGTAATTTGGCCTTTATTAGCTCATATAGTCAATTTGGGTCGGTATTTAGCCATAAAATGGTATGTGAATTAGCACATACCAAAATCCCTCAGACTAAGATATTGTCGTGTCCTCACGCAATGTGATCAATTCACGCTTTTGGGATAAATAATTTTAAAACTCTTCCTACTAACTTTGTAAAGTAGCAAAGAAGTTCAAAAGAAGTAATAAAATCATTTATTCCCGAAAACGCTCCTTTTTCCAAAATTTTTCCTTTATTCCTTTATTCCACTTACACTTCCTATTTTTGTACTTTTCATACTTCATACTTGTGACTGTTTGTTGAACTTTCATTATTTTGCAATAATTATTAGGGTTAACGAGTAGAAACACTTTTCATAGAAAAGTGACCGTACGGATAAAAATCATCATCCTTGATTTTTCACGAGTCCCCAAACTAAGCGTACAAACGAGATCACAGCTTATCTACAAGTTAGATGCTAACACTACTCATAAAAGTTACTTGTGGAAACTCCTTACTCCCATTTCCTAGGTTTTGTATCTCAAAATTTTATTTTGTTGAGAAATGAATTGCTTCATATATTCTCGTTTCAATAATTTTTAGTCCGATAGTGACACCTAAGTTAAAACGATAAGTAGTTATTCATTTTCTCTTAAGAACCACTGCAATAGAAATTCGGTCCACATCAAGGAATTTTGGTACATACAACATCATAAGTATAAGTTGCGGAGTACTACACGTGCACCTCATGTGTCCAATTCAGAATTACACACATGCACCTCACGTGCCAACAACTTATTTACATTCATACTCTTATTCATACAACTTTCAACTTTCATTTTTTTTTTCATTTTTCACTTTTCTCATATTTTTCATACTTTTCACTTTTTTTTCTTTCTTGACTTTTTCCTCATAACATCAATGGAAGCTTATCGGGTAGTTCCAAAACCACATAGATAATCAACTTTTTACTTTTGATTTTTCACTTTTTGCTCTTATTTTTTATGTTCCTTGATATGTACCCAACTTCTAAAGCAAAAATTCTCTTAAGAAAACAAAGAACTAAATACTATTCAAATCGAAATACCACTAATTAACCTAGAACATCTATTATATATGGGTGATGTTTCTGATGGGAGTAAAAAGCCACAAGTACCTCTCATGAGCTCTAAAGAGAACCACTACTCCACGTTTAGCATCTAACTTCTAAATAAACTCTATCATTTCTCGCTCTTCGCAATTTAAGATTCCAAATAATGAAACCAGCGAATACTTATCCGATAATCAGCCACGCATATATAAAGTCAGTTACGGAAACTTGCAAATTCTAGAAAAGAATTCGCGTTTTCTAGCTCCTGATGTAAAAGACTAGCGAAAGCTTTTAAGCTGCGCATGTATAAAGTCAAGTACGGGAACTTGCAGATTCTAGAAGAAGAATTCGCATTTTATAGCTCCTAG
This sequence comes from Artemisia argyi, assembly GCA_030686995.1. Classification (NCBI taxonomy): domain Eukaryota; kingdom Viridiplantae; phylum Streptophyta; class Magnoliopsida; order Asterales; family Asteraceae; genus Artemisia; species Artemisia argyi. Next base: position 128,383,447 of record CM060684.1, read on the forward strand.
TGTACAAGACTAGCACAAGCTTATGTGATTATCATTGGTTAAGGGAACAAGCTAGGGCTCAACACGCCCGGTCAAGTCAAAATATTTATTCCTACTCTCGCCAGCAAGAAAGTCAACAAGGTGTCAAAACACTTATTCAAACTTTATTATATTTTTGCACAACTTTTCTCAACTTTTTCTCATTTTTTGTTGCTTTTTCATGACTTTTTCGTCAAAATTTTTGAAATTTTCATTTTTTTCAATTTTTTTATTTTTGGTGGAAAAATGGAGTTGCAAGAGTGCACGACATTGAGAAAAATGCAAAGTTAAAATCGAATCGAAGATTCACCCTCCCCCAGACTAGAATGAAACATTGTCCTCAATGTTTTACGGGTTAGGTAATCCTAACAAAATTCTAGGGCCGTTTATTAATTATGCCAAAGAAAACGTTAGTCGATAAGATTCACGGATATAGGATTTCCAATAAGCACCGATGAATGAAACTCGAGCGGAGAGAAGATAACGAGCACGAGAGTCATCATAAATCACGGACAATCCTAGCAAACATCACAAACAACCACGGAACACAAGAAGAGAAGAGGCACCCCCTCCTCACGTTATTTGTTAGAAAATAGAAAATAAGAAGATGAAATTGGATAAGCATGGGTTGCCCCACACGAAGCGCTTTGTTTTTGATTTCCGAGTCGCGTAGCTTGACTCGATCCCCGAATTCAATCGTCCTTGGGGAAAGTCTGGAGATCCGGGACTACCATGGTTGGTACATCCCCTCCGAAATAGTGTTTTAATCGGTGACCATTCACCTTAAAGTTGGGACCATCTTGTTGAGCTAACTCAATGGTACCATAAGGGAAAACTTGGGTTATTGTGACTGGTCCAGACCAACGGGTTTTAAGCTTACCCGAGAATATCTTTAAACGAGAGTTAAAAAGTAGCACTTGATCACCAACGTTAAAAATGCGGTCTTTGATCTTGGCATCATGGATTCTTTTTGTTTTCTCTTTATAAATCAAAGAATTCTCGTAAGCTTGATCACGGAGTTCGACTAACTCATTCAATTGAACTTTTCTGTGATCACCCGCGGTTTTCAAGTCAAAGTTGGCATGTTTTAAGGCCTAGTAGGCCTTGTGCTCTAGTTCGATGGGCAAATGACAAGCTTTCCCGCAAACCAGCTTATATGGTGTACACCCAATGGGAGTTTTGTAAGTGGTCCGGAAAGCCCATAATGCATCTTCTAATTTGTCGGCCCAAGAGGCACGGTGCTCTCCTACTGTCCTTTCTAATACACGTTTTAAACCACGATTGGAGACCTCAACTTGACCACTCGTTTGTGGATGATAAGCCATGGAAAGACAATGTGTGACACCATATTTAAGCATAACTTTGGCAAATTGATCATTGCAAAAATGGGTCCCACGATCGCTTATGATGGCTCAAGGTGCACCAAATTGGGCAAAGAGACTTTTCAAAAACTTAACAACAACTCGGCGTCATTGGTGGGGAGCGCCTTCGCTTCAACCCATTTTGATAAGTAATCGACGGCCACGAGAATGTACTTGTTTCCTCTAGACGACGGGAATGGCCCCATGAAATTGATGCCCCAAACGTCAAAAATTTCACAAACTTGAATCGCATTTTGCGGCATTTCATCTTTTTGAGAAATTTTCCCTTGACTTTGGCAAGAATCACATGTTTTCACCAATTCATGGGCATCCCGATATATCGTCGGCCAATAGAAGCCGGAATCGAACACTTTATTTGCGGTGAAATTGGCACCATGATGTCCCCCCGTGGGTCCACTATGGCATGCCTTAAGAATTTCAACGGCTTCCATACCGTGAACACACCGCCGGATCACTTGATCCGCACAGACTTTCAACAAGTAGGGGTCGTCCCAAAAATAATGTTGGACATCTTTAAAGAATTTCTTCTTTTGCTGGGACGACATCCCTTTCCTAATGAATTTCCCCGCATGGTAATTCGCAAAATCGGCGAACCATGGGGTACTTTGGTCAAGTTTGGTCACACTCCCAAGTGTCTCGAGAGGAAATGTTTCCGTAATTTCCTTATTCTCGAGAACACTTTGATGAGGGTTCTCAAGTCGTGAAAGGTGATCAGCAGCAAAATTCTCAGCTCCTTTCTTGTCTCGTATTTCGACATTAAATTCTTGGAGCAAAAGAACCCACCGCATAAAACATGGCTTAGCATCTTGCTTTGCCATTAAGTACTTAAAGGGCTGAATGGTCCGTATACACTATGCATTTTTTAAGTAGCAAATAAGGTCTAAATTTTTCGAAAGCATAGACAACCGCTAACATCTCCTTTTCGGTAGTTGTGTAGTGATGTTGGGCATCATTCATGGTCTTACTTGCATAGTGTATCGGTTGAAAATACTTATTCTTACATTGCCCCAGAACTGCACCAATGGCATAATCATTCGCATCACACATTAGCTAAAATGGTAAGTTCCAATCGGGGGCAACTAAGATTGGTGCCTCCGTTAACTTCTTCTTTAAAACATTTGATGAGGCGAAAAATGATCCGTTTTTAGGGGGTCATTTAAGCCCGAATTCGAATTTATTTGATCAAATATTGCCCTAAATCGTTCCTTTTGTGATTTTAGGTACTTTGGGAGAGAAATCTAGAAAAGGAAGCAATTCGGACGTTTTTGGAGCATAAAAGTGAAGAAAACGCCAAAGTCTTAATTTTCCATGCTGGGAACAGTAGGTGACGACGTCAAGAGAAAATCCTTGACGGCGTCAAGAGCAAATTTCATGAATTTCCATGACGACCCAGTAGATTTTTGACGGCGTCACGTGGGAAGGGCGTCAAGAGTAAAAGAGTCATGACGGCCTGGAAGTGTCTAAGTCTTGACGGCGTCAGAAGTAGACCTAGGCAGTCCGAGGAGAGTTTTGACGGCGAGGTGACGGCATCACAAAATTACTCTTGACTCCGTCAAACCAATTTTTCTATATATAGTTTTCTAATTTTTCACATAAAAATAGAGAAGTTTTGGGAGAAACCCTAAGTACGATTTTGGTGTAACTTTACAGGTTTTTCAAGGATTCCAACCCCTTGATACCTTGCATGATTAATCAAGATAAGTGTTCTTCTAATTCAATCAATATGTCTATGTGTTGGTTGTCTATATCATGTTCTTGTCTTAATTCTATCATGCTAGGCTAAATCTCCTTTGTGTTTGCTTAGATCTAATGAAACCTAGATATTGATTATGTGTTGATTACTTGTTTATTCTTGTTGTGGATGAATGATTTATATGTTAGGCTTAAGAAAACTGGCAGATCTCCAATTGGTAACATGCTTGAACGTCTTAAGAAATATGAACCAACGCGCACTAGGTCTTTATTGGTTGTATTTAATGCATGAGCCACTGTTTACAATCCCTATAGTTGTGATGGGCATGGTGTAGGAGGAGATAAGAGCTCATAGAATTGGGGAGTTATGTGTGCCACCCCATGAATGGTATTAAGGAATACGATCCGTCATCCATGCAATTATAACAAGTAATTAACGTGTAAAAGATATCTAGGGAGTAATGAAATCTAAGTAAACACATTTTCTCCAATTACTGCTCACAACTTTAGTATAAATTAGTTTATTTTCATTTTATTTTGATTGCATCTTAGTATTGGGTTAGTTGAATAGCAACTAATTCCGCCCACTCTTCCAAAAACCGAGATTTTTACTTGCTTTTCAAAAAATATAAAAACACAAAAAGAATCATCCCTCACCTTTAGAACTAGTATTTAGGCTTTCTAATCCTAGCGACACTCTTCCTAAGCTGAACGATCAATCCCCCGGTACTTGTCACTATACTATACTACAACGATCAGGTACACTGCCTGGTGGGGGTTGTAAGCTTCTCGAGATCCCTCGAGAGGTAAAGCCTGTTGCGATTCCCACGCATCAAGTTTTTGGCGCCGCAGCCCGGGGAATAGTTATTGTCTAGGTTAGAATTTCTTTTTATTAGGTCTACTTGCTAGATTCCTTTCTAGTAAGATTTTATTTTTATTTCTAGGTTTTCTTTAGTCTATCTTATTTCTTCGTGCCTTTGTTCGTAACTCTTTACCATCCGACATCATGGAAGGTGGTAACATCTTTGAACCCGTCATCCCACCACAACAAAACCCACCATTAGAACCCCTTAGGCCCCGAACCTTAGGAGAGTATTCCCGACCTAGCCACCAAGGCTACCGAAACACCATTGAGCTCACCGGAGCCAATGTGACCCCCTTGCGATCCGACACCATCCGGTTGGTGCAAAGCGGATGTGCATTCCATGGACTTCGTTCCGAAGATCCAAACCAACATCTTAAGGACTTTCTCAAAATCGTAGACTCCATAGACCTAGATGTTGCAACTAGAGAGACAACCCGTTTACGCCTATTCCAATTCTCTCTACGGGATCAAGTTAGTCAATGGCTTGAGCGTTTACCCACAGGATCCATCACCACATGGGATAATCTCACCACTCGTTTTCTTGCTCAATTTTTCCCACCGGGGAGAACTACTAAGCTTAGAAATGACATCTTGATGTTCCAACAACGTCAAAATGAATCTCTTTATGAAGCATGGACTCGTTTCAAGGACTTACTCTAAAAAGTCCCTCATCATGGCATAGATCTTTGGCTCCAAGTCCAAATTTTTTATGACCATATCGACATCTCCACGAGGCGAGCCATTGACCAATCGGCCGGTGGTAAGCTACGTGATCTTAGTGCGGAACAATCATGGGAACTCATAGAAGATCTTGCTCTCTATGACAACGAAAGTTGGAATGATCCCCGTGACTTGAACAAAACGGTCAAGGAAATATCTTTGCCTTCGAACAATTCTAGCACTCCCGACCGTAGGATCATGGAACTTGAGGACCAAGTCAAGTTTCTCATGAAATCTTACAAAGCTCCTAAGCCTTCAAGCCAAGTGAACAAAATCACTTCTTCATGCGAATTATGTAGTGGTCCCCATGACACTCGTGATTGTGTGGAACTCCCCGGAACAGCTTTTGCGGACTACGCATCCACGCGTACCGACGAAGCGGGAGATAAGTGGTACACTTTCAAGCCCGAGCCAAGCACTTACGGTGATTCATACAACCCCTCATGGAAAAATCACCCAAACCTTAGGTGGAAACAAAATCAAACCAATTCTTCCAATCCGCCTAATCGTTACCAACCAAACGGTCCACCATCCAACCGTACTTTCAACAACAATCCTTCTAACAACTATGGTAGTACCAACAATCTTGAAGGATTGATGTCAAAGTTCATGGCATATCAAGAAGCTCGCATAGCTAGGTTTGAAACCGAATTCAACCAACAACAAACGGAGATGACCAACAAGATTGACAACTTGTTGAAAGCCCTCAGCAACCAAGCGTTAATCACACCTAGGAAGGACACTAGGGACACCAATAGTGGAAGCCAAATTAAGGATCCCTCATCATCCAAACATGTCCACTTTGTCAATGTTGTCACCATTAAGCCAATTGATAAGGAGATAGAAGAGAGTGACAAGGATGAAGTTAGAGTAGGAGCCGAGATTAAGGATGAGAGTAGGGAAGTTGAAGTTAATAAGGATGAGGAATTAGAGGAGGTAGAGCCTATAGAAAAATACTTTGATAACTTGCCCACCGAGGAATAGCAGGAGTACCATAAGGATCTATTCGATAGTCCCGAGAGACCATATATTTTCGGCACACCCCTTATCAAAATGGGAGACCCCTCTAACATTAACATCCCATGCAATATCGGACACATGCATATATGGAAAGCTTACATCGACCTTAGATCCCCCGTGAATATCATGACTAGGACTTATTACAATTGGGTGATGAAGAAGCAACTTGATTTTAGGATGATGCCCGGTAAGAATCTGATAAGTAATTTTGCAGGAAGAGTGAAGGGATTGCATGTAATTATTGGGAATCTCACCTATGAGATCGATTTTATGATAGTGGAAGACATTCGTCCGGTGATAGATGCTTGCCTAAGCCAAATAGTATTCGAAAAACCATTTGTTAAGGCCACTAGGATGAGTTATGATCCGACTTTAGGGATAGTTAGATTTAAGGAAGAGAACGATGAGGTTGCCTATCAAATGCCCTACAAGATTGAACAATACCGCCTTCTCTCTAATTTCGAAAAAGAACACAAGCAAGCGGCTTATTATAGGAATGAGGAGGATAGACGTAGAGGAGTAGAGTATGTAAAGAATAGAATGCTTGGTTTCTACAAAGAATGCTTACAACTAGGTCTGGAGTACAAAACTGGTTTAGAAGACGACCTAGAGAATGGAACCAATGATGAGATCACGTAGTAACCCATGACCTTGAGTCTAGCTACAAGACTCGTAAATAAAGAAAAGCGCTTCTTGGGAGGCAACCCATGTTTTGTGTGATTTTATTTGTTTGATTGTTATTTGCTTCTGTATGCATGCTTTATTTTTATTGTTGGTAGATCATGTTTCTAAATTAAAATGTGGAAATACTTTACTTTGTTGTTTTGGCCTAGTCTTAACTCCACCTAGAAGTATTTTTGCAAAAGATAAGTGTAAGGGGAAACCCCAAATATGTTTTTAAGAAACAAACCGATCATGATTCTCCACAATAATAAATGAGCATGTATATTCGTATTTGTTAGAGTCAAATGCTTGTATCGAGTCATAATGAAGTTTTGCAGGATTTTCCAGGAAGTAGGACCAAGTTTTTCCAGAAATTTTCCGGAAACTTAACATAAGAATTTCTGCAGGTCCATTCTGACGGCGTCATGGTTTTACTCTTGACGGTGTCAAGAGTTAAAATCTGGAAATTTTACCGGTTTTGTTTTTCTAACGGAGTCTTATGGTTTTTGTAAATTATTAAGTTTTATAATCTCCAGGAGATCTGCAAACTTCATTCCACAAGCATTATATCTTATCTTGTTTTCTAGGATTTAGAAACTTATATAGGATGCCGCCGATTTTACGCAAGGTTGTCTTGTCTATTTTGTCAGGTTTTACAGGTTATGTATGACAAGAAGATGATTTATATTCTGGAAGGGAAGCTTTGATTGTTCATTTTCTTGGAGGAAGATTTAACCTGGCCATCCTATTATCCATACCGAGCGAATCAGGGGAGTATTTGATTTCATTCTTTTTACTTTTTAACTTTTACATTCTTTACTTGAACATTGGGGACAATGTTCATCTTAAGTGTAAGGGGAGGGTAAAAAGATGATACCTTACATATGCACTTTCGTTGAGTTTGTTTTATTTGATGGTAGATGTGTAATAAAACTATGAGAAATACTTGTTAGTGCAATTTTAGCGCCAAATTTAAATTTTTTTACAACATTTAGGAGTGAAACTTTAGCCATAGCAAGCGTCTCATGGATAGGAGATTGTATGACTAGCACATAACCGTATATTCAGAAAAATTTTCCACCCAAATATGTGAGGTTCGCCTTTAGATTTGATAGGAAAAGCATTCATTATTAGTGCTTATGAGTGTACCGGTAGTATTTAGATTCTAGAACTTGCGTTAGTGATGCATCCCGAGACCGCTAGTGAGACTACATTCGTGTGGTAGGATTTACTACATGATAAGAGGCATTAGGATTACCCTTGTGTTAAACCCGTATTATAATTACTTGACCATTTAAGTCATATTACTTGGCTAGTTAAGTCAACTAATTTTTCCCACACCCTTAGCGTTGTACTCATTTTTAGTACACGATACCTCTAGTACACCCCTCCGAGCCTATCTTTTCGTTTCTAACTTTAAGCATTTTACTTAAAGGAAGAATTTGTTACACCCCACTTAAATGTACAACCAAATCGCCTTAGCCTTCCGTGTATGCGCTCATTTTTAGTGCACTATTGTTATTTGTTAAACCCTAAGTTAACTTTCTAATTGATTACATGGTTGCTAAGTCGAGTCATATCCTTGTACATATTGTTTTGGGACGATTGGGACTCATGGGTAAGTACTTATTTTATGAAGTAATGGGGAAGAACATCACTTATTACCCCCATATGTACGTTAATCTTAAAAGTGCTCCAAGTGTTTTGATTTTCTTAATTCGAGTCATTAGATTAGTTAAATGTAAAGTATGTAAAGATTCAAGTGTAAGGGAAATGTTCATTCCCTATGATGTATTATTTTGGATGGTAGGGTAAGAGTGTATGCAAAAAAAAATAAAATAAAAAAAAATAAAAAAAATGAAAAAAAAATAAAAATAAAAAAACGAAAAATCAAGAAAAAGAAAAGAAAAAAAAAAGAAAAAAGAAAAAAGGAAAAAGAGAAAAAACATACGGACTACCATCCCGTTTCATTCTATGTTCATTTTATGTTTTTGTTATTTTTCATTTATTAGCTTAAGTCGAGTCTAGTCTTGGCTTAGCAACACCATATTGTACATGTAATTGACCAAGATTGTTAACTCGCCACCAGTAAAACTTCCTTTATCCAACAAAACCGTGTATTTCATATCCCTACACCTAACGTTACAACCCTTTAAAAGACCTCTTTGATAGTTTATCCTAGGTGCTTACGTCATGTGGTGGACGTTTGATCCTTTCCCAAACCTATGGTAATCTATTTTGCTATAACAGGTAGTGAGAGATATCTTCCGTTTCCATATTGTAATTTACACTTTATTACACCCGAGAGATGTGAGTATCTAAACACTATTTGTGAGGTGCTTGTGTATGACCTCCGTGCTTGTCTATTGGTCTTTAGTGGAACGATTATTTGTTGTAATTACTTTTATATTAGTGTTAAATGACCCCTAACTTGTCTTTTGAGTAGAATAAAAGCACATTTGCTTGAGGACAAGCAAATCTCAAGTGTAAGGGTATATGATGAGGCGAAAAATGATCCGTTTTTAGGGGGTCATTTAAGCCCGAATTCGAATTTATTTGATCAAATATTGCCCTAAATCGTTCCTTTTGTGATTTTAGGTACTTTGGGAGAGAAATCTGGAAAAGGAAGCAATTCGGACGTTTTTGGAGCATAAAAGTGAAGAAAACGCCAAAGTCTTAATTTTCCATGCTGGGAACAGTAGGTGACGGCGTCAAGAGCAAATCCTTGATGGCGTCAAGAGCAAATTTCATGAATTTCCATGACGACCCAGTAGAGTTTTGACGGCGTCACGTGGGAAGGGCATCAAGAGTAAAAGAGTCATGACGGCCTGGAAGTGTCTAAGTGTTGACGGCGTCAGAACTAGATCTAGGCAGTCCGAGGAGAGTTTTGGCGGCGAGGTGACGGCGTCACAAGATTACTCTAGACGCCGTCAAACCTATTTTTCTATATATAGTTTTCTAATTTTTCACATAAAAAGAGAGAAGTTTTGGGAGAAACCCTAAGTACGATTTTGGTGTAACTTTACAGGTTTTTCAAGGGTTCCAACCCCTTGATACCTTGCATGATTAATCAAGATAAGTGTTCTTCTAATTCAATCAATATGTCTATGTGTTGGTTGTCTATATCATGTTCTTGTCTTAATTCTATCATGCTAGGCTAAATCTCCTTTGTGTTTGCTTAGATCTAATGAAACCTAGATATTGATTATGTGTTGATTACTTGTTTATTCTTGTTGTGGATGAATGATTTATATGTTAGGCTTAAGAAAACTGGCAGATCTCCAATTGGTAACATGCTTGAACGTCTTAAGAAACATGAACCAACGCGCACTAGGTCTTTATTGTTGTATTTAATGCATGAGCCTCTGTTTACAATCCCTATAGTTGTGCTGGGCATGGTGTAGGAGGAGATAAGAGCTCATAAAATTGGGGAGTTATGTGTGCCACCTCATGAATGGTATTAAGGAATACGATCCGTCATCCATGCAATTATAACAAGTAATTAACGTGTAAAAGATATCTAGGGAGTAATGAAATCTAAGTAAACACATTTTCTCCAATTACTGCTCACAACTTTAGTATAAATTAGTTTATTTTCATTTTATTTTGATTGCATCTTAGTATTGGGTTAGTTGAATAGCAACTAATTCCGCCCACTCTTCCAAAAACCGAGATTTTTACTTGCTTTTCAAAAAATATAAAAACACAAAAAGAATCATCCCTCACCTTTAGAACTAGAATTTAGGCTTTCTAATCCTAGCGACACTATTCCTAAGCTGAACGATCAATGTCCCGGTACTTGTCACTATACTATACTACAACGATCAGGTACACTGCCTGGTGGGGGTTGTAAGCTTCTCGAGATCCCTCGAGAGGTAAAGCCTGTTGCGATTCCCACGCATCAACATTAAATGCATCGACGCATTCATTCGTGAAGTTAAACGGAGCATCCTTCTCTAAAAGGTGGGTCAGAGGCCGGGCTATTTTGGAGAAGTCTTGAATTAAACGTCAGTAAAAGCCAGCATGACCAAGGAAACTTCGGATTCCTTTGACGGTCGTCGGATGAGGTAACTTAGCAATAACATCGACTTTTGCACGATCCACCTCAATCCCAGATTTGGATATCTTATGGCCAAGGACTATACCCTCTTTAACCATGAAGTGGCACTTCTCCCAATTTAGAACTAAATTAGTGTTTTCACACCGAATTAGCATACTTTCCAAATGGGAGAGGCAAGAGTCAAAAGAATTTCCATAGAAGGAGAAGTCGACCATGAACACTTCCATGGTTTTTTCAATCATATCGGAGAAAATGGCCATCATACACCGTTGAAACGTGCCTGGAGCGTTACATAAGCCAAAGGGCATTCTACGATAGGCAAACGTTCCATACGGGCAAGTAAAAGTGGTCTTTTCTTGATCCTAGGGATCAATGGGAATTTGAAAGTACCCAGAAAAGCCATCCAGAAAACAATAGAACTCATTTCCCGCTAAACGTTCAAGCATTTGGTCCATAAAAGGGAGCGGGAAATGGTCTTTACGTGTCGCATCATTCAACTTGCGGTAGTCGATAGAAACTCTCCATCCGGTCACAAGTCGAGTCGGTATAAGTTCATTATCGTCATTCTTCACAACAGTGATTCCGCCCTTCTTTGGTACACAATGAACCGGGCTAACCCATGAACTATCCGAGATCGGATAAATCATTCCAATGTCAAGGAGTTTTATAACTTCCTTTTTGATCACTTCATGGATTTGTGGATTAACCCGTCGTTGTTGTTGGACTGAAGCTTTGTGATTTTCTTCAAGTAGAATCTTATGAGTACAAAATCGAGGGTCAATTCCCTTAATGTCGGATATTTGCCAAGCAATCGTACTTTTATGCTTCCGAAGCACATCTAAGAGTCGTGTCTTCTCCTCATCTTTAAGGCTTTTTGATATTATAACCCGTAATTTATCATTTTTTTCCTAGTAAGCGTATTCGAGATGAGGAGGCAAATCCTTGAGCTCGAGCTCCGGAGGATTCTCTATTGACGGCTTAACTTCTTTTACGTCTGCCATTTTTAAGTCCATCGGAGGGGAAGAAACAATCGGGTTTTCATTTAACAATTTTTCAATTAATAAAATGTCCCCCTCCGGATCAAAGTTATTATTATCAATTTTCGGTGAAATTGATTCATTTGAAAGACAAGCATTAATTTCTTCACAAGCAAGATCACTTCCCTCAAACGGAGTAAGGGAAGGGGAAGAATCGGAGACGATCGGTTCAAAAGAAGGAGTGGGATTGCCACTCAAAGCATTATCGGTAAAACCAAGAATTTCTTTAAAATACTCCTCTGTAGTTTCATCAATAACATCGATACGATTGACGGAAGAAACATCGTAATCGAAGGAGTATCTCGCGGTTTGATCAAGGTTAAAAGTGACGGCTTCATTTCCAACACGTAAAGTAATCTCCTCGTCGTAAACATCAATTAAGGCACGACCGGTCCGTAGGAATCCTCTCCCGAGAATGAGAGGAACCCGTGGATTGGCATCGAAATCAACAACCACAAAATCTTCACGGAAATGGAATTTCCCAACATTGACAAAAATATCCTCAGCTATGCCAATTGGACGAGACGTAGATCGGTTGGCAAGCTCGAGGGTCATAAGCGTCGGTGTCAACTTAGGAAGAGACAACTTTTTCCATATCGACAATGGCATAAGGTTAATGCTAGCGCCAAGATCCGCCAAGGCGAAGCATTGAACCATACCCGGAAAACTGCACGGTATAAGAAATTTGCCATGGTCTTCAAGCTTTTTGGGTAGCTTTTTAAGAAGAACCGCTGAGTAATTTTTGTTCATTTGAGTTCTTGACATTTCAAAAAGATTTTCTTTATTATTTAAAAGTCCGTTTAGCATCGAAGCAAATTTGGGCATCAAAAGTATAGCATCCGCGAGACTTATATCTAAGTGTAACTCTTGAAAAATCTGATAGAACTTTTCCATTTGGTTTTTATCCTTCTCGCGGTGCTTTTGTTCATTTAAACGTGACGGATATGGCAACTTTGTTTTAACCGGTGTTTCCTTTTCATTATCATTAACAACCTTTTCCTTTCCTTTAGACGTCGGGACCACCGGAGGTTGGATGTCTTCGGTCCTTCCATTATTAATAGGAATTTCCGTATCCGTTGTCACCTGGGGTTCACGGGCGACTACCTTGGGAGGTAGAGAAGAAGAGGTAGTCGGAGCCGTCGGTCCATCATAAGTAACACCACTCCTTGTTATGATCGCTTTTGCATCGCCCCTCGGGTTAGTGATCGTGTTGCTTGGCAACGTTCCAGAGCCCGAGGGTCGATCATTTAAACGCTTATTAATATCGTTGATTTGAGTTGCAAACAATCTCGTTGTTTCATCTTGTTTAGCAATTAAAGCTTGTTGACCTTGAATCAATTGTTTAATCAACTCTTCCGTGGGCGTCGGATTTGGAATAACAGCTTGATTTTGATTATTGAAATTTTGCCCACGGTTTTGAAAATTGCCATTATTCTGATTTCCATGATTATTATTCTGAAAATTCCCATTATTTTGAAAATTGTTCCCTTGAGACAGGCCTTGGTGATAATTTCCCCGGTTTTGATTTTGTCCTTGAAAACCATTATTTCCATGGTTGTAATTTTGATTGTTATTGAATTGATGATTACGGTTTTGCACTTTGTTATTCTGATTCACTTGATTAGGTTGATTAAACCCGGGTGGTCCAATGTAATTACTAGAACGGTAGCTGAGGAGATTACGGTCTCCTTGAGGTTGTGGGTAACCGTTGCCACCCATATTTGCAGCATACACATTCTCTTGAGCAAAGCCACCGGAGGCTGGGCATTCAAGGTATGAATGTGGACCACCACAAATTTCACAAATGGTATTGACCATATTAACTTGTGTGTTTTTGACTTGATTCGGCATCATTTGGTACATTCTTAGCATAGCCGTCGACAAATCGTCAAGTTTCTTATTCATGACAGATAGCTCGGGGTTAGAAGAAGAAGAGTTTAGAGTCGCAGTCGATCTTATTGGCTCATTCCTCTCGGCTGAGGAATCCCAATAGTTGTAATGGGCCATCATATTTTCGATTAGCTCGTAACAATCCTCGGGACAACGTTTCATGAAAGTACCACCAGCTGCAGCATTGATCGTGTCCCTATGTCGTAAAGTCAAACCATTATAAAAAGTATCAATTATTGTGACGAGAAGCATATTATGGTTTGGACAATGATCAATGGCAAGCTTGTAACGTTCCCAAGCCTCAAACAAAGACTCATCGGGGAGTTGTCGAAAATTGCAAATATCATTCCTCAACTTCCTCACCATCGATGGTGGAAAATACTTCGCCAGGAACTTAGTAATCATTTCATTGAAAGTATGAATCGAGTTCCTGGGAAGGCGATCAAACCACGCGGTGATAGGTGGCATGATGCGTAAGAGAATATGGGAAGAGAGAGAGACGGAGGGCATCATCGGAGACCCCATTTTGCTTCATATTTTGGGTGACGGTTAAAAACTTATCGAGATGCTTATTTGCATCGTCACCCGGTAGTCTGTGAAATTGGCACGAATTTTGGACTTGTTGTATCATGTGGTGCTTAAGTCCAAAATCTGTGGCCTCAATATTTAGAGGGGCAATCGGGCCACCTCTACCATGCATCGTGGGTTGGCACAGCTCCTCCATCGTTCAAAGATCGGGAGCCGGCATGTGTTGGTTTTCATCACCACCCACCGGAGGGTGTTGATTATTCGGATCCATTTCCTCAACGTTAATGAGACTTGCGATGGCTCTCCATGTTTGATAAAAGTCGTGAGCGATGACAGTGGATAGTGTTGAGACATGAGTGGGATACCCAAGTTCATTGACAAAGCTAAGTAAGGTAGCTGGATTAGGCGGGGGAGTGTACTCCACATTGTCACCAGTTGGCAATTTTTGAAGCGTACTGCCAAGAGTTTCCTTAGTAATGTTCACCCAGTGTTCATCCAGCTGACATTTGTATGTGTTGGTAGCTCTGTCATAGCAGATGGTATTCCAGAACTGCTGTATATAAATGGATGGAATTGTAAAAGATGCAGTGAAAGCATTGAAGAATGCAGTGTGCTTAAGTAGATCCAGAGCCGTTCGGAATATGGGATGATTCTGAGGTTTGTTAGTCTTTACATACCAGTTACTCTTCCCAATAGATACCCATTTGCTGAACAGAAGGATATCGTTTTCGGAACGAACTGGTGGAGTTGATGATCCTTCAATATTGGATTCTGCCATATTATCTGCACATAACACCAATCACCACAGAAAAACAAGCACACGGGATTGCATATGTTAGTGATATGCGAATCCATGACATCACATCACAACATAACATCATCTTATTAATCAGAGAACCGTAGTAGATGGTGACAAGATGATAAGCATGTATGAGCACATAAAGAGAACAGAGTCATCTAACACATAAGACAATGTTAGATACCATATACCAAAAAATATTAATGGCGTAAAGCAACCAGTTAGCATAACACATGCGCGTTCTGTGAGATATGAACAAACAAGTCACAAGAATAACAAGGTTGTAACAAGTATAGATCAACTTTTAAAAAAAATATATGTCATACTGGGATAACCGCAAGGTAGGTAACCAAAAGAATTAGTAATTCGCAATAAGACACATTTCAAGACCACAACACGCAAGGATGAATAAATCTCAATCAAAGTAACCACAGAGTGAGATAACCGCAAAGCGAGTTAACCGCAATACACGTCACCCGCAGGTAAAAGTAACGGCAAGGCGAATTAATCACTAGTGACCGCAGGGCGAATTAACCGCAAGTCTAATTAACCGCAGTGCGAGATAACCACAGAGAGTGATAATCACAAGACACGTCACCCTCTAGTTGAGGTATCCACAGGGCGAGTTAACCGCAAGGCGAGTTAGCCGCAAGATGAATTAAACTCATATCTAGTTAAACGCAAACAAAGTTAATCGCAATAGAGGGTAACTACACAGCAAGTTAAACGCAAGCACAGTTAACCGCAACACCCACTAATCTTAGTCATGAAAGTTTGAGTGAACCGCAGTCAAGAATTGTAGCTAACCGTTAATAAGAACGAGCACTAATCGCAATCAAGAATATCAAACACAAGAAGCCACCTAACATCATATCCTACTAAAACTAATTTGAACAAATACAAGATCAACATGGAAAGGAATGCAATCACCCATGATCTAGTCCTAGTTCTAACCCAATACACCAAACCACTCCAATATCACTACCCTAAACGGAACAAGTCATACGCATTTAATCACTATCACATCAAGGCGCTATAAAATGACAGTTACAAGGAACCAACGGACGCAATTATAAGCAGTCATAATCTAACCTATTGGTGAAAAGAAATCAATCGAGACTCGTATGCATAATTCCACCACCTAGATGATGAAGATGACGAAATGAGTGAGCATATAACACAAATATAGATTGTTAAACAAGCAGAGAGTGATCAAGTTCACCAAGAATATTAATAAAAGAAGTAGGTAAATGCAGTTGCGATTAGATCGAGATGTTAGGGAGTAGTGGAAATGAGTTATGTACTTGTTGAGACTAAACCGCAAATGAAAGAAAAAAAACTATATATATGTGGGAAATATGAAGGAGAAATGGCAGAACTAGTCCTCGAACTAACATACCACTTAGTTGACAAAAGTCCACAAATACGAAACATACCCTAGAATTATAAAAGTGACAACAATCATAAAATAATTTACAGGGAGCACGCATTAAGTCATGGGACCAGATAGGATTAAGAAGTAACATATCAACTAGAGCAACATATGCACAAAAAAATATACCAAGACAAGTAATACCACTACATGGGAGGAAAAATAGAACAGCAAAGAAAAAAGATGAATGCAAAACATGCAAATTATATACAAGAACTATGAATAGGATAGACATAGGGTATAGGTCAGTTAGTGACAGGTGAAGAACGAGTCCTGAAAAGAATTAATCAGGAGTCCAGAAGATCATACATCACTTGAGAGTAGACATGTCTCCAACCGTGGGAGATATCAGTCTCTTAGGTTGCCACACAGGAACTTTCTTAAAACTGTTGTGTAAGTCCTCTGAAACTACTATTTCTTGCGTACAAATTTGTGACCATTTGTTACCATTCATCATGAATTTCCTTCCAGTTGGTACCCGTATAAAAGAGGATCTAAGCCTGTATGGTATTTCATGCATTGTGACACTCTTATGGGGAATGGTTCTGTAATCTGAATTCCTTAGTCTATGTCTTAATGTCATTTCAGTTTTGTGGCCATTTGCTTTACGAGTCTGAAACTTAACATGAGTTTTGACCAATTCATTATGAGTTTAAGTTTTGAGTCCACAGACTTAATCAAACCTCGTTTCTCATCTACTTGGGAGACAAACCGAGCTTTCGAAAATTTTAGTCTTTCTGAAATAAAAGCATTTGGTAGTCTAATGGTAGAATGATTACCAATTGTTTTTAAAACAGTTTTTCCCAAGATAGATGGTTTTGAAAGATTAGGGTTCATTTGACTCTTTGTAACATAACTTGGCCCAATTTGTACACCAGAAATTGTGGGACATGTAGTCAGACTTTGAGCAATGAGATCATTGTGTTTAGTGAACTGAGAGGTTCTCAGATTGATTTCCTTAGCTTTTATTTCTTTGATTGAGTCACGCAGTTCTTTACATTGCACTTTTAGAGTCTCATTTTCCATACGTAATTTAGCCATTTTGCATTCAGTTTCATTAATTTCATGTTTCCATTTGGCTTCATTACTTTGCTCATTCATCTTAATTCATTTTTTTTGGTTGTTGATCGTTACATCCTTGTCTTGCAGCTGAGTTTTCAAATTGTTCATCACAAAATATTCATTAAGTCCAGGCAATTCCGGATTCAAACAAGGTTTGCTATTTTGAAGATATTCTTATTTTTGTTGTATTTCAATTTCGAGTGAAATACAATGATTTTCAAGTTGTGAAAACATTTTTAGAAGTTGATTAAACGTTTCTTTTTCAACCATGTTCTGGTCCATTGTCTTAGAAAACTCAGCCTTAAGCCAAGAACTTTCATCATACAGATCACTTTCTCCCCCTTTATGACACATATTTGTTGAAGTAGAGGAGGTTAAACCGTCAGTCTTTTCCAACATATTTGTGTCATAACAAGGTTTAATTTGATCTGTATGTTGAAATTCATTAGAGAGTATATTATGTTGATCAATTGACGATACCTCATCACTTGAGTCAAGTGGTTGCACAGTTCTGAGTATATCATCCATAGCATGTGTCACCAACTTTCCAGAAGTGTCAATCTTATCGGCTTCTGAATCCATGCATTCAGTGATGACTGACTTAGCATCCGATGCTATACCCAAATACTCAATACCATCACTTGATTGTACCCCGTGTGTCTTTACCCTGTCTTCATACACCGGTTCGTGCTTTGCCTTTTCCTCGATGTACTCATTAACCTTATCCAAGTGTTGGAGTAGCATGTCTCTGAAGGTGTCAACATCAATTTCTGTGTGGTTAGCAAAAGACTTCATAGTCATCTGACTCTCGTAGTCATATATCATTGCAGATTTTGAGTTTATGAAGCTCTGCAATTGTTTACTGAGCACACATAGGGCAGCTAAGGATCCAGCATTAGTAGATTCTTCTTGGTCCAGTTGTTGTCATAATTGATCCAAATTCAGAATCATAGTATCTGTGAATTTTTGAACATGTTGACCGAAAAGAGTTGTAAATGCACGTTCACCCCATTTTGAATCCATCACCCTCTAACAGCACAGAAAGATGTGATTGAAGCATTCGAAAGCATTCAATGTGGCATTCCATTGCATATTCAAGAAATTTACTTGACTGATGAATCACATTCTCTTGAGAATCCGAGCACGATTGTACCATTGAGTCATTATCAGGTACGAGTCTGTTCATTTGTAGATAAAGATCAGAAGTCAACGGTACATCAACCATGTCGTATAATTTGAGAATTTCGGGTATTACTGAATCAGGAGACGTTGTCATGATGAAGCAGGTGGGTTACAGTTTGCACTAGGTGTATAGTTTTGACAAGTCAAGTTACGAAATATCCAATTGAGATTAGTCAAATCGTAAGGATTAACCCACAACGTCAGATCACAATTAGATTAACATAAATGACTTAAGTTACAACCATTCACTAATTGCAAAATGATTCACCACTCACACGAATCTCAACACTTAATAGATTTCCAATACTTAGGAGATAATCTCTAAAACCAAACAAGCTGCTAAGTATAGGTAACCGCAAGACTGAGATTAACACAGATGAGAGCAAAACACAAGATCAAGAGAGTTAGTCACAATCCAGGAGCAAACCGCAAGGTGAGTAGTCGCAGGATGAGATAAACACAAGGAGGTAAACGCAGAGAGACGCAAACCGCAAGAGCAAATCTCAGACACTTAACCACAAACCACTAAACCGCAGACACTAATCACAAGTCCCAATAGTCCAAATCTGTCACTATCATTGCGTTTTGTCTGTTAACTCAAAATAGTAAACGCAGACAGCTAACCGCAAAAATCTAGTAGCAAACCGCGGACAAGCAATGAAACAGTGGAGATAACCGCAACTAGGAAAACCGACCCAAACTCAATCCAATCTTCAAAAATACGTGTGATATGGCAAAACCAACTGAGAAATAGGGTAATACTAACACAAGTGATCATAAAAGTACACTTCTAACATGTCAACTAACACTAGATAAATCAAACCAAGATGTTTTCAAGAAAAACACTACTAACTCACAAAACCACACAAACCACACCAAATAGGATTCACCAAGGCCCTAAGATGAAACCTTAGCTCTTGATACCAATTGTAAGATACTAATTAAGTCACAAACATGAAGTATATGGTGATGTTCTTGGCGTTGAGTTAGATGGAGGAGGGAGAAGAAATAAAGAAAGATAGAAAGAGAGTAGGAACCTTTGAGAGAAAAAGTAGAAATCAATTAGCTTGTGAATGAAGGTCCAACCCTCTCCACATGTGGAGAGGGGTATTTATACTACCTAACAAACAAATGATAAAACGCCCACACCCGGGCTGTGGATCAGGCATACAGTGGGTAAAGACCCGTCCTTCTTCCACGATGTTACGTAATCTACTTCTAACTAATAAGTAATATCTAAACTAACTACGAGCTAACTTAATGCTATTAAAATAATTAGGTGACCGAGACCTTTATAGGAATATTTGTATTCCTAAAAAAATGCTTGGTCTTGAGTTTGCTCAAGACACTGAGGCACTCTTGAGACAAGCTGCTATTGATGCCAGCAGAAAATCAATATCTGCTGATGAATCTCCTGTTGCTGCTGATGCCAATTCTCCTGAAGGCATTTCTACTGTAGTACCTGTTTCCACTGCTACATCCACAAGTTTAGATGAACCTTTTGGCAGGTTTCCCACCCCCTTAGATCTTGGAAATCATGAACAAAGTGCTGGCATTTTTCATTCAGCTTCTTATGATGATGACTTTGCTCCAACTCTGACCAATCTTGAAACCTGTGTTGATGTTAATCCTGTTCCCACTAAGAGGATCAACACCATTCATCCTCAAGCTAACATACTTGGTGATCCAAATGCTATGGTTCTAACCAGAAGTGCAATAAAGTAGACACAGTTTAGACAATGTGCTTTTCTAACATATGTGTCTACTCAGCAGAGGGACAATCATACAGATCAACGACATTGTCTGTTTGCTTGTTTCTTATCACAAGTAGAACCAACCAGCATTAAACAAGCTTTAAATGAACCTAGTTGGGTAGAAGCTATGAAGGAAGAGATGCAACAATTCAAGAATCAAGATGTATGGGTACTTGTTGATCGACCTGCAGGTAAAATTGCAATTGGAACCAAGTGGATTTTAAAATGCAAGAGGCATTGTCGTCAGAAATAAAGCAAGATTGGTGGCTCAAGGTTTCAGACAAGAAGAAGGGATTGATTATACTGAAGTTTTTGCACCTGTTGCTAGGGTTGAGGCAATAAGGTTATTTTTGGCCTTTGCCTCATACATGGGTTTTGTGGTATATCAGATGGATGTAAAGAGAGCCTTTCTCTATGACAAGATTGAAGAGAAAGTCTATGTCACTCAACCACAAGGTTTTGAAGACCCACAACATCTTAAGAAGGTGTAGAAGGTTGTCAAGGCACTCTATGGACTTCATCAAGCACCAAGAGCTTGGTATGCTAGGTTATCTACATTCCTTTTGGAGCATGGCTACAGAAGAGGAGCTATTGACAAGACTCTCTTCATTAGGAAGAACTCAAGGGATATCATTCTGGGACAAGTATATGTGGATGATATCATTTTTGGCTCCACCAAGGAAGAATGGTGTAGGGAATTTGAAGACTTGATGAAAAGTGAATTTCAGATGAGTGCAATGGGGGAATTGACATTTTTCTTGAGGCTACAAGTCAAACAACAACCTGAAGGGATTTTTCCATCAGGAGAAATATGTAAAAGACATCTTAAAGAAGTTTGACTTTGAACTGTTGAGGACTGCAACTACTCCCTATGAACCTCCCAAGCCTAAAAATCCAAATGAACAAGATGAAGCTGTTAATGTACATCTATATAGATTCATGATTGGCTCACTCATGTATCTCACAGCTTCAAGACCTGATATCACTTTTGCTGTCAGTGCTTGCTCAAGACATCAAGTCACTCCATTGACTTCCCACCTTAATGCAGTGAAGAAGATTTTCAAGTATCTCAAAGGCCAACCCAAGTTAGGTCTTTGGTACCCAAGGGATTCACCATTTGTACTGGAAGCATACAGTGATAGTGACTATGTTGGAGCTAATTTGGACAGGAAATCCACAACAGGAGGTTATCAATTTCTTGGTAGAAGGCTAATTTCTTGGCAGTGCAAGAAACAAACCATTGTGGCCACCTCTTCTATTGAAGCAGAATATGTTTATGCTGCTAACTGTTTTGGTCAGGTACTTTGGATTTAGAATCAAATGCTGGATTATGGGTTCAACTTCATGAACACTAAAATCTATATTGATAATCAAAGTACCATTTCTTTTGTTAAAAATCCAGTCTTTCATCAAAGAACTAAACATATTGAAATTAGGCACCATTTTATAAGAGATGCAAATGAGAAACATTTAATACATGTGCTTAAAATTCATATTGATGATAATGTGGCTGATTTGTTAACAAAGGCTTTTGATGGACCTAGGGTTAACCACTTAGTTGTCCACATTGGGATGGTTAACCCTTGAATGCTATGTTTGAGGGGAGGCATAAGCCTGAGAGGAGGCATATGCCTTTGGGGAGGATTGTAATTGATGTTGTACAATTTGTATATTATTATTGTTAATACAAATATCGCCTAAAAACGTTATTTATATTTTACGATCTTTGTTAAGTTTTGTTAATGACAAAGTATGAACTTTAGTTTATAGTAAAAACATCACTTTAGTTTTAAGTCTTGTATAACTAGATTTCACATTTCTTTTTAAACATAACATTGTTTTTATTTCTTAAATAAGAAAGTGTCACATCACATCAATAAGCATTTATGGTAAGTTTATGTGTTTGACTATCCATAAGCTCTTACACATTTTGGAAGCATTCTATGTTGTTTCAATGTGTGGTTAACCAAGTAATAACTTGATGTGACTTTGGTTGGTTTGGAAAGATTTATGGCAAGTTTGACTATCAGACCTGGCGGAACCCATTCTAGGGTTCCGCCGGATCCGCCAAACTGCTGGTTTGTTTTGCTTTAAATACCAAGCCACTTGCTAGTTTTTACCCATCACTTTAGGAAATATATTTCATATATTCACTCATCTAACTCAGTAACATTTGACTTGTGTGATTCGCTTATGTAGCAAAGGAGTTCCAAAGTTCATCCAAGAAGTTACAAGTTTCAACTCAAAAGTTGCAAGACGTGTTTGCTTTGTTATGTATGAACTTTGGTAGTTTATACTTCATTTGTATCTTGTGTAGAAGTGATCGGTTAGTATTTTAGGCCTCAAAATACATTGTGTGACGGGAGTTGTTGTACCCTTCTAAAAGAATTATCGGGAGTGGTTGTACCCTTGTAAAAGAACTCGACATCTAGCTTAGTGTCGGAAATAGTGGATAGGCGACGTTAGGTTGGTTCTACCTTGAACTAGGACCCAGTATCTAGCTTTGTACCGGATAAAGTGTAAGCAACGATTGTAAAGGTTTCTCCACCCGTGAAAGGGGCTTGTTGACTAGTGCTTGAAACTCTCGAGTTGGAAACTCAGGGCGTGGATGTAGGGCAAGGAAAAAGAGTCCTTGTAGCGGAACCATGATAAACAATCGTGTTGTGGTTTGATTGTTTCTTTCTTTGTCTTTTCATATTACATATTGTCTTTAGCTAGAATCATTAATTACACGTAAAGCTTTTCAAAGATTAGCAAGTAATTTGAGTTTATATCTTTAATCAAACATAAAGTTTCAAAAGATAATTAACTGAAAAAGCGGTAAACTATTCAACCCCCCTTCTAGTTTTCCACAATTATGTTTACTAACTTTGTTTTGCAGGTTTCTTACTAACTCTGTATATCATTATGTTTGTCTTTTGTGTTCTATTTGAGTGTTTGGTTTGCAGGTCATGTTTCTGCTGATGGACAAAGATTCATACATCACAGATCAGTAGAAGAAGTGTAAACGGAAAACTGAAAAGTTTATTCATTAATAAGATTTAAGAGTACATCACAAACCAACAAACAACATATCTACATTACAAGGGACACAAACAAACAACCTAACAACCTTACAACCAGCAACCTTCAAAAACCACAACACCACCACCTACAACAGCCCAAACTCCTACTCCATCTTTCTCTTCCCCTTTCATAGGTCCTTGGGGTCAGGCAACCTCTTGTGGACCCCTCTGGACTGCATATCTTTGTCCTAGAGTTTGGGAGCAGCAAGTCCAAGGACAACCTTGAGTGGACCCTTGTACCTTTGAGAAGATTGTGGCTCCACAGGGACAGAGATCTTCCTTATATTAACACAAACCCTTTCCATTTCACTGGTAAGAAAAGTAGTGACTGGAGTGAAGTCAGGGAGAACAACTGAAAGAGGATTTGGAGCTTCCTTTGTTTCCTCTGATGAGGAAGGAGATGGATAGAACTCAGATGGTCCCTCACCAAGATAGTAATATGCTCTCTGAATTTGGGGAATGTCAAAGATAGAGTCAGAAGATGAGTCAGAGGAAATATAAATAACATTGGGCTTTGGCTTCATAGCGGGTATGTTTGGAAAGACTTTGTTGTGTTGGGATTAGTGTGTAATTGATATGTAGGTAGCTTGTGCTTTGAAGACAACTTTATATAGACTTGATTTGATGATTAATGAGAGTAAATGTAACTTAATGGGAGGTAGTTCAGTCTGTGCCAATTACTAATTGTGCAAGTTGACCATAAAAATGGATTCTACGGATGAATTTTACTAAGGGTTGACCAATTGTTGCTGATGATACAAGATTGATGATTCATGATAGTTTAAGTGTGTTCCTGCTGATAGTTTCTGCTAGTTTCTGCTGATAGTTTAAGTGTGTTCCTGATGATACCAGAAGGGATTGGTATGTTTTTGCTAGGAGACTTATATGTGCTCTGTGATTCACATACTTTTAGGGGCACTGGATTTCATGCTTGGAAAGGTCAAAAGGATTGGGTAGTTGATTATTGGAAATATTTTCCTTTTCCTAATGTTCACATGATCTTCACTTTCACTGGTAAAACCTTATATTGCTGGGAAGATGTGATATATCCAATCACTATAGAAGTGATGAAGTAAATGCTGAAGGTGAAGCTCATTGTTCCTCCTGATATGGTTGGGAATGATATGCTTCTTGCTGAACAATTGATTCGAGCTATCAGAAGAAGTCTTCTGGTTAAAATGGAATTGGAATCTCAGTATGGTGTCCATCTTGAAACTTCTCTGAGATGATTGGATATTGGTATAGTATTTTGTTGTATATTTATTTCTTTTCTTTTATTAAAAAAAAAAAAAAAAAAAAAAAAAAAAAAAAAAAAAAAAAAAAAACCTAACAGATTTGTATAGTCTTGTGTATGTCGTATACAGGTTATGGTGTTGGTTCTTTCCACACCTTCTCTGGTTATCAACTTACATGATGTTGACTATTCCATCAAGAAGTTGGCTAGTCCAAAGGATACAGCTTTGGTAAAGACAAGTCAAATCTGTTGATAGCTGTAATAGTTTGCTAAAAACTATTGGGTACTCAACTCACCCATGCTTAACAGCTGAGAGTTGGATGGTTGTCAATTGACCATGGATTTTTCCTTATGGATTCCCAATAATTGGCTAGCCCACAAGTGTATGGCTTGTGGTAAAGGCAGTGGAAAACCATATTTGGTATTCAATTGACCAAGGTGATTTTATCAACCAAATAATTGACTAGTCCTGAGCAAACGACTACAGGTAAAGACATATCAAATCCTGTGGAAAACTAGAAGGGGGGGGGTTGAATAGTTTTACGTCAATTAAAATTTTAGAAACTTTGTTTTATAAAAACTTCGATTCTTATTTATGTGAATTTCAACACTTGCACAACACAAACGATTTAATCTAACTAACTAAATAATTATAACGTAAATATGAAAGTAATGAAAAGATAGAGATAGAGAGATCAAACCACAACACACGATATTTATAGTAGTTCGGCTACAAAGCACCTCTTCGCCCTACTCCACTCCTCGAGTCACCTACTCGAGAGTTTTCTTCACTATGTCAACAAACTCCCTTTTTGGCGGAGAAACCATACACAACTTTCGCTTACACTAATTAACGACACTAAGCTAGATGTCGAGTCCTAATAGTAGCTAGAACCAATCTCACACCACTACACGCCTTCTTCACAACATATACACACCACTACTTCTCAACTACATACTACTTCTACTTCACACCACAACTTCTTCAATACTAGATTTACAAACCCACCTAGATCTACCATTTACAATCACTACACAACTTTACAATAAATACAAGCTACACAACTAATCTTCAATACTTCTTGATTTGAGATGAAAGGAGTATTCTTCTCTTACACTTTGAATGAGGATGGATAGTATCACTTGAAAAGAATAACTAATATGTTTATGATCAAAGGTTTTAGGAAGATGATTTGAGAGAATTAGAACAGAAAGTTTTAGTGCAAAAGGTGAGGAAAAAATTCAGATTTGAATCAGTATTTATAGGCAAAGAAATCAGTCACAGGAGCGTATGCCGGTCCCCTTAATTGTGTGCCGGCCCCCTTAAAATTAAGGGGGCCTCCCACTGTAACGGCCTGATTTCTTTGTCTTTTCTGGGAAAAGTTTATTTGGTGAAAATTTAACTGAATTTGGTTAAAAATTTGAATTCATATAATATATTTATTATGAAATAAACATTTTCCTTTAATTACCAAAAGTGTTTTTCTTAAATATATAAAATATTTATACCATTTTATATAATTTGTAATTAGTAAATAAACCTTCCTTTGATTATAAAATGTATTAGGCACTTGTTTATTCATACCTTAAGTGAATTAGTTGGATATAATTATGTTTTGTCACTAAATACTTATTTACGTAATGATTTTACGTTCAATGATTTTATATTTTGTGATCGTCAAAACATAGGGATATCGAAAAATATTAATAACGTTTTTACGCATTATTTATATCAACAATCTCCCCCTTTTTGATGATTACAAAATCTAAACTCATTAAATCAAAAATTATTATATATGCAAGTATTTAGTGAGTTTATATCACTTCTCCCCCTTTTTGTAAACATCAAAAGGGTTGTCCCGAAGTCGGATAAGCTCCCCCTTGATGTGTACTCCCCCTCGTTTAAAGGTTACAAGACAAATCGAGATATGGAATGCTTGAAAAAATATTTAGAACATACAATATATATGCATGCAACAAATATATACATATAGATAATGCAAGCAATATAAGCACAGAAGAAAACACTTCATTAAATAGATGAAAATACAAGCAACATGCATCAAGATGCATGAACAATACAACTAATAAACTAAAGCCTTAATGGCTTACAATCAACCAAAACTCTAATAAAAATGTTTTTCCTAGAGCTTGTTCATCAAAATGGTTTAAACAATTTTATTTTCCAACCATGAGCCATGCTTAGTTTGGGAGGAGCAATGTTGCAGGTGGAGATGATGGAGTTGATGGAGGTGTGTTTGATGGAGGTGGAGGTGTGGTTGATGTTGGTGGTGGAGGAGTGGATGTTGTTGGTTGAGGTTGAGGAAACAAGCTTTCAATGTATGAAAACATGTAATGTATTTCATCTCTCAAGCCAAAGATGATGGTACGGTTATGGATGCAACAAAGGCAAGTATTACCATGGGCTTCAAGCAAGCTCCATGGGATGGGATTGAAGTTTAGTGGATTGAGTGGTGATGGTGAAAAATGTGCATCAAGAGGTGTGATGGGTGATAGTGAAAGAGTGATGTCTAAAGATGCATTTTCAATAAGTGGTGATGGTGGTACTCTTGGTGGAGGTGATAGGTGAGTGTTGATGTAGTCATTGATGGATGATGATGATGGTATGGAAGAGGTGGAGGTTCCATGTGTTGATGGTATTTTGGATGGTGCATTTGGAGCACTAGGAGATGAACATTGAGGTGGTGGTGATGGAGTGGTATTGTCTTCATTACTGAGATCAATAAAGAGTTGTTTTGGTAGTATGATAACAAGCTTTTGTTTCTTGGCTTTGTTGGAGGTGGTGGTTTTTGGTGATGACATGATGAATTGGTTGAGGTTGATGAATATGGTGATGATGGAGTGTGGATGAAAGGTGTTTAAGGATTATATAGCATGGAATCATGTTTAGAAATGGTATTAATTTGAAATTGCATTGTTAGATTCCAAAATCAGTTTAGTTTTTAAGGGAAATGGTAGCTGGGACTAGCAAAAGAAGTCATAAGTTGCAAAAGAAAATAGTGCAAAAACTGTTCCAGGTGGTGGGTCCCCTTAATTCTTGGTCGGGCCCCTTAAAATTAAAGGGGCCGCCCGTGTTAATTATGGGGGCCGCCCATCTGGTAAAATCCGAGACGACCAAATTTCAAAACTTTTTCTAAAAATGGTTTATTTTGGTTTTGTGTTTGCAGCAAGCTCTATTGTAGAAGCATATATATCGGTTGATGCACATTTTAATCTATGCTTGCATGATTTGTGTATGATTATTTTGGTTTTGTGTTTGCAGCAAGCTCTATTGAAATGTATAAGCATATAATTATACCATTCTAAAAATGGTTTACATTTTATTTTAGTTTTGGTCTATTATAGAAGCATATATATAATCATACACAAATCATGCAAGCATAGATTAAAAGCAAGTATAAAAACATGCATACATGTATAGCAACTAATAATAATAAGTAAACTAATAATATAGTTCAAGTGTATCTAAGAACATAACAATAAATATTAATTTCCGAATATATATCGGAAATATGCACATAAATAACATATTACAAATTGTTCAAGAAGGGTAACAGAGCAAATTTCACAGTCATCATCACTACTTTTTCTTTCTTAGCATCCCACCAAAAGCAGTGGCAAATGACTATAAGTCCTCCTCATCGTCATCCTTAAGACAAGAGAACGAAACAAGAATTCTAGGACGATGAGATCTAACCTTATCATTACGAGTTTTGCGGTTTTGAGTAAGAACGAGAGGACGGAATGTCGGATAGATAGATTGATAAATACTATCATTGAGATCGGGATAGTTTTCAATGACATGCTTGTGGAGACGAGTGAGAAACATACCATACGGAAGAATAGCTTTAGGATTTGCTCTTGCACATTCAATACGCTTGATAAAGAAATAAGCCAAATTGTAATGTTGTTCGGCAACAATACAATACGACATATGAGCGAGGCTAGCCGGGAGATGGTCACGGTGGCCTTCGGTACAAAACGCATTCTCACGAATGAGTTCTTCCCAACGCTTCATGTCGGGGCTTAATTCTTTGAGTAGAATTTCGTTTTCGGTAATATCGACATTTTTGGATTTGATTTTTCGAGTGGTGGTTTCACGGGTTAACCCAAGAATTTGTCGAATTTCGAGTGGGGAAGGAATTTCGGAGAAATAAGGACCAAAAGTTGGACGAGAATATTTCAAGATCCCATTCGTTTGAGAAAACGGATTGACCGGTGAAGGGAATTTGGAGGATTTGACCAAATTGTCCAAGAGTTAGAGTAATGAATTCATGTTGGATCATGAATGAGATGAAGATAGAACCAAAATCATTGGTTTGGACCTTGAGTTGGCTATAGAAGTCGAGAATAAAGCGAGGAATAATGGGTTCATTAATTTAGAAGAGACATTCAAAACAAATATTTGTGAACATACGATCGATGAAATCAGATTGATAGTAAGTGGGATGTACGACACGACCTTCATGAAAATTTCTATCTTCAATTTGATGATAGAAATGAGCAATGGAAGGTGAGGTGGTGGGAAGTTGTGAAACTTTGGGAATATAGTTTTTGGTTAAGGAAATATCTTCGGTAATAACTTTGGGCATTTTCACCTAAACACAATAACAACAAAATAAAATTAAAATAAAGTCAAAGTTAAAATATAGTGCTTATATTTTTATGACATATGTGGAACGTAAACGTACTTAGACTCTAAAGACTTTTAACTTAAGAAGTAGTTTACCATGTTCCTTATTTTTATTTTTAACTTGTGTTAGATATATTTTACGATGTTTATCAAGTTGTTATAGGAAAATCCAAACGCCCCTTTAAACATCTTAATATATCATGAAAGTTTGCTATATGTACATTAGATTGTATAACTAGCTATTTCTAACAAGTTTCTTATGCAAATGATTTGTTTCAAAAAGAATGGTTTATAATTTGACTCAAAAATACTATTTTTCTAGTTAAATCAAACGCTTCCTCATTTAGAAAATTTACAACCAAAATGTCAATATATATATATGAATTATATATCTTGACAACTCTAAAATGCTAGTTTTATACATATATTCATGATGATGTATTATAGAGGTTATATTGGATAATTTTCGACACTATTTGGACATGATCCAAACACCCTCTTATAAAAAAAATATTTTTACTTCACCGAAAAATTAGTTTTTGTGATTAATAAGTTATAAAACCATAATGTGATATGTTTTAACAAGTTTTTGTAGCATTATTCAACAATGTGTATAAGCAAAATTTGAGAATGAGTGCATGCACCTTTTCAAAAAATTTCGACAAGAGGGTTTGTAATTATTAGTTTCTAGTGTTAATTATACATTATAATCCTAAGGGAAGCATTTAGTTATGGAATTCCTAGACTCAATTTGAAAGAAAAGATGAAATTGAAGAAATTGAAATAAAATGCTTAAACATGATTGTGGCCAAATTAGATGAAATTAAAAGAAATGTGTTATGAAAAACTTACAATACTTGTTGCTAATCGTGTTATAAGTATTTGCCCTTTGTTAATTGACCTTGATATGAAGATTTGAGAATAGATTTTGAATGGTTTTGGGTTTAAAAATCGTCACAGCAGCAGCATGAGTGAAGGGAGGAGAGAAAATGGAGTGTTTGGTAAGTGGGATAAGGAGGAAAAGTGAGTGGAAATCGTCATATGGCCGGCCCCTTTAATCATTAAGGGGGCTGCCCCTTTTTACACTGCAGGTCCCCTTAATTTTAAGGGGGCCGCCCAGTTAAATTTTGGTTTTTCGCGGCTTTGATTCATAAAATAAAAATAAGTATATATATCTATATATATATATATATATATATATATATATATATATATATATATATATATATATTAGATTTATTTTTAATCAAAAATACGTTGGAGAGGGTTCGCACGAAAAGAATTACTTGACATTTTATTTGACATCTTGTCAATTAAAATTTCCTTGATAATTTTGGTTAAAATTAATCAAGCCGTCAAGTTGACGATAGAGAATGTGAAAGGTATATATATATATATATATATATATATATATATATATATATATATATATATATATATATATATATATATATATATATATATATATATATATATGTAAATAATATGAGTTTATAGGACGAGAAAAAGGGAGGGAGACGGATGCAAAAGATGGCGGGAGTTTCTTTCATCCATAGATTCTTCAACTCATTTCTCTACATCAACATGAGTATGTTTGAACATTAAAGTTCAAGAAGGCCAAAGAAGGGGAAAAGAAAAGGTTTGTAAACGAACAATTTCTAGTTCTAGAAAATCAACTAATGAGTTTTCTAGGTTATAAGAGCATATAGTATGTATAATAATAATATGTGTGTGTGTATATATATATATATATATATATATATATATATATATATATATATATATATATATATATATATATATATATATATATATGCTATAAGAAAATAAGTATGTGTATATATAAAAATAAGAAAATTAGCTCAGAGTAATTACAAAATAAGCTATAACAACAATAAACTAGATAATAGACTAAGCATGCAATCTTGACATGGAAATTTAAAAGAGACGTGTACCTTTTTGTCTTCAACAAGCAAGTCTTCAAAGTCTTCAAGAGATTTCATGATCATGTGGAAGGGGATAGAAAACCAAGCTTGCCAAGGTATGACGAATTCATCTTGTTGGTCCCTATTGTCTCATTTGACCGAAGTTGTTTGGTCCAAAGACGTTATGCATTTGACTTGGGTGCATGTATGGTGGAATCATTCCCCACCGATTGAAGTTCCACATTTGATGATTATTGTGAATGTTTCGTCTATTTTGGTTTACTCTAGGTTGAGTTTTAGACCTAGGATGAGGGCTATTTGGTTTTCTAGGTGGTGGAGTTTTAGATCTTACTTTTGGCTTATGGGGTTCTACTTCGGGTTTTAAAGATGATTTATGAAAGCTTTTAATTTCTTCATCACTTACAATAGGTACTAATCTATCTTTCAAAAGTATATACTTTGGTTTTAACTCTAAAGGTTTTAATTCACTAGTTTCACCTTCAAATTTTACATTTTTAGATTTACTAGTTGATGCTTCGGTTGAGTCGTATCCTAAACCGGTTTTATCTTTGGCAATTCTTTGAGAGCCAATTATTTTACTAAGTGATTGACTACTATTTTCAAATTTCTCAAATCTAATAATTTCTTCCTTACGTTGTTTATTCTCATTTTTAACAACTAGACATTCTTTACATTCTATAATACTTTCTTTTCCTTTTTCTAGCTTTTGTAGTTTTATTTTTAATTCAAGAATTTCATCCTTTAATTTATTATTAGTGTGTTTTAATAGTTTATTTTTAGCTATGACTTTTTGCCCTAGTTTGCATAAACTACTATATTCGCCATCTAAATCTTTTTCATCTAACGATATAATTATCATCACTATAGTATTCGGTTTCGGAACGTACCTCATCGGAAGACCTTGCCATGAGACACTTTTCTTCTTTTGTTGTGTATTTTTCATCGTTGTCACTATCACTCCATGCTCCTCCTACAAAGGCCTTGTGATTTTGACTTCTTGATAATTTCGGACATTCTCCAATAAAATGATTTAGATCTCCACATTTGAAGCACTTTCTTTCATTCTTGCTAGTCTTGTCGTCCTTGTTTCTTTGGGATGTTTTTCTTTCATCAAACGGTTGTCTGACATATCTTCCTCGTCTTTTGAAGAATTTCTTGAAGTCTCTTACGGCCATGGCATACTCTTCATCTTCACTTTTGGAGGTTGAGCATTCTTCGTCACTAGAGTCCTTTTTTGCTTTCAATGCAATTGATTTGGTTTGCTCCCTTTTTCCTTTGACCATTTCGGAATCTTTCTTTATTATCACCTCATACACTTTCAAGTTTCCAATTAGCTCGTCAAGTTGTAGAGTTGATAGATTCTTTGACTCATCAATAGCCGTCACTTTAGCACGCCACTTCGGATGGAAAGCCCTAAGAAATTTCCTTACAAAATTCTTGCTTGAAAAATTCTCATCAAGTGCTTGTAAACTTGTGATGATAGTGTTAAATCTAGCAAAAGCATTATCAATTGATTCCTCTTCCGGAATCGTAAATTGTTCATATTTTTGTACAAGAAGATCTATTTTATTATCTTTGACTTGACTATTACCTTGGTGAGTGATTAGTAAAGAGTTCCAAATATCTTTTGCGGTTTTACACATAAAAATTCTTTCATATTCTTTGCGTGGTAACGCATTATAAATAACCATTTTAGCCTCATTATTTTTAGCAAGTTTGTTTTTTAAATCATCGTTTTGTTTTTCAAAAGGTACAATTTCATCCCTTTTCGTTTCGGGATTATTTTGTATAGGAGGAAAATCACCATTAGTAATAACATGCAAAAGATCTAGATCTTTTGATTTAACATAAGTTTCGAATCGATTTTTCCAATAAAGAAAACCATCACATTCAAATAGTGGTGGTCTTTGCATAGATTGACCTTCTAAATATTTTTCAGATTCCATAGATCGTTTCAAGTTTTAAAATACAGTTTATTTTAAAAATCTTTTTTAACGTAGCTCTGATGCCAATTGTAGAAAACTAGAATGGAGGTTGAATAGTTTTACGTCAATTAAAATTTTAAAAACTTTGTTTTATAAAAACTTCGATTCTTATTTATGTGAATTTCAACACTTGCACAACACAAACGATTTAATCTAACTAACTAAATAATTATAATGTAAATATGAAAGTAATAAAAAGATAGAGATAGAGAGATCAAACCACAACACACGATATTTATAGTGGTTCGGCTACGAAGCACCTCTTCGACCTACTCCACTCCTCGAGTCACCTACTCGAGAGTTTTCTTCACTATGTCAACAAACTCCCTTTTTGGTGGAGAAACCTTACACAACTTTCGCTTACACCAATTAACGACACTAAGCTAGATGTCGAGTCCTAATAGTAGCTAGAACCAATCTCACACCACTACATGCCTTCTTCACAACTTATACACACCACTACTTCTCAACTACATACTACTTCTACTTCACACCACAACTTCTTCAATACTAGATTTACAAACCCACCTAGATCTACCATTTACAATCACTACACAACTTTACAATAAATACAAGCTACACAACTAATCTTCAATACTTCTTGATTTGAGATGAAAGGAGTATTCTTCTCTTACACTTTGAATGAGGATGGATAGTATCACTTGAAAAGAAGAACTAATATGTTTATGATCAAAGGTTTTAGGAAGATGATTTGAGAGAATTAGAGCAGAAAGTTTTAGTGCAAAAGGTGAGGAAAAAATTCAGATTTGAATCAGTATTTATAGGCAAAGAAATCAGTCACAGGAGCGTATGCCGGTCCCCTTAATTGTGTGCCGGCCCCCTTAAAATTAAGGGGGCCTCCCACTGTAACGGCCTGATTTCTTTGTCTTTTCTGGGGAAAATTTATTTGGTGAAAATTTAACTGAATTTGGTTAAAAATTTGAATTCATATATTTATTATGAAATAAACATTTTCCTTTAATTACCAAAAGTGTTTCTTAAATATATAAAATGTTTAAACCATTTTATATAATTTGTAATTAGTAAATAAACCTTCCTTTGATTATAAAATGTATTAGGCACTTGTTTATTCATACCTTAAGTGAATTAGTTGGATATAATGATATTTTGTCACTAAATACTTATTTACGTAATGATTTTACGTTTAATGATTTTATATTTTGTGATCGTCAAAATATAGGGATATCGAAAAATGTTAATAACGTTTTTACGCATTATTTATATCAACAAATCCGTTTATAGCTGATGATTTGCTAAAAATCATATGGTCATCAGTGTACCATAGTTAGTGAAATGAAACATTTGGCTACTCCAGTAATAATGGCTATTGGTAAAGAGACATCAAATCTATTATTTTCAATGATTCACCTCTCACAGGAGTTAACACACTTGGAAGTGATGAGAATAGTATGAAACTTATGTTTTGATGTACATTTATTCATTTGTTGCTGCAAAGAATGGTGTTTTCAAGTTTTTGCTGATCATAGAGATTCTGCTAATGAAGATTCTTTGCTGCTGAACTTCTTACTCTATCCTCTTCTACTGGGCTTTGAAGATCTATCAAAAATCTTGGAGTTAACCATGTCAACTTCACGATTAGGGGAGGATTGTAAGGAGTTATTGAAGTTAGCATTTAGATACTGCTGACAGGTTCCTGCGGATACTTATAGTTGTTTCTGCTGAAGATTGGTTCCTGTTGATGACAGACATACTGCGGATATAGTTAATCTGTAGATAGAGTTTAGTTATTTTAGGACAAGATATATAGAATATCTTTTATAGTTTAATATTATTCGTTTCTTGTAAGAAATGTTAGGGTTTCTACTAGTATAAAAGGAACCCAAGGTCATCGTAATATATATGTACGTGTATCAAAACAATTGTTAGTCAGTAATAACGATCCATAGAGGATCAAAGAGTTTAGCATATCGTTTGTATTTATATTCCGCAATAAATATAAGCTTACAGAGATTGTCTATTTAGTTTTACTAGTGATTACATTAGTAGGCTAATGATCCATTGGCTCAAGATCTATCAAGTATAGATCCTACAAAGTGTGTTTGTATTTGTGTGTCTTCACTGTTCAGTTTTTCCTAAATTTGTCTTTGCTTACATACAAGACCCAGGGGCATTGATTACCTTCAAGTTGAACATCAGAACTTCCTTCAATATTGCTCTTCCTTTTGGTCCTTATACCTACTGGGCCACTTGATCCAATAGGCCCAACACCTGTTGATACACTTGGGCATGTTGGCCCACTTAAGAGTGACTCTGTAAACACATGTATTTGGTTATCATATACAGCTCTTTTCCTAAGACAATCATTCTTTACCAGCTTCAAATTTCTCCTACTATCAACTGCATGCATGTATATTCTTTCCTTCACGTCTTCTGGAGTTGCAAACTCTTGGCCACTGAAAAAATGGTACTTGGCAACAGGATTCTCTGACATGTTACTTCCCATTACTCTTCTTAATTCCCATGACTGCTTCCTTACAACAAAATCGGGTTCACCCTCAGAACCTGATTGACTCTCGAAACCTTCAACACTTACAGCTTCTATTCCATCTACAACCTCTCCAAGTTGACTGCAGTTGCCAATGCTGTCATAAGCTTTATTCCCAGTTAGTCTAAACTTATTTACTTGATCACCACTGCTGTTGCCAATGCTGTCAAAAGGATTATCCCCTGTTAGTTGGAAATCGTTTACTTGCACCTCAGGCTCAACTCCATGGTATCCTTCATCATCCATAACTGCATCCTCTTCTTCATTATCTGAATCTGCATTGTCATTGGAGTCTCCTTCATATTCACTAGCATTGACAATATGAATGTCATCCTGCTCCACCTCTTGTGGCCGTTCACCATTACCATGCACACCAACCTCCTCACCTATATGCTCTATGGATGCAGTTTGGTCATGAGCATGTTCCTCTATTGTATCATCTACTTGAACTTCTATTTGGGGATCATCTAGGTTAACAGGAAAGCATATATTTAAGTCCAGGTCAGAAACACCAATATGTTCGTCATGACTTAATCCAGAAGTGGTGTCGACATTCATTGCATCCAAATAACTAAATGAAGGACCCATATCCAACTCATTCTCATCAAACTCCATTAACCTAACTGTATCAGCTAATTTTTCTTTCACAACATCCTTTGAAGCAGGTTCAACTGGGGTAAGACTTAAATTTAAACTGCCAAACTGTGAATCAACTTGGGGAAGGTCATTGTTTTTGTCACACCCCCAAAATCGGGTCCAGCGGAAGCATACATGTAGTTGGGGTGTAACTCAATTGGTATTACAACACAAGTTCAAAAATGGTTTTCACTTGAATCATTTAGAATAATATAGTTTAATCAAAATGTTGAATCTACATTGTTAAAAATAATGCGGATACAGACCCTTAAAATAGTTTAAAACGGTCCCCAAATGAATAATCAGAGTCTTCTATGACCATTCCATGCCCTGCCAAAACCTCCTGTAGCGTGCCATTGCTTAAAACCTGAAAATACATGCTAAAGTGTCAACACAATGGTTGGTGAGTTCATAGAGTCTTGTGAAAAAGAATGTTATGCATATGAATGAAGATTTCCCAGCAAAGGCATCGTAAATCCACTCAGTTCCAAGTCCTGTCATAAGAGACTTGTAACCTGTATGTTTACAACCCACTGCCAAATGTGTTTTGGTTTGTGTGAACAAAATAATGCTTGAATCTCAATTCAAAGATAAGTGTAGCAAAACCGCTATATAAACAATTTTAACAATGAGGTTATATAAACAATGATGACAATCCCATGAAATGCAGGTAATCAAACATACCAATGAAATGCAGGTAATCAAACATACCAATGAAATGTAGGTAATCAACCATGTAAAGCGAGTAATGCGTTTAAGTAAAATGAGCATGTATTCTCCCCCAAAGAGTTGATAAAACAATTAAAAGAGTAGGGGCTATGACTCACCTGGTGCGATAGCTACGATGACAAAAGTGGATACACAGAAATGAGGTTCGATCTCTAACCGCACCCTAATATGGATGATACGGTCTAATGTAAGAAATGAAATGATGCTACACATGCAAATACGTATATTATCGATACCACTCGTTAGTTTTGAAAATAACGCTTATCGTCAAAAAATACGTTTTTGATTTCTCGTTAAGTTAATAACCACTTTTCGTATAAATATGTTGAAACGGTACTCCACGATCCTCGTTTGGTGTTCTATCGGCAAATATAAGGTTTTCGTCGCAAAATATAACATTTTCATTACTTGAAATATATGGCCAAAGTGGTCTTGCAAAACTAGTCGCGAAATGGTGAATATTAAGAGTTAGGAAAGAATTTCAGTAGTTTTAGAAAGACTTTCACCTTAACTAAAAAGTGATAGAACTGAAGTTTGTCTATACGGGTCTCGATCATAAAGATATATAGCCATGAATTAAGGTGCTTGGGCTGTTTCGGCAGATTCTGGGCAGTTTTCGGGAAAGTTTGGAAGTCCATAAGTTATTCGTTATAAATCCTTTTGACAAACGGGTGGATGTTTTGGAAACTAAGCTGGGTGATCTAACTTTTTGTCAATCATGTAAATTTTTCAGAAATGAGTTTATCAATGAGTAAATTGGCTCTCAACATGTTGTATTACAAAAACTGTTTCTATACTCGGTAATATTTTTGCTAATAAGCTGATGGAAATAAATAGAGTTTCGTCGATTTTGAAACGTGTATATCTTGGTCGTTATAAGCTTGTTTTCTACGTTCTTTATATCCCCGGAATCGTGGGACAACATACTAATATATTTTTGATAAGTCGGGATGGCTAGATCAAGTTTTACACCTCAGATTGGCCCTTGAAAATCGTGGGACAGCAAGTATAATTTTCAGAAAATAGTTTTCGTCGTTAAACTTGCAAAGATCATATCTCCTTCGTTATAAACTCGTTTTAATCCGTTGTTTCGCCCACGGCTTCGTTTTTGAAAGTATTTTCTAAATCTTTAGCCCAAAATTACCCGGAATCCCCTGATTTTTCTGGATTTTAAAAAATGGGACAGCAACATTTATATAGTGGCTAAAATTCATTTTTTTCTTGTTTAATACTTGTCCAAATCCACTCCAATCATCACAAATCTAGTCTAATCCTACCATACACCTTCTCAAGGTGTCATGGGTTCCTAAACATCACCA
This sequence comes from Artemisia argyi, assembly GCA_030686995.1. Lineage (NCBI taxonomy): Eukaryota > Viridiplantae > Streptophyta > Magnoliopsida > Asterales > Asteraceae > Artemisia > Artemisia argyi. The sequence continues at coordinate 128,421,646 of CM060684.1, forward strand.
ACCTTGTGTTGGTTGTTTAGCTGCAAAACAGTTCCAGATTAGGGTTAAGATAATCAATGAAGGTGCCGGATATTCACTTGAAATCGTGGTATCACTTTCCAATAGAAACTATTCGACCCTATGCCTGGGTTACGCGAATATCTCTATGGGATAAGACCAAATGATGTTCTTGCTTTAGGCACAAACCAAGAACCAGATACGTATTGAAGTGTTTAGGGTTTTGTGTTTAGTCGTATTGTGAAAAACGTATGATATTGTATATCCATGCAGAATGATGTGACCTCTATTTATAATAGAGAATACTCAAAACCCTAGCCCATGGTATTATGGATAATTAACGGCCCATTAATTATATCATAATAATTTCCATAATTATAGGATCAGTGGTTATCAGTGGAAACATTATCACTAGCAGTGGTAATGTTAACACTAGCAGTGGTAACAACAACCCTTGCAGTGGAAACAATAACCCTTGCAGTGGTAACGTTAACACATCAGTGGAAACACACTAGCAGCTGAATCAACTAGCAGCAGATTCACAACATAACCACTATTGAGTCAGGGGATTCAGTGACCAAATGGGTGTATACTCCATACCTCCAAACCCATTACCAGGTGTGAATTGATCCCTCAAGTGCACTAAATTTTCCAACAATCCTCCCCAAATTTAGTTCACTACCTTTGCATGAAAATTCAAACACAAACCAAAACAAGTGCATAAATGAAAATATCCTGAGGATTGAATTTCCACATTAGTACATATACTTTCAAATATTCGAGAATCAGGGTGTTCTAAGAATTGAACCCTTCAACCCATTTGAATACCTGATGATAAATACACACAAGTTTTCAAACACTAAAATACTCCTGACACTATACAAGCCATGTGTCCATATCTAATTCATAAATGTTGTAAAAGCTAAAAGTCCAAAGCTTCCTGAAGCGGCAAAACTTCAACATTTACATAGGTGGTTCATCTTTAATTCATGCTCCTGCTTAGCACTTTTTCAAAGAAAATTAACCATTAAGAAGTGAAGACTTCATCCTCCTTTCAGCAGGTAACAAGCACAACCTTGGGATGTTTGTAATACATGTGCTTCAGTCCACTAAATGATCAGCTTTCCACATTGAACTCAGCTTCCAAGTTTCCTTAGAAGGGAGTTGGGTATCCTTGCATTCAGTGACTATGTTGGACTTAAACCCATCCCTTTAGCAGACTTCAAAACCAAGTCTCTAGCCAAACCCTTCGTCAAGTGATCAGCTAAGTTTTGTTGAGATTTAACAAACACTATAGATACCACCCCATTCATGATAAGCTCACGAATCATGCTATGCCTAACACCTAAGTGTCTAGACTTCCCATTGTACATCTGGCTATAAGCCTTTGCCAATGTAGTAGCACTATCACAACAGATAGAAATAGGTGCTATAGGTTTAGACCACAATGGAATCTCAAGAAGCAAGTTTTTCAACCATTCAGCTTCTTTGCCAGCAGCAGCTAAAGCCACAAATTCAGATTCCATGGTTGAACTGGTAATGCAAGTTTGTTTCTTGGATGCCCAAGAAATTGCACCTCCACCAAGTAGGAATACCCAGCCACTGGTAGACGAATTGTCTTCAGTGTTACTGATCCAACTTGCATCAGTGTATCCTTCTAATACTGAAGGATAACCGGTATATGAGAGACTATAATCCATAGTTCTCTTCAAATACTTAAAGACCCTCTGGATTGCTTGCCAATGATGAGCACTAGGATTACTAGTATACCTGCTCAGTTTACCCACAGCAAAAGCAATATCAGGCCTTGTACAAGTCATGGCATACATCAAGCAGCCAATCACCCTAGAATACTCAAGTTGAGATACAGCTTTGCCAGTATTAGGCATTAGCTTCTCACTTGTATCCATAGGAGTACTCACTGGAGTACAATCAAAGTAATTAAATTTCTTTAACACCTTCTCAATGTAACGAGACTGTGAAATAGAAATTTTGTTACTTTCATGTTTAATCCTAATACCAAGGATAACATCTGCCTCCCCCATATCCTTCATGGAGAACTTTGATGACAAAAATTCTTTTGTAAGATCAACTTGATTTTGGTCAGTGCCAAAGATCAACATGTCATCAACATATAGACAAATGATAACTCCTTTACCAGATTCATCAAATTTGCTATATACACATTTGTCAGCTTGATTAAGAAAATAACCACTAGACAAAACCACTTCATCAAACTTTTGATGCCATTGCTTAGGTGCCTGTTTTAGTCCATAAAGAGACTTAATCAGTTTACACACCTTGTTTTCATTGCCAGGCATGATGAAGCCCTGAGGTTGGTTCATGTAAACCTCCTCATCTAAATCACCATTCAAGAAAACTGTCTTCACATCCATCTGATGAATAATCAGATTGTGAATTGATGCCAAAGCAATTAGCAATCTTATGGTACTGATACGTGCCACTGGAGCATAAGTATCAAAGAAGTCTATTCCTGACTTTTGTTTAAAGCCTTGAATAACTAATCTTGCCTTGAACTTTTCAACAGTTCCATCTACCTTCATTTTCTTTTTGAAAATCCATTTGCTACCTAAAGGTTTGCAACCAGGTGGTAGATCAGTCAACACATAAGTGTTATTGCCCATGATGGAGTCCATCTCATCATTAATTGCTTCTTTCCAGAAAGTAACATCCTGGGACTTCATTGCTTCTTCAAATGTTTTGTGATCATCCTCCACAATGAAGCAATAGGAGTATTTGTCAGAGACCTCACTCCTTGTACCTTCAATTAAGTATAATTGAAACTCAGGTCCAAATGTCTTTGGAGTCCTCACCCTATTGCTCCTTTTGAGCTCAGGTTCAGGTTGTTGTTCCACAACCTCAGCAGGAACCTCATCAGTAGGAACCTCATCAGCAGGAACCTCCGAAACACCATTGTCATTGGTTCCATTAGGAATCCTTTGACTTGGTCTAGGGATAGATGAGAATCTGTTCTCATCAAAGAGTGCATCCCTTGATTCAATTATTGAGTTAATTGAAACAGATTCATTAGGTTCTATAACATAAAACCTATATGCCTTGGAATGCTCAGCATATCCAAAAAAGATGCATTCAATGCCTCTTTCACCCAAAGTTTTCTGCTTTGGATCAGGGAGTCTTACAACAGTCCTACAACCCCATATCCTAAGATAATTAAGGTTAGGTTTCTTTTTAGTCCAAAGTTCATAAGGGGTAACTTTGTTCCTTTTGTTGGGAACCCTATTTAATAAATAGCAAGCTGTTAACATAGCTTCACCCCAAAATCCTTGACTCAGCCCTGAATAGGACAACATGGAATTAACCATCTCCTTCAGCACCCTGTTTTTCCTTTCAGAAATACCATTTTGCTGAGGAGTATAAGGGGCAGTCGTTTCATGGATTATACCAACAGACTGAAAATACAGAGTATCCATGTACTCACCTCCCCTATCAGTCCTTAATCTTTTGATCAGGGAACTTTGTTGCAATTCAACTTCAGTTTTAAATACTTTAAATTTATCTAATGCTTCATCTTTAGAATGTAATAAATAAACATGACAAAACCTAGAAGCATCATCAATAAAAGTCACAAAGTATTTTTTATTCCCCAAAGAGGGAGTAGCATGTAAATCACAAAGGTCACTGTGAATTAACTCCAAAACTTTAGTTTCACGTTTTACTCCTTGAAAAGGTTTCTTAGTTATCTTGTTCAACATACAAGTTTTACACTTTTCAGTGTTCACATCAAAAGCTGGAATTAATCCATCCTTAGACATATCTTGCATTCTTTAAAATGTACATGGCCAAGTCTTGCATGCCATAGGTTTGAATCATTAAGTTTAGATGTAGATATAAAAGCAGAATCAATATTATCATGAACAATATTAAGTCTGAACATTTGATTACATAAATAACCAAAACCAATAAACACACCATTTTTAGATAAAACAAACTTATCAGATTCAATAACCTGTTTATAACCACAATTATTTAAAACACTACTAGAAACCAAATTCTTTCTAATATCAGGAACATGTAAAACATTAAATAAAGAAACACTCTTTCCAGAACTAAACTTCAACTCAACACATCCTTTTCCATGCACCAGGGCAGTTGACTCGTTTCCCATGTGAAGAATAGAACCATCATTCATTGACTTGTAGGTCTTGAACCAGCTTCTATCTTTACACACATGAATTGTTGCTCCAGAGTCAACCCACCACGCAACATCATCATCCTGCACAAAGTAAATGTCAGATATATATGTAACATAATAAATCTTAAAAGACTTATTAAACACATTCTGACCTTTCAGAGAATTGGTGTTACCATTCCCTCCACTTGTGCCTGATCCATTGGATTTGTTTCCAACTTTTCCACCCTTGCAATCTTTTCTGAAGTGTCCAGGTTTCCCACACTTCCAACAAGTCACCTTAGGTTTCTTGTTAAGATCAAATTTGGTGTTATCTTGATGCTTACGTTTGCCCTTGTTGTCATTGTACTTGGTAGAGTTGTTATGCTCCACCATATTGACAACTGATGGACCAGTAGCAGTGCTACTCTTTGGCTTGTCAATGTCTTGAGCTTTGAGTGAATCCTCAATGCGCAAGTGACTGCCCAACTCAACAAGAGTTAACTCCTCCTTCATATGCTTAAGCATATGTTTGAATTCTTTCCAAGAAGGAGGTAGTTTATCGATGATACAAGAGACTGAAATAGCCTCATCCATGTTCATCTTGTGTTGTGTGAATCGACCAAGTATACTAAGAAGTTCTTTGTATTGTTCCATGACAGGTCTAGAATCAACCATTTTGTAATTGTTAAAATTACTTACAAGGAACTTCTTACTTGATGCATCCTCAGCCATATACTTGGCTTCCAAGGAATCCCATAGTTCTTGAGAAGTTTCAACATTCTGATAAATATCAAATAGAGAATCAGACATACCATTGAGAATTAAACCTCTGCATATGTAGTCATCATTCTCCCACTTGCTCCTTGCCCTCATCTGATCCATAGTAGCATCATCTCCATGATCTTCTGGAATCTCAGTCGTGAGAACATACACCACATTCATACTTGACAATAAGAAGTGCATCTTCTTTTGCCATCTTCTGAAATCCACACCTTCAAACTTTTCCAACTTGGAAAAGTTAGCAGCCATTTGTCTCATAGCAGCAGCCATTGATTATCACTAATAGTTTCTATTGATTGTTGGTTGTTTAGCTGCAAAACAGTTCCAGATTAGGGTTAAGATAATCAATGAAGGTACCGGATATTCACTTGAAATCGTGGTATCACTTTCTAATAGAAACTATTCGACCCTATGCCTGGGTTACACGAATATCTCTATGGGATAAGACCAAGTGATGTTCTTGCTTTAGGCACAAACCAAGAACCAGATACGTATTGAAGTGTTTAGGGTTTTGTGTTTAGTCGTATTGTGAAAAACGTATGATATTGTATATCCATGCAGAATGATGTGACCTCTATTTATAATAGAGAATACTCAAAACCCTAGCCCATGGTATTATGGATAATTAACGGCCCATTAATTATATCATAATAATTTCCATAATTATAGGATCAGTGGTTATCAGTGGAAACATTATCACTAGCAGTGGTAATGTTAACACTAGCAGTGGTAACAACAACCCTTGCAGTGGTAACAACAACCCTTGCAGTGGAAACAATAACCCTTGCAGTGGTAACGTTAACACATCAGTGGAAACACACTAGCAGCTGAATCAACTAGCAGCAGATTCACAACATAACCACTATTGAGTCAGGGGATTCAGTGACCAAATGGGTGTATACTCCATACCTCCAAACCTATTACCAGGTGTGAATTGATCCCTCAAGTGCACTAAATTTTCCAACACCTTGGTGGGTTTCATGGGGATAATCATAGGTTAATTATAATCTCATAATAATTAAGAAATACTTGAAAAGTGGTATATATAACATAACTACTTGCATATTTAACCAATATACCATGAAAATACAACATGTTACTAATGAAATGAAGGTAATAGATGATGAAAAAATAACACTTGAAGCTTACTTGAATATATATGGAGTTTGATGAGAAATGGATTAAGAAACCTAGGTTTTTATCACAAAACCCTAACAAGGAAAGAAAGTAGAGCTTGATTAACACTTGATCTTCAAAAATTGATGGATCCTTCCTTGGTTTTTATTTTGGGTCGTGGCTAGGGAGGAAGAACAAGAGAAAACCTTGACTTTGATTCTTGAAATGAATATAAATGTGTTATTTGTGTTTTTGTATGAAAATATCTAAACCAATGGCATAATGGTAAATAAAGGGTCAAGTGGAAGTAACATGGGGGGGGGGGCTGCACATGGTTGATGAGTATGTAGGAAACTTGTTAATATCTAGTTCACGGAGTCGGTTTTGGTTCCGTTAATCGCTAACCGTAAAGTTTTAAACCGCGAAACGTAAATCCGGGTATCGTAAAAATATGAAACTTGAAAGAATGACTAAACTTGTCAAAATACTCCATAATAAAGTATAAAATGAATGGTAAGTTCCATCAGGTTGCTTAAACGCTGTTAAAACTGGAAACGCGGGTTTAAAATGCGTAATTCGCGTAAAACGCTGAACTGAAAAACGTAAAATTCCAAAACTTTTAGAATTGTCGTAAAATGAGAGAAAATCATATTTCTATTGTTTATAATGTTTTATGGACATATCGGGATGCTGGAACGACGTTTAAACCCAAAAGTAAATCTCGGACACGGCTTCGTGATTTTTGCAGAAATGATCCGACAAGCGTCAAACTCTCGGATTACCGTTAAAATAGTTTAACTTACGAGAATATGAAATAAAAATTTCGGAGATAAATAGTGAAAGTGAATAGTAATAGTGAATAGTAACTGATGAATAGTAACTTCCCAAAATAAAAATGAAATTTCGACATGTGAAAAAGGACATGAAATTACGAGTTGTGACATTCTTCCCCTCTAAAAGGAACTTCGTCCCAAAGTTCAGTTTGTGTTGATTTCTAGAGTGGTATAGGTGAAAAGATGATGATATTCATTGTGTAAACTTCTGAGCTCTAACAAGGTTCAAGTCTGACGGCCACCAGGCCTATTCTGTCTGAAATATTAAATGGTACAGTGTTGGGTCTAGTGTATATCGGGTTTAACTTCCCGAATTTTTCTGAATGGTATCATGCCTTTCCTAGGCCGAACTTTCAACATGACTCTGCCACTAAGTTGGAATTCTAATGGTTTACAACTTATCAAACTTGTAACTGATTTTTGATTTGTAGGAAATTCCTGGTTATTTCATGAATGCTTACTAGACTAGTGAGTTGAGCTTTTCCAAATGCAGGTAAATCCATACCTAATAAATGCAGGTAAATCCATACCCAATAAATGCAGGTAAATCCATACCCAATAAATGCAGGTAAATCCATACCCAATAAATGCAGCTAACTCTATACCCAATAAATGCAGGTAACTCTATACCCAATAAATGCAGGTAAATCCATACCCAATAAATGCAGGTAACTCTATACCCAATAAATGCAGGTAACTCTATACCCAATAAATGCAGGTAAATCCATACCCAATAAATGCAGGTAACTCCATACCCAATAAATGCAGGTAACTCTATACCCAATAAATGCAGGTAAATTCATACCCAATAAATGCAGGTCTCCCTATGTTTCAATCGTTCTCTAATTCTGACCATTGGTCTGAAGATGATAGGTGGTGTGGTTCCAAAGGAAACTTAATGAAATCGCTAGGAGTTTGAGGTGAATCAAATTCCTCTATTAGAAATAATTGAAATGGGTATCATGAATCTTGTGGAACAACTTACAAGGTTAAGTCCGTCAAAGGGTGTTGTTGAAAATAATAGATTAGGATAAGGTTGTGATCCTCCGCAGGATGTCATGAATTGAGTCTTTCTCCAACTACGATGCTTAGTCTCCATTACTAAGATTTTCCCCAAGCTCTATGTCATTAAATCACAAAATCCTAAATGTATAAGTGATGTAATATAGTGATTGATTTTTCAAAGTTTGTTTTGAGATTGTGTGTTTTGTTCATAAACCTTCCCTGAATAAATGAATTTACAACCTTAAGCAAACAGCTTTTTAAGTAACATTTTTCTTGATGTTTCAGAATTTAATAGTTATGCAAGATAGAACTATTTTCAACATAAGGTGGATAGTATGATTTACCAAAGATCGATGTTTAAAATTTCTTAGCATCCAGTAGTTTTGTAAAAGATTAACCAAAAGGAATTTGCTTGTCAAAATAAGTGCCTCAGAAAAGTATTTCTTACAAGATACATGTTTTGTATAACGGTAGTTTGGAGAAAAAATCCCTTTAAAAGTGAAAGTATTAAGAGGATAAAATAGACAGGTAGGTATGTCTACACAAATGCATAGATGTCTAATGTTTAGTTCCTGAGGTTGAATAATGCCTATTGGTGGGTACTAGGCAAAACTACACGCATAAATATTCAAACTAACTTAAGTCCTGAAATAATTTATCGTTGAAATTTGTCATCACATTGGCAAAATATATGTTCGGATCTGATCCCTTTCTTGGTATGAAAATGAGGTTATCTGGAATTTCTAGAGAACACAACGTCTTAGGGGAATCTATACCGATATTCTTACTTCAAATCAATTATCCTTGGTGAAAACTAATTGCAGGGAAGTTTGCGTTTAGATGAGACAATGTTTAATAAAAATACTCAACAGTATCGGTTAGAAGGCCTGGTTTATTACTATAGTGTTGTTAGCGTACCTTAACATTGTGTTTGATCCTGTAGCTCAGTCTAGCTAGTACCTTTGAATGATAAAATTTGACAACTAGGTCAGAGATGGTGATTCGGATGGTCTCGTGGTATCTTAGGATTGTTGTTGAGTTATGAGTTTTTTGACTATATACTTCTAGTCCTGGTTAGTAGTTCTGTAATCCTTTCATTTTTTTCCTTGTATCGAGAAATCCTCCTAGTAATTGATGGTATGGAAAAATCTTTCCTAGGGAGGTCATTGATAATATCCACTTATCAATATTGGGAGTACTGAGGGATGAGTGGCATAGGAATCTATAGAGTGTCACCTAATTCCTTATATATATATGGATGGGAAAGGGAAATGATAGTGATGGTGAGAAGGGAAAAGAATGTGATAGTTGCGACATAATGTGATTGTGATGAAAGTGACTACTGTGATGTAAATGTATTATGCATAAATGTGAATGCTCATGAGATGAAATGACCAGTTGACGTGTAGTCACGAGGTGATAAAAAGTATGAATGTTCTGACAACGAGGGTATACTCACACATGCATGAAACATTTGGAAAATGAATAAAGGATTCAATCTAGACAAAATTTTATTATAACCATTCTCAGTGTTGCAAAATTCATTTCTGAGTCAGACATAGGTAGTCAGCCTATGTCCCACTATCCCGGGTCGAATATAGATGACTAGTCTATATTCCACCGAGGTTCCATGAATTTTGAAAAACTCAGTTCAGTTATACTAATACTATGTCCTTCACAAATGTCAAGACGTTCAGAAAGACTAAGGCTGGTGACCAAACTCGAGGTCAAATGATGAAACTATGCAAGGAAAAACATAATGCGGTGACATATACGATACGTGAACATGCTTATATGAAAGACAATTATAGTAAACAACTATAGTTAAATGAATATAATATATCAGATAATGAGACATAAATCTCATCACCTATGTCAGCAACTAACCACAAATGAGGCTTCAGCTTGGCAGGCAGGCACGTGACAGTCATAGGGTTAAGTTTTCTTGAAAGTAGCTATAGTCTAGGTTTTAAAAACACTTAGTTCTCTATAGCCAAAGCCCTGATGCCAATCTGTCACACCCCCAAAATCGAGTCCAGCGGAAGCATACATGTAGCTGGGGTGTAACTCAATTGGTATTACAACACAAGTTCAAAAATGGTTTTCACTTGAATCATTTAGAATAAAATAGTTTAATCAAAATGTTGAATCTACATTGTTAAAAATAATGCGGAAATAGGCCCTTAAAATAGTTTAAAACGGTCCCCAAATGAATAATCAGAGTCTTCTATGACCATTCCATGCCCTGCCAAAACCTCCTGTAGCGTGCCATTGCTTAAAACCTGAAAATACATGCTAAAGTGTCAACACAATGGTTGGTGAGTTCATAGAGTCTTGTGAAAAAGAATGTTATGCATATGAATGAAGATTTCCCAGCAAAGGCATCGTAAATCCACTCAGTTCCAAGTCCCGCCATAAGAGACTTGTAACCTGTGTATTTACAACCCACTGCCAAATGTGTTTTGGTTTGTGTGAACAAAATAATGCTTGAATCTCAATTCAAAGATAAGTGTAGCAAAACCGCAATATAAACAATTTTAACAATGAGGTTATATAAACAATGATGATAATCCCATGAAATGCAGGTAATCAAACATACCAATGAAATGCAGGTAATCAAACATACCAATGAAATGCAGGTAATCAACCATGTAAAGCGAGTAATGCGTTTAAGTAAAACGAGCATGTATTCTCCCCCAAAGAGTTGATAAAACAATTAAAAGAGTAGGGGCTATGACTCACCTGGTGCGATAGCTACGATGACAAAAGTTGATACACAGAAATGAGGTTCGATCTCTAACCGCACCCTAATATGGATGATACGGTCTAATGTAAGAAATGAAATGATGCTACACATGCAAATACGTATGTTATCGATACCACTCGTTAGTTTTGAAAATAACGCTTATCTTCGAAAAATACGTTTTTGACGTCTCGTTAAGTTTGGAAGTCCATAAGTTATTCGTTATAAATCCTTTTGACAAACGGGTGGATGTTTTGGAAACTAGGCTGGGTGAACTAACTTTTTGTCAATCATGTAAATTTTCCAGAAATGAGTTTATCAATGAGTAAATTGGCTCTCAACATGATGTATTACAAAAACTGTTTCTATACTCGGTAATATTTTTGCTAAAAAGCTGATGGAAATAAATAGAGTTTCGTCGATTTTGAAACGTGTATATCTTGGTCGTTATAAGCTTGTTTTCTACGTTCTTTATATCCCCGGAATCGTGGGACAACATACTAATATATTTTTGATAAGTCGGGATGGCTAGATCAAGTTTTACACCTCAGATTGGCCCTTGAAAATCGTGGGACAGCAAGTATAATTTTCAGAAAATAGTTTTCGTCGTTAAACTTGCAAAGATCATATCTCCTTCGTTATAAACTCGTTTTAATTCGTTCTTTCGCCCACGGCTTCGTTTTTTAAAGTATTTTCTAAATCTTTAGCCCAAAGTTACCCGGAATCCCCTGATTTTTCTGGATTTTACAAAATGGGACAGCAACATTTATATAGTGGCTAAAATTCATTTTTTCTTGTTTAATACTTGTCCAAATCCACTCCAATCACCACAAATCTAGTCTAATCCTACCATACACCTTCTCAAGGTGTCATGGGTTCCTAAACATCACCAACCTTGGTGGGTTTCATGGGGATAATCATAGGTTAATTATAATCTCATAATAATTAAGAAATACTTGAAAAGTGGTATATATAACATAACTACTTGCATATTTAACCAATATACCATGAAAATACAACATGTTACTAATGAAATGAAGGTAATAGATGATGAAAAAATAACACTTGAAGCTTTCTTGAATATATATGGAGTTTGATGAGAAATGGATTAAGAAACCTAGGTTTTTATCACAAAACCCTAACAAGGAAAGAAAGTAGAGCTTGATTAACACTTGATCTTCCAAAATTTATGGTTCCTTGGTTTTTATTTTGGGTCGTGGCTAGGGAGGAAAAACAAGAGAAAACCTTGACTTTGATTCTTGAAATAAATATAAATGTGTTATTTGTGTTTTTGTATGAAAATGTCTAATCCAATGGTGGAAGTAACATGGTGAGGGGGGGGGGGGGGGGGGGGGTGGGGCTGCACATGGTTGATGAGTATGTAGGAAACTTTTTAATATCCAGTTCACGGAGTCGGTTTTGGTTCCGTTAATCGCTAACCGTAAAGTTTTAAACCGCGAAACCTAAATCCGGGTATCGTAAAAATATGAAACTTGAAAGAATGACTAAACTTGTCAAAATACTCCATAATAAAATATAAAATGAATGGTAAGTTCCATCGGGTTGCTTAAACGCTGTTAAAACTGGAAACGCGGGTTTAAAACGCGTAATTCGCGTAAAACGCTGAACTGAAAAACGTAAAATTCCAAAACTTTTAGAATTGTCGTAAAATGAGAGAAAATCATATTTCTATTGTTTATAATGTTTTATGGACATATCGGGATGCTGGAACGACGTTTAAACCCAAAAGTAAATCTCGGACACGGCTTCGTGATTTTTGCAGAAATGATCCAACGAGCGTCAAACTCTCGGATTACCGTTAAAATAGTTTAACTTACGAGAATATGAAATAAAAATTTCGGAGATAAATAGTGGAAGTGAATAGTAATAGTGAATACTAACTGATGAATAGTAACTTCCCGAAATAAAAATGAAATTTCGACATGTGAAAAAGGACATGCAATTACGAGTTGTGACAGTTTTGGTTTTCACCACATACATTCATAGTAAACAATGTCCAAGGGGTACCTTGAGTCGACTTGGCTGAAGGTGCACAATTATCAGTATTCTCAGGCCAAGTCAAGGACAACATTTGCCAAAGTTTTGTTACCTTAGAGGCACTAGTACATGTTGGACCAGACACAACTTCCTCTAAAATTGCTCGAGTTTTTCCAGTAACCCTAGTACAACCATGCTCTATGTAGACCTCAATCAACTTGAAATTATCCACTAGGTAACTCAAACATCTAACATCCTCATCACATAACAGTGGAAACAACCCATCATCTAAAATACTCATTGGACTTAAGTAATGATAAAACAGAGGCTCCTTCTTACCTGTGTAGCCTAGTTGTAGAACCATCTGGTCTAGGTCAAACACTGAGAAAACATCAATATCAACCATATCAAAGATGTCTTCAGCACCACCAACATATTCTCTATCAGGAGAACGCATGAATGCCCCACCATGGTGTATTCGTATGCTGAATAAATGCCGTAGAAATTCTACAGTAAAAAGTCAATTAGTTAGTAAATAAACATATATAAACACAAGTTCAGAGCAAAATGCATCTCAAAGCAACTGGATTTAAACTCATTACCATATTCCTTGTCGCACTCCATTTCCAACTGTTCTGTTGAAACCCTTTCTCCTCTTTTACGCATCTTCCATGTCGGTGACGTCATTGTTGGAGACGCCATTGTTGCCAGAGTTGAGGGACGAGGCTCGAGACTTTTGAGATTTGATGTTGATGTGATTGGGCGGGAAAGTGTGAGCAGAGAAGAAATAAGATAAACATAAATTGTCAGGGAAAGGTGTCCCCTTATAGAAACCTTTTAGGGACCAAATGAGGAAATGGTGTACTTTTGCGGAAAGGCACCGAATTGAAATGACCAAAAAAAACCCATCCTTGCCACGTGAGATACCGAGGTTATATAACGTCCGTTTGGCAAAATGACCAAACGAGCAACTTTTTGCAGAGTTGAGAGACGAAAACGCCAAAAATTTATTTTTAAGGACCAAACGCATGAAATGTGCAGAGTTTAGGGACGATCGGTGAAATTTTGTCATTTTCTTTTGTGCTATTCAACATTGCTAAACTTGTGTTTCAAATTTATTCTAACCAACTTTTTACAATAACGATTCTAAGTTTTGATCAGAAATCTGCAAAACTGACATCGGAAATGACCCATTTTTTACTCGACTTAACTTTACGTCATATTATTAAATTATGATTTTTTTAATAAAATGACGAGATTGTTCTCAATTAAAATGCAAATTATCTCTTGTGTTATTTGCTGCAAAAAAACACAATCTTTAATGCAATTATAAAGTTTTTCATCAAACAAATATACAAATAAATGTATTTTTTGATAATCTTAAATTTGGTGTCCATTTTGTTATTTTTAGTTAAAGTTTTTTCAAAAATTTTTTCGTTAATAACATAATATATTCGTAATGGAAGATGTTGCATCTTATAACTTAAAAAACAAGATAAATGACATATTACGAGTTAATTATGAACTACTACGAAATTAATCAATGTTTTTATCTCGTTACAAAGCATATTTCTCACATGACACAATTTTTCTCTCCATATAAACTAACATATATTCTTATACTGATATTCTTCTCAATTTTATCATTCGAATTTCTTACGAATTTATTTCGAAATTCAATCAAGAATTTTTAATTTTTTATATAATGTTTAAAATATATCTACATACTATATAAAATATATACAAAGTAATAACTAAAATTATTAAACAATTTATATAGAGTTAAAAAAATTTTCATTTGAAATCAATTTTGCCCCATATATATAACTTTTTAAAAAAAGGTAAATCGCATAAAAGGAACCGTATTAGGTCCAATTTCAATTTAAATGCACCCGTGTTTTATTTATTTATTTATTTTTCCTTAATTATTGATATTTTTTTTCTTGTTGCAAAGTTGGATAATTAGTAAGTTTGCAGGTCACAAAGTAGGTTAAAATGCCAAACACCCCCTTATCTCTTAATTCACCAAATTCCTTGTCGCAATTAGGGCTGACCATCAGTCCCGGACCGGACCAACCAAGACTGAGACCGAATTAACCAAAAAGCCGAGACCAAGGACCGGACCGAATGTAGTCGGTCCGTTCCGGTCCAGTCTCGGTCGGTCCGTCGATCGGTCTGGTCTAACAAGGCAAAATAGTCGGTTTGTGGTCCCGACCGGACCTGACCGACCGACACCGAATTAACCCAAAAGCCGATACCGAGGACCGGACCAAATGTGGTATGTCCGGTCCGATCTCGATTGGTCCAATCCATTCGATTGATTTGCTCAGCCCTAGTCACAATACATTATTTGTACGAATTAAAATTTGAAATTCACACAAAAAGTTAGGCTATGTGTGGCACAAAGCTTTTTGAAGCTTTTTTGGGCAAGGAGCGGTGAATAATGAGTTTTTTGATTTTTAGTGTTCGTTTGGTATGAGAGTTGTGGGCTTTGATATTTTTTAGAAAAGCTCATTTTTCAAAAGCTTCTTTATGAAGCTGTGAGCTTTTTTGGCTACTGCTCACAGCTCACTGCTACAGCTCACAACTGCTTTTGTCAAACATAGCCTTAATCTTAACAAGAACTAATTTAGAAAAAAATAATAATAAACAAATGAAAATATTTTAACTAATTTAATGATTAAAACAACCTTTAAATAAAATAAATTACCAAACGAATTTCAAAAATTATAGAAATATTTACCCAACTAAAAACACTATTGAAGAGCTACCGAAAAATTAAAAAAAAAAATGTTTTTGACATTTTTTACTATTTTTTATAAAATTAAAACAAAACATTTTTATAAAAAGAAAAGGACAGAAACAGTTTTTGATTTTTTTGAAATAGTAAAACATGACTAAAATTCTTGGAAAAGGTATGACAAAAATAAAATACTTTTTCGAATCTTATATAAAAAGGACAAATTTTATGAAGGTTTTTTATATATTTGGACTAAATAAAAAATTAAAAATGCAAAACTGAATTTTATAAAACAATAAACGTGACTAAAAATCTTGAAATAATTATGACAAAAGGAAAATACTTTTTAGAATCATGTATAAAAAGGACGAATATTTATGAAGGTTTTTGATATATTTAGACTAAATAAAAACACAAAACTTTTATAAAAAATAAAATAAAATAAAGAGGTGACCTATTACCTAACTAGCAGATAAAAATATCCTTAGATTGCACGGTATAATAAGTTAAATACCTTAAATTGAGAAGAAGAAAAAAAAAGGATTGTACCTTTAATTAAAATTAGACCTAAGATTGATAAATTTTTATACGATTTGCCCTTTAAAAAATTCCAATTCATAATCTTAGCTAAAATCATTTTGCAATAAATTTTAGTTACGGTGCGTACAAACCAAAAGCATCACTGGAAGAGTAAATGGGCAGAAATTGGTGTAAGAGTGTGTACGAGCTATGTTGTATGTGAGGAAAACGTAATCATAGAATATCAAAAAAATAGTCTTGTTTCAACAATATGCTACAAAGTTGATCAAGTTAGAATAAGTGTCATCCCTGATTTCATTTTTGCAATTATCCCTTTTGATTCCACCAAACTATATTTCAAGTTTAGTTGATTAAATTCTTTTGACCTTAACAGTTTTTTCCGTTATAAAATCTTAAAACTATTCACACACAAAATTAACAAAATTAAGGGTATTTATTAAACGGCTTGACCCGAAAAACCAAACAATCCAAAATGATATGGTTTATTTGGTTTGGGTTATTTGGGTCTCGGGCGGGTAATTAGGTTCAACTGAAATCAGATTATGATTTTCGGTTCGCACTTGGTTTATAAAAATAAAAAAAGAGGGCCATCCAAATAACCGAACTTGTGATAAGTGAATGAAATCCTAATTTTGGCTAATTTTGGTATGGGGAGATTATAACTGAAATGTAAAATTTATGTTATTATACTATTTTATAAAGTATTTAGGCTTTCTAAAAAAGGAATACATAAAATTAACCATTGTAAATACTTATGCTAAAAGTACAACTAATTAAAACACATTTTCTAACATTAAATACAATTAAAAGTTCTTAAGCTAAAAAAACAACTAAGTAAAACACATTTTCTAACATTAAATACAATCTTTAAATAGAAATACTTAAAATTCGACATTACAAATTTTTAAGCTAAAAGTACAACTAATTAAAACACATTTACTAACATCAATAAACTGGTCAATAAATACAATTAATGCAGTTATTAAAACACCCCTTACATAAGAAATACAAATTATCAAACATATTGTAAAACCAACTTAAACACAATTCCTACATTAAATGTCACAAATACAAATAATAAAGCACATTATACAAATATTCAAGCCCGAACTGAAAACGGGCCAAATGGGCTCGAGCCTAAATGGGCACGGGCCAAACGGGTTCAATCTCGAACGAGCACGGGCCAACGAACTCGAGCCCGAAAGGTTTACAACTCTTAATTATCATTTTTTTCTTTTGATGTCGTTAATATTTATTTTAGGGTACCCGCCGCTGCAACACGCGGGTACCCTTGTAGTTGTTTATAAATAACAAAAGTTCCAGCATCTTTAAAACTTAGCTCTTAACTATTTCTTTAGGTGTTGGTAGTTAAGGCATGATTAAGTTTGAATATTTTTGTCGTTTTATACATCTTTTTAAAGGTTGGTAATAATAGACGAGTACCCGTGCATATCAATGATATTTTATAATGACAGCTAGTTTATTGATAAAAAAAAGTTTATAAGTTATAAACAAAAAATAATAAAAGTTTAAAGATTTGGGGATTAAACATAATGTTTTAAAACCCGGTTGGATCCGGGTGGTTCAACCGGTTGAACCATTCCGGTCGGAAAATGGGACAATTTAAACTGATTCAACTTGCTAGGTTGGTCAAAAACGGGTCAAATTAAACCTGGTCAACCCGCTAGGTTTGAAGCGTCACAGTTCAACCCGGTTTGTGATTTGTATTAATAGTTTCCTTTTGAAATATATGTTTTCAACATTTTCTTTTTTAGTTTCAGCTTTTCACTTTTCAGTTTTTCCTTCGGGTGCCCTGCGACGATTAACCGAAGAAATAAATCTCGATGAGGCCTGATTCACCAGTTTGTATCGGTTTCAACGGGTTCTCTCCGGTTTGTTTTCAGAAGGGTTTTACTGGTTAGCCAAACCGGTGGCGACACCAGTTCCCGGTTGAACCCGTTTGTCCCGTCCAGTTTTCAAAATTATATTTACCATCAACTTGTTAGGTTGTATGAAGCTTTGCGTGTTTTATTAATTTGTATAATGTGTATAATAACATATACTTTTCATTTTAGGGTGTTTAAAAGTAACATTAATTAGTATGTTTAATTATTTCATATGGATTATGTTGTAGCTTATTATAAAAATTTTATTGTACTTTTTAGTAAGTGGTGTTTTAACTCGTTATATTTAATTGGTAGATATGCTATTAATTTATTGTAAAATGTGAATAAATCATTGTACTTTTAAGTAATGAGCTATTTTAATAAGAGTGTTAATTACAGTATAATTTAGTTTTAGGAAACCATTATGATTAATACCTTTCTCTCTCATTTGACTAAGTGTTTAAACCTTAACATTTCACTTGACCATTTCTTTATTATAAGTAGTTAAGATTATGAGAACATTTATGTTTCAATTAGATAGGTTTGAACTTATATTGTATTTGATCCTTGTGTAATTTATCATTAATCGAATAAACGTATACTGTATATATTTTTTGACTTGTTTGTTTAATCCGTAATGGGATTTGTGGTTGTATTTCATAATTTGTACCTCTACTTTATCTTATTTGGTTTAACGGACCTCAAACAAATGTAACCGATTGTTAATTTGGATGGTTTCGTTCGGTTTTGTTCATTTTTAGTTTGGTTTTGATGTGTAATTTTTTCATAAAAAAACGAATAAACCAAACCCAATAACTATGGTTAACCGAAAACCGACCATTTGAACACATTTACAAAAGAAAGTAAACAAACACCGTTAGGCTTGTTGACAAAAAATTTGGGCGTTCCTCGTTTGGGTTCCTGCTCTCGTACCAATCAAGTCTTAATGCTTGAAACCAGCGCACTAAGAAAGTAAACAAATACCGTTAGGCTTATCGTGGGATTGTCTCCCACGATTATCCTCTAGCGTGAGATTAAGTAATCGATTTTAGGGTTATGTAGAAGAGTTTAGGGTTGTGAGTCATACCTTTAGCGAGAGTTATGATATTGTTTATATAGGCACAGAATCCTCATTTGATACGTGTGTCTCACTCTTCGGTGTATATCCGGTTTGGATATATATTCCTTAAATAAGAGATATCTATATCATAACTATAAATATTTTTGGGCTTGGGCATTCGTGGGCCCAAGCCGTTATCATACTAGCCCAAATCATTATTATGATGGCCCACTCGTGGCAGGTTTGGGCATTAGTAATGTCTATTATTTGGGTCCGTGACCCGAATATAGACTATACGTTATCATGTCCCCCAGTTTAGTATGCGTGGGTATGGACCGCGGATGCTAGACTTAAAAATATGAGCGGCAAGCGTGGCGGGGAAATATCTAGTATTTCCCGCCAAAAACGCGATACGGTGTATCTAGCCTTTAAGTGTCCCACGTGTTCCTTGGAAGACGTGAAAAAGTGCATATATCGGTTTGTATTCCACCACAGGATGGAGATAGTGGGATCCACGTGTCATGCATCCAATACAAGAGGAAACCCTATATAAAGGGCACCTCATTTCACTATTTTAATCACAGTGAAAAAACGCCATTGTCTCTTTAAAAGAAAATTCTTTCTTCCCTAAACTAAGATCTTCGAGAGGTAATTACGTGTGCGTATTCTAGTGAAAATGGTCCGTCAGTTAGAAGAGTTTCGTTCAGAGATGGACGAGGATGAACTGCGTCAGTTCACCTCCGATTATTATATCCCTCTTAATGTGCATCCGGAATTACCGGATGCTGATGCATGCATCGCGGACTTCCCTGAGGGGAAGATAGGGGTATACACGCGCTTCTTTGAGTTTGCAAACTAGCGCGTGCCCATATCCCTGATTTTGAGTGACGTGCTCAATTTTTACAACCTACATATTTCGCAGCAGCACTGTATAGGTGCGGCGAAAATAACAAATTTTGAGGTAAATTGTCGTCTACTCGCAGTGAGGCCTACCATTAACCTTTTCTGCGCGTTCTACCACACATCGTGGTCGAACAGGTGGGTAACTTTTTCCAAGTGCCCGGGGAGCTATCAGTGTTACACTGATAAAATAGATGCCCTAAGGGGTTGGAGGGAAAGGTTTTTTTGGATAGATGATAAGGTGTTCACCACGCTCTCTGGGTTTTATACTCAAGGAGGGCTTCCAAAGGATACGCGCCCAGATCCCGGCACGTACAGCGTGGAGGATGCGGCGATTATTAATGAGAACCGCATCCCAATCAATACTTATCCCGAGGAGTTCTTGGTGCACATGGGAATGAGCCGCAACTACTTCGGGGGGAGTGATGAAGTGCCAACATTCTTGGATGGAAACGGCCGGAGTGGGTGCTTGTCCTTTCTTATCCTCGCATTGATAGTGTAAGCTTCCTTGTACATATTTTATCCACTAACTTGCTTTTTTCTTTTTTGTTCATGGTTGCGCAAAGATGGATCTATTTGTCGTGGTAAAGTTAGCGAAGCCTACGCAGGCGACTGTGGGCGTGCGCCCTCGGAGGGAGGATGAAGTGCCCATCTTGGAGGCTACTGCTGAACGTCTGCTGGAGTTTGCCCGAGAAGAGGCTTCTGACGCATCGCAGCCCGTTGTGAATGCGACACCAGTGCAGACTGTGCCTGCACAGGAACTGGTGGCGCCTGAGCTTGCGGGCGCTGAGTCATCCACTGGTGCAGGGATTCTTAGAGTGGATACTGACTCTAAATAGGAGAGCCAGGGTGTGAAGTGCAAGGTTGTTGTTGATGATGGTGAAGGGACCTCCAAGCGCAAACGTCATACCATCATTGTGGATGAATCCACAGAGGAGGAGACGTCATCGTCTGTTGTTGCGCAGGAGAATGTTGGGACTGTGCCTCCTAGGTGAGTGACCCTTACTTAAGTATTTACATTTATATGTGTCACTTCGCAGTACTTATCCTTGACTTATCTGTTTTTGCGTATAGTGGCAGTGCTGCAAGGGGTGATGAAGCGTCCGTTGAGGGGTTGGTGCCACCTCAAGAAGCTCATGTTCATGTAGAGGAGCCGGTGAGGGCGCATGAAGAGATTTCTGTGGTGAGTGGGAATTGTACCAGGCTTTACCTCTCGAGGGATCTCGAGAAGCTTACAACCCCCACCAAGCAGTGTACCTGATCGTTGTAGTATAGTATAGTGACAAGTACCGGGGATTGATCGTTCAACTTAGGAATAGTGTCGCTAGGATTAGAAAACCTAAAAAGTAGGTCTAGAGGTGAGGGATGATTCTTTTTGTATTTTTATGTTTTTATAAAAGCAATTAAAAATCTCGGTTGTTGGAAGAGTGGGCGGAATTAGTTGCTAATCAACTAACCCAATGACTAAGATGCAATAAAAATAAAATAACAAAAATGAAAATAAACTAAATTAACTAGTGGTGTGAGCAATATATGGGAGAATTGTGTTTACTTAGATTTCACTACTCCCTAGATATCTTTTACAAGTTAATTACTTGTTACAGTTGCGTGGATGACGGATTGTATTCCTTAATGCCATTCATGGGGTGGCGTACTTACTTCCCCAATCCTATAAGCTCCTACTTCACTCCTATGTCGAGCCGGCTAAGAAGCTCCTAACATGGGATCACTAGAATTCGCTCATGCATTAAATACAATCATAAAAACCTAGTACACATCGGTTCATGTTTCTTAAGACGTTCAAGCAAGTTACACAATGGAGATCTGCCAGTTTTCTTAAGCCTAACATTGAAATGATTCATCCATTACAACTATAAACAAGCAATTAACCTATAATTAACATCTAGGTTTCATTACATCTAAGCAAACACATGAAAGATCTAGCCTAGCATGTTATAATCAAGACAAGCACAAGATATATTCAAACAACACATAGAAGTATTGAATGAATTGAAAGAAGACTTATCTTAATTGAACATGAAAGGTTTCAAGGGGTGAAAACCCTTGAAAATACCGTTACAAACGACCTAGGGTTTATTAGGTTCGGCCCTAGTATTCTCCACACAAGTTCCTCTCTTAATGAATGAAAAATAGAAAAGTATATATAGATTTTGTGAGGTGACGGCGTCAAGAGTAAATTTCTGACGCCGTCATCTCGCCGCCAATAAAGTTCTCGGACTGCCTAGATCTGGGTCTGACGCCGTCATGTGTAATCCTTCTTCAGGCCGTCACCAAAATAACTCTTGATGCCCTACTTCTGACGCCTTCAGGTTTTCTATGGGTCGTCATGCATTTTGCTCTTGACGCCGTCATATTTTCCTTCTTGACTCCGTCAGGTACTGTTCCCAGCATGGAAAATTAAGTCTTTACCGTCCAAAATGTTTCCTTTTCCAGAATTCACTCCCAAAGTACCTAAAATCACAAAAGAAACGATTTAGGGCAATATTTGATCAAATAAATTCAATTTCGGGCTTAAATGGCCCCCTAAAAACGGTTCATTTTTCACCTCATCATATACCCTTACACTTGAGATTTGCTTGTCCTCAAGCAAATGCGCTTTTATTCTAGTCAAAATACAATTTAGGGGTCATTTAACACTTATATAAAAGTAATTACAACAAATAATCGTTCCACTAAAGACCAAAGACAAGCACGGAGGTCACATACTAGCACCTCACAAATAGTGTTTAGATACTAACATCTCTCGGGTGTAGTAAAGTAATATCACAATATGGAAGTGGAAAACATCTCTCACTACCTGTCATAGCAAAATAGATTACCATAGGCTTGGGAAAGGATCAAACCTCCACCATATGGCGTAAGCACCTAGGATAAACTATCAAAGAGGTCTTTTTAAAGGGTTGTAAAGTCAGGTGTAGGGATATGAAATACACGGTTTTGTTGGATATAAGCAATCTTTACTGGTGGCGAGTTAATAATCTTGGGTAATTACATGTACAATATGGCGTTGCTAAGCCAAGACTAGACTCGACTTAAGCTAATAAATGAAAAATAACAAAAATGTAAAATAAACATAGAATGAAACTGGATGGTAGTCCATATGTTTTTTTCTCCTTTTCTTTTTTCTATTTTTTTTCTTTTTCCTTATTTTTTGATTTTTTTTTCTTTTGCATACACTTTTACCCTACCATCCAAAATAATACATCATAGGGAATGTACATTCCCCTTACACTTGGAATTTTACATACTTTACAATAGACTAATCTAATGACTCGAATTAAGATAATCAAAACGCTTGGAGTACTTTTAAGATTAACGCACATATAGGGGTAATAAATGATGTTCTTCCCCATTACTCCATAATAATAGTACTTTACCCATGAGTCCCAATCGTCCCAAAACAATATGTATAATGATATGACTCGACTTAGCAACCATGTAATCAATTTAGATAATTAACTAAGGGTTTAACAAATAACAATAATGCACTAAAGATGAGTGCATACACGGAAGGTTAAGGCGATTTGGGTGTACATTTAAGTGGGGTGTAACAAATTCTTCCTTTAAGTAAGATGCTTAAAGTTAGAAACGAAAAGATAGGCTCGGAGGGGTGTACTAGGGGTTTCGTGTACTAAAAATGAGTACAACGCTAAGGGTGTGGGAAAATTAGTTGACTTAACTAGCCAAGTAATATGACTTAAATGGTCAATTAATTATGATACGGGTTTAACACAAGGGTGGTCCTAATGCCTCTTATCATGTAGTAAATCCTACTACACGAATGTAGTTTCACTAGCGGTCTCGGGATGCATCACTAACGCAAGTTCTAGAATCTAAATGCTACCGGTACACTCATAAGCACTAATAGTAAATGCTTTTCCTATCCAATCTAAAGGCGAACCTCACATATTTGGGTGAAAAATTTTTCTGAATGGTACAGTTTTGTGCTAGTCATACAATCTCCTATCCATGAGACGCTTGCTATGGCTAAAGTTTCACTCTTAAATGTTGTAAAAAAAATTAAATTTAGCGCTAAAATTACACTAATAAGTATTTCTCATAGTTTTATTACACACCTACTATCAAACAAACAAACTCAAGCGAAAGTGTATCTGTAAGGTATCATCATTTTACCCTCCCCTTACACTTAGGATGAACATTGTCCCCAATGTTCAAGTAAAGAATGTCAAAGTAAAATAGGTAAAAGAATGAAATTAAATACTCCCCTGATTCGTTCGGTGTGAATAGTGTGATAAAAAGGTTAGATCTTCCTCCAAGAAAATGAACAATCAAAGCTTCCCTTCCAGAATATAAATCATCTTCTTGTCACATATAACCTTTAAACCTGAGAAAACAGACTAGGCAACCTCGCGTAAAATCGGCGGCAATCTATATATGCTAACAAATCCTAGAAAATAAAATAAGATATAATGCTTGTGGAATGATGTTTGCAGATCTCCTGGAGATTATAAAACTAAAGATTCAACAAAAACTTTAAGACTCCGTTAGAAAAACAAAACTGGTAAAATTTCCAGAATTTTACACGTGACGCCGTCAGAAGTGACCTGCAGAAATTCTTATGTTAAGTTTCCGGAAAATTTCTAGAAAAACTTCGTCCTACTTCCTGGAAAATCCTGCAAAACATCATTATGAATCGATACAAGCATTTGACTCTAACAAATACGAATATACATGTTCACTTAATATTGTGGAGAATCATAATCGAGTTTGTTTCTTAAAAACATATTTGGGGTTTCCCCTTACACTTATCTTTTGCGAAATACCTTTGGATGAAGTTAAGACTAAGCCAAACAACAAAATAAAATATTTTCACCATTTTAGTTTGAAACATGATCTACCAACAATAAAAATAAAGCATGCATACGGAAACAAATAACAATCAAACAAACTAAAAATCACACAAAACATGGGTTGCCTCCCAAGAAGCGCTTTTCTTTATTTACCAGTCTTGTAGCTAGACTCAAGGTCATGGGCTATCGTGTGCCGCTTATGCTCACATAACCAAGGGTGAGCCATCTAATAGTCGCCTCATCTTTCTTATAATCATCACCTAACTCTAAACATCCGCGATAATACCTTTTATTCTTTTCATGAGTGTATTTAAGCCCTTTTCTCCTATCATTCTCACTTAGCATTTCTAGGGGCGGATACCTACTACACTTCTCCATGGTAAAATCCTTGAACCTAGGGTGTGCACGGCGCATTTGGTAGACAAAATCTTCATCCCCATCCGAGAATGTAATTAACCCTTCCATAAGTTTTTCATCAAGGTTGGTCAACCTTTTGAAAGGTTTTCCAAACACAACTTGGGTTAACTTACTATCGATAAATTCTCCTAGATTCTCCATAACCATGAACTCAACAAGATAAACGAAGCTTCCTACAAACACGTGCAATGACATTGCCCTAGCAATAACATTATCTCCTTTGTATTCTAACTCATCTATCATGATTTTATTATATTCACTACGCGAGATTATGTTCATTGGGAGAGATGAGTTAAGGTAGGCATTAAAGCTCCTAAATCCAATCTTACAAGGAAGTTGCATATTGAATGAGCTATCACTCTCAATCCTTGTTCTAGGGTCAACATACCTAAGAGGGTTCACTTCATCTTCCATCCTATCCTCATTAATCACATCACCATCATCAAGAGCCTCATCGGAGTACGAATAGTAAAAAGGACTAGCCCTATGGTCATCATCGTGGTCAGACTCCTCCATTTCAGAATTATTGTCAAAGTGGTGGTTAGGCGATAGGTTAGGTGGGTTCTCATTTTCCACTAAAGGGATTGGGGCGGGCATTTCAAAAATCCTACGACGAAAAACACGAATAACAGGAATCAAATGATCAATGTTATTGTTATCCATCTATATAGTTTACAAACAAAGGAAACAAAGAAATTAGAAAGACTAAAGAAAACCTAAAAATAAAAATAAGATATTACTAGAAAGGAATCTAGCAAGTAGACCTAATAAAAAGAAATTCTAACTTAGACAATAACTATTCCCCGGGCTGCGGCGCCAAAAACTTGATACGTGGGAATTGCACCAGGCTTTACCTCTCGAGGGATCTCGAGAAGCTTACAACCCCCACCAGGCAGTGTACCTGATCGTTGTAGTATATTATAGTGACAAGTACTGGGGGATTAATCATTCAACTTAGGAATAGTGTCGCTAGGATTAGAAAACCTAAAAACTAGGTCTAGAGGTGAGGGATGATTCTTTTTGTATTTTTATGTGTTTATAAAAGCAATTAAAAATCTCGGTTGTTGGAAGAGTGGGCGGAATTAGTTGCTAATCAACTAACCCAATGAATAAGATGCAATCAAAATAAAATAACAAAAATGAAAATAAACTAAATTAACTAGTGGTGTGAGCAATATATGGGAGAATTGTGTTTACTTAGATTTCACTACTCCCTACATATCTTTTACAGGTTAATTACTTGTTACAGTTGCGTGGATGACGGATTGTATTCCTTAATACCATTCGTGGGATGGCGTACATACTTCCCCAATCCTATAAGCTCCTACTTCACTCATATGTGGAGCCGGCTAAGAAGCTCCTAACATGGGATCACTAGATTTCACTCATGCATTAAATACAATCATAAAAACCTAGTACACATCGGTTCATATTTCTTAAGACGTTCAAGCAAGTTACACAATGGAGATCTGCCAGTTTTCTTAAGCCTAACATTGAAATCATTCATCCATTACAACTATAAACAAGCAATTAACCTATAATTAACATCTAGGTTTCATTACATCTAAGCAAACACATGAAAGATCTAGCCTAGCATGTTATAATCTAGACAAGCACAAGATATTTTTAAACAACACATAGACATATTGAATGAATTGAAAGAAGACTTATCTTAATTGAACATGAAAGGTTTCAGGGGGTGAAAACCCTTGAAAATACTGTTACAAACGACCTAGGGTTTATTAGGTTCGGCCCTAGTATTCTCCACACAAGTTCCTCTCTTAATGAATGAAAAATAGAAAAGTATATATAGATTTTGTGAGGTGACGGCGTCAAGAGTAAATTTCTGACGCCGTTATCTCGCCGCCAATAAAGTTCTCGGACTGCCTAGATCTGGGTCTGACGCTGTCATGTGTAATCCTTCTTCAGGTCGTCACCAAAATAACTCTTGATGCCCAACTTCTGACGCCTTCAGGTTTTCTCTGGGTCGTCATCCATTTTGCTCTTGACGCCGTAATATTTTCCTTCTTGACGCCGTCAGGTACTGTTCCCAGCATGGAAAATTAAGTCTTTGCCGTTTTCTTCACTTTTATGCTCAAAAACGTCCAAAATGCTTCCTTTTCCAGAATTCACTCCCAAAGTACCTAAAATCACAAAAGGAACGATTTAGGGCTTAAATGACCCCCTAAAAATGGTTCATTTTTCGCCTCATCAGTCTGCGCAACAGCTGATGGAAGAGCTTGGTGCTACTGCTGAACGTCAGGCTGAGTTAGTTACTCAGCTGAAGGCGCGGTATGTTGGGGAAGGTAGCAGTCTCGCTCAGAAGGACGAGGAGATTGTCTTGCTCAGGGCGCAGTTAGCTGATGCGTGAGCAGAGGTAGAGTCTACCACCGCGCATGCTAGGATGGTTGCTGATGAGAAGCTATGCTTGATGGTGGAGCTGAAGCGTGAACATGCTGCAACTGAGCAGCACAAGTCTAGCTGCGCCTGGGCGTTGAAATACTTGCAGGAGAATCGAAGGAAGCATTTTGCTCAGCTTAATGAGTTCTGCGAGCGCGTAGAGGAAAAAGTGAAGGTGCAGGAGAGCAAGCTGCGGAAGCTAAGTATAGAGTATGATAAGGAGTTATATCCTCATCTTATGTCTACCATTGCTGAGCGCAGGTATGTATCTTCTATTTTTAAAGTCTTTATTTACTATATGCTTTAATGCTCTTTTTACCTTCTAACGCGTGCGTTGTTGTGTGTGCAGGCGGTTGATTAACCACGGTTTGCGCTTAGCTGTTATGGGCACGTTGGAGTCCCAGGAGGTCGTAGAGGCCTTTGGGAAGGTCGTGGAGTGCGATGTGGCACGCGGCAAGGCCCAGGCTGTGGAGGAGCTTCATGAGAGCAAGATGCTGACTGTGCCACTTGCAGAAGTTCCTGGGTACAGCGCAGATGCTTTTGATGAGCTGGTAGAGGCCATGGAAAAGATGAAGGTCTTTGAATTTCCTCAGATTGCCTGCTTGGAGCGTGATCAGGACTATCCTATTAGCGTGATCATGCAGGGCCTAACTCTGGCCAAGCACATAGCTGAGGATGCGGAGGCGCACCCTGACTTCTTTTTTAAGCCAGACGAGTCGCAGCTGAAGGTGCCTGTTTTCACCCGCCCCCGCCACATGCTTAATCCCTTCACTCTTGAGAAGGAGATTTCTTTGAAGAAGTGCTTAGAGGTACATGAGACAAGAGCTGCTCATAAGAAGGGCGTGAAGGGGAAGGCTATTCTTTGCGGTGTTGGCGCAACCCAGCTCCCCAAGTCTGATGGGATTCCCGTTAGCGTACCAACGGTGTCTCATGAAGATAGCAGCCTTTTAAGGAGGCTGAGTGAGGCTGGGGAGTTGGCATCTACGGCTAGTAGCTCAAGTCACAGGCGTGCTCATAGCATTTAGATATGTATTTTTGTAAGTATAACTTGTATAAACTCATAGTTCTCATGAATAATAATGTTAATTTGTATTTCGTACGCCTTGTTATTTGCACTTAGATTGTTTTTTATGTGTAAAAGATCATCCAAGAGTCAAATTGAAACCGCGGCATACTTAAAATGATTTATATTAAGTGCATGACTTTTATAAATGTGAAGATAGACTTGCGTTGTTTTGCAAAGACTATATCAAAATGACCAAGAGTCTTGGCTCATGAATTGCTAAGCATGTACAATGTATGTTATGTTGCGTATCCGTCATGAAATGCGCATATGAACTTACTTCAACGTCTTGAGAGTAAGGCGCTTAGCAAGGATGCGTGATCCCGTATTGATGGGTTTGCAACCCTCTTACTCAACGAGTTAGTTAGTATGTTTACTCATCCTTTCTGCCATCGTGGGTCTTTAATAAGTGCATGCACGCCATGTAGGCAAAATATAAAAAATAACGATATTGAGACATAAGAAAAATGTAAGCAATAAAGTTAAATGTGTTATAGAGTTAGCTAGAAACCACAACATTTTATTAATTCTTGCAAGTTTTTGTAAGACAAAAGACAATTCCTAAAAAGAAAAGAAAATTCAAATACAGACATTTATTGGGCACGTACTAAAGTGAGAGGTTTTCTGCGTGTGGGCCGTAACCTTTCCTAAAGATAGCATCTCTTGAGATTGCAGATATTCTAAGTGCGTGCCAGCTCATGGCCTTCCATGTCGCGCAACTTGTACGCACCATTGCCTAGTGCATCTGTGACCTCATAGGGTCCTTCCCATTTGGGTCCAAGCTTGCCTGTATCTTCTACGTGGCTTGCATCATTGGCGCAGTATACAAAGTCTCCTAGCCTAAAAGAAGTATGTTTGACTTTTGCTTTATAATACTTCTTCATCTTTGCTTTAGCCTTTGCTTCACGTATAGTTGCGCGTTCACGTCTTTCTTCTAGCAGGTCCAAGTCTATGCGCCGCTCATCGTCATTTGTTGTGACGTTTACTTCCGCTGTACGGATAGTTGGCATTCCAATTTCGGTTGGTATGACGGCTTCTGTTCCATAGACAAGAGAGAATGGTGTGTCTCCGGTACTAGTTTTAATTGTCGTGCGGTGCGCCCATAAAACATGTGATAATTCATCCACCCATCTTCCTTTATGTCTGTCAAGGCGCGCTTTTATTCCTTCGCCCAAACTGCGATTCGCGCGTTCAACTAGGCCATTGGTTTGTGGGTGTTTTACTGAAGCAAAGTGCTGTGTAATGTTTAATTGCGCACACCAGTCTTTGAACGGGTTATCACAGAATTGTTTTCCGTTGTCCGAGATAATCTCTCCAGGTAGTCGAAATCGACATACAATGTTTTCCCACACGAAGCGTTTGACTTGGTTGCCTGTGATGCTTGCCACTGCTTTTGCCTCAATCCATTTAGTAAAATAATCTATAGCTACAATGAGGAATTTAAGCCCTCCTGGTGCAACCGAAAAAGGGCCTGCAATGTCAATGCCCCATTTATAGAATTGCCATGGTAAGGTGATGAGGGTTAGCTCTTGTTGTGGTCGGCGCGTAATTGGCTTGTGGACTTGGTAATCGCTGCATTTTTTTATCATGTCCCGCGCGTCGCGGTGCATGGTAGGCCAATAGTATCCTGACCGTAGGGCGCGTGCCACTACGGACCGTGGTCCTGAGTGCATAGTACATGAGCCAGCGTGAATCTCTCAGAGTACATAATCTTCCCGAAGAGGTCCAACGCACCGGAGGCATGGTTGTAGGAATGAACGTCGATATAGGACGCCATCTCGGAGTTCAAATCTCTGCGCTATGCGCCGTACTCTACGAGCATCTTTCTGATCTTGTGGTAAGATTCCTTTGCTTATAAATTCAATGATAGGTGTCATCCACGTAGGATTCTGTTCCTCTATCACCATGGATATTTCCATCTCCGAGATTGATTTGTTTTTTAGAGTCTCCACCAATACCTGTTTTGAGAGGTGCGCAAAGCTTGTAGATGCGATCTTGCTAAGCACATCAGCTTTCCTGTTTTCTCCACTAGGGACCTGTTTGATGGTGAACCTATCAAAATTCTGAATTACAGATTTGGTTTTTTCGAGGTATTGGACCATGTGTTCATCCTTGGCCTCATATTCACCTAACACGTGGTTAGCTACTAGCCTGGAATCGACATTTGCCTCTAGGTTGCGTACACCCATTTGAGTGGCAATGCATAGTCCAGCAAGTAGGGCTTCATATTCTGCTTCATTGTTTGTGGTTGTGAATTCAAAATGCAGTGCGTAAGTGAATTCCACTCCTTCTTGTTAGTGAGAATAAGGCCTGCGCCTGATCCATCCACGCACGAGGATCCATCTGTGAATAGAATCAATGGTTCTTGTAGTATTGTTTCACTTTTTGTAGGTGGAGTGTCAGTATCTGGCTTTTCGCTGATGAAATTTGCCAATATCTGTCCTTTAACTGCGGTGCGCGGTCTATAAGAGATGTTATACTCGCTCAATAAGACGCTCCATTTTTGTAGCCGTCTTGAGGCGTCAAGTTTAGAGATAACTTTCTTGATTGGTTGGTCTGTGATTACAGCTATTGGGTGCGCTTGGAAGTATCGGCCACAATCTCTTAGCCGCGAAGACTAGAGCTAGGACCAGTATTTCCATAGCAGTATAGTTGGTCTCTGTCTTTTTGAGTGCTTTGCTCACAAAATATATTAGTGTGTGAATGGAGTTTCTATCTGTTAGTAGCACCGCGCTGACTGCCCCATGAGTTACAGATAAGTACATGATCAATTCTTCCCCTGGTCGGGGTGCAACGAGTTTGGGAAGCGCTGCGAGATGTTGCTTAAGTTGTTGGAAGGCTTCCTCTGCCTCTTCCGTCCAACGAAAGTCTCCCTTTTTTGTTCACTTCGTAAGTGTTTTAAAGAGAAGGAGTGATTTGTCTGCTGACCTGGACAAAAAACGATTTAGCCCAGCTAGCTTTTCGTTTAATGACTGGACTTCTTTCAATGTGCGCGGTGAGGGGAGATCGATGACAGCTTTTGTCTTTTGTGGACAAGGCTTGATGCTATCAGGTTCTATTTAATATCCAAGGAACATGCCTTCTGTTGCGCCAAAGGTGCACTTCTTGGGGTTTAACTTCATGTTTATCCTTCCTAGTGTTTTGAATGTCTCCTCAATGTCGCGCACCAATTCCTCCTCAGTATGACTCTTTATAACAAGGTCATCGACATAAACTTCCAGGTTGCGACCTACTTTCTTTTCAAAGGCCATGTCCACCAATCGCTGGTATGTTGCGCCCGCGTTCTTTAGGCCAAAGGGCATTTTTGTGTAGCAATATACCCCTTGACTTGTGTGGAAGGCTGTTTTTTCTTCATCCTCCTCTGCCATCTGAATTTGATGGTACCCTTTGTATGCGTCTAGGAAACATTTAAAGGGATATCCGCACATGGATTCTATCTTCCAGTCTATTTCTGGTAGCGGGTAGCAGTCTTGTAGACATGCTTTATTAAGATCGGTGAAGTCTACGCACATTCTCCAACTGCCATCACTCTTTTTTACCATTACTGGGTTGGAAAGACAGTCATGATAATAGACTTCCCGCATGATGCCTACGTCTACCAGATTTTGTACTTCTTCCAAGATGGCTTTTGCGCGATCCGGAGCTTGGCCGCGCTTTTTATGTCATATTAGAGGAAATCCTTGTCGGATTTGTAGCTTCTGCTCCGTGATAGATCGTGGTACTCCAGTCATGTGCTTTGGTTCCCATGCAAAGATGTCTAGGTTCTTTTGCAAGAGTGCGCACACAGCTGCTTTACCCTTGTCAGATAGAGACCCTCCAATTGATATTTGTTGATCTGGGTAATCAGAGTAGATGAAACCTTTAGGTTTGGTATTTTAGCTGTGCGCTGTTCTGGAACACTCTCCGCTTCACTGGTGATCGTGTTGCATTCTTTAGGCGGCACCGTGGTATTGTAGAGGGTGACAATGCCTCCTTCTACTGGAAATTTGAGCATCCCATGTGCTGTGGATGGTACAACGCGCATGGATGATATTCTAGGTCTCCCAATGATGCCATTATACGGTGAAGGAGACTTTATTATCATAAAGTTTATCCATGTTGCTGTAGAGTGTTGTTCATCGCCCACAACTACAAGTAAGCGTAATTGCCCCATAGGCCATATCTTTTCTCCTGTGAAGCCAGTCAGCGACGTCGTGGCCGGTATTAACTGACTTTGTATCTCAGGTCGCAGCCTTGTGAAGTAGTGCTCGTACAGAATGTCTACGGATGCTCCTCCATCAATATACATGCGGCGAATATCATGCCCCCCAGTATGTATCTCAATGGTTAGTGGCTCTACTACTGCGTTGTCCGCAGCTAGAGTGGGGAAAGATATCTCATTCTCTGAAGAGAATTTTTGACTGACCCTTTGCTTCGTCTTGCGCTGCCATGACTGTATCATGTAAATAATGTCAGTCTTATCTTTGGAAGGTTCTTTTTTACCTCCATTCTTTTGTTTATCCTTCCCTTCTTTAATATTCTTAACGAGATGATCCATTCTACCCTCCTTTACTAATTTGTCATTTAGTTGTCGTAGCTGGACACACTCGTTGGTGGTATGGCCCTTTTGTCCATGGTATTTGCAGTATCCGTTCCCTACACACCGGTCCTCTGGAGTGCGCATTGGTGGGCGTTTTGGGAAGTTTGCGCCTTCTGTTACAAATATTTCCCTCGGAGTCTTTGTGAGGGGGTATACTTGTCATTATCTCGTCCACTTCCCTGACTGCGATAATTCTTGCTGCGATTGCTGCTTTGATCATTGGATTGTCTCCTAGGCTGTTCTTGCTGCCTATAATTTGAGTAGCCTTTTTTACTGTCCGCAGTGGCTGCTTCTCCTTGGATGAAGGATCTTGTGCGCTTCATTAGGTCATCGAAGGTTTGCGGAACCTTGTCATTTAACTTCCTAATGAGTTCTGGGTTATTAATCCCATTCATGAACCCTGAAATTTTTAGCACTTTAGGACATGCCTTGACGTGTATACATTCATCCTTGAAGCGCTCCACGTAAGCACTGGTTGATTCCCCTTGGCGCTGTTTTAATCTGGCCAGTTCAATAGGGTTCTTAGCGCACTTCTTTCTCTAGGTGAAGTTCAAGCGGAATGCTTTTCGCAACTCTTCAAACCCGTCTATGCTTCTTCGTGGAAGCTTGCTAAACCATGTTTGCGCATTCCCCACTAATGTGGAGTTAAACATATGACACCACACAGGTTGTGGCCAATTTTCGATAGAAGCAGCGGATTCGAAAATTTTTAGGTGATCCTCGGGATCACCCGTTCAATCATATGTTTTAATATTGGTGGGCATGCGCCTTTTCTTAGGACCGGAGTAATCGCTGATGCGTCGTGTGAATGCATCAACTTTCTGACGACGCCAAGGAAGGTATATGTCTTCGTCCTCTTCCTCGCGACGTCTTCCTCTGGACTTCCAGTGTCCTGTCTCTTTGTCCTCGTTGTCCAAGGAGTCACTGGAGGAGAAGTCATCCCTTTTGCGGAGCTTGCGCCGTTTTTCCTCAGAGGAAGAACTTGAGGGGCTTTCACTTGGGGAAGTTCGCCTTCCCAACCTGTCGTGAATTCTTCTGCTCCCAGACCTTGAGGAGCCCTCACTTGGTGAGTGTTGACGTCCAAGTCTATCTTGTATCCTACGACTACCAAGTCTGGAGTGAACATTGGCACGCCTCTCGCCGTCTTCGTATTCCTCCGAGTATTGTGAGTCAGATGCTGTACCAAGTCTATCATGGATATTGGTACGTCTTTCATTATTTTCGCGCCCCCTCTTTGGTAGCGCGGTGGGGATGTTTCTGGGTTAAAGTTAAGTCGGGCTTTTAGGCTCTGGCTTGATCTTCTCCTTGCCTCCTCTTGCATGAGGCTAGTTAAAGCTTCGTAATTTTGAGATACAAAATTACTTAGCGTTAATTCAGGCGCATTGATGAGGCGAAAAATGAACCACTTTTAGGGGGTCATTTAAGCCCGGAATTGAATTTACTTGATCAAATATTACCTTAAATCGTTCCTTTTGTGATTTTAGGTACTTTGGGAGAGAAATCTGGAAAAGGAAGCAATTCGGACGTTTTTGGAGCATAAAAGTGAAGAAAATGCCAAAGACTTAATTTTCCATGCTGGAAACAGTGTATGACGGCGTCAAGAAGGAAATCATGACGGCGTCAAGAGTAAATTCCATGATGACCCAGAAGAAACGTGAAGGCGTCACAAAAAGAGCGTCAAGAGTTAGAATCATGACGGCCTGCATAACGTGTATACATGACGGCGTCAGACCCAGATCTAGGCAGTCCGAGGAACTATTTTGCGGCGAGATGACAGCGTCAGACATTTGTTCTTGACACCGTCACCTTCTAAAATCTATATATAGTTTTCTAATTTTCATTCATTAAAAAGAGAACAAGTGTGGAGAAACCCTAAGGCCGAACATTGTACGTATTTTATAGCTTTTTCAAGGGTTTTCAGCCCTTGAATCCTTACATGTGCTATTGAGATAAGTCTTCTCTTAATTTAATCAATATGTCTATGTGTTGGTTGTCTATATCTTGTGCTTGTCTTGATTTCAACATGCTAGGCTAGATCTATCTTGTGTTTGCTTAGATCTAATGAAACCTAGATGTAAATTATGTGTTGATTACTTGTTTATGGTTATATTGGATGAATGATTTCAATGTTAGGCTTAAGAAAACTGGCAGATCTCCATTTGGTAAAATGCTTGAACGTCTTAGGAAACATGAACCGATGTGTACTAGGTTTTATTGGTTGTATTTAATGCATGAGTAAATTCTAATGATCCCATGTTAGGAGCTTCTTAGCAGGCTCGACATAGGAGTGAAGTAGGCACTCATAGGATTGGGGAAGTAAGTACACCACCCCATGAATGGTATTAAGGAATACAATCCGTCATCCACACGACTATAACAAGTAATTAACATGTAAAAGATATCTAGGGAGTAGTGAAATCTAAGTAAACACATTTCTCCCACTTATTGCTCACAACTCTAGTATAATTTAGTTTAATTTCATTTCTAGTATTTTATTTTGATTGCATCTTAGTATTGGGTTAGTTGACTAGCAACTAATTCCGCCCAAATCCTTCAAACCCAAGATTTTACCTGCTTTCCTAAAAATATAAAAATAAAAAAAGAATCATCCCTCATCTCTAGACCTAGTCTTTAGGTTTTCTAATCCTAGCGACACTATTCCTAGCTAAACGATCAATCCCCCGGTACTTGTCATTATACTATACTACATCGATCAGGTACACTGCCTGGTAGGGGTTGTAAGCTTCTCGAGATCCCTTGAGAGGTAAAGCCTGGTGCAATTCCCACGCATTAAGTTTTTGGCGCCGCTGCCCGGGGAATAGTTATTGTCTAGGTTAGAATCTCTTTTTATTAGGTCTACTTGCTAGATTCCTTTCTAGTAAGATTTTATTTTTATTTTTAGGTCCTCTTTAGTCTATCTTATTTCTTTGTGTTTTTTTTCGTAACTCTTCACCACCCGACATCATGGACGATGGGAACATCTTTGAACCCGTCATCCCACCACAACAAAACCCACCACTAGAACCTCTTAGGCCCCGAACCTTAGGAGATTATTCCCGACCTAGCCACCAAGGCTATCGAAACACCATTGAGCTCACCGGAGCCAATGTGACCCCCCTGCGATCCAACACCATCCGGTTGGTGCAAAGCGGATGTGCATTCCATGGACTTCGTTCCGAAGATCCAAATCAACATCTCAAGGACTTCCTTAAAATCGTAGATTCCATAGACCTAGATGTTGCAACTAGAGAGACAACCCGATTATGCCTATTCCAATTCTCTCTACGTGATCAAGCTAGTCAATGGCTTGAGCGTTTACCCGCGGGATCCATCACCTCATGGGATGATCTCACCACTCATTTCCTTGCTCAATTTTTCCCACCAGGGAGAACTACCAAGCTTAGAAATGACATCTTGATGTTCCAACAACGTCAAGGTGAAACCTTTTACGAAGCATGGACTCGATATAAAGACCTGCTCCGAAAAGTCCCTCATCATGGCATTGAACCATGGATCCAGATTCAAATCTTTTACGATAAAGTTAACTATCAAACAAGGAGAGCTATAGATTACACAGCTAAGGGCAGGCTAAACAGACTTAGCATTGACGAATGCTGGAAAGTTCTTGAGGGGTTGGCACAATACGAAGAAGAAGGATGGGAGGACCCGATGTTTTCAAGCAAGGAAAAACTTGATTACGCACACGCCACCCAAGAGCAGTTATTAGGAA
Source organism: Artemisia argyi (assembly GCA_030686995.1). Classification (NCBI taxonomy): domain Eukaryota; kingdom Viridiplantae; phylum Streptophyta; class Magnoliopsida; order Asterales; family Asteraceae; genus Artemisia; species Artemisia argyi. The sequence goes on from CM060684.1 coordinate 128,458,418, forward strand.
GTATCGAGAAGCAGGTAAAAGAATTGATGAGAGTTGAGAAACCTGCTGCTGAAACCGTGTGGAATCCTAATTTACGTAGGAATGCGGTTATCAACCATAATCTTTGTGAACGTTCACGACAAGAGAAGTTCGAAGGGATAATGGTAACCTTCATGAATAATCAGGAGAAACAAATCCAGCACCTAGAAGCACGCATGGAAAGTACTCGCAATGCTTTTATGGATTTAGCAGACAAATTCATATATAGGATCAAAGAGAAGATAAAGGAAAAATCCGCACCAAGAAAAATCGAAAAAGTCTTCGAGGTTTCAACTCCTTTGGTGTTTGACCAAGAGGATAACGGGAAATCTTCCCTAAGTGCTTCACCGTCAATCACCTCCTACTTTTGCGAGCATCCTCAGGAAGAGAAGAATTCGCAATTTCACAACATTTTCGTTGGATGCTTGCATACCACGCTCCCAAATTTGTGCAAGAGACGTTCTTTTGGTTTTAAACCCGGTGTGAAGAGGTTGCACCTCAAAAACACCACAGTTTTGAGACCCTCTATGGAACAACACCTCTTTGCACCCACCGGTGGCCCGTGCGAAGGTTACAACTTAACTAAAACCTCACCCACCCCTTTCTACAACCACACCTCTTTCCGTGACAGTAATGAAATGTTCGACCCTGGTGGACTTCATTAATGGGATAGCTACTCATAGTTCCTACTTGTGTTTAGCTATTCACACTAAGTGCAGGGACTAAATGTAGAATTACTTCTTTTTACACCTCATACGGGCATCTGACGGCGTCAGATGGTAACTCTTGACGCCGTCACCTCGCTATTTCAGCAATAATAACCCAAACTCCATCCCTTTCAACTCATACCCCACAAATCTAACCCAAATTGCTGCTCCACCTCCGAATCTCCATCCTCCAATTCGACATCTTCTGTGACTGATCTCCACTCGGTAAGTAGTTTTTCCTCACTCTTTTTTGCTCAATTGTCCTTAGGATCAAAAAATTTTGAAAACCCCTTTCATCTGAAACCCCATTTTTTGACTCATCATTGACAAATCGTAATGCCATCCATGTGCTGATTTGTAATCATGGGGGTTACCCTTTGATGATATTGACCCACTTGAATCATGCTTTAAATTAGGAAAAGTTCTTCATGCCTCGGATTTTTTGACCCCCCACCCATGTTTTCTGATTAAAGGAGTGTTTGGGTAATGGGTTAAGAGTTTGAAAATTGATTTTTCCCTCGTAAATGCATGGTTCGACTTCTGCTTGATCTGACGGCGTCAGGACCTCCTTCCTGATGGCGTCAGATGTGTCTGACAGCATGAATCAATTAAATTCTCGTTCTAATTGTTTCCGCCTACTCTATATTTTTCCAGGAAAATGAGCAAGCGATCTCGACAACATCGTGGCAGCTCCTCTAGGTCCCAACGAGTTAACTACGGGGAATTGGTCCATAGTTGGGGCAAATTCAACAATGTTGCCGCTACCACTAAGTATGCAGAGCTTTGTAATCACCACATTGATGCTGGTGTTGTGATTGATTGGGAGTTTCTTAGGTCCCAAGGGTTGGAGGCTGCGTTTCTGGGGAGGATCCACACTGATGGGTTCATGGGTCCTCAATGGGAGAGGTTGTTTAGGATGAGGGAGACGGTGTATAGTGAGTTGGTGAGGGAGTTCTTTGCGACCTTCCACTTTGATCAGGCTGAGGCTAGGACGGACATGGGGGGTACCACTATCTATTTTAGGTTAGGAGGGGAGGTTCGATCATCGGTTACTGAGTTTGGTTGGAGGATAGGTTTGTATGCTAGGGAGGAGGCTGTTGAGGGAGGTTTTATGCAGAGGTTGTTGCATGGGGAGACTTTGAGGAGCGATATGAGGTGCGCCACTTTTTGGCCGACCATCGGGGACGGGGTGTACACCTCGACTATTGGGGCAGCATCAATCAGGGACCCCGTGGTCAGATTGGTCCACAGATGCATCACATACAGCTTGTCGGGACATCATGGCACCACTCACCGTGTCACTACTTCAGATCTTTGCTACCTGTATACCATCTTTTCAGCGGATGTTTACTGCAACATCCCATTTTGGGTAGCTAGCTATTTGAGGACCAGTGTGGGTGAGAGGGATATTGATAAGGTGTATGGGGGATGTTCGTGACCCGGTTGGCTCGTTCCTATGATCTTCTTACTCCCCCGATCATGGGATACTTGAGCGACTGCGGGGCTTCTAGGGTAGTGAGGGCTAAATCCCTCAGGCAGATGAGCATCGTGATGCTGCGGGGGAATGGGGCCTATGATTGGTATGCGGCAGGGGGACCTGATGATGAGGATGATGATGATGATGATGATGAGGGAGCGCCCCAGCAGCATCAGTTTGAAGGTTATGAGGTGGGGACAGCTAACTACTACCGACACATGAGTCGGGGAGACTGGCAGGCACACCAGGGGGCCTGAATGGGTAAGGTGGATGCATGGCGGACCACCACTGACCAGCGCTTTGATTGGATGTATGATCACACTATCCGCCAGATGCAGCACCTCTCCACCCGTGATCAGCTTGAGCCTCACCTGCAGATTGACCCATTCCCTGATCGTGAGACAGACTACCCTCCCTACGGGTACACAAGACACCTCCCTCCTGGCTATGACTACCGTTTTGGTCCTCCTCCCCAGTGATCTTTCTTGATGTCTGTTATGTTTAAACAATTTATTGATGATTATGTAATTCGAAATAATTGGTACTGTAATAGTTTAGGATGTGGCCTCTATTGGCCTTGGACAATTTTAATTTTCTATGTTTACGTTTATTATAAATAATTGAATGTGCTTATGATGACATTCTTCATTTTGTGTGATTTTATTTTGTTTGTTTGTTATTTACTTCCGTATGCATGCTTTATTTTAATTGTTGGTAGATCATGTTTCTAAACTAAATAGTGGAAATACTTTACTTTGTTGTTTGGCCTAGTCTTAACTTCACCTAAAGGTATTTTTGCAAAAGATAAGTGTAAGGGGAAACTCTAAATATGTTTTTAAGAAACAAACTGATCATGATTCTCCACAATATTAAATGAACATGTATATTCGTATTTGTTAGAGTCAAATGCTTATATCGAGTCATAATGAAGTTTTGCAGGATTTTCCAGGAAGTAGAACCAAGTTTTTCCAGAAATTTTCCGGAAACTTAACATAAGAATTTCTGTAGGTCACTTCTGACGGTGTCATGAGTTTACTCTTGACGGCGTCACGTGTAAAAATCTGGAAATTTTACCGGTTTTGTTTTTCTAACGGAGTCCTAAAGTTTTTGTTGAATTATTAAGTTTTATAATCTCCAGGAAATCTGCAAACTTCATTCCACAAGCATTATATCTTATTTTATTTTCTAGGATTTAGTAACATATGTAGATTGCCGCCGATTTTATGCGATGTTGCCTTGTCTGTTTTCTCAGGATTTACAGGTTATGTATGACAAGAAGATGATTATTATTCTGGAAGGGAAGCTTTGATTGTTCATTTTCTTGGAGGAAGATTTAACCTGGCCACCTTATTATCCATACCGAGCGAATCAGGGGAGTATTTGATTTCATTTGTTTTACTTATTTCACTTTTACTTTCTTTACTTGAACATTGGGGACAATGTTCATCTTAAGTGTAAAGGGAGGGTAAAATGATGATACCTTACAAATACACTTTCACTTGAGCTTGTTTGTTTGATAGTAAGATGTGTAATAAAACTATGAGAAATACTTGTTAGTGTAATTTTAGCGCCAAATTTAAATTTTTTTACAACATTTAGGAGTGAAACTTTAGCCATAGCAAGCGTCTCATGGATAGGAGATTGTATGACTAGCACAAAACCGTACCATTCAGAAAAATTTTCCACCCAAATATGTGAGGTTCGCCTTTAGATTTGATAGGAAAAGCATTTACTATTGGTGCTTATGAGTGTACCGGTAGCATTTAGATTCTAGAACTTGCGTTAGTGATGCATCTCGAGACCGCTAGTGAGACTACATTTGTGTAGTAGGATTTACTACATGATAAGAGGCATTAGGATCACCCTTGTGTTAAACCCGTATCATAATTACTTGACCATTTAAGTCATATTACTTGGCTAGTTAAGTCAACTAATTTTTCCCACACCTTAGCGTTGTACTCATTTTTAGTACACGAAACCCCTAGTACACCCATCCGAGCCTATCTTTTCGTTTCTAACTTTAAGCATCTTACTTAAAGGAAGAATTTGTTACACCCCACTTAAATGTACACCCAAATCGCCTTAGCCTTCCATGTATGCGCTCATTTTTAGTGCATTATTGTTATTTGTTAAACTCTAAGTTAATTATCTAATTGATTACATGGTTGCTAAGTCGAGTCATATCCTTGTACATATTGTTTTGGGACGATTGGACTCATGAGTAAAGTACTTATTTTATGGAGTAATGGGGAAGAACATCATATTATTACCCCCGTATGTAAGTTAATCTTAAAAGTACTCCAAGTGTTTTGATTATCTTAATTCGAGTCATTAGATTAGTTTATTGTAAAGTATGTAAAAATTCAAGTGTAAGAGGAATTTTCATCCCCTACGATGTATTATTTTGGATGGTAGGGTAAGAGTGTATACAAAAAAAAAAAAAAAAAAAAAAAAAAAAAAAAAAAAAAAAAAAAAAATCGAAATAATCAAGAAAAAAAAAAAAAAAAAAAAAAAAAAAAAAAAAAAAAACATACGGACTACCATCCCTTTTTATTCTATGTTGTTTTCGTTATTTTTCATTTATTAGCTTAAGTTGAGTCTAGTCTTGGCTTAGCAACGCCATATTGTACATGTAATTAACCAAGATTGTTAACTCGCCACCAGTAAAGACTGCCTATATCCAACAAAACCGTGTATTTCATATCCCTACACCTAACATTACAACCCTTTAAAAGACCTCTTTTATAGTTTATCCTAGGTGCTTACGCCATGTGGTGGAGGTTTGATCCTTTCCCAAGCCTATGGTAATCTATGTTGCTATGACAGGTAATGAGAGATACCTTCCGTTTCCATATTGTAATTTATATCTTATTACACCCGAGAGATGTGAGTATCTAAACACTATTTGGGAGGTGCTAGTGTGTGACCTCCGTTCTTGTCTTTGGTCTTTTGTGGAACGATTATTTGTTGTAATTACTTTTATATTAGTGTTAACTGACCCCTAACTTGTATTTTGATTAGAATAAAAGCGCATTTGCTTGAGGACAAGCAAATCTCAAGTGTAAGGGTATATGATGAGGCGAAAAATGAACCACTTTTAGGGGGTCATTTAAGCCCGAAATTGAATTTATTTGATCAAATATTACCCTAAATCGTTCCTTTTGTGATTTTAGGTACTTTGGGAGAGAAATCTGGAAAAGGAAGCAATTCAGACGTTGTTGGAACATAAAAGTGAAGAAAACGCCAAAGACTTAATTTTCCATGCTGGAAACAGTGTATGACGGCGTCAAGAAGGAAATCCTGACGGTGTCAAGAGTAAATTCCATGACAACCCAGAAGAAAAGTGAAGGCGTAACAAAAAGAGCGTCAAGAGTTAGAATCATGATGGCGTCAGACCCAGATCTAGGCAGTCCGAGGAACTATTTGGCGGCGAGATGACGGCGTCAGACATTTGTTCTTGACGCCGTCACCTTCTAAAATCTATATATAGTTTTCTAATTTTCATTCATTAAAAAGGGAACAAGTGTGGAGAAACCCTAAGGCCGAACCTTGTACGTATTTTACAGCTTTTTCAAGGGTTTTCAGCCCTTGAATCCTTACATGTGCTATTGAGATAAGTCTTCTCTTAATTCAATCAATATGTCTATGTGTTGGTTGTCTATATCTTGTGCTTGTCTTGATTTCAACATGCTAGGCTAGATCTATCTTGTGTTTGGTTAGATCTAATGAAACCTAGATGTTAATTATGTGTTGATTACTTGTTTATGGTTGTATTGGATGAATGATTTCAATGTTAGGCTTAAGAAAACTGGCAGATCTCCATTTGGTAACATGCTTGAACGTCTTAAGAAACGTGAACCGATGTGTACTAGGTTTTATTGGTTGTATTTAATGCATGAGTAAATTCTAATGATCCCATGCTAGGAGCTTCTTAGCCGGCTCGACATAGGAGTGAAGTAGGCACTCATAGGATTGGGGGAGTAAGTACGCCACCCATGAATGGTATTAAGGAATACAATCCGTCATCCACGCAACTATAACAAGTAATTAACGTGTAAAAGATATCTGCGGAGTAGTGAAATCTAAGTAAACACATTTCTCTCACTTATTGCTCACAACTCTAGTATAATTTAGTTTAATTTCATTTCTAGTATTTTATTTTGATTGCATCTTAGTATTGGGTTAGTTGACTAACAACGAATTCCGCCCAAATTCTTCAAACCCGAGATTTTACCTGCTTTCCTAAAAATATAAAAATACAAAAAGAATCATCCCTCATCTCTAGACCTAGTCTTTAGGTTTTCTAATCCTAGCGACACTATTCCTAGCTGAACGATCAATCCCCCGGTACTTGTCATTATACTATACTACATCGATCAGGTACACTGCCTGGTGGGGGTTGTAAGTTTCACGAGATCCCTCGAGAGGTAAAGCCTGGTGCAATTCCCACGCATCACGCGTCCTCTTCCAGTGCAACAATATCTTCTTCTGGGTTAGGTCCCCTATCTCGATTAGGCGCGCATGGCGGCACAGTGTTGTCCACAGTGGGTGTCGTTTGATGGGGAGTAGTGAAGAGAGTGCGCTGAAGATCCTCAGCGGTTGGGGGCACCGTAGTGGCCTGGGTAGTCCCTGTGGGCAATTCCACTGTTGGGAGGATTAGAGTTGGGCCTGATTCTTGGTGACCAGGCGCACTGGTTGTCTCAGAGGCTTGCCTAGAGGTCGAATCTTGATGTTTCCTCCTCTGGGGGTCGCCATGTTATTTTTCCAACTGCGGAGTCCGCTGGCTTGAGTTTTTGTGTTTTGTCATTCTAGTTCTTAGTGTAGGGTCCCACGGATGGCGCCACTTATTGATACAAAAGTTGGGCGTTCCTTGTTTGGGTTGCTGCTCTCGTACCAATCAGGTCTTAATACTTGAAACCTGCGCACTAAGAAAGTAAACAAACACCGTTAGGCTTATCGTGGGATTTTCTCCCACGATTATCCTCCGGCGTGAGAGTAAGTAATCGATTTTAGGGTTATGTAGAAGAGTTTAGGGTTGTGAGTTGTACCTTTAACGAGAGTTATGATATTGTTTATATAGGCACGGAATCCTCATTGGATACGTGTGCCTCACTCTTCGGTGTATATCCGGTTTGGATATATATTTCTTAAATAAAAGATATCCATATCATAACTATAAATATCTTTGGACTTGGGCTTTCGTGGGCCCAAGCCGTTATCATACTAGTCCAAATCACTGTTATGATGGCCCACTCGTAGCGGGTTTGGGCATTAGTAATGTCTATCATTTGAGTCCGTGACCCGAATATAGACTATACGTTATCAATTATGTATCACACCAATAAGAGCTAAATTATTGTAATAAAGAGAGAAAATTTAAAGACTAAATGTAAATAATTTTGAGTGAGGATGACCTTGTATAATGTATAATGATAACATCAAATAGTATAGTGTTCTTACTATTAATATCCCACGTTTATTGCTAATAATTATTGTTTTTATATAAGATTTGATACTTAATTGCTTCATATTAGCTTAATAGGAATATATGATCATTGGAGTGGAAAGACGCGGAAATTGAACGAAGCTTGAAGAAAATACTAAGAAAAGCTGGAAACAAGCATATACGTCGTAGACAAGCCATATGATCTACACGGTAGTCAAGAGGAAATTGGAAGCATTATTTGCCAGAGGGATATACGTCGTATTGACGCATGTTGATATACAACGTATATAAAATGAAGACTTGTTGACCACTAGCCGCCATGATCTTTATGGCGTCAGTGGCGAAGCTGGAAAATTTTCAGTGGGGGGACGGGATCTAAATTTTTTTTCCTAACGCTATTTTTCGGGTAATATGTTCGGGTCGGTGATTCGATTCAGGTCGGGTCAAAAATTAAATACTATTATTATATAAAAAAAGTTTCAATCACTAAAAAACTAAGCATTTGTCCAAGACAACTAAACATTAAAAAGGAGACAAACGGTTGGTACCTGGTTTGATTCATTGAAGAAATTAAAGTTCAACCTTTCGACCTTTAAGATCCTTGAATTCTTCAATTATGAACTCCGCATCAAACTTGTTAGCAACTTCTTTTTCTATGTAAAGCACCATACTGTTTGCTAGATTCTGATCTGACATCTTATTACGTAGGCGATTCTTGAATATCTTCATTACCGAAAATCCCCTTTCTATTGTTGCAGTCGAAACCGGAAGTGTCAAGAGTAGCTGACACACTCTTTCAACCAAATCGTACATGCTATTATAACCGGTTTGCTTGTTGAACCTTTTTGACATTTACTCTCTTGAGTTTCATCATCAATTCCTTCTACTTGTTGTTCTTCATTCTTTCTTCACCATAGTCACAATCTATAAATCTGTCCTACACCTACATAAATTGTAAAGAACTTATATTAGTGGTACACAATCTATAAATCTGTTCTAATTTCTACTAAATCCCTAATTTCAACTAAATCCCTAATTTCTACAATTCTACTAAATCCCTAAATAGAAGACAAGTAGATAATAGATTTAAAGACAACAAACCTGACCAGAAGGACCGCTGAGGTGGTGGTCGGCCGTCGACGGTGGTGGCCGGCGAGACTGCAAGAGTGACGAGCCAGGAGGCAGGAAGGTGGGACTGTGGGAGGAGATGAGGGTCGATTGGGGGAGGGTTTGTTCCAGCAGTTTTTTTTTTTTTTTTTTTTTTTTTTTTTTTAATGGGCTAAGTAAATAAGTAATGGATTTTAGTTTGGGATTTGGTTTATTAATGGATTTTAGTTTGGGTAGATGGGCTTATGTAAAATGTAATAGATCAAAATTTTATTGCTTAATGTATAAAAAAAATTCACAATTAAAATGGGGGGTCGAAACCGAACATACTGGTAGCGTAGGGATTGCACCAGGCTTTACCTCTCAAGGGATCTTGAGAAGCTTACAACCCCCACCAGGCAGTGTACCTGATCGTTGTAGTATAGTGTAGTGACAAGTACCGGGGGATTGATCGTTCAGCTAGGAATAGTGTCGCTAGGATTAGAAAACCTAAATACTAGTTCTAAAGATGAGAGATGATTATTTTTGTATTTTTGTATTTTTTAGAAAGCAAGTAAATATCTCGGGTTTTAAGAATTTGGGCGGAATTAGTTGCTATTCAACTAACCCAATACTAAATATGCAATCAAAATAAAATACTAGAAATGAAAATAAAACTAAATTAAACTGAGGTTGTGAGCAATAAGTGGAGAAATTGTGTTTACTTAGATTTCACTACTCCCTAGATATCTTTTACACGTTAATTACTTGTTATAGTTGTGTGGATGATGGATTGTATTCCTTAATACCATTCATGGGGTGGCGCACTTAATTCCCCAATCCTATGAGTGCCTACTTCACTCCTATGTCGAGCCGGCTAAGAAGCTCCTAACATGGGATCATTAGAATTTACTCATGCATTAAATACAACCAATAAAACCTAGTGCACGTCAGTTCATGTTTCCTAAGACGTTCAAGCATGTTACCATTTGGAGATCTGCCAGTTTTCTTAAGCCTAACATCGAAATCATTCATCCAATACAACCATAAACAAGTAATCAACACATAATTAACATCTAGGTTTCATTAGATTTAAGCAAACACAAGATAGATCTAGCCTAGCATGATGAAATTAAGACAAGAACAAGATATAGACAACCAACACATAGACATATTGATTGAATTAGAAGAACACTTATCTTAATTACACATGAAAAGGTTCAAGGGTTGAAAACCCTTGAAAAACCTGTAAAATTCGTAATAGGTTCGGCCTTAGGGTTTCTCCAAACTTCTCTCCCTTTTTTAATGAATGAAAATTAGAAAACTATATATAGGAAATTGAGGCTGACGGCGTCAAGACCAAATAGGTGACGCCGTCATCTCGCCGCCAAAATACTTCTCGGACTGCCTTAATCTTCATCTGACACCGTCATGTGTTATGGTCTTCCAGGCCGTCACGTCTTTTACTCTTGACGCTCTACTTGTGACGCATTCACGTTTGTACTGGGCCGTCATGCAAATTACTCTTGACGCCGTCAGGATGTTGCTCTTGACGCCGTCACCTACTGTTCCAAGCAAGGAAAATTAAGACTTTGGCGTTTTCTTCACTTTTATGCTCCAAAAACATCCGAATTGCTTCATTTTCCAGATTTCTCTCCCAAAGTACCTAAAATCACAAAAAGGAACGATTTAGGGCAATATTTGATCAAATAAATTCAATTCCGGGCTTAAATGACCCCCTAAAAGTGGTTCATTTTTCGCCTCATCATATACCGAAAATTTTTTACACGAAAACTATATACCCCTTACATCGCAAAAAAAAATTTGGGGGGTCGGGCGCCCCTCCCCGCCCCTACATAGCTGTGCCTCTGTATGGCGTAGAAGAGCACTTAGCTCTACGTCGTAGTCAATGAAAGTTTTGAGGCATTTTTCACCCAAGAGCTCTACGACGTAAAGGCTCACTAGGGTTCACTCATGAGGCAATTTTCACCTGATTCAAGCTACATTCCAAGGTAGGATACACCACCAATCATCATCAATCAAGTTCGAGTTAGTGTGGTTAATTCAGTTCATCATTATTAGTGTTTATCTATTGTTTTCGTTATCAATACTACTATGATCGGCTAATCACCTAGTGTGTTAGCCTAGTTATGAACCTTTTAAAGACATTGTTGAAGAAAAGATGCCACAACTAAAATAGTGGTGTACTAGAAAATTGGGGACCTTAATAATGTGGGGCCTAAAGCACTTGCTTTGATAGTTTTATCTTTAAGCCACTCATATGACACGAGGTTGTTGGTAGTGGTCGGCTTGGCCAAAAATACAAATATAATCACAAATATATACTAAACAGCCTTTGACTTAGCGTTATTCGGATGTCTCAGTAACAAAAGATTATGGTTTTAGTCTCACGTGAGAAAATAAATGTGTTAGTAGGTATTACAATGTATTGTAAATCTTTGATATTTAAATAAAGTGGGTAAATTTAGAACTAATAATTATAAAAAGAATGTTACTAAAACTTTCTACAATATTCTCTTACTATTAATCTTTCTATACACAACAATATTAGTATATGTTTTTTCCTGTTCATTATTTCTTTACATCTAAACCGTCAGTTCTGACACTTGTCAGAATTATGTAAGTAGGAATATAAGTATGAAAATTTTGTAAGAATATTTATCATTTTCCTAATAAAAACAAGAAATTGATTCCTTCAAAATATTGAGGAAAAACTCACGAGTAAAAGCTAAATTCGTAAAACATTCATTATACACCATTTTAAGGGTAATTATTTCATATTCATCTTTTGCATCTCAACTCCGACCAAACACTATGAACTCCGCTAAAATGCCCAGTTACCGAGAAAAATGATAAACATAAAAAGTCATAAAATAATAACACATAAAATATTGGAATTGTTCCTCGTTAACATTTGTTTTGCCATAGTTGCCAAACCTTTCGCATTTTATTTGTTTTATTGCTATTTAATTTATGTTATTTCTTGCAATGCAGCTCACTGGTAAAGAGCTACCAACATACGACAAGATTTCGACATTGGTTGACCAATTGAACTTTATTCAAAGAAAATTTTGTTCTTTTAGTGCATTCGTGTGACCCAAGATGTTAACATTTGCTTTTAAACTCGCAAGCGATGCAGTTGCTTCTGCCAAAACCTTTAGTTGAGCAATGCACAATTTATCTTGAACAATTTTACAACAGCCGAATGGTTTCTGTTAACAAGTGTTGTTACAAATATTTCCTCTTTCTTTTTGGGTTATTACACACAAATGTTACTAAAGTTTTCAAAAAATTTGCTTTAAGTTACTATAGTTTTTTTTTTCCAAAGAGGTTACTCATGTAAACGGGTTCGTTTAATTAGGTTACTCATGTAAACATGTTCGTTTAATTAGGTTACTCCCAAAGTTTGCTACCGGGTGTAACAGGTTTTCACTATCTTTAATTTACATTTTTGGTCCCTGTGGCATGGCGGGTATAACGAATTTAGTCCTTAGGAATTCATTAATGTTTTCAAAGTTAGTACTTTGCGAATAATGTATAGGACCCGATATAAGTTATATCTTGGATTATATCAAATATATATATCCTTATTCCATTGTATTACATATGAACCCGGTAAATTGATTTTATATGTATACCATGCCTTATTTAATTTATTGATAACATCGACCCAAAATCGAATAAAAAACGAATCAAAACCGTCCAAATCTATACCGAATCAAAAACGTTCCTATCTCTTTCATTATATCTCTTTAATTTCTTGATAACATTCCGAATCAAAAACGTTCCTATCTATACCTGATTTGCTAAACAATTTAAGTCGCTTATCATAATTTGAGTAATATTGTTCACATAGAATCATGAGATCATAAACTCATTTTATAAACACATGTTTCACTAGTTAAGTTGTGTCACAGAATTCGGTAATGCACTTGCTGATTAAAGTAGTTTGTTTTTTTTTTTTTTTTTTTTTTTTTTTTTTTTTTTTTAAATACTGTATTTCATTAGCCTTTTTTTTGCTACACAAAGATTGCTAATGAATGAATCGAATATGTCACAAAGCACATTTCGCTTGTTATACCTTTAAATAATACGTAGATTAGTTAAATTGATTTGAAGAAACATTCATTGGATCTTCATTATTGCTACTTATCCATGTTCACAACTCCTTACCCTGCGAGGTTAATGAAATGTAGAAGCATTAATAATGTTTTCAAATATATCGATCATGCATGTGTTTAAATGCAATGTATGTGTGTAGTCACATTATGTCGTAAACCTTGTATGGAGTCCGTATCCACTTTGTTGATTCGAAAACTGCCGTCTGCAGAAGCACATTGTTGCTTTCAAACGTACGTGTACACAGATTTTGTTTATTACCTCAAATGAATGTATTTTATTACACTTACAGTTAGCTCATCGACATCCACAGTCAAGAACATAAGCGAGGATTCGAGAAAAACATATAAAAAGTAAGGAAACCCCGTTACGGGTCGCCTACAGGAGAGGATTCGAGAAAAAAAATCTAAAGACTAAATTTGTTAAACCTGACAACCAACAAGGACCATCTCGTAACTTTTTACCTGCTATCATAAGTTGTAATATATGGAGTAATGTAAACAACCGGTCACGCAAACAATGGCAACCTCTTGGAATAAAAAAAAACTATAGTAACTTAAAGCAAATTTTTTGGAAACTTTAGTAACATTTGTGTGTAATAACCCTTCTTTTTGTTACTTTAGTTTAATGATTTATGATTATTTATAACAATTTATGTTTCAGGAGGGAAAAAGAAAAAGAAAAAAAGAAAAAAGTAACAAGATTCTAGTTGCATATGTTATTTTAGATCAATGATGTGTGGTAGTTAGTAGGGCTGAGCAAACAGACCGTCCCGATCAGACTGGCCGACTGAGACTGGATCGAGACCGTCGGACCGAAGGACTAACGGTCCCGTCTTGGTCTCGAGTTTTTCCTTATTTCGGTCTCGGTCCGGTCCGGTCTAAAAACCGATCATTTTGTATTCTTGGACCGGACCGGACCGGCCCGAACACATTCTGTTTCGGTCTTGGTTTTTGGGAATTTCGGTCTCGGTCTTGGTCGGTACGGTCCGATTTTCGACCGATGATAGCCCTAGGTGGTAGTGGTGTTGATGGCCGGAAGTGGTGGTGGTTTTGGCGGCCGGAGGCGGTGGTGATGGCTAGTGAAGACAAGGAGTATTATTGTCTTTTAATGTGAGAAAGAAGAGTTAATTAAAGATAATGAGTCGAGACAATGATGTATAATGAGTACCGAGTTTAAGAATTAAGAAAGCATGATAAGTTATATAAGTTACTACATAAAGTATTTTTTAGCTTTTACCCATAACTCAAGTGCATATTACCCATTGTTGGGTACTCCGTAATTTTATTACAAGAAGTTTGACCGATCGTATATGCGTTACAATTCCAATACATACTTCTTTTTTTAATGGTGAAAATTCATCAAACAACATCTAGCAAATAGTTAGAACAAAAAAAGTTACAAAGTATACAATAATTTATGGGATTGTCTAACAAGTCCATCCAATTAGCTAGGTTTCAAATCCTATTTCCATTCAAAAGCGATGACTGTGAAACAACCTTAAGGGTGCGTTTACTAAATTAGGTGATGAGATATGAGCCTCTTAATTAGGCTCTTGTTGGGGAGAGTGTAGTTATAATGGGTCTCCCAATTAAGACAAAGTAAGGGTTTTGGGCCACAATTCTCTCCACTAAAGGAAAAGTAAACACCCCCTTAATCTCCTCTTTAAGCATATCTTGAAGGCTTCAAATCAAAACAACACGATTTCTATATCTCTATGTAGCCCAAGTTGTTTGAACCACAACATCAAAGCATGTCTTAATCTTTTCAATTGGCTTTGATACTATGCATTTGCTCAAAGCATTTCGTTTCAGGTTTTAAGTTTTTAAGGGAACTAACAAACTGTTGGACGTGGTTTAACTCCACCACAAAGCATCTCATCTGCAACTGGATCAAACCATGTTTAGATGCGCATGAAGCACGAGAAACAAGAACACAGAGCTTGTGAGAACCAAATTTACCCGACCAATTCCACAATCCCTTAACACTCCGTTGAACAACCATGGTCAAACTTCTTCATATATTCAAATCAATGTGACCCTGAGGTGTACTTGGAAGAAGTTATAAACTCATTCAGAAAACTGGCATACACAAACTTGCACACCGGTTTCCATTCCAGAATCTTGTAACATACTTAGCTTACTCAGATATCGTTACTAGAACATATATAGATGACCAATGCCTACTAATGAATGTTCAACTAGAAACATGCAAACCAATACAAATTTCACAAGATCCAAAGAGTTTCTTATTCAGAATCCTAGAATTATTACTACCTCCGTCCCAATTTATTTGTCCACTTTTGATTTTCAAAGTCTTTGTCAACTTTGACCTTAAATATGTTTGTTTGTGTTATTTAATATTTGATGCAAAATATATGAATAGATTGAGTTTTAAGTGTATTTTTAATTTGTATAATTTTTATCAAGTATTATATAACATAATTAAAAATATTTACGGTCAAAGTTAACAACGAAAGACTCAAAAAGTCAAAACTGGACAAATAAATTGGGACGGAGGGAGTATAAAGACATCACCTTTGTTCGAATATAACGTTAAAATCTGTTCTTACTCTCTAAATTGCTATAAACAAATCTAAAAGAAAACATTCAGCAACTATGGTTAGATATATCCAAAATCCATGAAAATAAAAAATGATGAGCTATAAGAATTCACAGAGGTCAAACTTGCATCAAAACATGTTACAAGGACTCATAAAAGTCAAACATACAGAATACACACAATGTAAAAGTAAAATAAAAAATCAAGGAAGATTGCAAACTATTGTATTCTACTTATTAAAATTCCAAAAAAAATGATACACGTCGATCAATCCAAGCAAATTTGTTCTATAAGTCATCAGTCCTACCATAATAATGCTACAATATAAAGTTCTTGAATTCCTTTGGTACAACTAAAAGGACCCCGTTAAACCACAAAAGCTTAAGGTGCCGAAACAAAATTTTGTTCCCGTGTGACCCCTCTTTTCTTCCATTCTTATATGACATCATCATATAATACCAACAGTCGAAACAAGATAACTTGTTCCATATGTACCGATTTAGCAAAACAATCATGTGAGAATATATCAAAACCAATAACAATTCAAGAACAACTTTACCACTTTTTCCATTCAATTCCATTTTGTGCCGTGTCTTCATTGATCACTCTTCTTTTTCGAACCATAGTAACTAACATACCACCTAACAAACTTCTTTAACCCCATTTGAAGATCCATTGTCGGTTTATACCCAAACTCCCTTTGAGCTAAACTAATATTTGCATGAGTAAATGGAACATCACCATTTCTAGGCAACTTCATCACACGTCTTTTTGCTTTCACTTTCAACAATTTTTCCAAAATAGTAACAAGATCCGAAACAGGAACAGGGGAAGTATTTCCTAAATTAATCACTCTCAATTGAGCAGCTCCTTTTTTCTTACCACCACTACCTGTACTCTTCTCAGCAGTATCTAAAGCACCTAAACAACCCTTTACAATATCATCAATATACGTAAAATCACGAGCAACCGTTCCATGATTAGCCGATTCAAAAATAGGAATCGTCTTTCCTTTCAAAATATCCTTAGTAAAGAAAAAATAAGCCATATCTGGTCTACCCCATGGTCCATAGACCGTAAAGAACCTCAAACCAGTTAAAGACAACCCATAAATATGATTATAAGTATGTGCAATCTCTTCACCGGCTTTCTTAGTGGCAGCATATAAACTAGCGGGTTGGTCAGTTCTATCTTTTTCCGAAAAGGGTACTTTAGTATTCAAACCATAAACAGAACTAGACGATGCCCAAACAATAGCAGGCTGTGGAGTAGCATTTTTACACACTTCAAGTATATTAACAAAACCCGCAATATTACTATGAACATAAGACTTAGGATTTTTCATAGCAAATCTAACGCCAGCTTGAGCAGCTAAATGCATAACATGAGTAAATTTCACTACCTCAAATAACTTCCGCACTAATTCAGCATCATTTATATCACCTTCCACGATATAAACGCCACTTCTTTCGAGCAACGCTTGCCTAGCTCTTTTAAGGGAAGGCTCATAATAGTCATTAAAATTATCTAGACCTAAAACACCATCACCTCTTTTTTTCAAAGCAGCACTAACATGAGTCCCTACAAACCCTGCTGCCCCTGTTACTAAAACACAAAACCCATTTTTTGACCGGATCTTAGATGAGGATTTGACCCGTTTTTCCAAACCGGGTCCACCCCATGAATTGGTTTTCAATGATCTACGAGATAGATCTGATGCTATAGATGCTTGTGATGATGATAATGGTACTACTGATGATTTAAAGAAGAAAACATAAATTAATCCTAACAAAACAAAACTCCAAAATGTAAGCTTTGCTAAATATGAATAATGCAATCTAAATCTATAATTATAACTGGGCTTATCCATCTTACATTTGCCTGGTGTTGATGGGGTATTATCCAAATGAGATGACTTCATTTTTTTTTAAAAACAAAAAAACCTAGAAAACTGGAAAATTGGAAAATACCCAAATGGATTTTTGTTTAATTTTGGAAAAATGTGATATGGGTTTTGTTAATTATCCAAAAGGGTATCCAAAATGATCAAAATCTTGATAAAAATATTGGTTTTTAATGGTCAAAAGGGGGTTTGAATGAATTTTTTGGTTTTTTAATTTTCAGAGATGTGGACTGAATGAAGAATGGGGGATTTTAATAAGGATGATATGAATTTAGGGGTGTTCATCGGTTCGGTTATCGGTTAATCGGTTTATTCGGTTCGGGTTGTTCGGTTAAAAAATTTTTTTGGGTCATAACCGAAAACCGAACCGAACCGAAAATATCTATAACCGAACCGAACCGAGAACCGAACCGAAGTTCGGTTCGGTTATGGGTCAAAACCGAAAACCGAATTTTTTTACTTAAATTACACTATTTATATTTTTTTTGAATTTAATTATATATATTTTTGGAAAAAAAAATATTTCAAGCATAAAAAAGTGTTTTTTTATATTAGTATAAAATTTTAATGGATATTTTTTATATTTAAAATAATATAAATATATAAAAAAAATATATATATTTATATAAATTCGGTTTTCGGTTCGGTTTTCGGTTCAGATAGCTAAACCCATATCCGAACCGAAAACCGAATTTTTAATTCGGTTCGGTTCGGTTTTAACAAGTTCGGTTCGGTTATATGTTCGGTTCGGTTTTATTTCGGTTCGGTTCGGTTCGGTTTTCGGTTTATTCGGTTAGTTAACCGAACCGTGAACACCCCTAGATATGATAATGAATGATGGTGGTGATGTTGTTGGTGGTGGTGGACTCATTAGATATTATCAAAATCAAGATAAAATAATATGGTCAAAGGGTTAATTTCGGTAAAAGAAAAAACAGTTTATATGGATTTGGGGTAAAATCAGGGTTTTCACATGTTATGAAAAAACATGTTGTGTGTGTGTTTCTGTTTTCTATTACTGTATTATAATTTTTGTTTTACCCTCCTCCCTCTTTTGGATAAATGGCTAACGAAGAACAAGTTTAAGATGAATAATTGGGAGGTGTGATTTTGGGGGTTTTGATAGGTGAATGAAGGACTTGAAATTCAGAGTCTTTATGTTTATATTTTTGGGATTTGGATGTGTGCGTGGGAGATGGTATGTATGTATGAGATTTTTGAGGCTAATTATGAGGAGAGTTTTAACAGTTTTTTTACACCAATGGCGTATGTTAGATTTGTGAGTTGATTGTGTATTTACTTTCAATCATTAAAGAGTTAATTACATAACTTGTTCTTATGATTAGAGACAGTTGCACTTATTGTCCTTTACTCTCAAAAAATGCATCGGTAGTTTTTTGTGGCGTTTTTGTTGCTGTCTATTTTACATTGATTGGTCCTTTGACCAAATTGTCATTAGTTTTGACCGTTAAATCAGGTCACATGCTCGCCACGTAAGGGGCAAAATAGGCAATTGACCTAAAAGGATGATTTTTGAAATTGACCTTTAAATTTTATTTTTATAATAAACTGGAAAAGTAATTCAAGGCTCGAACTCGGATCTCCTCCCTCACAAACCAACGCCTCAACTACTGGAATAAACATCCAGCGGTATTAATATACCAACTCAATTTGGTTTTATCCATTTTCGAGTCGGGTTAGCAATCGATCACGTATATATTTTATCGAAGTCCAAATGAATCCTCGAGGATGCGTTGGATTCGTTTTTTCGTGGTCTTTCTTCCAGTATCCTCGGGGATTCATTTGTACTTCGACAAAAATATATACGTGATCGATACTCGTCCGAAATTTCACGTTTTTGTTCCATTTTCAGTTTTTCGTACCTACAAAGTAAAATAACGATTTTTCGGATGAGTATTTTAATTTGTAGGTATGAGGAATTTAAAACGGATAAAAAAAAAGTAAAATTTTGGACTAGTGTCGATCACGTATAAATTTTTATCGAAGTCTAAATGAAGCCCCGAGGATACCGAAGAAAGAGCATGAAAAAAAGAGTCAAATGGATGTGGCCCCGCCCTACGAACCAACTAAGTTCACCCTGAACCGGCTAGTCTAAGCATAAACCGGTTTATTTTTTTGGACAAAGGGTTACCCGGTAAAATATATTAATAAAAAACATTAAGTACAAATGAAATGTGGCAGAAGTACCACGTTAACCTCAAGAAAAAGCGTGATACGAGCCACTAAAATGGTGTTTATGGCATGCCATAAACACTAACAACTCTAACTACATACTTTATAACCAAACCAGAAAACTAGAAACAAAAGATACATCACGACACTTCCATGCTTCAAATCAAAGGCCTCCAAGAAAAACCATCATCAACATATAGAGAGCATAAGATATAAGAGTACCAAATGAGAGTGCCTCTTTAAAAACCTTCCCAAATAAATCCCGGTAGGAAAAACATGTTTATTTGCTATAAAATGGATAAAACCAAATTGAGTTGGTATATTAACGCAACTGGATGCTTATTCCGGTGGTTGAGGCATTGGTTGAGGCTGGAAAGGCTTAATTAATCAAAATGAGAAAACAAGGGTCTTGTATTAAACTTTGCAATGGATAACTGAAAAAGACCCAAGGGCGAGTTAGTTATGTGTGTGTGCTTGTGCCTGTGTTACCATGAGGTCAGGGGTTCGAATCTCACAACCCCACCTTTTTGCCAAATATTTTATTTTTCACTTTTTCTTTTGCAAACTTATTTTAACAACAAATATGAACATTTTTTTGTGAAGACACCTTTTCTAAAAAGCTTTAAATAAGCTCAGACAAGCTTATGTATCCAACAGTGATAAGGTTTTGAGTTTTAAGTGAGATTTTGAAATAAGAAGCTTAAACAAATCACCACACAAGCCACTACCAAGAAAAACAATAGCTTATACAAGCTTATACCAACACAAATAAGCTAAAAACAACAAATTAATAAGCTTAAACAAGCTGAGCACAGAATCAAACAAGCTCAGCATAAGCTGAGTAAATCAGTAGCAACAGCTCCAAATGGGCAACTTTAAAGGCAAAAATAAGTTGAAGAATAAGCTCTATGGGGGAAACTAAATGAACAGGCCTAAAGACTACCTAAGAAAGATTCTAAAACAACAGAGATCAAGGCCATTGACCCAAAATTGACCAAGATAGAGCCAATTGAAAACTGACCCAATCCCAAGTCTACTGGGTCAGGGGAGATTTGGGTCAAATAGGTGACTTTGAGGTTGAATTTAAAGGACCAAATGAACACCAAATTAAAAATTTCTTTTTGATAGTGAAAGACAAACTGATATGCGTGGGAATTGCACCAGGTTTTACTTCTCGAGGGATCTCGAGAAGCTTACAACCCCCACCAGGCAGTGTACCTGATCGTTGTAGTATAGTATAGTGACAAGTACCGGGGGATTGATCGTTCAACTCAGGAATAGTGTCGCTAGGATTAAAAAACCTAAAAATTAAGTCTAGAGGTGAGGGATGATTCTTTTTGTATTTTTATAAAAACAAATAAAAATCTCGGGTTTTAGAGGAGTTGACGGAATTAGTTGCTAATCAACTAACCCAATAACTAAGATGCAATCAAAATAAAATAACAAAAATGAAAATAAAACTAATTACTAATGTGGAGTGACAAATAGATGGGAGAATTGTATTTACTTAGATTTCACTACTCCCTATATATCTTTTACAGGTTAATTGTTTGTTACAGTTGCGTGGATGACGGGTTATATTCCTTAATACCAATCGTGGGGTGGCGTACGTACTTCCCCAACTCTATAAGCTCCTACTTCACTCCTATGTCGAGCCTGCAAGAAGCTCCTAACATGGGATCACTAGAATTCGCTCATGCATTAAATACAACCATAAAAACCTTAGTACGCATTGGTTCATGTTTCTTAAGACGTTCAAGCAAGTTACACTATGGAAGTCTTCCAGTTTTCTTAAGCCTAACATCGAAATCATTCATCCATTACAACTATAAACAAGCAATCAACCTATAATCAACATCTAGGTTTCATTACATCTAAGCAAACACACAAGAGATCTAGCCTAGCATGTTAAAATTAAGACAAGCGTAAGATATATTCAAACAACACATAGACATATTGAATGAATTGAAAGGATACGTATCTCAATTGAACATGAAGGGTTTCAAGGGGTGAAAACCCTTGAAAATACTGTTAAGAACGAGCAAGGGTTTATTCAAGTCGACCCTAAAATTCTCTTCCCTTAGAATGAAAATTACAAAGACTATATATAGATTTCCTAAGGTGACGGCGTCAAGAAGAAAGTTCTGACGTCGTCGACCCGCCGCCACCTAGATCCAGATATGACGCCGTCATGTGTATTGCTGTTCTGGGCCGTCACCACTTTTACTCTTGATGGCCTTGATTTGACGCCGTCACGTTTCCACTGGGCAGTCACCATTTTTGCTCTTGACGCCATCATAAAATTGCTCTTGACGCCGTCAGGTACTGTTCCCAGCAAGGAAAATTAAGACTTTGCCGTTTTCTTCACTTTTATGCTCCAAAAACGTCTAAAATGCTTCATTTTCCAGAATTCACTCCCAAAGTACCTAAAATCACAAAAGGAACGATTTAGGGCATTATTTGATCAAATAAATTCAAATTCCGGCTTAAATGACCCCCTAAAAACGGATCATTTTTCGCCTCATCATATACCCTTACACTTGAGATTTGCTTGTCCTCAAGCAAATGCGCTTTTATTCTAATCAAAATACAAGTTAGGGGTCATTTAACACTAATATAAAAGTAATTACAATAAATAATCGTTCCACTAAAGACCAAAGACAAGCACGGAGGTCATACACTAGCACATCACAAATAGTGTTTAGATACTCACATCTCTCGAGTGTAATAAAGTATATATCACAATATGGAAATGGAAAATATCTCTCACTACCTGTCATAGCAAAATAGATTACCATAGGCTTGGGAAAGGATCAAACCTCCATCACATGGCGTAAGCACCTAGGATAAACTATCAAAGATGTCTTTTAAAGGGTTGTAACGTTAGGTGTAGGGATATGGAATACACGGTTTTGTTGGATAAAGGAAATCTTTACTGGTGGCGAGTTAATCATCTTGGTTAATTACATGTACAATATGGCGTTGCTAAGCCAAGACTAGACTCGACTTAAGCTAATAATCAAAATAACAAAAACATAAAATAAACATAGAATGAAACGGGATGGTAGTCCGTATATTTTTTTTTTCTCTTTTTCTTTTTCTTTTTTTTATATATATATATTTTTTTCTTTTTCTCAATTTTTTTCCTTTTTTTTTTTTTTTTTTTTTTTTTTTTTTTGCATACACTCTTACCCTACCATCCAAAATAATACATCATACGGAATGAATATTCCCCTTACACTTGAATTTTTACATACTTTACAATAAACTAATCTAATGACTCGAATCAAGATAATCAAAACACTTGGAGTACTTTTAAGATTAACGTACATATGGGGGTAATAATATGATGTTCTTCCCCATTACTCCATAACATAAGTACTTTACCCATGAGTCCCAATCGTCCCAAAACAATATTTACAAGGATATGACTCGACTTAGCAACCATGTAATCAATTAGATAATTAACTAAGGGTTAAAACAAATAACAATAATGCACTAAAGATGGGTGCATACACGGAAGGCTAAGGCGATTTGGGTGTACATTTAAGTGGGGTGTAACAAATTATTCCTTTAAGTAAGATACTTAAAGTTAGAAACGAAAAGATAGGCTCGGAGGGGTGTACTAGGGGTTTCGTGTACTAAAAATGAGTACAACGCTAAGGTGTGGGAAAAATTAATTGACTTAACTAGCCAAGTAATATGACTTAAATGGTCAAGTAATTATGATACGGGTTTAACACAAGGGTGATCCTAATGCCTCTTATCATGTTAGTAAATCCTACTACACGAATGTAGTCTCACTAGCGGTTTCGGGATGCATCACTAACGCAAGTTCTAGAATCTAAATGCTACCGGTACACTCATAAGCACTAATAATGAATGTTTTTCCTATCAAATCTAAAGGCGAACATCACATATTTGGGTGGAAAATTTTTCTGAATAGTACGGATTTGTGCTAGTCATACAATCTCTTATCCATGAGACGCTTGCTAAGGCTAAAATTTCACTCCTAAATGTTGTAAAAAAATTTAAATTTGGCGCTAAAATTACACTAACAAGTATTTCTCATAGTTTTATTACACACCTACCATCAAACAAACAAACTCAAGTGAAAGTGTATACTATAAGGTATCATCATTTTACCCTCCCCTTACACTTAGGATGAACATTGTCCCCAATGTTCAATTAAAGAATGTAAAAGTAAAACAGGTAAAAGAATGAAATCAAATACTCCCCTGATTCATTCGGTGTGGATAGTGCGGTAACAAGGTTAGATCTTCCTCCAAGAAAATGAACAATCTAAGCTTCCCTTCCAGAATATAAATCATATTCTTGTCATACATAACATGTTAAACCTGAGAAAGCAAACAAGGCAACCTCGCGTAAAATCGGCGGCAATCTATATATGATAACAAATCCTAGAAAAATAAAGTAAGATATAATGCTTGTGGAATGATGTTTGCAGATTTCCTGGAGTTTATAAAACTAAAGATTCAACAAAAACTTTGAGACTCCGTTAGAAAAACAAAACTAGCAAAATTTTCAGATTTTTACACATGACGCCGTCAAGAATTTCTTCCTGACGCCGTCAGAAGTGACCTGCAGAAATCCTTACGTTAAGTTTCCGGAAAATTTTTGGAAAACTTATGTCCTACTTCCTGGAAAATCATGCAAAACATCATTATGACTCGATACAAGCATTTGACTCTAACAAATACGAATATACATGTCCATTTAATATTGTGGAGAATTATGATCAATTTTGTTTCTTAAAAACATATTTGGGGTTTCCCCTTACACTTATCTTTTGCGAAATACATTTGGATGAAGTTAAGACTAAGCCAAACGAAAAAATTAAGTATTTTCACCATTTTAGTTTGAAACATGATCTACTAACAATAAAAATAAAGCATGCATACGGAAACAGATAACAATCAAACAAAATAAAAATCACACAAAGCATGGGTTGCCTCCCAAGAAGCGCTTTTCTTTATTTTCGAGTCTTGTAGCTAGACTCAAGGTCATGGGCTACTACGTGATATGGGTGAGTTCCTCATTGAGGATATCTTTGGGATCAAACTTAGGCTTTAACTTCCTATCGGTTTTCTTAGTACGGTATGACCTTTCAAACTTTTCTCCGTCCGGATCATACAAAATCATCTTCATATGCCATGATCCGTCACCTTCCTTAGGTGGCTTGTCCCACCTCCATTTACACTTATCCCCCTCTCTCTTCCACTTGTTCGTCTCTATGTTAATAGGCATTACGCTTAAGAACTCAATCATTTTCCTAAAGACTAGGGGGTCCTCAAAAGGGTCTATCTCTTCATCTCTAGCAATGAGTTGTTCCACCGAATGTGTTTTATCGATGAAATCTTTTTCTAAATAGAATGGGCGTTGAGGTCCTATAAAGTTTCTTTCTATCCAAGGTCCATATCTAGATGGTCTCCTATTCATCTCTACCCAATGTGGTGTCAGCTCATCCTTACAATCGTAGCTATGTTTCTTAACATCATATACCGACCAAGTATCGCCCTCACCTACCGCTATCTTAGATTCCTTACAATCTATCATGGCGCTAGCGGTTGCTAAAAATCCTCTTCCTACTAATAATGGGCATGTAGTGTCACTAACCATATCTAGGACGTGAACAACTACATCCTTAATCATCCCAACTGGGTGGGAAATACTCCCATCCGCTAGACCAATTAATACCTCTGTCTCCTCTAACTTTCCTAGCTTGAGAGCGGTGAAAAGGGATAAAGGAATCAAGTTGAGGCTTGACCCTAAATCGGCTAGTGTGTCGAAAGCTTCGGATCTTCCTATCTTACAAGGCAAAACAAATATACCCGGATCATCAAGCTTTTTAGGCAACTTGTTTTGAACGAAGGCGGTCCCATTTTTACCTAGTTTAAATTTCTCATATTTTTCTAGGAGGGCACTATAGTAGGGAGCACGGGCTAAGACATCAATGACGGGGCGTTCAAGGTGAAGCTCCTTGAATTCATCGTCAAGGTCTTGTGTAGGAGTTGTTTCAACTATGCTTTTGACCGGTTTGATATCGGGTGTTTCATTTGATTGGTCCTTTTGAAGAATTTGATTTTGCTTGAAACACGTGCTCATTGATTTAACCGAGTAGTATTGCGGACAAGAAGTGGGTGACGAAATTGATGATATGGAATTAACGTTTAGTTTCGGGTTCTTGACTGTGTCGCTTGGGAATGCTCCCATTTCTCGGTTATTGAGAACTTTCAACAATGTGTCAATTTTGGTGGTCATCTCGGTTTGCTTTTGTTTGAAATCGGCTTCAAACTTAGATATGCGAGTTTCTTGAGATGCCATAAACTTGGACATCAATCCTTCAAGATTGTTGGTACTACCATAGTTATTAGAAGGATTGTTGTTGAAAGTACGGTTGGAGGGTGGTCCGTTTGGTTGGTAACGATTAGGCGGATTGGAAGAATTGTTTTGGTTTTGTTTCCACCTAAGGTTCGGGTGATTTTTCCAAGAAGGGTTGTAGGAATCACCGTAAGGGTTTGGCTCGGGTTTGAAAGTGTACCACTTATCTCCCGCTTCGTCAGTACGCGAGGATACGTAGTCCGCAAAAGCTGTTCCGGGGAGTTCCACGCAATCACGAGTGTCATGGGGACCACTACATAATTCACATGAAGAAGTGATTTTGTTCACTTGGCTTGAAGGCTTAGGAGCTTCGTAAGATTTCATGAGAAACTTGACTTGGTCCTCAAGTTCCATGATCCTACGGTCGGGAGTGCTAAGATTGTTCGAATGCAAAAATGAGCAAGGAAACGAGTGGTGAGATCATCCCATGAGGTGATGGATCCCGCGGGTAAACGTTCAAGCCATTGACTAGCTTGATCACGTAGAGAGCATTGGAATAGGCGTAATCGGGTCGACTCTCTAGTTGTAACATCAAGGTCTATAGAATCTACGATTTTAAGGAAGTCCTTGAGATGTTGATTAGGATCTTCGGAATGAAGTCCGTGGAATGCACATCTGCTTTGCACCAACCGGATGGTGTCGGATCGCAAGGGGGACACATTGGCTCCTTGGGTGAGCTCAATAGTGTTTCGATAGCCTTGATGGCTAGGTCGGGAATACTCTCCTAGGGTTCGGGGCCTAAGAGGTTGGTTTGCTAGTGGTGGGTTTTGTGGGTGGTCTTGTTGTGGTGGGTTGCTAGGTTCAAAGATGTTACCACCTTCCATGATGTCGGATGGTAAAGATTACGAACAAAGGCACGAAGAAATAAGATAAACTAAAGAAAACTAAAAATAAAAATAAAAATCTTACTAGAAAGGAATCTAGCAAGTAGACCTAATAAAAAGAAATTCTAACCTAGACAATAACTATTCCCCGGGCTGCGGCGCCAAAAACTTGATATGCGTGGGAATTGCACCAGGTTTAACCTCTCGAGAGATCTCGAGAAGCTTACAACCCCCACCAGGCAGTGTACCTGATCGTTGTAGTATAGTATAGTGACAAGTACCGGGGGATTGATCGTTCAACTCAGGAATAGTGTCGCTAGGACTAGAAATCCTAAAAATTAAGTCTAGAGGTGAGGGATGATTCTTTTTGTATTTTTATATTTTTATAAAAACAAATAAAAATCTCGGGTTTTAGAGGAGTGGGCGGAATTAGTTGCTAATCAACTAACCCAATAACTAAGATGCAATCAAAATAAAATAACAAAAATGAAAATAAAACTAATTACTAATGTGGAGTGACAAATAGATGGGAGAATTGTGTTTACTTAGATTTCACTAATCCCTAGATATCTTTTATAGGTTAATTTTTTGTTACAGTTGCGTGGATGATGGGTTATATTCCTTAATACCAATCGTGGGGTGGCGTACGTACTTCCCCAACTCTATAAGCTCCTACTTCACTCCTATGTCGAGCCTGCAAGAAGCTCCTAACATGGGATCACTAGAATTCGCTCATGCATTAAATACAACCATAAAAACCTTAGTACGCATTGGTTCATGTTTCTTAAGATGTTCAAGCAAGTTACACTATGGAAGTCTGCCAGTTTTCTTAAGCCTAACATCGAAATCATTCATCCATTACAACTATAAACAAGCAATCAACCTATAATCAACATCTAGGTTTCATTACATCTAAGCAAACACACAAGAGATCTAGCCTAGCATGTTAAAATTAAGACAAGCGTAAGATATATTCAAACAACACATAGACATATTGAATGAATTGAAAGGATACTTATCTCAATTGAACATAAAGGGTTTCAAGGGGTGAAAACTCTTGAAAATACTGTTAAGAACGAGCTAGGGTTTATTCTAGTCGACCCTAAAATTCTCTTCCCTTAGAATGAAAATTACAAAGACTATATATAGATTTCCTAAGGTGACGGCGTTAAGATGAAAGTTCTGACGCCGTCAACCCGCCGCCACCTAGATCCAGATCTGACGCCGTCATGTGTATTGCTGTTCTGGGCCGTCTCCACTTTTACTCTTGACGGCCTTGATTTGACGCCGTCACGTTTCCACTGGGCCGTCACCATTTTTGCTCTTGACACCGTCATAAAATTGCTCTTGACGCCGTCAGGTACTGTTCCCAGCAAGGAAAATTAAGACTTTGCCGTTTTCTTCACTTTTATGCTCCAAAAACGTCCAAAATGCTTCCTTTTCCAGAATTCACTCCCAAAGTGCCTAAAATCACAAAAGGAACGATTTAGGGCATTATTTGATCAAATAAATTCAAATTCCGGCTTAAATGACCCCTTAAAAATGGATCATTTTTTGCCTCATCACAAACTACCAAGGATAACAAAACAACAACTCTTATCAAATTCCAATGAGTATTGAAGCCTACAATCTATCTGATGTTTTGCTCCATTTCAACAGGTTTGCACTTTGACTTTTCTGTATTTTGCTAAAGTTTGACCCAAGTGAGATTTGAAGCTTCCTAGATGATTAAATAAGTTACACTAAGCTAAGGGAGACTAATGTAAACAACCTAAGCAAGTTTTAACCCTAAATGAAGATCATGCTACTCCAACTTTCTAACAGTCAACTTAAATGAAGTTTTGAAAAGCAAATTTGACTTTTTATCTAATAAACTACTGATTTTATGACCTAAATGATCTAATACTACCTAATGAAGCATGTATCAACCAAGATTAACAACAAAAATCAACAAGAGTACAGCTAACAGCCTTAAACCAAACACCCCTATAGTAACTGAAATGAAAATTTTATGAAGTAATGTGAGAATTTAGGTCATGAAACTAACAAATAAGCTTACACTAATCAACAATGAACACAAATAGACAGTTATAAACAACAATAACAACTTAACACATATTATGCCAAGAAAAATGGTAACAAGTCTTACAAGAGGTCCAAAGCATATGACCAAGAGTGAACCAGATCCAAAACTACAATCCTATTGCTCCCATGAGCACTAAACCATACTCCATAACCATTTTCGCTTCTGCTTCTTCCTTTCTTCTTCAAAATTTTCTTATATATATATATATATATATATATATATATATATATATATATATATATATATATATATTTTCTTTGTATTTTTCTTTTTCTGAGTTTGTCCTTTCTTTTACTCCAAATTACTTTAAAAAGGTTTATAAAAGCTACTGGAACAAGATATAATGCAAATTGAAAAGGTAACAAGAAATTTAAAACTTGAGTAAAAATACGAATCTCTTGAAATCAAAAGGAAACTTAAATTAATTTAGAAATCTGGAATTACAAGTGAATTTAAATCTAAAATACAGAAAATATACAAAGAAAGGATGCCCATTGAGGCTACAAGAGTTCACTATTTATACTAACTAAGAGGTAGGTAGAAATCTTGCACTTGTGCTTCTTTCCTAAGACAAATTATCCCTAAAGTGATCCTTGTGGACTTGCAAATTAATCCCCATCGTCCAATTGCATTTTAATTGATCACAGCCCTCTATATAGTTTTGGCGCCAAAAATGTTATGTGAGGATTAGGACTGCCAGCTTGGATTTTGGTGGTAGGTAGGGTTTTATGAAGGTTAGTGGGATGGGGAATGATGTGGGGTGCTTTTGAGGGTTGAGTGTAGAGATGGTGGTGTTGGGTGATGGTGGTTTACCCAGGGGTAAAACGGGGAAGAGGGAAGGAGGTGAAGTTTGACCCCTTTTGATCAAGTTTGACCGTTTGACTGGATTTGGTTTTAATATTAACGGGGGGTGGTTTGTTGGTGGATATGGGCTTGGGTGAAGTTGGGCTTGGGGTTTTTGGTTTGTGTTAATTCACATACCATTTTATGGCCAAATACCGACCCAAATTGACTAAATGAGCTAACAAATGCCAAAGAAATGTATGTTTTATGTTTGTGATTATGCAGGCACGGATTTGTCACAAAAAGACGAAAAATCAAGCAAATACCGGAAAAACGGGCACGAGAGTGAGAAAAGGTCAGAAAGTCAAGCTGGAATCAAAGTTGAGCTTATTGAGTCCTCAGAGATTGATACTTGTGCCAAAAAGATCCTTGTGAGAAGTTTGAAGAAATTACAGATTTAGCCCTCATACTTTCAGAGTTGTCAGAATTAGTCCCTCATGGAAATTTTTGAAGGAAAGTCAAAGTCAAACCCTTGGGAATCATATTATGTCATCATAAGTCCTTGGAGTATATTTTGGAAATTTGGCAAATTAAGTCCTTACATATTCAGATTATAACACAAAAGGCCCTTGGAATTCCTATGTTCATATATTCTGAAAATTACAAACAAAACCAATCCAATGTCAAAAGCCCAAGTCCACAAAATAAACACCAAGCCCAAACTAAATACAAAAGCCCAAATATCCCTTATCCACACCACGGTCAAAGGTTAAAAACCGGGTCAAAGAAGTCAATGTGGTCAAACATCAAATAAATATTACACCGTTTATATTTTTCCCCCAAATACCATTTACCCTGGGAATGAAGAACCCTAATTACTATTTCGTCCAAATTGACTGCAATTAAGGGTACGGATGTAAAATCAAGTACGCTTCTAGAAGATTGGATGATGTCGGAGTGTGTCAGATGCGAAGAAGCACAAGATTGGACACTTGGCAGCAGTTGATTGGGAGGAACGCGTCAGAAATTTTGATCTGAGGGCTAATATTGAAGAGGCAATGATGAGAGGCAATCCAAGGACTCTGAATGGATATCAACAAGCACAGGTCACA
Organism: Artemisia argyi; assembly: GCA_030686995.1. Classification (NCBI taxonomy): domain Eukaryota; kingdom Viridiplantae; phylum Streptophyta; class Magnoliopsida; order Asterales; family Asteraceae; genus Artemisia; species Artemisia argyi. The sequence goes on from CM060684.1 coordinate 128,489,157, forward strand.
CAGATTGCCAGTTTGGCAATCCGAGACCCTAACCCTCACCTTTCCCTATAAATAGAAGTAGTTTTTAGCCATAAGGTGGTAGAAAATTAGATAGCGAAGCTCTGCTTAAATTTAGTTTCTCTTGTATTTTGATTAGATAATGTAATGATAGCTTAAGAATTTAATAAAATTTCAGTTTCATTTTATAATTGTTGTTTAAATTCTGTTTTTAATTCAAGCTTGTTAGTTTAATATCAGTTTAAATTCTCAGTTTCAATTTAGCTTTTACAAGTTTTAGCTTAAATTTTTTATCCATACTTAAAGTGCTTATTAAAGTGTAATTCATCTTATTTTGAATCTGATCTAGTGTAACTGAGTTTTGTGTCTCTTTTATTCTGTTTTACTCTCAAATTTCTATAAAGTTTCATTAGTATAACTTTTCAGAAAATATAAAAAATCAGAAAAACTTTTAAAAATAAAAAAATATTTTGTTAAAAGCTTGCAATCAAGCTTAAACTCATCACTGCACTCTATCTTTTAGCTTGTTAGCTTTAAGAAAGAGTTATAAGAAGTATATCTCAGATCTATGAACAGATCCTGCATTACCATCAAAGAGTGTTCATTTGATGAATGTATTGAAGGTGAAAAAGGAATTGATAGTCTAATCAAGCCTTGGAAGTGATTAGCCTGTCCAAAGACAGGCTTGCATAGTGAGCTCCCTCTGTTTAGCTGAGGGAGATTGATTTGGTAACTTCTATTTTGATCCTTCTCATTTGTAGTAGCTTATTTAGATTTGTAGTTATTTCATTAGTACTGTTCCATTGATTGAATAAATTGTTTTATTGATAGTTTTAGTTGAGGTTGAGACTGTTTGATCATTTTAGATTGCATATGTTTGTTGATTCTGAGTTAGCATAGCTTAATTGTGCATCTGTCTTGGTATGGATTTGAGTAGTTGTTGAGTTGATATATTTACTAGCTATTTGCTGTTGATGTGCTGAGATATATTGTTAAGGATTGATTCTGATTAGATTGGTGGAGCTTAGTGAATTTATACAGTTTTTTTAGTGTGATTGACAGCTTCATGAGTGTTTGGATTAGTAAGTTTTTGCTGATATACACAGTTAGAAAGTAGGATATACTTGCATCATTAGATCACCTAGGATAAATTAGGACTTATAATTGCATAAATTCAGTAGGTAGATTTATAAATAAGTCAAATCTAGCTTAAAATTTTCTTATCTGTTAGTGGTTAAAAACTCAGTTAGTGAATTAGTAATTGTAGTTGTAGTTTAGCTTAATCTAGCTTAATTCAATTATAAACCAGTTTAATATAACTATTAGAAGTAGAATTGGTTAATTGAAATTGGACTTAGTCATATTAGATATAATATCATTTAGTCAACTGTTGCATGAATATTAGTTTCTTAAGCTGCTGATTTTGATCAAATTTAGAGTAGTAGATAATTGTTACTGGTCAAACAGTTAATTGAATAAGACACTATGTTTTACATTAGTGCTTTTTTCCCCCATTAGGTGGTAATTCTGAGCTTATTTGTGGTACTTATTGCTTCTGCAAGTAAGCACTTTAGAAACAGTTAAGCTGTTTTATGATTTAAGCCTGCTAGTGCAAAATTTGTTCTTGAACCTGAGAATTTATAGAGATTATTGAGATATTTGGTAGTTGGACTAGTATTGTGTATGATCTACTTGTTCTGGATTTGGCTGATTGAGTTTGTGCTTAACCAATAGCTTATTTGACTGCTTTTTGTACCATTTCTGTGGCTTTATGGAATTCTGAGCTTATTTTGATTTTAATTTGGCATAATTGAGCATTCATAAGCTTCATTAATCAGTATTTTCAGTTTCAGTCAGTTTGTATCACAAGTGCTTAAAAATAAGCACTAGTGATAAGCAGTTTCATCAAAATAAGCACTTAAACTGTTCTTTTTCATTTCAAAAATTTTTCTCAAGTTACTTTTAATATTTTTGATTTTCTGGAATTTTTCCAGATTTTTCTGAGCATTTATACTATTTTTCTCAATTTCTTTTTGATTTTATTCAATTTTAAATAGTTTTTAAATATCAAAAATCCATAAAAATTCAGAAAAGGTTGTGAAAAATACAAAAATATTTTTAGAAATTCTTTTATAATATTTTAGAAATTTCAGAATTAAATTTTCATTTTTCCACTTTATTTTTCTTAATTGTTAATTCATTTTAAATTCCAAAAATCAATATAAATTGATAAGAAATTTAAAGAAAAGTCAAATAAATATTTTTCTTTTTCTGAAAATTCTTTTTATTAGTTTAAGATTTTTTGAAAATTATTTTACATTTGTAGGATCATTTTTAGAATAAAAGTCGCGTTTTATTTCGTACGTTACGTTTTAAAATTACGTTTGCATTTCCGTTTTTACGTTTTAGACTTTCGTGCATATATAGCTTGTTCCGCACTAAGATCACGTAGCTTGCCACCGGCCGATTGCTCAATGGCTCGCCTTGTGGAGATGTCGATATGGTCTTAAAAGATTTGGACTTGGAGCCAAAGATCTATGCCATGATGATGGACTTTTTGGAGTAAGTCCTTGAAACGAGTCCATGCTTCATAGAGAGATTCATTTTGACGTTGTTGGAACATCAAGATGTCATTTCTAAGCTTAGTAGTTCTCCCCGGTGGGAAAAATTGAGCAAGGAAACGAGTGGTGAGATCATCCCATGTGGTGATGGATCCCGCGGGTAAACGCTCAAGCCATTGACTAGCTTGATCCCGTAGAGAGAATTGGAATAGGCGTAATCGGGTTGTCTCTCTAGTTGCAACATCTAGGTCTATGGAATCTACGATTTTGAGGAAGTCCTTAAGATGTTGGTTTGGATCTTCGGAACGAATTCCATGGAATGCACATCCGCTTTGCACCAACCGGATGGTGTCGGATCGCAAGGGGGTCACATTGGCTCCGGTGAGCTCAATGGTGTTTCGGTAGCCTTGGTGGCTAGGTCGGGAGTACTCTCCTAAGGTTCGGGGCCTAAGGAGTTCTAATGGTGGGTTTTGTTGTGGTGGGATGACGGGTTCTAAGATGTTCCTGTTGTCCATGGTGGGTGGTTACGAACAAAGGCACAAAGAAATAGATAGACTAAAGAAGACCTACAAATAAAAATAAAATCTTACTAGAAAGGAATCTAGCAAGTAGACCTAATAAAAAGAAATTCTAACCTAGACAATAACTATTCCCCGGGCTGCGGCGCCAAAAACTTGATGCGTGGGAATCGCAATAGGCTTTACCTCTCGAGAAGCTTACAACCCCCACCAGGCAGTGTACCTGATCGTTGTAGTATAGTATAGTGACAAGTACCGGGGGATTGATCGTTCAGCTTAGGAATAGTGTCGCTAGGATTAAAAAACCTAAATACTAGTTCTAAAGGTGAGAGATGATTATTTTTTGTATTTTTATATTTTTATGAAAGCAATTAAAATCTCGGGTTTGAAGGATTTGGGCGGAGTTAGTTGCTAGTCAACTAACCCAATACTAAGATGCAATCAAAATAAAATACTAAAAATGAAAACAAGCTAAATTATACTAAAGTTGTGAGCAGTAATTGGAGAAAATGTGTTTACTTAGATTTCACTACTCCCTAGACATCTTTTACACGTTAATTACTTGTTCTAATTGCATGGATGACGGATCGTATTCCTTAATACCATTCATGGGGTGGCACACATAACTCCCCAATTCTATGAACTCTTATCTCCTCCTACACCATGCCCAACACAACTATAGGGATTGTAAACAGTGGCTCATGCATTAAATACAACCAATAAAGACCTAGTGCGCCTCGGTTCATGTTTCTTAAGACGTTTAAGCATGTTACCAAGTGGAGATCTGCCAGTTTTCTTAAGCCTAACATATAAATCATTCATCCAAGACAAGAATAAACAAGTAATCAACACATAATTAACATCAAGGTTTCATTAGATCTAGGCAAACACAAGATAGATCTAGCCTAGCATGATGGAATTAAGATAAGAACATGATATAGACAACCAACACATAGAATTATTGATTGAATTAGAAGAACACTTATCTTGATTAATCATGCAAGGTATCAAGGGGTTGGAACCCTTGAAAAACCTGTAAAGTTACACCAAAATCGTACTTAGGGTTTCTCCCAAAACTTCTCTTCTCTAATGTGTGAAAATTAGAAAACTATATATAGAAAAATAGGTCTGACGGCGTCAAGACAAACACTGTGACGCCGTCACCTCGCCGCCAAAACTCTTCTCGGACTGCCTAGATCTACTTCTGACGCCGTCAAGACTTATACACTTCCAGGCCGTCATGACTCTTTTACTCTTGACGCCCTTCCTACGTGACGCCGTCAAATCTGTTCTGGGTCGTCATGGAAATTCATGAAATTTGCTCTTGACGCCGTCAAGGTTTTGCTCTTGACGCCGTCACCTACTGTTCCCAGCATGGAAAATTAAGACTTTGGCGTTTTCTTCACTTTTATGCTCCAAAAATGTCCGAATTGCTTCCTTTTCCAGATTTCTCTCCCAAAGTACCTAAAATCACAAAAGGAACGATTTAGGGCAATATTTGATCAAATAAATTCGGATTCGGGCTTAAATGACCCCCTAAAAACGGATCATTTTTCGCCTCATCATTAAGTCTTCCTCTATTTTGTATATATATTTCTATAAAAAAATAAAAATTAAAAAATTAAAAACACTTTTCCTAAAATGTTTTCAAAAATACCAAAAAAATAATAAATTTACAACCTCGACTCTGTCGTGGAAGGGAGGGCGTTGTAAACCAAAAAAGTCTCACAATATAACAAAAACGGGAAATTAGTTGTTTATCGGATTATTTCAATTACCACAACCGATTAAGCGGGAAATACGGAAGCTAAAACATTAAATTGCTAGCTGAAGAGAGATCCATTCTTCTCTCTCGTCCCGTCGCGCATGGTTTTGAAAGAAACGGTTTCAATTAATATAACATTTTACAAAAAGAAAATAAAAGTTTTTGTGATTTGTTTTTCTATAAAAATAAAAACAAAAAAAAAATAATAAAAAAAATATAATCTTCTATTCCTCTAAAATTTGATTCTTTTTCTCAAACCCTCTCATGTTTAATTCTTATGGATCCAATTTGTTTTAATTGTGGAGAACCTTTCTTCGGAGGGTTGTGTGTGTGGTGTACGTGCGACCAATGTGCTGATAATATTCATGATGGAGTTTGTTGGAATTGTAATTCTCCCGCGTATGATCAAAGATCATTCAACAATCTGTCAAACGTTCCTGATTTCTATCCAACACCACCACCACCTTCGTTTAATTGCTATAATTGTGGAAACCCTTCCGAAGAAGGAGCACCTTGTGGGGAATGTTTTTGTAATAAATGTGGATACGCTAATTGTATATGCTATGCCCCGAGTGCTGAAATGTCTTTCAATTGTGATACGAGCTTTGATAATTATCGTCAAAATGATTTCAATCCTCTTTATCAAAACTCTTATGAGCGAGAACCGTATTTCAATAATAACTCATTAAATTTTAAACATTGTAGGGGATCGTCTGAAAATTTTTATGAGCCTAATTCATATTACGATTCTCGTGGTTTTAACCAACCCCCACAAATTCCCAATAAGTTTCAAGTTCCGATTGAATTAATTGATGAAATGAAATCCGTTATCGAGACGTTAAAAGAGTGGGTGGCTAATCGTTATACGCATACTCCTGAGCCTCATGTGAAATAAATGGAAGAACTTCTTGCCGAAGAAAGAAAAGCTAAATTCTGTGAGTGTTGTATGTACGACGATGATGATTCCATGATTACGATTGTTCTTAACCCTCAAAAAGAATCCATCTCTCCTTCCGTAGAACCCAAGGACTCTCTAAAAATAGGGGACGAGCATCTAAACACTATTCCGGCAACGGAATCGGACGAATTCAATAAGTCTAGTGTTGAGAACCTCGTCCCAATCCCAAGTGAGTCTGGGGAAATTTCTAACGGTGATGGTGAATTTGTTGAAAATAATCATCTTGATAATCATTTTGATAAGAATGATATACCGTTTGATGATAATCGTGATGAGATATTCTCCGATTCTGACGATGACGATTCTATATCTTGTGGAGAAATCGAATATGTTGATGAAGAACCTTCTGTGCTCGTCAGCTTAGAAGAAGAAAATGATGAAGAAGTTGAGACTGAAATTCAAGATGAAGCTTTACGTGAAACATTATTGAATGTCAATCTTCTTATTTCTAGGATCGAGGCATTGAATTATCCTCCGACTTCTTCTCCTATACCCGATATGGATAGTGATTTCTTACCCGAGCTTGAAATCTTTCGATTTAAAGAGACAAATAATGGCAGTCCCACTATTTATGCTGATATCTCTCTTCCAGATTATGAATGCTTTACCTTTGAGATCGACTCTATACCTATATCTGATAATCCGTTACGTGACCCTCTTTTAGAGGATGTTGATCGATTTCTTGCTGCGGATGACTCGATACTACCGGGTATTGAGAATGACGAGAATGTCCTTCACAGAAATATTCTTTCCGATTTACTTTCTTCTCGTCCGCCCGCGAAACCACCCGATGAAGATTTTGAATCCGGTACGAATGATGATATTTTTGAAGTGGTGGACGAAAGTTTTGAACAAGATGTTCCTTTTATTATCCAAGAGTTTAAACCATTCTATACTTATACCATCATTTCTTCTTTGAGGATATCATTTTTGACCCCGGAATCTCAGTCTTTTGTGTCGGGTGCCCGTTTCATCTGCTCTCCCCAAGGACAAATTAATTTGGGGATCGAGTCAAGCTACGTGACTCGGAAATCAAAAACAAAGCTCTTCGTGGGTGGCAACCCATGCTTATCCAATTTCATCTTCTTATTTTCTATTTTCTAACAAATAACGTGACGAGGGGGTGCCTCTTCAACTCTTGTGTTCTGTGGTTGTTTGTGATGTTTGTTTAGGATTGTCCGTGATTTATGATGACTCTCATGCTCGTTATCTTCTTTCCGCTCGAGTTTCATTCATCGGTGCTTATTGGAAATCCTATATCCGTGAATCTTATCGACTAACATTTTCTTTGGCATAATTAATAAACGGCCTAGAATTTTGTTAGGATTAACTTAACCCGCAAAAACATTGAGGACAATGTTTCATTCTAGTCTGGGGGAGGGTGAATCTTCGATTCGATTTTAACCTTGCATTTTTCATAAATGTCGTGCACTCTTGAAACTCCGTTTTTCCACCAAAAATTAAAAAAATTGATTGAAAAAATTGAAAAATTTCAAAAATTTTGAGAAAAATGAATGAAAATGTCATGAAAAAGCACCAAAAAATGTGAAAAAGTTGAAAAAGTTGTGCAAAAATATAATAAAGTTTGAATAAGTGTTTTGACACTTTGTTGACTTTCTTACTGGCGAGAGTAGGAATAAATATTTTTACTTGACCGGGCGTGTTGAGCCCTAGCTTGTTCCCTTAACCAATGATAATCACATAAGCTTGTGCTAGTTTTGTACACCAGGAGCTATAAAATGCGAATTCTTTCTTAAGAATCTGCAAGTTCCCGTACTTGACTTTATACATGCGCAGCTTAAAAGCTTTCGCTAGTCTTTTACATCAGGAGCTAGAAAACGCGAATTCTTCTTCTAGAATTTGCAAGTTTCCGTAACTGACTTTATATATGCGTGGCTGATTATCGGCTAAGTATTCGCTGGTTTCATTATTTGGAATCTTAAATTGCGAAGAGCGAGAAATGATAGAGTTTATTTAGAAGTTAGATGCTAAACATGGAGTAGTGGTTCTCTTTAGAGCTCATGAGAGGTACTTGTGGCTTTTTACTCCCATCAGATACGTCACCCATATATAATAGATGTTCTAGGTTAATTACTGGTATTTCGGTTTGAATAATATTTAGTTCTTTGTTTTCTTAAGAGAATTTTTGCTTTAAAAGTTGGGTACATATCAAGGAACATCAAAAATAAGAGCAAAAAAGTGAAAAAAAATCAAAAGTCAAAAGTTGATTATCTATGTGGTTTTGAAGCTATCCGATAAGCTTCCATTGATGTATGAGAAAAAGTCAAAGAAAGAAAAAAGTGAAAAGTATGAAAAATATGAGAAAAGTGAAAAAAGTGGTAAATGAAAAAAAAAATTGAAAGTTGAAAGTTATGATTGAATAAGAGGTTGAATGTAAATAAGTTGTTGGCGCGTGAGGTGCATGTGGATGATTCTGAATTGGACACATGAGGTGCACGTGTAGTACTCCGCAACTTATATTTATGATATTGTATGTACCAAAAATTCCTTGATGTGGACCGAATTTCTATTGCAGTGGATCTTAAGAGAAAATGAATAACTACTTATCGTTTAAACTTAGGTGTCACTATCGGACTAAAAATTATTGAAACGAGAAAATATGAAGCAATTCATTTCTCAACAAAAATAAAATATTGAGATACAAAACCAAGGATATGGGAGTAAGGAGTTTCCACAAGTAACTTTTATGAGTAGTGTTAGCATCTAATTTGTAGATAAACTGTGATCTCGTTTGTACGCTTAGTTTGGGGACTCGTGAAAAATCAAGGATGACGATTTTCATCCGTACGGTCACTTTTCTATGAAAAGTGTTTCTACTCGTTGACCCTAATAATTATTGCAAAATAATGAAAGTTCAACAAACCGTCACAAGAATAAAGTATGAAAAGTACAAAATAGAAGTGTAAGTGAAATAAAGGAATAAAAGGAAAATTTTGGAAAACGGAGCGTTTTCGGGAATAAATGATTTTATCACTTCTTTCGAACCTCCTTGCTACTTTACAAGATTAGTAGGAAGAGTTTTGAAATTATTTATCTCAAAAGCGTGAATTGATCACATTGCGTGAGGACACGACAATTTCTTAGTCTGGGGGATTTTGGTATGTGTTAATTCACATACCATTTTATGGCCAAATACCGACCCAAATTGACTAAATGAGCTACCAAATGCCAAAAAAATGTATGTTTTATGTTTGTGATTATGCAGGCACGAATTTGTCACAAAAAGACGAAAAATCAAGCAAATACCGGAAAAACAGGCACGAGAGTGAGAAAAGGTCAGAAAGTCAAGCTGGAATCAAAGTTGAGCTTATTGAGTCCTGAGAGATTGATACTTGTGCCAAAAAGATCATTGTGAGAAGTTTGAAGAAATTACAGATTTAGCCCTCATACTTTTCAGAGTTGTCAGAATTAGTCCCTCATGAAAATTTTTGAAGGAAAGTCAAAGTCAAACCCTTGGGAATCATATTATGTCATCATAAGTCCTTGGAGTATATTTTGGAAATTTGGCAAATTAAGTCCTTGCATATTCAGATTATTACACAAAAGGCCCTTGGAATTCCTATGTTCATATATTCTAAAAATTACAAACAAAAACAATCCAATGTCAAAAGCCCAAGTCCACAAAATAAACACCAAGCCCAAACTAATTACAAAAGCCCAAATATCCCTTATCCACACCACGTTCAAAGGTTAAAAACCGGGTCAAAGAAGTCAATGTGGTCAAACATCAAATAAATATTACCCCGTTTATATTTTTTCCCCCAAATACCATTTACCCTGGGAATGAAGAACCCTAATTACTATTCCGTCCAAATTGACTGCAATTAAGGGTACGAATGTAAAATCAAGTACGCTTCTAGAAGATTGGATGATGTCAGAGTGTGTCAGATGCGAAGAAGCACAAGATTGGACACTTGGCAGCAGTTGATTGGGAGGAGCGCGTCACAAATTTTGATCTGAGGGCTAATATTGAAGAGGCAATGATGAGAGGCAATCCAAGGACTCTGAATGGATATCAACAAGCACATGTCACACAGATTGCCAGCTTGGCAATCCGAGACCCTAACCCTCACCTTTCCCTATAAATAGAAGTAGTTTTTAGCCATAAGGTGGTAGAAAATCAGATAGCGAAGCTCTGCTTAAATTTAGTCTCTCTTATATTTAGATTAGATAATGTAATGATAGCTTAAGAATTTAATAAAATTTCAGTTTCATTTTATAATTGTTGTTTAAATTCTATTTTTAATTCAAGCTTGTTAGTTTAATATCAGTTTAAATTCTCAGTTTCAATTTAGCTTTTACAAGTTTTAGCTTAAATTTTTTATCCATACTTAAAGTGCTTATTAAAGTGTAATTCATCTTATTTTGAATCTGATCTAGTGTAACTGAGTTTTGTGTCTCTTTTATTCTGTTTTACTCTCAAATTTCTATAAAGTTTCATTAGTATAACTTTTCAGTCAATTAGATAAGTTTTCAGAAAATATAAAAAATCAGAAAAACTTTTAAAAATAAAAAAATATTTTGTTAAAAGCTTGCAATCAAGCTTAAACTCATCACTGCACTCTATCTTTTAGCTTGTTAGCTTTAAGAAAGAGTTATAAGAAGTATATCTCAGATCTGTGAACAAATCCTGCATTACCATCAAAGAGTGTTCATCTGATGAATGTATTGAAGGTGAAAAAGGAATTGATAGTCTAATCAAGCCTTGGAAGTGATTAGCTTGTCCAAAGACAGGCTTGCATAGTGAGCTCCCTCTGTTTAGCTGAGGGAGATTGATTTGGTAACTTCTATTTTGATCCTTCTCATTTGTAGTAGCTTATTTAGATTTGTAGTTATTTCATTAGTACTGTTCCATTGATTGAATAAATTGTTTTATTGATAGTTTTAGTTGAGGTTGAGACTGTTTGATCATTTTAGATTGCATATGTTTGTTGATTCTGAGTTAGCATAGCTTAATTGTGCATCTGTCTTGGTATGGATTTGAGTAGTTGTTGAGTTGATATATTTACTAGCTATTTGCTGTTGATGTGCTGAGATATATTGTTAAGGATTGATTCTGATTAGATTGGTGGAGCTTAGTGGAATTTATACAGTTGTTGTAGTGTGATTGACAGCTTTATGAGTGTTTGGATTAGTAAGTTTTTGCTGATATACACAGTTAGAAAGTAGGATATAGGATAAATTAGGACTTATAATTGCATAAATTCAGTAGGTAGATTTATAAATAAGTCAAATCTAGCTTAAAATTTTCTTATCTGTTAGTGGTTAAAAACTCAGTTAGTGAATTAGTAATTGTAGTTGTAGTTTAGCTTAATCTAGCTTAATTCAATTATAAACCAGTTTAATATAACTATTAGAAGTAGAATTGGTTAATTGAAATTGGACTTAGTCATATTAGATATAATATCATTTAGTCAACTGTTGCATGAATCTTAGTTTCTTAAGCCGCCGATTTTGATCAAATTTAGAGTAGTAGATAATTGTTACTGGTCAAATAGTTAATTGAATAAGACACTCTGTTTTACATTAGTGCTTTTGCCCCCATTAGGTGGTAATTCTGAGCTTATTTGTGGTACTTATTGCTTCTGCAAGTAAGCAATTTAGAAACAGTTAAGCTGTTTTATGATTTAAGCCTGCTAGTGCAAAATTTGTTCTTGAACCTGAGAATTTATAGAGATTATTGAGATATTTGGTAGTTGGACTAGTATTGTGTATGATCTACTTGTTCTGGATTTGGCTGATTGAGTTTGTGCTTAACCAATAGCTTATTTGACTGCTTTTTGTACCATTTCTGTGGCTTTATGGAATTCTGAGCTTATTTTGATTTTAATTTGGCATAATTGAGCATTCATAAGCTCCATTAATCAGTATTTTCAGTTTCAGTCAGTTTGTATCATAAGTGCTTAAAAATAAGCACTTGTGATAAGCAGTTTCATCAAAATAAGCACTTAAAATGTTCTTTTTCATTTCAAAAATTTTTCTCAAGTTACTTTTAATATTTTTGATTTTCTGGAATTTTTCCAAATTTTTCTGAGCATTTTTACTATTTTTCTCAATTTCTTTTGGATTTTATTCAATTTTAAATAGTTTTTAAATACCAAAAATCCATAAAAATTCAGAAAAGGTTGTGAAAAATACAAAAATATTTTTAGAAATTCTTTTATAATATTTTAGAATTTTCAGAATTAAATTTTCATTTTTCCACTTTATTTTTCTATTTTTCTTAATTTTTAATTCATTTTAAATTCCAAAAATCAATATAAATTGATAAGAAATTCAAAGAAAAGTCAAAAAAATATTTTTCTTTTTCTGAAAATTCTTTTTATTAGTTTAAGATTTTTAGAAAATTATTTTACATTTGTAGGATCATTTTTAGAATAAAAGTCGCGTTTTATTTCGTACGTTACGTTTTAAAATTACGTTTGCATTTCCGTTTTTACGTTTTAGACTTTCGTGCATATATAGCTTGTTTCTTGTGCATAATTCACTATTCCTTTTCACATTTGAATTTCACAATCACTTTTCACTTTACACTTTACACTACACGATTCCCAATTCGATTATTCGAAATTCCATTCGAACCTTCGTTGGGAGAACGACCCGGGAAATACTTTCACAAGTATTTCTTCGGAAAATAAATATATACTATAATTGACACACATCAGTTGTTAAGGGCCTGGGAGGTTTAAGGGCTGGTGGTGTTTAGTTTTGGTAAAGGGTATGGGTTAGTTAGGTTTAGTAGTAGACTAGGCCCAAGGACTAATGTTGTAATTTCTGTATTTTCTAGGGACCGAATCTGCCATTCTTCCAAACTATCCAAAGGATTACTGTTGTCAACCATTGATTCCATTTGATCATTTTGCTTCAAAGAATAATTCCGTAGGGTCACTTTTGCCAATTTTGAAACTTAAAGGACCAAACTTGTAAATCTATGAAATTTGCAATCCAAGGACCAATTGTGTCATTTGAGGATTCTAGGAAGACTCTTGTTGACTTTTTCTTCATAAAATCTTTCAAGGGACCATTTCGGACATTCTATGAAAGTACAGGGACCAATCTTGCCAAATGTGAAACTCCAGGGACTAAACTTGTAAACTTTTGAAAACTTTTCACCCAAAGACCATTTTTGATAACTTTTGACTTTTAAAGGACTTGGGTTGACTTTTCTTTCAAAACAAATGCTCAGGAACTGATTTTGTCAAATTTTGAAAGTTGAGGACTGAAACTGCCAATTATGCAAACTTTGTTCGTTTTTCATCTGTTTTTAATCATTTTACATTTGAAACATATAAAACACAATTCTGGGATCTTTTCTATATTTTGATGCATTTTTGAGTGTTTTTAAATGTTTTTGCAGTTCAGATTGGAAAAAAATGATGAGTATTTACACACTCATCAATTAGTAATCACATCATTTCTTGATCAAGAAAATAAGTGTTAGCATAAGGAAGATTTTATTTATGTATTTGCCAACTGATAACAGATTTGTAATTATAAGATCATTAGCAAGTAATAATAAGTTCGTTTACATTGGTGAAACAAACATTCGTGAGTGATTGCGCAATGGTAGCATTGGTGCTAGACAGATGCTACTGCTAATGTAAGTTTCAGAATTGTTGTTGTCATGCCCAAGTGGGAGTTTTGTTTTTATTATGTGCATGACACAACATATAAACTTATATTGGTCATTATCTCCGAGACACGAGGTCATACACATATAACACGACATACCTGAATAATATATATATATATATATATATATATATATATATATATATATATATATATATATATATATATATATATATATATATATATATATAAAGATTAACTAAATGAGATGATAATGAGTTATTTAATTATTGAGATTAATTAGTTATTGGGTTTAATTAACACTATAAGTAAATAAACATTAAAATATATTAGACTAGACAAAAAGCCCGATGAGCCCATAGTGGTGCTGACACTTGGCCGAATACCTTAGGGTATTTTCAGATGGGTTTTGTTTATTTTGGGAGAAATTAATTATCTTGACAAACAAGATAATTATCTTTTTAAATACCGTATCTATCTCATTTTAATTATAGATTTTTTTTTTGAGATTATCTATTTATTTATAGACTTTATCTTTTACTTATTGGATAAATATTGAAACTAGTATAAATATACTTCATTAGGTTTTAATGAATTAAGACATTATCACAATACTAAACCCTAAACCCTCCCCTCCCTGTTCTTTGTTTGGTCGACCCATCAAAACACATGAACACATTGTGTGTTTGTGTTTTGAATTTTTCCTTCGATATGTGTGATGTGTTTTAGTTAAAACCTAGCATTGGTGGTCGCTTGAGTGTTAGTGTATACACTGAATGGTCTATTCTACAATGTGATCTTGTGTAATTTGAGCTTGGGACATGGAGAGGAAGCATGAAGAAATCATTTGTTCATGTTTGCTGGTTGGCCATAAGGTATGTGTTATTGTTTTATGCATGATTAATTAAGTTTATGTGGATCTCATGGGAGAAAAAGCTTTTCGTAAACAAGTTTTTTTATAAAGTTTTCCGCTGTATGCAAACTTTGTTGATTGTATGTCTTTTAATGGTTTTAGAAACCCTAAAAATTTTAAATTCACTGCCTGTTACATTGTTGTTTTTCATCAGAACCAACCTTTCTCTCTATCTATTTTGAGGACTAAAATACTAATCTAACTCACTATGTTTGATGTATGGTGGTGTTTATGAACTTTGAAGTATAGTAGGTGAAATATGGTAACACAACAAGATCACAACAGCAAAACTAATAATTATAACACATAAGACTTCAAAGAGCTTCATGTGTTCTTCCTTTGCTTGAAAGATGGATTAGTTACGTGGATTACTTGAATGAATAAAATACAAGAGAATGATTAAAGAAATGTGTATGAATGTATGTTAGAATGCTAGAAAGATGATTACAGGATGTGAATAAAATGTAATGCAAAAGGCTTGCTTAAATAGGTAAGAAGAAGGCAGGACCAAAGGTTGACGGACCCACGGCTCCCTTTTGGGGTTCGTCCCTCTGCAGCGGTCCGTCACTCTAAATCCATGCCAAAAATCAATCCATTTTTTATAGGTCATTCATATCTTGTTTGGAATTTTCTCTCTCTTGTGATGCATGGAAAAATTCAAAGATAAAGATCCAAGATGCTTACTTGAATTGTTAAACACACAATACTCTAAAATGACTAATTTTGTTTTTCATGAAAAAACACTTTTGATACTTACCTCTTTGGTCTTGGATTATTACCAAAATGGTTGATCCTTTTCTCAATGCAATATTGCGTTTGATTTACTTCCCAATGGGGAAGATGCTTGCTAGATGGTCAAGTATTTATGAAACATTCTTGTTAAAATGAAAGTAATTTGTTTAAATAAAAATGTAAATAAACTTTTGTGAAACTTTACGAAGATATGCAATGTTTAATAAAAATGATGCAAGTGTTTATTCCATAATGTATGATAAAACCTTCATTAACCATTATACAAAAGTTTAGGTATCCATATTAAGGGTTAATTCTACTGTTAGGTTACGAACTTTCCAAAATTTTCAATGTTAGGTATTTTACTCTTGAAAATACCAAGTTAGGTAACCAAACTTTCATCTTCGTTCAATGTTAGGTAATTTGAGGTATTTTTGCTACCGGTAACCGGTTGCAGCCGGTCACCTTTGTTTGACCGTAGTTGACTTTGTACTAACGTTATAAAAATCATTATTTTATTCTATCCTTATACTAATAAACACCCCACTGATGATTTTTTCTTCTTATCTCATTGTTTTCTTCCTTTTTGTAAAGCCATCATCATTATCCCAACAACCTCTTTATACCACCATCATCCCAAAAACCTTCAAATAAGCATCTCTAATAAGATACAAACAAGAACCCAAAACTTAAATTTATGCATACATATAATCAACCCAAACCCGATTTTAATAAAGAACATAAACCACCAAGATCTCAAACAATATAAAACCACCATCACCATCAGTCCATAACCATCAATAGAAGAAAACCCACATCAGATTTCTTGGTGAACACAAAAAAAGTGAACGACAAGTCATGGTCGAAGGATATAGTGGTTCAACCTTTTGTGTTTGATTTTTAGTGGTGGTAGCAGTGGGTAGAATTATTGGCCGTTCTTTTTGTGTTTTGCGTTTGATTTTGAATGGAATTATTGGTGTTTGAATGCTAGTGGTGAGTGCGTATGGTTTATGATAATGCTATTTCGCGACGCCTAAGCTTACTTGATCTGTTCAAAAATGGAGCAGATACATTGAGAATCAAATCAACGTTTTTCAATTATAAAAGATTAAGATCAGCCCAGCATAAAACTGAAGTTGAAGCACAAAATGATGCATAGATAAGAAGACTTGATTTTGATTTCGGATTAGTTATGATTATTGGAAGAATTAATTAAGTGTGTTTTGGTTTATGATTAAAGAGTGAAAAGATATATATTACCGTTTAAGTGACGTCACATGGGCCCCATTATCATAGCCGGTTATATTACCTAACATTAAAGGTTTCACAAAGTTTGGTTACCTAACTTGGTATTTTCGAGAGTAAAATACCTAACATTGAAAATTTTGGAAAGTTCGTTACCTAACAGTAGAATTAACCCCCATATTAATACCTTAAGTAAGTTTCGTCAAATGCTTAAAATTTGTTTACTTGAACTTTTATTTAATAGGTTTTTAAATTTGTCATTAATAAACCTTTGAGAAACCGTTAAATAGAAATACATTTTTATGCGATTATCTGTATTAACAGGTTTAATGCACGTTTTTGTAACAGACGATTTAATAACTTGTTCAATACATAATCATGGTCATCACATCTAATGTAATAACACTAATTGGTCAAATCTATAATCGGTTCTCCTACATCAATCTATAATTATTGTCATTCATAATGTTATTGTTAGGAAGAGTTTAACCGAAGAACATTTGCTTGCGGAGAAATATAGTTCAAGGGTACTCACCGTCGCAACACGCAAGTACTCTGCTTATTACTCCCTCCGTCCCAATATTAGAAAGTCGATTCCTATCCTTTTCTTATATTAACGAAAACTCTACTTTCCTAAAATCTTTCAGTTTCTTTATAGTTTTAAATTGGTATCTAGGAAAACGTGTTGGGTTTCAAGCAAGTAGCCGTAGTTTGAAGACGAGGGGCGGTATGGTATAAGGGTTATTGTCCATATTTTCAATTTGGGTTGCCCCTAATTAATTGCCCACAAATAGATAAAGAAATTTGGTCGAGATTACTATATTAGTTTTACTTGAAATTGTTACTACAAACTTTTAGTAAAGCCGTAATTAATAAATTAAAAGTAAAACTATCATTATAATAAAAACAGTAATAATTATGTTTTTCTTAAATTGTGGGTTTCGAAATCGGATGATGAATAATTACTATAAAGTATAAATAAACACATAAAATGACACTTTTGACAACCACGTTAAAAATAAGCGGCATAAGTGAAAAAAATACAAATATTCCGGAGCCAAATTCCAACTTTTCATAACATCTTCTTCTTTTTCTAACTTGATGACGTCATTTTCAGCTTTGATCTGACGCAACCACCACCACATTTTCACCACCGTACGCCGTCGTTTCACCACCGTCACACCGTCACTCACCTCCACTGAAAACCTAACTCTGTCGCTCACTTCCACCGTCCGTACATTCTCATCCATCACCTCCACCGATAACCTCCACCACCTAACTTCAGACCAATCCGTCGGAAAAGTAACCGCCGTTTCAAACAATATCAAGCGCGTGTCTGTCGAACGCGCCAACTCAGGCGCGTGGCCAGTAGACGGAAGTCATTTGGAACTCATAAGGAGTAGAAAAGAAGTTATAGTGGGTGATGACGTCATGGTGGACGCTGTAGACTGGAATGAGTGTGAAGGAATAATAGAGAATGTAGTTGACCGTAAGTCCGAAATCGCTTATCCGCAGATAGCGAATGTCGAAAAGGTGCTGGTTTTGTTTTCTTTGGATCAACCAAACTTAAATGAGTTTTTGCTTACTAAATATTTGGTTGCGGCGGAGTCTAGTGGGATTGCGGTTACGCTTGTTGTCAACAAATCAGAACTACTAGATAAAAAAGGTATAAATTAGTTATGTCTAGGTGTATTAGTTTATTAATGGTTGATCTTTTGTATGTGTTTACCAATACTTTATTACTAGCAATACGTTGTTTAAGGGGGTGTTTGTTTCGGCTTATATAGCCAGCTTATGGCTTATTTGATTTTGGGCTTATGTTTCATAAGCTCACTTTTTGTGGCTTATTTTCAAACTTTTCGGCTTATATAAGTTTATTATGACATAAACTTTTCGGCTTATATAAGTTTATTATGACATAATACACATATATAAGCCGGAAAGTTTCAAAATAAGCCACAAACAGTGAGCTTATGAAACATATTCCAAAAATCAAATAAGCCATAAGCCGGCTATATAAGCCTAAAGTTACTTGACATGTACTTCTGTAAAACTCAAAATGACATTAATCAAAGCCTATAAGATAACATCTCGAATGGCGATTATAATTATGAATTTAGCGATATTGAAGTAATTAACTCATGCCTATTTTGTTGATTTTTGATACATTCTTAGATTGCAAGAGTCACTTGATCCGTCCTTTAGGTCACAACTGTATATGTAATAGATGATTCATGTGAAATGGCATTTGTTAACTAATTCGCATTTTATTCTCGAGTGTCACATAATTTTCTAGATAAACATATTAGGTTTTTGCTTGAATTTTGTTTCTGGGATTGTGCATAAAATTCTGGTTTGAATAATGCAGGCCACGGTCTTATGGAAATCCAAGCTTCGCAGCTGGGGTTACGACCCAATTTTTTGCAGTGTTAAGACGAAAAAAGGACTTAAATCTCTTATGGTCAACTTGAGAGATCAGACCACTGTTATAGTGGGCCCCAGTGGTGTTGGAAAGTCCAGTTTGATCAATGCTTTGGGAAGTAATAATCACTATGGTCTTCTGTTCGATGATTCTTCCAACTCGGTAAAATCTTCTCTCTGCTATTCATTCATCCACTTTGAATTTTTTTATTCTAAGTTGTGATTAGTTCCTTGTTCTATTCTGTCCTTTCACATGTGCCAGATTTTGAGAAAGAGTTGGCTTGACCAAGCGTCAACGAGAATTCGCAGACAAGAGCACGCCACTCCCCATGTTTCTTTGCTTCCCTTATGTGGTGGTGGATACCTTGCAGATACTCCAGGCTTTAACCTACCTAGTCTGTCAAGCGTAACAAAAGGGTCTCTTGCTCTATGTTTTCCTGAGGTTTGTTCTGTTAAACTTGCTTTATTGAATTTCACATTTTAAAAGCATTTGGATATGGGCTTTGAAAATGCTTACCTATTTTTTATTTAAGGTCATCGTAATTAGTCTGTTATGTTTGAATAAACGGATTCTGTTTATGATTATTAAGAGTTCAACTATATACGTTCATACTATAGCTGCAATAAATATGACTCATTTCATAACATCTTTCCTTTTAGGACAAGAATGCCATTTTCTTTGTTTTCATATAAAATAAATAGATCAAGCAAGTTGCGCAGAAGAATGAGGTTTAATTGGTGAAGCTGTTTTGCAAAATTTAAATGCTGAAAGGATTTTTACTGAGCTATTGGGACACCTGTTCCATCTTATATAAGTTCTAGGTATTGAAGATGATTATATTAACCATTTTTTTCTTGTGTTTGTAGTAATAATTTATTGTAGTTAGAAGATGTAGTTACTTCAAGATAGTCTTTTTAAGCATAACAAATTGTGGTTATAATTTTTATGTGTATTGGGAAGAGTTGGTTTATTTTAATCATTTGATATGTAAGATGAGATTGGATATTGTGTATGATTTTGCTAGTCATAGAAAAAGATAACTTCGCTAATTCATATAAGTAAAGTGCTAGCGGAAAAGATATCTTAAACACTAACTTTGGGTTATGCAGCTGGTTAAATGTTATATGGTTATGATTCACTCTCTCTTTAATGTTTCTGACGTTTATTAATAGTTGAGTTGGAATGTAGTCAATATGAACATTTGAGTCGAACCATATTTTTTTTAGGGTAGGAGTAAGGAATGGGTTTTGTAGGATACCCTGTACTAATTTGAACGACATCGTTTTGGTGAAACTTCAGTCTCATATCACTAGTTCAAACTTTTAGTCTTTTGCTGCATTGCATGGTGTTCGGTTCCGAAAAAGGTGGGGTGGGGGGGGGGGGGTTACAACATGCTAATCTTGCAAGGTTCTTTGCAATAGGAACTATTAACATGTAAAAACTGAACTAGTATTTGAACTTTAGGAGAAGTCCAATACCAATGCACCTAAAGATTTATAAAAATGTGATTTTGGTGTGACTACTATTGAGGGAACTCACTGATGTTATTGACATGTATCTTTCAGATACTTGTAATTTCGTTTCAACTTTGGAAATGAAGTATGCCATAGGAGAATACAGATTATCATGATATAAACATGGCATCAGTATTGTTTAAATTATCTCCTAGTTTTGTAAACTCATATTGGCTTACCAAGTGAGATGATTACCAATTTACTATCAGTTCAATTAAGAATTTGATTCTCTATAACTTCAGTTTATTGTTGTCAACTTTATATTATTCATGTTGACAGTGTTGAGCACTATGATATTATATAACAAACTGTGGATGATTAACTTAAACTCAAGTATTTGTTTACATTTTGTAAAATCTTTGAAATATCAGATGAGAAAGAGGTGAAGTGTGCCGAGTGGAGTAAGAATTTATCCTAGTAAAATGACCCAGTATTGTAGTGGTATGGTATATTATGAAAACTGGAGTTTCATTTGGTCACGGACTCACAGCATTACAGAAACATGGCGTTAACTGACATCTCTTAAAATCATCTTGTCACAAACTTTGACCATCTCACATCAATATTAAATTCGTTACCTTTAATTTGTGTATTACTAATTTTTTTTCATTCACATTGTGGTTAAAAGTGGTTTTTTTTTTTTTTTGAACGGCGGCTTTTTTATTAGAAGATCTAGCAAGATGCTAGAAAGAACAAAAGAACATTACATGATTGGAGAGATGGCTAAAGCCGGGTTTTTCACCCATAGCTCCCAATCTAATCTAAAATTCTTACACCTATTACTAACCCAACAAAATGATAAGCTTTGAACATCCTTGAAGATATCACAACCGTTGGAGTCTTTAAAGCGGAAAACCTTATCATTTCTACTTCTCCAAATATGCCAAATAGAGGTGAAAATGATTGCTTCAAAGCATTGGAGTTGAAATGGCGAGAACATCTTTTTTTTCTCGGTGCTCAAATGATTAACAAAATTGCAAACACTTTTGTAATCTAGGTCCCCAAAAAGAGAGAAACCACACCATTTAAAAATGAGGTTCCAGGTGTTACGAGACCATGAGCAGCGACCCATCAAATGGTCTAGAGTTTCAACATCATCTTCACACATCGGGCATAGAATCGAATGCAAGTCAATACACCTCTTGTCTAGATTACACCTTGTTGCAAGACTATCTTTGTCGGCTCGCCATACTAAGATGTTCACCTTCTTCGGAACTAAAGGATTCCATCTTGATTTTTCGTGAGATGAACTAAGAATTTTCTCATCTAGTTTGACCCGAAGGGATTTAACTGTGAATTTTCCGGAGTTCTCAAGAGCCCAATTCCAACCATCAGGCCCTGATTTTAACTCTACTCCTTGAATTAAGCAAGCCAAACTATCCAATTCCTCTTTTTCTCTACCGCCACGAATAGATCGACGCCAATTCCATGCCAATGAAAGATGACCATTCGATTTAAAAAGTTGATCAGCTATGTTGCAATCTTTCCTGGACTCTAAAGCGTATAATCTAGGATAGACTTCAGCTAGCTTGAAAGTACCGAGCCACTCTTCATCCCAAAATTTTATCGAGACTCCCTCACCAATAGACCGAGTAAAGAAGGAAGAGAGTGGAATATTGAGACTATTCACATCGTGACACGCCTTTAAGATATCATACCAGGTACCCTTAATGTCAATAGAAACATAGTTTAGAAAATCACCTCCCTTTGAACCATGAATCGAGTGAAGAATGTGGTTCCATAAGGCGTCCTTCTCTGTGTGCCACCTCCATAGCCATTTAGAGAGAAGACTAAAGTTAAGAGCTTTAAGAGATCCTATCCCGAGACCTCCCGATTTCACAGAGGTAGCAACTTTACTCCACGCGACCCATGAAATTTTCCTTTCTTCAACTCCACCCTGCCAAAAAAACTTGCTTCGGATCTACTCAAGCAGTTTGATAACTGAAATTGGAGCCTTGAAAAGAGAGAAATAATAAGTCGGCAAGTTAGTCATGACAGCTTTGAGGAGAGTCAAACGCCCACCGAAAGAAAGAGATTTCGCCTTCCATTTCGCCAATTTTAGTTGGAATTTACTAATAACAGGATCCCAACTATTTGTTTTTCTCATACTTGAACCAACAGGTAATCCCAAATATGTAAAAGGGAGACTTACAAGGTGTCCATTACCAACAGGATCCCAACTATGCTATTGAAACCTTCCATATGGACCACTCAACATAAAAAGTCATCAATAAGTTGTGTCCATATTTGGTGATTCTAGTATGTTAATACTTATTCATATCTTCTTCACTAGTGTTTATGTTTCAGATATCACCATGCTTTCCCTTTTTCCTAATTTAACATGTAAAGACAAAAAGCACCTTGTAAGACCATTACCATGGTGGAACTCCAAGATAAAAAGCTCAGCTTAGAGCAACCATGTATGGAAGGTTTCAATAGCATAGTTGGGATCCTGTTGGTAATGGACTATAGTTCTTTGTTTTAGACTAAAAGTTGGAATTTACTAATAACAGGATCCTGTTGTTTTTCTCATACTTGAACCAACAGGTTTCAGATTAGTAATGGACTATAGTTTTTTGTTTTAGACTAAAAGTGGTTTGATCAGCAAATTAGCTTGTTAGCATCGCATTTTGACTTCAAACCACCTAAAAGTTCTTCCTTGTGCTACATTTGATTTGTTGTAGTATTATGTTCTACCTTTAACTATAGTATTTTTTTTCTGTTTTGGCATGATGATCTTCTTTTCTTTTCAGGTACGAAATATGATTGGATCAATGCAATGCGCATCAAGTGATTGTTTGCATCTTGGGGAAAGAGGGTGTCTTGTAACAACTTCTTGGGAAAGATATCCACACTATTGCGAACTTCTTAAAGAAATTGAAATCAGAGATGAGTTTCAGGTGTCAACTCTGGGAACCAAACATTGAGGTATGCTTATTGAATTCTTGATAATACTTCTTTAGAGTTATGAGTTCAAATATAAAGACTTATATTAGTTTAGTCTATGCTGTTGAAACCTTCCATACATGGTTGCTCTAAGCTGAGCTTTTTATCTTGGAGTTCCACCATGGTAATGGTCTTACAAGGTGCTTTTTGTCTTTACATGTTAAATTAGGAAAAAGGGAAAGCATGGTGATATCTGAAACATAAACACTAGTGAAGAAGATATGAATAAGTATTAACATACTAGAATCACCAAATATGGACACAACTTATTGATGACTTTTTATGTTGAGTGGTCCATATGGAAAATGCTGAATTTTTGTTTGACACTATAAGTTTTAATACAATCATGCACTAGTGTGGTAGTTTTAAAGAAAAATACAGGATTAAACATCTTTCCCTTTTCTTCCATTTTACCATCAGAAAATTAAATCACAGCTTTGAATACCTCAACTGCCTAAACTCAAACGACCCCAAAAACGCTACATCAGTGGTCCTCCATTGTTAGCGATTGGACCTCCATTGCTTGATTGCTTAGCTTTTCTCTGCCATTTTATCTTCAATTTGGTGTTTAAAATTTTAAATTGAAACTTTCTACTTGTTGAGCATTTTAAGAATGTGACAACTTGAGAAACTTATTACAGTAGCAATTAGAGACTTGTTTCTTTGACAAATTAAGACACTCGCTAGTCTTGAATCCAACATCTTATTTAATTAATTTATTTAATTAGGTAGGAGTGAATTTAGAAAAACATTAGCATGAAATTTGCATAGTCAGAAGTGAAAAGAAAAATTGTTCTAACTACACAACAACAACAACAAACCCAATCACGCCGGGGCAGGGTATGGGGGAGGTATAATGTAGGCAGATCCTACCCCTACCCCAGGATGTTCGTTTAAATGTAACTGATTCTTATAATTGGACCCGTGCTATGTTGTGTTTGTCAAGGAAAAAACTCCAAAAGGATACTAACTGTAAATAACTCTAAAAGTACTATAGTTATGTATTACTGTATTGTTTTGAAACCACAAGCGTCAAGCAAAAAACTCGGAAAATGCAAATATGCCAAGGAGATGAACAACAGTCTTAGAAATAGACTTGTAGAGACTTGTTCATAATTTGATATTTTGTTGTATTGTATAGTCGACCGTAAGGCGATTAAGCCAGCAGACATTGGCCTACCCTGCACTTTGACATCCATGAATTGTTTTTAAGCCTCCTTCAGACTCGCACAAATGTGTGGGACCTTGATAACTTGGCTCTCATAAATTAAATTTGATGAAAGCTTAAGCTCTGAGAAGTGTTGTTTGACATTCATGTTTGTATAAATTAATATTGAAGAACATGTGTAAGCCTTTAAGCTCTTAATAGCGTTGTTATAAGATCATTGCCTGTTGAAACATGAATTTACTATCACTGTGAGTTTATAAATGTATTATTTCTGTCATTCAGGGTTTTTGTAAGAAGTCAAATCATGGAGTTGTGCCCATGCTCAGTAGTTCTAGACCATCCATCCCTGTGCGTGGGAGCCTGCCTTCTTTTAACAGTTTCAGAAATACCTAGTCTTCTTGGTTTATGTATAGTTTGATCAAGTTCTTGTGAATTATGAATTTAATGTAGTTATAATCGAGTCTTTTGGGATAATATTTGATTCGTACCAACAAAACCGAAGACATTAACCAGAAACAGTCCACTTTATCTAACAGCTCAATATCGTGTTCACTAGACCTGCTTTTTGCAAATGTAGTCAGTTTGATTTACTACAGAAACCAAATATGTGATCTGCTTTTGCAATCTTGATACATGATGTTTTAGTTTGTATTTTGATGTGAATGAAAATGGACAGACTCTTATATGTAGAAAAAGGGGTTAGCTTGTAACATGTACAAGTTGTGCCCTTGTGAGCGATATAGTTAGAAAACTGGTGTCATAATTAAGCTCTGTCTGGTTGTGCACTTTCAAAGTGATCTTCGTTACTTGAAAAATCTAGATGTTATAGTTGGAGATAGATTAGAAAAGATATGAAGGTTTTTTTTTTTTTTTTTTTTTTTTTTTTTTTTTTTTTTTTAACATGAGATATGAAGTTAATTAGGGCATGTGTTTTGCGTTTTACCCTTAAATTTTAAACTTGCTCATTTACTTTTTACAATAGGCTTGTTTATATCAACGAATTACAAAATGAATGGAATTGTGGGATACGGGGTTAATTCCATTTCTCAATTTTGTCTGACAGAGAATGGAAACAGGGAGAGTCAAATTCTGGTTTCCTTTCTTTCAGTTCTCTACAAAACATACGATTATTAGTAAGGTTGTATGGAAACTTTGAAATAAGAACCTCCACAAACACGGCTAAAGGGACTTTGCAAAAGGGTTCACATCTGGATTCTTCACTTACCTTTATCACTTTTAACCGTTTTCTTTTCATCTTCTTTGAAGCACCAATGCACCATCTACATCAACTCCGGCGTTAATGTTCGGCAAAATTTGAAACCATTTTTCTTTTCATTCTTTTCAAATTTAAGTTCCTAACATAATTCCAAGGTAGGTCCCAATAAATTTATATGACGTCTCTAAGCGATTTTAGGTTCTAAGGTGGTTCCTGGGCACAATGTTTAGGTTCAATGGTTACTTATAATACACACACAACCTGAAACTCTCCCCTCTCCCTTTTGTTGTTCATTGGGCGATGCCCCAAAACCCAAGGGTTTTTTGACACCCTTGGTCTACCCAAGGTAATCAATCCAAGGGTTTTATAAACCCTTGGTCAATTGGTTTTGTTCCCGAAGAACAAACCTTGTCAAACATTGAACCATCTAGCAAAGCCAAACGTGTCCAGTACCGGTGGATACCTGCAACGTCTTGTACGGGTATTTTGAAGATTGATCATGCCGAGCAAGCCAAAGATATGGACGTTTTAACTATTACTGGTAGATTAATTTTTTTTGTAACATATGCATGGATCAGTGGCTAGGGTTTACGTGAATTTTATTCCGCATATTATTTAATAATATTAATTAACATTAATAAGTAAACGTAACCCTACAAAGTCCATGGCTAATCAGTAGCTAAGTGGAAAACTTAGCGACGTATTTGAGACAATTAAAAAAATTCATTGTTATGTCATCAGAATTCTGTCACTAATAGTTGCAGCCTAAGTCCATCGCTAACTCCGTATCTATATGATTACGTTTAGCGACAGAATTGTGACAGATGCGTAATTCGTCTCTAATTTTGTTACTGATTTGTCACTAATTTGTTGCTAATTTATCAAAGCCAATTTTGTAGCTAATCTATCCCTAATCCGTCACTGTGAACCAATTTATTGTGACAGACTAATTCGGTCGCTAATTTTTGTCACTATTGCTCTCTATTCTAGTAGTGTTGGGTTTACGAGTTAAAGTGCCCTGGCTCCTCAAATGTTTACTACATGACCTATGAATTATGATGGCCTGAATGGTATTATGTGTATCTAAATGCTAATAACAACATAACTCAATAGTAGGGAGCTTTGTGTGAGGATTTATATACTTTTGAATTATGATGACTCGAACGGTATTATGTTGGTAATATAATACAATAGTAGGGAGCTTCATGTGAGGAGTTATACTTCTGGATTACAATGCCCCGAACGGTGTTATGTTATAACTAAATCTAAAAACCCTAAGTGTAATTAATTGAAAACCTAGAAACAATAAACTATGACTTGACATACACACACCTACACTACCTCCAGGATACGTGAGTCAGCTGTCTAAACCCCTATATCACTTGCCTTAGACCCAGGTGAGTTTTCATAGCCTCACTTTTAAATGCTTTACACGAGTGTTACTTTCTGCGACCATTATATAACTAAAATTCATGAGCCATAATCACTTGTGAGCTTTACACAAGTGAACGCGAGTATAGTTGATAGATCTATTGGAGTTTGACAACTCCCGTTCATTTACCTCAGCCGGGTAACCAATAAGTGCTATACTTGAAACCTCTAAGGATTAACTTTGGCAAGTTATCCTTCTCGTCCCCTCATGGTTTGGTCTGCAGATCCCATGACCTGAACTGTTAACGTGTGGTTTCATGAGCTTAGTGCCATAATCCTTTCTCTTTCATAACTCTTTCTACTACTAGGTTTAAGATGAACTATGTGGTGCTTGTATTCACTCTATCTCTACTTAAACCTATGACTCTCACTCAACCTTAGTGTTGACCTTTAAGCATGTTATCCTAGGTATTTAAGCCCTTTAGGAACCCATGGCACGGAGTGGCACTGGACATGAGGACGTCCAGACTAGTTATCATTCACCTACTTATAACTTAAAAACGTATCTTAGGGATCTCTCTTTAGTATAACTTTTACTGTAAAACTCTGATAAAATAAATGAATGATAACTCCTTTTTCAAAAACGTCTCTTTTCGAGTCGTTGTCTATATCATGTCTTTGTTTCCATGAGGTAATACCCCAGATCTATATTATGTTGTGATCTATCAAAAATGGGGGTGTTACACTCCCTAAGCTCTGATACCAATTGTGAAGTTTAGAATAACTCCATGGATCGTTTAGAGCATTAGGGATAACAATAACATAGACAAACAATATGCACAGCGGATTAAACAAGATATCATATGTTATTGAAACAAGGTTTTTCTCGTCATCATATTCTCTAACAATTACAAACTAATAGCCCCAATTCTACCTTGATCAATAGTTGAACGTGTTACACACCTTATAACAAGGATCAAAGACTTTGAGACGTAAAACAAACTAATCTAGTCTAGGCATTTACAAGACCTACGCCCTAGACACACACATACACACACACACACACACCTTTTCTTGATGTTTACATCTTTGACACACATTAAACCTACGTCCTTTGGCCTCTTTATATACTAGAGGATTAGGGTTACAAAAGACTACAAAGGACTAATAAGTAAAATCTTCTTTAGCAAGCAAGTCCCTTGTGTTTCATTCTTCATCATTTGAAGAATTCTTCCTCTGTCTTCTTAAGTCCTTCATCTTTCATATGGTTTGTCTTATCAACTCAAATATAATTCCCAACAGAAGTCAACAAAGAGGCATTCATTGGCTGAGGCTGCCTTGAGTTTAGCAGTCATGCTTCTCGTAAGCATGCCTTCGTTAGGCTCACCAGTGATATTTACAAGTTCTATTGATTTGGATTTGGTCCAACTATCCTAAGGTCTAGGATATGAGTTAGAACTTGAGGAAGCTTGATTTGGTGGTGGAGTGGGTTCAAGTACTAAAGCTTGAGGTACATCAAGGTTTTGATCTTTAGTGGCCTCATTTTGAACAATTTGATTAGCACATTCCTGAACACTTTGTTTAGTGTGGATCATCTCATTTGAGACATGTTGAGTTTCAATGAACTCACTGGTGTTTGGCTATAGGAGGTTATGTGGGGTGATATAATATGAGATGTCAGCATCAGCTTGGTATTGTGTGGAAGGATCACTCTCAGGGTGGTATTCATCATTAGGATGTCTTGATGAGTCATCAATACCAATTTCTTACATTGAGGCGTTTGAGAACCTGATGGCTTCAGTGCTCTCATCAAATGTTATGTGAAAAGTTTCTTCAATTTGTTGTCTCCTAGTGTTGAACACCCTGAATGCTTTGGAGACAAGGGAATATCCTAGGAAGTATCCATCATCAGCTTTGGCATCAAATTTGCCTAAGTGATCCTTAAGATTATGAATAAACACAGGACACCCAAATATATGAAAATAGCTGATGTCAGGGATTCTTCCCTTGAATACTTCATAGGGAGTTTTATTGTGCCTTTTCACAATAATGGACATGTTCTAAGTGTAGCAAGCAGTTTTGACTGCTTTAGTCCAAAAGTGTTTTGAGAGTATTGATGTAACACCCCCAATTCATGAATGCAGCGGAATTCAAACTGGGTGTTACTCGACGACACAACAATCACAATAATAGAAAACGAACTCTAATTGAGTCGTTTTAAAAGATTTATCATTCAAATTATATAAATATCAGAGATTATAAAATGAGGTCCCAGATGGTTCCATGTTTACAAATTACATTAAATGAGTTTTCGAATGATAATAAAATTTATAGCCCTCTTGAATATCCGTGCCCTTTCGTGCCATCCTTGATCATCATGGACCTGAAATACATGCTTAAGAGGTCAACACAAAGGTTGAGTGATATTCATAGAGTTTGTTTAATGGTTGAACACAATATGTTGGTAGTGTGAGCTATAGACTCACACCAATGGTTTGAAAACAAAACAGATATTATTATACTAAGCTTTTGACACCAAAACGTTAACGGGTACCAATATCAATCGGCGGAGTTATCCCGGTAGGTACTTTGCTGTCATACCTAAATCTCAAATATAGTGCATTTGTTTGAACTTAGTCAAAACAAATGGGATTCGTCAATCCCAATAGGCCTATTCACAATACTCGCACTCACTATTACTAGTGATTAAATTGTTCATAATAAGGGATATTGGTTTTAGCAAGGATGGTACTTAGTAATAATAAAACAATCAGGTAGCATACAATTTCAAAGCATTGTGTTTGGTTTAAAATAGCATGTATTCCCCCCAAGGGTTTTTAAAACAATTAAGTAATGGAAAGTGGGGCTATGAACTCACCTTAAGTTATATAGCAAGTAGTGAATGTGATGGTCGAATCGCGAAGGTTTCTATGAGCAACCTATAATAGAATGTTGCGACTTAGGATTGGAGTAAAGAATATGAAGAATTGCCTATATATGTCTTGCATTTAGTCCATGATGTAGTACTTAGTATAGTGTAAGTCTTTGAAAAGAAATGGTTTATGAAACATGTATAGTTTATATATCGCTTACTACCGTTCGGGCCGACATAATTCAGAGGTCATGTAGTAAATGTTCGAAGAGCCAGGACACTTTAATTCGTAAATCCACAACTCATCTCGACGGCTTACTTAATGAACCCCTCACATGAGGCTCCCTACTATTGTAGTATTTGATAATATATATATATATATATATATATATATATATATATATATATATATATATATATATATATATATATATATATATATAAGTTTTGATCCGAAAAGTTACATGTCCAATATTTGAATAAACTTAGGAAAGTTTACTTTTGGATGAAGATTGTTATTAGAATGAGTTTCTTAAATCTTGTATGACAATTACTTGTAAGATCTCATGGTTATTTAGATGGAGTAGATCCAAATTGCATGTTTAATTTATTGCTAACTCTTTAGCTCATGTTTTCGCCTAGGTAAGTTTATATGGTCTTGAGTCATGGCTTCGCCGTGACCTTGGTCATTTTTCCATGGTCTTGAGACTCAACCTTGGCCTTAGCCATGGTTGTGGTCTTAGCTTTAGGTCATTAGACCTCTTGGTTTCAATTAACCATAACTATTACATGGTCATTTGGTCTTAAAATGGGCTGTTAAGAATTTGAAGAAAAATCTCACTCGTAAAGCGTTTTCAGGGCTCAAGCTTCTTTGTTCCTGAACGAAAACGTTGTTTCGGACAACTTTCGTGTTTTAAGTTTTTGATGAATCGGACAAGAAGTGCCACTTTCAAAAGGGTCAGATCGTTTACAGGTTGTGTTTGGCAGTTTCGGCGTTTTGGTTTCGCTAACTTCTTATGGTCATAACTTTTGACTCGTGTACTCGTTTTAGGTGATTCAAATTGCTATGTTTTCCTTGTTAAGTCCTCTTTAACAGTAGGTAAGTGTCCAATATCATAGTTATACTATTTTGGTCATAATTCTCAATAAAAGTCACTTGTTTACTTGTTTAATTAACATAAGTTAACATATATATATATATATATATATATATATATATATATATATATATATATATATATATATATCAATACTTGTTTTACCCATTTTTATACATCATGAACATAATCACAAGACAAAATATAGTATGAATGAACTATAAATAGCATGAAAATGATATTTAGTAAGAAAGTATGTTAGGGTTTGCTTACAACTTTTGGCTTTCAACAAAGAAAGGTAAGTAACATGTAAGGTAAGGACTTTGATTGATTATACTTCACTTCAAGCAATCTTTCTACACTTGTATTCTTGAAAGAGAGATGATGAAGGTTGAGGTGACTTGAGTAGATTTAAACTCAAGAGAAATCACCAAAGTTTCAAAAGATTGGAAGTATTTTGATGAATCAAAACTAAACTAGAGTTTAAGTGTTGATAATACTCTTGATTTATTGCATGAAACTTGGAAGTAAACTAGCAAAGGATATGGTGTTTGTGTGTGTGATGATGGACGGCAAG
The DNA here is from genome assembly GCA_030686995.1 of Artemisia argyi. Classification (NCBI taxonomy): domain Eukaryota; kingdom Viridiplantae; phylum Streptophyta; class Magnoliopsida; order Asterales; family Asteraceae; genus Artemisia; species Artemisia argyi. The sequence continues at coordinate 128,520,643 of CM060684.1, forward strand.
GAGAGGGAGAGGAGAGGCTTTATAGGAGCTTGAGGAGGTTAGGAAGGTAACTAGGAAATTTCCTAAACTTGGCGACCAAGTTTTACTTTGAGCCTAAGTTGTACACATGTTATGATCCTAGGCTAAGTGCATGAGATCAAGATACACCAAGGGTGACTCCCCCCCCCTATAGGCGGTTTCACAAGACACGATGGATGTCTTGGTTAGTTGGTGATATTATCCTACTTATGGAGTTAGTTTTGACTCCGTAAAATGCTAACCGTAAGTATTTAAATCATGAAATGTAAAACCGGGTATCGTAAAAATACTAAACTTATAGGAATGATTAAACTCATCAATATACTCATTATTATCTTATAAAAATGAGTGACAAGTTTAATGGATCGTGAAAACGCTGATAACGCTGGAAACGTAGGTTTAAAACGCGTAAAACGTAAAACGTACGAAAGTTGCGTAAATTTGAGAATAGAAAAATGTAATTTTTCTAATATGATTATAATGATTTAAAATGACTTATAATGTCTAGACTGGGCTCAGTCTAGTGTCGGTTGGTATTCAATGTCTTTAAGACATAAAACCGTAAGCCTAAAAATCAAGGAATGATTTATAAAATCAAGGAATGATTTTTGGTCAAAGGAGGAGGGAAAAATATGTTGACTTTTTCCAAAAATGTGAAAACTTAAATCGTCTTAGAAATGCGGTGCAGGTATAGGCTAAGGTTACGGCTAAGTAAACGCGCCTAAAAACGTAAATTTCTGTTTCTCACGGTCGAGGGTTTATTTGGTCACATTTTTCTTAGTCATGATTAATTCTCAAATAAATCATGAGTGTATCAAACATTTTTCTGACGCGGGGAAAATTAACACGGTTGAGTTTCGTTGTGCGTAGAATTTTTGAATGACGTTTTAACCTAAACGTGTATTTCCTTAATAACTTTCGCGAAAATGATCTGATAAGTGTCAAACTTTTATTTTTCCATGGAAATGATTTATCACACGAGAATATGAAATAAAAATTAAATTTCAGAAAAAATGAATAGTAAAAGTGAATAGTAAAAATGAATAGTGAAATTTTTCGGGAATAGAAGTTAACTTGAAAATGCGAAATGTTACAACTGAACCATTCAGCATTGTTCTAGCAACCTCAATGAGTTTCATATTCTTCATTTCAGCCACTCCATTTTGTTCAGGAGTGCAAGGAAAAGAGAAGTTATGAGAAATTCCTTTCTCATCACAAAAACACGCAAGGTCCTGATTTTTTAACTCAGTACCATTGCCAGTTCTTATTTGTTTGACTTTGATGTCATTTTGATATTCAATGTTTCTGACAAAGGACATGATAGTTTCAGCTGCCTGACTCTTCTTAGTGAGGAAGTAGACTGTAAAACCCTAAAATTTCGTGAACGCATTTCGTTGATAAATTGAAAACTTTAACTTAAGATGATAACGCACTTTTGGGCATTTTAAACTTTGATTATACTTATAAAATAAAGTTCAAAGCTACACCTAAATGAATTAAACTAAATCCTAATATTTCCTAAATCATAAAAATCGGCATACTCTCAATTGGGCCTAACTAAACCAAAAATTTGGACCCTTATGTATTTGTACCATACGTTTAAGTTGAATAACCAAAAACTTGGATTTATAAAATTCACATCATACGTTATCAAGTGAAAAAGGGCCAATGTATTTTAAAAGTTGTACACACATGGTAAAAGATATATAACTACATTTAAGATGAAAACTTGGAAGAACGAGTCTCATAAGTCTTCCCTAAGACTCGGCATTGTCTCGCCCTATATTTCCCACTCGTTCTCTTTATCCCAACAGAATTATACACATTCTATCTCACACACAAAACCCTAAATACTACAAACAATAATCGGCAGTTCATTCTTCCAAAACAAGGTGCAAAAGAAGGTTTGGTGATCGGTTGTTGGTGTACTAGCTTGGTTAGTGATCAGTTCGTGGGTATTTATACGTTGGGTGTGATCGCGAGAGTGAACATGATAACTTGGTGTGATCGCGGGGTTATTCGTTTGGTTTTATTCGAAGGTGTTGGTTTGGTTCGAATAGGAATTCTGGCATGAATTCTTGGTTCTTGTTCGTGTAGCATTCGATCTAAAGGTATCCCAACCTTCATTCTTGTTCTCTCGACGTGATATTTATTACGTATAATGCATAACCTAACGTTAAGATATAATCAGTTCCTAAGAATACACATGATCAGTTTACAAGTAACATGAAATGACGAATTATACTCGCATAAAAAAATGATAGAAAATGGTGTCGACTTGAGTGTAATGGTTGATTTGAATCAGTTTACATACATGTTTTGTTTGATCTCTATTATTCGAATAAGAACCTCTGATGTGAAACTTATAAATAAAAAGAAAACAAACATATGTGCCGAGCATGTAGGGCAGTTAGTATATGCATGACGTATATGTAGTCGCATGAAATAATATTACATGTAAACTAATCTTTTAGTTCGTTAATCATAAGTATGCAAATAACATATATACGGGTCACAGGAAATAATGAAAACTATAACATATACATGTCGATATCGGTTCATGTCGTACTATTCGGATATGTTTGTTTTATGCGCATCTAACTTAGTCTTTAAAATACTTTTGTGATATTTAAACATGATCTAAATTAAAAAGAAAGGGTCTAGGCTAGATTATTGTTTCTAAAAGACGAGGTCAAATATTTGCATACGTATTGATTTTCATGAAGCTCGTCAAAATTAAGAATTTGGTATATAATCTCATAATTTACATATTTGACCTTAAACTTTAATAATTGTCATAGTGAACCCAAAAATTTACTAAGTTGTCATAATAGATCTTAATCTATGAAGGTGTTATTATTTAATCATTACTTACTAAATCATTAATAGTAACTCAAAATTTATGGAAACGACTAATTCGGAAATTATTAATTTCGGGAACTTACTTATTTGGAAAATTACTTAAAGTGGAAACTTAATAATTTAGAGAAGTTACTAATTATGAAAACTTACTAAATCTGGTAAGCTACTAAAAATAGAAAGAAACCTAAAATGAGTAATCTAATTTAAAATGAGCTTATAAATAATAAGACGATCATCAATTCGTGTAGATTTACTGAAGAAGGAGTAACTTCCTATCCTTGTTTCTGATATGGTTTTATTTGCGGTTTGAGGTACAGATATTCTTTCCCTTTTCAGTAGGGACTTCTCATGACTTTTCGATCCTTGAATTTGACTCGTTTGCTTTGATATGATTCGTTGATATGATCCGGTTGATATTATCATTTGTTATGATTCTGTTTGCTATCCATTCTATTATGATGATCTGATTACTATCTCTTTGATATGAGATTCTATTCTGTTATGCTTTGGGAGCTTTGTTGTGATTATGGATAGCTTTGCTTTGTTTGCTCTGATATGTTCTGTTCTTATGCCTAATTTTTTAGTCTACTCATGGAGGTACCATGGGCATGTCATTGATGGCACCAATGGCATGACACTTTCTGTAGAGGTGTGATTGATCCACGGCATCCCCTTCTGTTCTGATATGATATGTGATCACTTGGCCATTATGATATGTGTATATACCTGTCATGTGAGCAGGTGTATATATATGATTTGTTTTACAGGGGGCGTATGGATGCATCATAGGTTCTGTTTTGTTTTGAGAAGACAGTGACTGGATGTACGTGCCTTGTACCCCTTTCACTTCTGGTACATTGGAGCTAGCTACTCCTTGTACAACTTATGATTTGACGGATATGTGATTATGTGATTTGAGACCTATTCGAGTATCTCGTTAGGTCGGCTCGTGGCTTTCCTATATTTCTTGTGTCTATTCGAGTATCTCGTTAGACAAGCCTTTGTTGATACGTGCTCTTTGATTCTTATTACTTTCTGATTATGCTTACACTTGATCTCTTTATGATGCTTCATTCAGTTGACTTATGACATTTGTTCAGTTATCGTTGATCTCTTATGCATTTGACAGATGATATCCATTTCAGCAGGAGCTTATGATTTCCTTTTCCTAAACTTATATATATTTCGATTATCCGTTTTGTTATATATCTGTTCACTGGGATTTTTAAGCTCAGCCGCATTTCTTTTCCTGCGACAGGTTTTAGGTTGGAAGCTGGGTTTGGGTGAAGAGTGCATAGGAGCATTAGTGGACTATCCCGATGATTAGAAGCCCATTTACATATGGACTAGACTTGGATTTGGATTCGATTAGATTTTGTTTGGATTTGTGTTTCTTCCTGTATAGAGTTAGTATTTCTTTTGTAACCTTAGAATACCTTTGTAACTTTATGATTATAAGTCTTTTGCTTGCGTTTGTATGTTCTTATTTGGCACCATAATGTGACATTTTTACCCTTGTCGGGTTGGGGTGTTACAATTATGGTATCAAAGCCCAGGCTGCGACTTGTAGTACATATATTATGGCCTGTGAAGATTTGGACCCTTAGGTTTGCAATTTAGGATCTTATGGAATAACCTTGGAAAGATTTGCTTTAGATTTCTTCCTTTAGGAACTCTAGTTTTGACAGGTGAGGATTGGGTAGATTATATGATAAGACGTTGGTTAGTTATCTTTCTTCTGCATCACTCTGATTTGTGTCTCTGATTTTAGCTAAGCCTTGATAAAACCATTCGTTCTCGAGATTTAGAAGGATACTCAACATAAGTTTAGAATGCTTTGAGACTATATAGTATTGCCTTATAGGTTTCATTTCTGAGGATTATCACTTTCTTTCGAACTTCGATCCTTGATTCGTTTAGATGCCTTTCGTCTGTTCAGTGAATTCTTATAAGTATGAATCCGATGTGTTCGACACATTCTGTGGCCTTCCTTACTTTGCTCTTTCTGCAGTATTGATTTTGCCCTACCTATTCTATCTCTATGATAATCTTGTGACCTTCCATTATGAATATCTGATTTGTTCAATGCACTTGGAGATATTTGAAGATGATTTTCATTTTTCTAATCTGTTTACGTTGGAGATGTTCGATTCGATACCACCCTGGATATGGATTTGTTGACTGAATTATATTTGTAATCCTTGTCGATTTGTGCAACTTAAAATTCTGCACCATGGTTCCTAACCTGATAATCATTTATGATCACCTTTGTTTTGAAAACTTGTGCGTTAATCCCTCGCAGTTGTAAATATACCTCATTTGATGAGACTTGCTTCGAGAGTTATTCGGATTGCTGGAACGTTTGTCGTGTATCCTTGAAGTGTTTCTGTTTTATTCATGAAGAAGAATGAAGATAGTATGAGGTGGTGGATTGATTTCTAGAAGCTAGATCATATCATGTTTTGTGTGAGAGAGCGAGATATTCTTAGAATTCCTTTTCGTATTCGTTATGATCTTTATGAGGGTTGTGATGCCAATTGTATTGGTTACTACTCCAACTATTCCTATGAATTTAATAAATCGTGTCTTTCATGAATACTTGGACAGTAGTCATAGTATGACATATTGGTATGTTCAGAGACGAAAGAGAAACACGAGAATCATCCTCGTACTTTGTGTTGACATTTCTACGTTAGAAGAAGCTATGTGATATTTTCAAAGAGTAACTTTTGTGGGAGGAAGAACGAGAGGAGAATTTCGAAGAGCTAGAAAGAGATTTGTTTCTACTTTAGAAGGAGACTTGGCAGGTTCTTATGTAACACGGGATGATTTCTGGTAATTCATCAATACATCTAGAACCATAGGAGGTGAACTACCCCACACATGAATTGATGCAGACATGAAGAAGCTCAGGAGCAAGACGATAGAAGATTAACTATGTTAGATGAAGAAGGGAAGCAGTTTTAAAGTGAAGCACACAGTTCTATCAACTCTATTCATCTTAGTTGTACTAATATGTATAGAGTCTTGAAGCAGGAGCTGGACGGGATGGTATGAAGACGGTGGTGACTACATTGATGATTCCCGCCCACAGGAGGAAGAACAACGTGAATTGAGTTGCAGTGGATCGTGTGACTAGGACGGCTCGTTTGGAAGATCGACAAAGATTTCTTTCAGCAGAAGATCATTCAAGCTACATAGCGCACCAGTAGTGATTGTGACCGAGAATCGCGTTTTGCAGTGCACTTTCGAAAGACATAGAAGACTATGGAGATTTAACTCGGGATGTTAGTACAACTTCTCATCTTCAAGTGGATGGACAGACAGAGTAACTATTTGAATTTGGAAGATGTGTTGAGCGAGAAATTTGACAAGTGTTTAATTTGGTTTTGTTTGCTCTCTAAGGAAGACGACATGCAAGTGGCAAGAGGTTCTTTTAGGATTTTGTATGAATGAAGATGTGGAATACATTTTGGTTGGAATAAGGTCGGAGAGCTACTTACTGAAGGTTCAGAGTCGATTACAGCAACTAATGGATTAGTTATTATTGTGGAAGAGGAATTTGGGATTTAGACTAGGAGTTGTTCCGTATGATTATTCTGCAGAGAAGAGTTAGACGTCTTGGCATTTGAGGAAGCTTTAGTTCGCGACACATTAAATCTTGGATTCGTTCTTATCCGTACGATTATCTACATATTATGTTATTATGCCTTCTGATACGTTCTAATACTCTGAGTTCTGGCTTTGGCAAGTTCCTTATTCATTCATAACTTGGTAGGAGTTGATGAAGACTTATTGTTTAGTACTATCTATGTGCTTGCCTCGTAGGTGTATGTGTTTCGTGTATCTTCTTGGAGGATTTCAACTATCATCTGTCATCTGCTACACATTTGTTTCGCATTCATTGGATCAGATTTATTACGATTTATGTTCTGCGGAGAGCCTGGGGCTATCCGAGTTTGTCGGGATCGAGTCACGAGAAACTTTATGTTTGTAAAGATTCTGTTGGAAGGACTTCCCCGAGCGTGAGGATAATTGTGATGTTCTTTTGTGATTGGCTACGTCTCCGTCTAACCTTTGCGACTCCAATTTTCGTGGACGAAAATTTTCTTTTTCGAGGAGAAGAGTTGTAAAACCCTAAAATTTCGTGAACGCATTTCGTTGATAAATTGGAAACTTTAACTTAAGATGATAACGCACTTTTGGGCATTTTAAACTTTGATTATACTTATAAAATAAAGTTCTAAGCTACACCTAAATGAATTAAACTAAATCCTAATATTTCCTAAATCATAAAAATTGGCATACTCTCAATTGGGCCTAACTAAACCAAAAATTTGGACCCTTATGTATTTGTACCATACGTTTAAGTTGAATAACCAAAAACTTGGATTTATAAAATTCACATCATACATTATCAAGTGAAAAAGGGCCAATGTATTTTAAAAGTTGTACACACATGGTAAAAGATATATAACTACATTTAAAATGAAAACTTGGAAGAATGAGTCTCATAAGTCTTCCCTAAGACTCAGCACCATCTCCCCCTATATTTCTCATTCGTTCTCTTTATCCCAACAGAATGAGTGAAAGCTGAAAACACGCAAAAAAATATTTCAAAACACACGGTGTACGCAACGAACTTTCAAAAAGCTGAAAACACGCAATATACTTTCAAATTTGGAACAATGTACGCAATATGACCTGGAACCAGCAGGTTACCAGGTTTCAAACTTTGAAAATTGACAGGAATAGTCCCTGTGGCTTGCGTTGACTTTCGCTGGTCATCCTTGGACTTTTTTTCACCTACAAAAGGTACAATAACGGTCCCTATGGTTTGCGTAGACTTTCACATTAGTCCGTTTTTATACTTTTTCACCCGTTCTCTTACGTTTTTATCCGTTTTCGTCCGTTTTTTTTACGTTTTCGTTCGTTTTTATACAATTTCATCCGTTCTCTTACGTTTTCGTTCATTTTTTTTACGTTTTCGTTCGTTTATAAACGTTTTCACACACGTTTCTACACACGTTTTCACAAACAATTTTACACACGTTTTTACACTCGTTTCTACACACGTTTTCACAAACATTTTTACACACATTTTTATATACGTCTTCACACACGTTTTTACACACGTTTTTACATACGTTTTCACACTCGTTTTTACACACGTTTTCGCACACGTTTTTATATACGTTTTCGCACACATTTTTACACACGTTTTTATATACGTTTTCACATACGTTTTTACACACATTTTCACGAATTTTTTTACACACGTTTTTACATACGTTTTTACACTCGTTTCTACACACGTTTCTACGCACGTTTTCACAAGCATTTTTACACACGTTTTTATATACGTTTTCACACACGTTTTTACGTACGTTTTCACACACGTTTTTACACACGTTTTCGCACACGTTTTTATATACATTTTCACACACGTTTTTACACTCGTTTCTATACACGTTTCCACACACGTTTTCACAAATATTTTTACACACGTTTTTATATACGTTTTCACACACGTTTTTACATACGTTTTCACACACGTTTTTACAAACGTTTTCGCACACGTTTTTACACACATTTTTATATACGTTTTCGCACACATTTTTACACATGTTTTTACACACGTTTTTGTTCACATTTTTACACACGTTTTTCGGGACTTTTTTCATAATTTGTTTCGGGTTTTTTTCCGAATTTTTTTACACACGTTTTGTCCATTTTTTTAAGTGTTCGTCCATAAAAAAAATAGAAAAAGAATTTTGACAAAAAAAAATTGTAAGGAATTTCAAAAAAAGATCAAAAATAAAAAATCAGAAAAAAATTCCGAAAAAATTTTCTGAAAAAAATTCCAAAAAACGTGTGTAAAAACGTTTATAGAAACGTGCGTAAAAACGTATATAAAAACGAGTGCGAAAACGTGTGTAAAAATGTGTATAAAAACGTGTAAAAAACATGTGTAAAAACGTATGCGAAAATGTATATAAAAACGTGTGTAAAAACGTGTGCGAAAACGTGTGTAAAAACGTGTGTGAAAACGTATGTAAAAACGTGTGTAAAAACGTGTGTGAAAACGTATATAAAAACGTGTGTAAAAATGTTTGTGAAAACGTGTGTAAAAACATGTGTAGAAACGAGTGTAAAAACGTGTGTGAAAACGTATATAAAAACGTGTGTAAAAACGTGTGCGAAAACGTATATAAAAACGTGTGCGAAAACGTGTGTAAAAACATGTGTGAAAACGTATGTAAAAACGTGTGTAAAAACGTGTGTGAAAACGTATGTAAAAACGTGTGTAAAAACGTGTGTGAAAGCGTATATAAAAACGTGTGTAAAAACGTGTGCGAAAACGTATATAAAAATGTGTGTAAAAACGTGTGCGAAAACGTGTGTGAAAACGTATGTAAAAACGTGTGTAAAAACGTGTGTGAAAACGTACATAAAAACGTGTGTAAAAATGTTTGTGAAAACGTGTATAGAAACGAGTGTAAAAACGTGTGTGAAAACGTATGTAAAAACGTGTGTAAAAATGTTTGTGAAAACGTGTGTAAAAACGAGTGTGAAAACGTATATAAAAACGTGTGTGAAAACGTATATAAAAATGTGTGTAAAAATATTTGTGAAAACGTGTGTAGAAACGAGTGTAAAAACGTGTGTGAAAACGTATGTAAAAATGTGTGTAAAAATGTTTGTGAAAACGTGTGTAGAAACGAGTGTAAAAACGTGTGTGAAAACGTGTATAAACGAACGAAAACGTAAGAGAACGGATGAAATTGTATAAAAACGAACGAAAACGTAAAAAAACGGACGAAAACGGATAAAAACGTAAGAGAACGGGTGAAAAAGTATAAAAACGGACTAATGTGAAAGTCTACGCAAACCATAGGGACCGTTATTGTACCTTTTGTAGGTGAAAAGAAGTCCAAGGATGACCAGCGAAAGTCAACGCAAGCCATAGGGACTATTCCTGTTAATTTTCAAAGTTTGAAACCTGGTAACCTGGTGGTTCCAGGTCATATTGCATACATTGTTCCAAATTTGAAAGTATATTGCGTGTTTTCAGCTTTTTGAAAGTTCGTTGCGTACATCGTGTGTTTTGAAATATTATTTTGCGTGTTTTCAGCTTTCACCCCAACAGAATTATACACATTCTATCTCACACACAAAACCCTAAATACTACAAACAATAATCGGCAGTTCATTCTTCCAAAACAAGGTGCAAAAGAAGGTTTGGTGATCGATTCTTGGTGTACTAGCTTGGTTAGTGACCAGTTCGTGGGTATTTATATGTTGGGTGTGATCGCGAGAGTGAACATGATAACTTGGTGTGATCGCGGGGTTATTCGTTTGGTTTTATTCGAAGGTGTTAGTTTGGTTCGAATAGGATTTCTGGCTTGAATTCTTGGTTCTTGTTCGTGTAGCATTCGATCTAAAGGTATCCCTACCTTCATTCTTGTTCTCTCGACATGATATTTATTACGTATAATGCATAACCTAACGTTAAGATATAATCAGTTCCTAAGAATACACATGATCAGTTTACAAGTAACATGAAATGACGAATTATACTCGCATAAAAAAATGATAGAACATGGTGTCGACTTGAGTGTAATTGTTGATTTGAATCAGTTTACATACATGTTTTGTTTGATCTCTATTATTCGAATAAGAACCTCTAATATGAAACTTATAAATAAAAAGAAAACAAACATATGTGTCGAGCATGTAGGACTGTTAGTATATGCATGAGCAGCATGACGTATATATAGTCGCATGAAATAATATTACATGTAAAACTAATCTTTTAGTGCGTTAATTATAAGTATGCAAATAACGTATATATGGGTCACAGGAAATAATGAAAACTATAACATATACATGTCGATATCGGTTCATGTCGTACTATTCAGATATGTTTGTTTTATGCGCATGTAATCTGGTCTTTAAAATACTTTTGTGATCTTTAAAACTTGATCTAAATTAAAAAGAAAGGGTCTAGGCTAGATATTTTTTTTCTAAAAGACGAGGTCGAATATTTGCATACGTATTGATTTTCATGAAACTCGTCAAAATTAAGAATTTGGTATATAATCTCATAATTTACATATTTGTTCTTAAACTTTAATAATTGTCATAGTGAACCTAAAATTTTACTAAGTTGTCATAATAGACCTTAATCTATGAAGGTGTTATTATTTAACCATTACTTACTAAATCATTAATAGTAACTCAAAATTTATGGAAACGACTAATTCGGAAATTATTAATTTCGGGAACTTACTTATTTGGAAAATTACTTGAAATGGAAACTTAATAATTCAGAGAAGTTACTAATTATGGAAACTTACTAAATCTGGCAAGGTACTAAAAATATAAAGAAACCTAAAATGAGCTTATAAATAATAAGACGATCATTAATTCGTGTAGATTTGCTGAATAATGAGTAACTTCCTATCCTTGTTTCTGATATGGTTTCATTTGCGGTTTGAGGTACAGATATTCTTTCCCTTTTCAGTAGGGACTTATCATGACTTTTCGATCATTGACTTTGATTCGTTTGCTTTGATATGATTCGTTGATATGATCCTGTTGATATTATCATTTGTTATGATTCTGTTTGCTATCCATTCTGTCATGATGATCTGATTACTATCTATTTGATATGAGATTCTGTTCTGTTATCCTTTGGGAGCTTTGTTGTGATTATGGATAGCTTTGCTTTGTTTGCTCTGATATGTTCTCTTCTGATGCCCGAGTTTTTAGTCTACTCATGGAGGTACCGTGGGTATGTCATTGATGGCACCAATGGCATGACACTTTCTGTGGATGTGTGATTGATCCACGGCGTCCCCTTCTGTTCTGATATGATATGTGATCACTTGGCCATTATGATATGTGTATATACCTGTCATGCGAGCAGGTGTATATATATGATTTGTTTTGCAGGGGGCGTATAGATGCATCCTATGTTCTGTTTTATTTTGAGAAGACAGTGACTGGCTGTACGTGCCTTGTACCCATTTCACTTCTGGTACATTGGAGCTAGCTACTCCTTGTACAACTTATGATTTGACGGATATGTGATCATGTGATTTTAGACCTATTCGAGTATCTCGTTAGGTCGGCTCGTGGCTTTCCTATATTTCTTGTGTCTATTCAGGTATCTCGTTAGACAAGCCTTTGTTGATACGTGCTCTTTGATTCTTATTACTTTCTGATTATGCTTACACTTGATCTCTTTATGATGCTTCATTCAGTTGACTTATGACATTTGTTCGGTTATTGTTGATCTCTTATGCATTTGACATATGATATCCATTTCAGCAGGAGCTTATGATTTCCTTTTCCTAAACCTATATATATTTCGATTATCCGTTTTGTTATATATCTGTTCACTGGGCTTTTTAAGCCAGACGCATTTCTTTTCCTGCGGCAGGTTTTAAGTTGGAAGCTGGGTTTGGGTGAAGAGTGCATAGGAGCGTTAATGGACTATCCCGATGATTAGAAGCCCATTTACATATGGACTAGACTTGGATTTGGATTCGATTAGATTTTGTTTGGATTTGTGTTTCTTCCTGTATAGAGTTAGTATTTCTTTTGTAACCTTAGAATACCTTTGTAACTTTATGATTATAAGTCTTCTGCTTGCGTTTTTATGTTCTGATTTGGCACCATAATGTGACATTCTGACCCTTTTCGGGTTGGGGTGCTACATAGACCCAAGTGTATCTTGAGTATTCAACTACTATGACAAGGGTGTACTTCGCATGATGGATGGACATTGGGCTAACATGTCCAAAAAGATCCATGTGTAGAAGATGAAGGCAACTTTTGATGGAAAATTTTTGTTTGGTTTTGAAAGAGGCCATGTTGTGTTTTCCTTTCTCACAAGCTGAGCATGGTTTCTCTTTAGTAAATACCAGGGATGGTAAGCCAAGAACTTTGTTCTGTTTGGCAAGGTTGTTGATGTTTTTGAAATTAAGATGAGAGTGTTTTTTATGCCACAACCAATTGATTGTTTCACTTGCCTTTGTGAAGAGACAAGTCTAATTTTGTGTGAGGGTTGACATATCTAACACATAGACATATTCCCTCCTGGGAGCAATCAACACAACTTCTTTGTTGGCATTAAAGATGGTTCCTCTCTTATCATCAAACTGAACTATGTATTTGGTATCACATAGTTGACTCACACTGATTAGATTGTATTTCAGGACATTGACATAAGCAATTCTTGTAAAAACTATACCATTGTAGTTTACTAAACCATATCCTTCCGTAGCACATGATGAATTATCAGCAAATACTACTTTGGGTCTTGGTTCTTCAACATATTTATGTAGATACTGCTTCACACCAGTCATATTCCTTGAGCATCCACTATCTAGATGCCATACGGATTCCCTGGCATGTCTCTGCACAAATAGTAAACTGAGCTAGTTTTTCTTATGGACCCACTTCTTGGTGGGCTTAGCCTTAATGGCCTTTTTGAATTATGCCATTGATTCATGGTTTGAGGTAGAGTGTATTGAGCTTCCACATGCTTTACATTTGGATGTTGATGAAGACTCAGTAGATTGAGAGGAAATGGAGGTATTACCTCTTGTGGCCTGAATAACCTGGTCATGTCCTGATGTATTATGGGAGGGATCTCCACATATATCACAACAGGGATACATCATACAATCATCAGGGAGATGATCATTGAATACATAATAAGGACAAGGTAGGTAAGGCTTAGCCTTCAGTCTTTGTTTGGATGGAGAAGCATACTTATAAGCCGGAGCATTGTAGCTTCCTTGTGCATTCAGTGATGCAAGGTGAGATTTGTGCTCATAAGTCCTGTGATCTTTTTGTTTGCAAATCAAACAAAACATGATTCTATTGCAATTACCAGTGTGTGATTTGTGTAATTGCATAGTTCACATCTCAGTTGGGGTTTAGATGAGGATTTTGGTTTGCTGGTGCTTGAGGAAGCTGGTGTTTGTTGTTTAACCTTTGATACAAAAGGTTTTTCAGAAGATTCAATTTTTTCACTCAGCTTCCTTACAAGTTCAGCTAACTGATCATATTTTGAGTCAGTGCTATCAGGTTTTACTTCAGTAGGGACTGAAGGTGTGGAAGTTTCAGTGTTGACTAAGACTTCAGTGTTTGGAACAGATGTTGGTCATTTCAAGATTGCTCTCCCTAAACCTGATTTTTCTTTGGGAGAGTGTGGTTGGTAAATAGTTGGGGTAAGGTCTGAACAAGGAGCAGCTCCCTGAAGTGGTTTCAGTGGTGGAAATGGTGATTGGGATTCTGATTCAGTCTCTTTGATGGACTCAGTATGATTGTGTTCATCAGTGACCCCAAGCATACTTTTGATAGCCTGACTTTCAAGTTCCAAAATTTTCCTAGTGTTGAAATTAGGCAATTTATTGTCAGGGTTAACTCTTTCAATCCAATCACTGGATTTTGGTACCATTTCCTTTTCAAAAGGTATGCCAGCAGGCGGAAAGGCTTTTTTACTGTGACTCTCACCTGAGGATTCAGTGAGTTGATTCTCTCTTAGTACAATTTTCTTGGTACTAGGTATGAGGCTCACTGATTCATAAACTCTAGGGTTTTTCTGAGTCCAGCTTTCTATGACAACCTTTTCTTTCTTAAGTTCTTCTTGAAGAGCATGGTTTTCTTTTGCAAGTTCTGAGTTTTGAATTTAAAGTGTGACACTTTCAAGTTTGGCTTGTTTTAAAGCAAGAAGTTCATCTCTATACTTATTTAACTCAAAGCTTAGTTTGTTGTATTTAGAAAACAGATTTAATCTCTGCTCTTCAACATACTTAAGATCAACATTAATGTAATTTTAATTTAAGTAAGATTGCCGATCAGGATAATCATCCATAGATAGTAAGATATTTACCTTTCTCATGGTGATGCCAACCCATTCTCCATTTCTGGCATGATTCTTTTCAACAGCCAACTTTCTATCTTCTGAGAGAGCCATCAGTGCACTGACATAAACTTCTTCATCGTCAGAAGATACAGCTTCTTCATCCCAGTCAAAAGTTTCAGCAACTAGCCCTTTGTTTTTAGCCTGAGGAGGTTTAAGGGCTTGAGGTGACTAAGAGTTTGAGGGGGCTGCCTCAAGAAGTGCAAGTTTGGCCTTAGCTTTCTATACTTAGCTTCAAAATCCTTTTATAGAAATTTTGCAGTCTTGTTTTGAAAAGATTGACTGGACTGAAGCATCTTTGGTCGAAACTTGCTAGTCCCTGAAGAGGAACTGTTTCCAGAAAACTTGTATGAGGGTTCTGAGGTGGTTTTTGAGAAACAATCTTTTGCAAAGTGACCCTTTTTGCCACATTTAAAACACTCAGTGTTTTCATTTGCTTTAGCACTTGGAAAGTTTTTGTTTCTTTTAATAAAACATTTAGAGTTAGCGATGAGTGCCATTTCCTGAAATTCTAATTGTAAGTCATTAAGGTATTTGATGAGTGCTCAAACACTCATCATTTTTGGTCAAATCTGAACTGCAAAACATACAAAAACACTCAGAAATGCATCAAAATACTAAAAATATTTCAAAATTGTGTTTTATATGTTTTAGATGCAAAATGAGCAAAAACAGATGAAAAACGTACAAAGTTTGCAAAATTGGCAGTTTCAGTCCCCCAACTTTCATAAAATTACAAAACTAGTCCCTGGTCATTCAAAGTATGGAAAATTATCACCAAAGGTCCTTTTACAATCATAAGTTGTCATATTTTGTCCTTTAGTGAAAAATTGGAAAAGTTTTGGAAAATTACAAAATTAGTCCCCTTAGTTTCAAACTTTGGCAGATTTGGTCCCTGGCGGGAATTTTTGGATGAAAAAATCAATTTTGGTCCTTGGGAATTCACATGTGTCACTTTTAATCCCTGGATGAAAATTTTGAGGAAATTACATGTTTAGTCCCTGGACTTTTCAAAAATGACAATTTTGGTCCCTGTGAATTTTAAAATGAAAAATAAACATTTAAGGACCTTGTACTATTGAAACTTGGCAATAATTCACCCTTGAAACAGGTTTGGAAAAATGACATAATCAGCCCACAAGTTTCAGATATTTAAATGTATGGTCCTTGTAATATTATTACTTAAACCAAATAAACAAACAAACCAAACCACCCTTTAGCCCAAAACCACAACCTGATCCAACAAACACCCCCCAAGCCCAATCAAAAAACCGGCCCACTCCCCCTTTTTAATACTTCCCTGGGCGTTGACCCCAGTCAAACCCAACCCCGACCACTGTTCACTCACCCCGTACCTCCATAATTTCTGTTTCCTGCTCCCCCCTCCTCCATGCTTCTTCCACCAAACTCTCACCAAATCCCATTAATACTTCCCTCCAACCATAACCAACACCCTCCTCATTTATTGCTCACCAAACCCCACTCAACTGCCTTTTACTCATTTCCCGCCAAAATAGAATTTGAGGGCTTGGTTGATTTGAGCTTATCCAACGGTTTAAAATGGTGTGGGAAAGAAAGAGAATACCTCCAGGGTCTATAAAAGTGAAAAAGAAAAGAGAAGAAAGAGTAGTAGATATCAGTAGTATAAGTTAGAGTAGTTTAGTATCATGTAATGTAATTTTTCCTTTAAAATGTATTTTTCTGTTTGGAATTAATGTATTCAGTACAATTAGTGTATTCTAAATCTATTTCAAACCTTAATTTCATCTTCTCAGTTTATATTAGTTTGTGACTGATTTCCATTCAAATTTTCATTTTATTTATAAAGTTGCTTTAAGCTATTGTTACTTCTTTCATTTAGCTCAGTAAGCTCATCCACAAGTTTTCATAAGCTCATGTAGTGTTCTATTAAGCTTTTATTCAGGTTACTATAAAAACTCAGAAATCCATGGAAAATAAATAAGAAAATAAAAAAAAGTAGAATTCAAGGTGAGACAGGTTTGGAACATGGTGTATGGTGGAATTGCAAGGTGTTAGTTCCTCAGGGGAGGAGTTAGGGTATAAATTGGCCTCTGGTTCACTGATTTGCTCACTGAAAAGCCATTTGTAAGTTTTTCTCATAATTTGCCAATTACTGTAGCATTGGTTAATTCTGTATAATTCTTGATTTTCTTTGTTTATTAGATGTATTGGAGTTATATTAAGAACAGGGTGATGTTGTTTAATGATTAGGATTCATATATGTATTTGCACAAGTTTTACTGTCATAAAGGTAATTTGTGATCACTTGATTGTGTAGGGGTTCATATTGTTGTTTCTGTGTTCTAACTAGTATCATAGATCATCATAAGCCTTTAAAATTCAGTTTCATAGGTTAGATTGCAAGTTTGCTTCATAAATCATCAAAACTGTCACATTAAGGGGTGTTTGGCATTGCACTGCTCAGTGGTGTTTAGTTGTTGTTTTGTGCATGTTTTGGATTGTGCAACCCACATTAGATCAATAAATGATATTTAGGCTTTAAAACACAAGTCTTGTTTGACCAAAAGTCTAAATCCTACCCAAATTCTCATAACAGTCCACTGTTGGACTTGTGGATATCCAAACCTTCACCATAGCTTTGGATCTTGTTAATTTTGCTTAATTTAGGTTCACTTTAGATTATATCATCTTAATTAGCCTGTAGGACCCAATCAAAATCCAAGAAAGTCAAATTCCTAGTTTTTCTTGAAAAGTCAAATGGCATGTTTTCAGTTTTTTCCAAATCTTGTGGGATTTTTATAGATTTTTGTGGTGTGATTTAGATTTTGAGCTTTTGAGGTATTAAAGTATCCCACCTCATCTACAAGTTCCCATACTCCATACATTTTTTCATTTTTTCCCTGGGCCCCACCTTTGCCCAAAGTTACTTGCAGGGCTGCTACCCCCCCCTTGCATCAGCAGATACCCACTCACACCACCACCTCTGGTGGTGGTTTTCTGACCACCACAGTGGTCCCACATGTCCATTCTTAGCTTCTTTCAACCCCCCTAGTAGGCTCTTAGTTTTGACCCTTTGTTTGACCTGAAATCCTGTGGACCCCACCTGAATTAGGCACAAATGCTTGTCCCATTTTCTGAGTTGAAACAAATAAGCAAGTGCTTATTTTGTTTCTTTGGCTTATTTAGTGGTCCACTATTGCTTATTCTAGCTTATACATGTTCCCTCAACTCAATTGAATCAGAATCATCCATTGTGGGTCCCACTTAAGCTCATTTGAGCTTATTTCCCCACTTGGTCAACAAAAGTCAACTATTGACCCAAAAAGCACTTCAAGTGCTTATTTTTTATTTCCATAAAAGTTGTTTTTGTAAAAGTTTCTTGTTTTTAGGTGTAAAATAGTTCTCTAAAAGAAAAATCCAGAAAAAATCAATTAAAGTTAAGTGATAGTTTCTATTTAATGTAATTTTAATTTTAATTTTCATTTTTAGATTTTTATTAAGTACTTGGTATTTTTATATTTTTATTAATTTCCTTTTATATTAGAGTAATTTTAATAATTTTCTCAGATTTTTATTTTACCATTTGGTATTTATAAGAATTAATATTAGTTTTATTTATAATTAATTAATATTTAAGTTTTAAATAGCATAATTAATTTTTAGAAAGTAACACCTAGTTTTTATAAATAGCATAATTAATTTTTAAAAAGTAACACCTAGTTTTAATATTTTTCCTAGCTTTTAAATGTTATAAAATAGTTTTAGGAATTTTTCCATAATTTTCTAAGTCATTTAGGTATTATTAGTAATTTAAATTAGTTTAAATAGTTTAATTAAGATAATTAGTTTTTAATTACTAGAAAATCCATAAAAAGACAAAAATATTTATTTTTAATTTTTATACTTTCTTCAAGTTCATTTTAAGTTTTAGAAATTATTTTTGCAAGTTTTTAGTTTAATTTGTAGTGTTTATCATTTTTTGTTTATTTAAATTAGGTTTAATTTACTTTTTAAATAGTTTTAATTAATTAAATAGTATTTAAATATTAAAATAATCATGTTAATAATTTCATTTTCATTTTAAATTTTCTTTTTATTTTAAGTTTGTAAAAAAGTCATTTTCGCCCCCTGTGGGTTTTCAGATTTCAGTTTTGACGTTTTATTTTGTACGTTTACGTTATTTAAAACGTGAACGTACGCGTTTTAGGTTTTAAACGTTTCTGGGTTTTCTAAACTTCCAGTCTTGTTCATATAGCTTATTTAAGCTATTTCATTGTATAAATCAGTTGTGTAATCAATCTCAAACCCCTTTCCCATCCAAATTCACCCGATCACAAACCCGTTTAATAACCATCACACCTCGTCGGGACATAACGACCCGGAGAAACACTATATTCCGCGGAGCATTGACTCTGAGCTGTTTGACCTTGTTGACCATCCCTGGTCAATTTAGGTTGACCATTTGGAGCCAATCAAATTTTGGCGCCGCTGCCGGGGAGGTTGTGCGCGATTTTCTAAACGGTTTTGCGTATTGGTGAATCGGGATATACATCCATTGTATATTTACCACCTTTGTTCATATCATCTTCCTAGTTTCTTATAAAAACAAAACTGTTCCCGAAAACATTTTAAATTTAGTTTTCAACGAACACAAAAAAACACAAAAATATTTTCTTTCCTATTTGTACAAAATGTTTATCCAAAAATCCAAAAATATTCACCTTTACCCTCTCACATCTTTGATTCTTCATTCTTACCCCTCCCAAACCGTTTGATTCTTTCTATGTCTCATCTACACTTTCTGGTTTGCCAGTGGTGTGGTAGTTATTATAATGGTGGTAATTGCCCCGGTTGTGGCATGGTAGAGTCAGGAAACGGGTCTGTCTATAACCAAGATCCCTATTCCTACCATGACACGACTGATTTATTCCACCAGCTACCACACCATGATTCTCAGCATTTTTACTGTTGTGAGTACTGTGGTGGTTCACACTACAGTTCTGATTGTCAATCGGGAAACACGCTTGTCTATGAGCAGTTTCCCGATAACGATTATGACTCTAGCACCTACGACTCGCAGCCTCAACAGTTTTACAGTTGTGATTACTGTGGAGGTCCACACTTCAGCTCAGATTGTCAATCAGGGAATCCATATCCTTGTGACAATTTTGACACACCTTATTATGACCAACCTCCACAGTACCAAATGAATCAAGCACTTCTTCCAGAAATGCAAAATATGATGAAAATCGTTGATGAGCTTAAGGATTTAGTTAAAGACTTTGCCCAAAGTCATACTCATCAAAAATCCATGGAAGAATTGCTAGCTGAAGAGCAGGGTGCTAGAATAAATTCCCAAGATGCCTATGAAAAATCTATTAGGGAATCGATTGCAAAAGAAAAAGCAGCCAAAGCTAGCTCTCAGTTCTGTTTCATCCCTGATGACAGTGATGATGAAGATACACTTGATATTCTTCAATTTTATAAAACTTCATCAAGTTCATCAGCTGATATCCCAGCAGTTGAGATTCCATCTCAAACAACTGCTATCACACCCGAGGTTCCCACTTACTCTCTGAACATGGGGGATGAGCATCTTGACACTATTCCTGATAAGGAATCAGACGAATTAATAAAGTCTAGTGTTGAGATCCTTGTCCCAATCCCGAGAGAGTCACAGGGAACTCTTGAGCATATGTGTGATATTCCTTCCTCTCTTGAGTGTTCAAACGATCATTTTGAGACTTTCTCAGATTTTAACGATGATTGTACATCTCATGGAGACATTGAGTATATTGAGGCATCACTCCCACAGTCTGATGCTGATCCTCTTTTTGAGGAGTTCGCTGATGAACTTACTCACATCGATCCACTTTCATTGGAAAGTGATGATGGTCTCCTCGATTTCCAAGCCGATCAGGGAGAAATTGAAAGTCTCCTATATCATGATTCGTCACTCACTTCTGATCCTAACAGTCCAATAGAGAATGTTAATCATGTGGAAAATTAGAAGTGGGGTTGAATAGTTTTACGTCCTTTTAAATTTATAAACACAAGTTTGTTTTAAAAACTTCGATTCTAGTTTATGTGAACTCAATACTTGCACTATATGAACAATTGTATAGTAACTAACTAACAAAGCTAATATAGTAAAGATAAATAAATAAGTAATGAGAAGAGTTAGAAAGATCAAACCACAACACAAGGATTTATAGTGGTTCGGCTACAAGGACACCTTCCTTGTTCCTACTCCACTCCCCGAGTCACCTACTCGAGAGTTTTCTTCACTATGTCAGCAAACTCCCTTTTGGCGGAGAAAACCTTACACACCAATTTACACACCACACAACTTCACACCTTGATCACAACTTCTTCACACCAATATACTACACACCAATCTTCTTCACAACTATCTTCTACACACCAATCTTCTACTTCACACCTATCTTCACAACTATCCTACTTCACTACTTATCAACTTCTATTATCTACACAACTTCTATATCTTCTACACAATTAATCACAAGCACAACACAATATTCACAAATGAATATATATACACTATGCACAACTATTCTTCAACACTTCTTGAACTTGGTTGTAGAAAGAGTGTTCTTCTTTTGCACTTTAGATGAGAATGGATGATGAGGGATTGAATCACTTGAAACAAGGATTAATATACAAATGATCAAAGGGTTTTAGAGGATGTTTTAGAGAGTTATATATCTGAAAATTTCGTGCAAAAGGTAAAGCAAAATTCCAGGTTTAAGGTGGTATTTATAGGCAAAAGATTCTGACAGAGGAGCGTGGCCGGTCCCCTTAAATCAAGGCCGGCCCCCTTAAAATTAAGGGGACCGCCCCTTATAATTAAGGGGGCCGCCCAGCTGAAATGGCCAGAATCCTTGTCTTTTAGTGGGGAAAGTTTATTTGGTGAAAAACTAACTGATTTTGGTTAAAAATTTGAATTCATATATTTAGTATGAATAAAACATTTTTCTTAATTACCAAAAGTGTTTTTCAAAAATATATAATATGTTTATATGATTAAATAAACTTTGTGTTAGTTAATTAAATACCCCTTTGATCATGAGATGTATTAAGCACTTGTTTATCCATACCTTAAGTGATTAAGTTGGATATAGTGATATAAACTAGCTTAATACTTGTTTACGTAGTAATTATACGATTGACGATTTTACATTTTGTGATCGTCAAAATATAGAGATATCGAAAGATATGAATAACGTTTTCATACATTATTTATGTTAACAATCTCCCCCTTTTTGATGATTACAAAATTTAAACTCATTAATCGAAAATTAGTATATATTCAAGTATTATTGTGAGTTTATATCACTTCTCCCCCTTTTTGTTAGCATCAAAAAGGTTATCCCATGATAATGTAAACTCCCCCTCGAAGTATACTCCCCCTCGTTTTGAGGCCAAAAGGAATCGAGATATGGATATCTTGCAAAAATATTTAGTGGCAAGCAACATATATATGTATATAGCATGCAAGAGTAGAGACTAAATATAACCATAACATTAATAATATGAAAAAGGTACATCAAGCATTACATTAACAACCATAACAAGTAATGCAACTAACAAAAGCCTTAAAGGCTTAGAATCATCATCAAAATAAAAGACCAAGTCTCAAACATGATAGTCCTCTCTAGAGCTTGTCATCCAAAAAGATTTAACACAATTTTATTTGTGAAACACCAAGCATGTTTAATTGGGAGGAATGGATGGTGAACATGGAGATGGTGATGGTGGAGGTGTGTTTGTTGATGGTGGTGGAGGTGTTGTGTTTGTTGTTGGTGGTTGATGCAACAAGTTTTCAATATGAGAAAACATGTATTGGATCTCGTCTCTTAATCCAAACACAATTGTTCGGTTGTGAATGCAACAAAGGCAAGTGTCTCCATGAGCTTCAAGTAAGCTCCATGGGACGGGGTTATAGGTTGGTGGATTGATAGGAGATGATGAGAAATGTGCATCAAGAGGTGTTAATGGTGATAATGAGAGAGTGAGTGCAAGAGATGTGTTCTCATTGGTAGGTTGTGATGGTTGATCAATTGTTGGAGGAGATAAGTGGGTGTTGATGTAGTCATTTATGGATGAAGTGGATGGTATGGAGGAAGTGGAGTTTCCATTTGTTGAAGGTGTTTTGGAGGGTGCATTTGGTGCACTAGGAGATGAACATTGAGGTGGTGGAGATGGAGTGGTGTTGTCTTCATTTGTAAGATCAATGAAGAGTTGTTTGGGTGGAATGATGACAAGTTTTTGTTTCTTGGCATTGTTTGAATAGGTGGCTCTTGGTGATGACATGATGATGTTTGATGAATGTTTGAGGATGATGAAATGTGAATTAAACATGCATGGAGATTATATAGTGGGAAAACATGTTTAGAAGTGGAATTAATTTGAAATTGTAATGTTATATTCCAAAATCAGTTTAGTTTTTAAGGGAAATGGTAGCTGAGACTAGTAAAAGGGATCACAAGATGCAAAAGAAAACAGTGTAAAAACTGTTTTAGATGGTCGGTCCCCTTAAATGGAGGCCGGTCCCCTTAATTTTAAGGGGGCCGCCCATCTGACGACCCAGAAACTAAAAATTTTCAAAAATTTTCTGGAAAAATATTATGTTCTGTTTTGTATTTGCAGCAAGCTCTATTTGGACATTTCACATTTGTTTTGGTCTATTAGAAAGCATACATGTCATATATTTATATAAACTAATCATGCAAGTATAAGTTAAGAGTTAAAGCATGCATTCATAAGCATATATTAAACATAAGTTAACATACTAAACAAATATCCAAATAACAATTACTTCCGAATATACTTCGGACAAATAGCACACAAGATATAAAAATAAATATTGTTTAACAAACGTAATCCAAGCATATCATTTCTTTTTCTTCCCGAAGATACCCTTCAAAATCTTTCCCATAGATTTGAAGCCACCTCTAACTTCTTCGTGCAAGCTCTTTTGTCTTCTAAGCATCTCGGTAGTTCGTTCATGAAGTACTTCTTCGGTTTGATCACTAGGAGATGGGGTAGAATACTCGGGATAGTCAAGATCCTCTAAATTGTCAACAAACTCAGAAAACGAAGGGGTACTAGCATCATGGATGTTTTCCTCCTCATCATCATCGTCTTGCCTTGATGATGATCCATGAAAGCTATGACGACGAGGTTTACCCTTGTCACTTCGAGTTCGTCGAGCTTGTTTTAGAGCGAGAGGACGTAGAGTGGGGTAGATAGACTCATAGATACTATTGTCAAGATCGGGGTAGCACTCGATAACATGACGATAGAGACGAGTGAGGAACATTCCATATGGAAGGTTGGCTTTGGGAGTTTTTCTAGCACACTCAATCAGTTTGATAAAGAAGTAGGCCAAATTGTACGGCTTTTCGACAGCTATACAATACAACATGTGAGCAAGGCACGCCGGGAGATGGTCCCGGTGACCTCCGGTACCAAACGCATTCTCACGAATGAGTTCTTCCCAACGCTTCATGTGGGGGCTTAACTCCTTGAGGAGAAGTTGGTATGGAGAGTGGCACGGTCTACACCAAGGATTTGACGAATTTCATCGGGATGAGGAATTTCGTCGAAATAGGGACCGAAGGTTGGTCGATAGCGATTGAGAGATTCGAGGTCCCACTCGTTTGTGAAAACGGCTTGACCTCTAAAAGTAATTTGGAGGATATGACCAAATTGTTCGAGAGTGAGGATGATAAATTCATTTTGAATCATGAAAGAGATGGTGATGAAACCAAGATCATTGGCTTGGACGGTGACTTGGCTGTAGAAATCCATTATGAAGCGAGCGATGATAGGTTCGTTTATTTCATAAAGACAATTGAAGTTGATGCTTGTAAACACGCGATTTATGTAGTCGGATTGAGCAAAAGCAAAATCTACTACACGTCCTTCATGAACATTTCTATCTTCAATTTGACGATAGATAAGTCCAATGGAAGGAGATGTGGTAGGGAGTTGGGAAACTTTAGGAATGTAGTTTTTAGTGTGAGAAAGATCTTCGGTGGTAGCTTTTGGCATTTTCACCTAAACACATCAACAATACAAAAAGACCAAAATAAATATAAAGAAAGATAAAAGTAAATGTTTATTGTTAAGGCTTATGTTGGAACGTAAACATACTTCGTTACTAATCCTAAGAAGTAGATTACCATGTTCCTTAATATTGTTTTTAACTCGTTCTAAATATACTTTACGATGTTTAATAAGTAATTATGGACAAACCCAAAAGCCCTTTTTAAACATCTTAATATATCATGAAATTTACTAGATTTACATTAGATTGTAAAACTAGCTATTTCTTGCGAGTTTCTTATGCATGTGATTTGTTTTTGAAAAAGATGGTTTGTATTTTTACTTAAAAATGTTATTTTTAGTAATAAACCAAACGCTTCCTTAACTAGTGACTTATACCACTAGTATGTCAATATATATATGAATTATATATCTTGACAAGTCCGATTAGTAATTTTTAGGTTTATAATTATAACAAAGTTTTATAAAAATTATAATGACTAGGTTTCGATATTATTTGGACATAATCCAAACACCCCTATATTGTGAACCAATATAATTTTTCTTAGTCGAAAAATGTAATTTCAAGTTTTACAAGTTACAAAAGTATAATGTGATTAGTTTTAACACGTTTTCAAATCATTATTCAACAATGAGTTTACAAAAAATTTTGAAAAGGAGTGTATGAAATTTTTCAAAAAAAATTTCGACATGATAGTTTATAATAACTAGTTTCTAGTGTTGATCAATCATCCTAATCCTAGGGGAAGCATTTGGTTATGGAGTTTTAAGGTTTAATTCGAAAGAAATTGTGGAATTTGACGAATTTTATAAAACATGCATAATCATGAGTATGATCAAATAAGATGAAATGTGTTTTGAAAAACTTACAATATGTAATGGTGATTTTGTTAGGTGAATTTGCCCTTTGCGAATTAACCCGAATTATGTGATTTGGAAGTGATTTGAGAGGTTTTTGGGTTTTGGTTTTCGTCACAGCAGAAGCATGGGAAGGGGAGTATGAAAAAGTGGAGTGTTTGGCAAAAGGAAAAAGGAGAAAATCGGGTTTGAACTATCAGATGGCCGGCCCCCTTAAACATTAAGAGGGCCGCCCTTCATTTGGCTGCCGGTCCCCTTAAACATTAAGGGGGCCGCCCTCCAAAATTTGATATTTTTTATTTTGGTTTCTGAAAAGAACAAGAAAATATTTATATGTATGTATTAGATTTATATTTAATCAAAAATACGTTGGAGGGTATTCGCACGAAATGAATTACTTGACACTTTTACTTGACAATTTGCCAATTAAATTTTCTTGATCATTTCGGATGAAATTTATCAAGTTGTCAAGTATACGAGAACGTTGTGGAAGGTTCATAAGTATATATATATATATATATATATATATATATATATATATATATATATATATATATATATATATATATATATATATATATATATATATATATATATATGCATGTATGTAGTATGGGCTTATATGACGAGAATAAAGGAAGGAGACGAATGCAACGGAAGCCGGGAGTTTGTTTCATCCATAGATTTTTCGACTCATCTCTCTTCATCAGCATGAGTGTTGTTGAACATTAAAGTTTAATAAGGCAAATGGGGAAAAGAAAAGGTTCGTAAACGAACAATTTCTAGTTCTAGAAAATCAACAAATGAGTTTTCTAGGTTATAAGATCCTAGATATAACTAAGTATATATATATATATATATATATATATATATATATATATATATATATATATATATATATATACATATATATATTTAGATATAGTATAAGTAAATAAGTATATATATGTATAGAAGTAAAGACTAGAGAGAATAATGAACCAATCAAAATCACATAAAAGCTAGATACTAAACTAAGTATGCATTTGTTTAGAAGAAAATAAAAGGAAATGTGTATCTTTCGTCTTCAATGCGTTAAACTTCAAAATCTTCAAAGGAAAGTCCGAACACGGGGTGACATCAAAAATTTCCATGTATGAATGGCGAAAGTTTTCACGTTGGTCCCCATTGTCTCATTTGACCAAAGTTGCTTGTCCCGAACATGTTTTGTATTTGACTTGGGTGCATATATGGTGGAAACATTCCCCATGGATTGAAGTTCCACATTTGTTGATTATTATTAAAGTTTTGTCTATTTTGGTTTACTCTTGGTTGAGGTGTTTTAGGTCTAGGGTAAGAATTATTCGGTTTCCTAGGTGGTGGAGTTTTAGATCTTGTTTTAGTTTTGGACGATCCTACTTCGGTTTTTAAAGATGGTTTATAAAACGGTTTTATTTCTTCATTACTAGCTAGATGTATTTTCTTATCATTTATGAGTATATACTCAGGATTAGATTTTGAAGGTTTTAGTTCCTTGAGTTCGCTTTCAAATTTAACATTTTTAACTTCACTTGTTGAGGCTTTGGTTGAGTTAAAACCTAGACCGGTTTTATTTCCGGATATTCTTTGAATACTTATAATTTTACTAAGTGAGTTACTACTATTTTCAAATTTATCAAGTTTACAAATTTCTTCCTTAAGTTTGTTGTTTTCTCTTCTAAGCTCTTGACATGATTTACATTCTTCAAAAGTTTCTTTACCTTTCTCAAGTTGATGTATTTTAATTTTTAGTTCAAGTACTTCATTTTCTAATTGGTTATTTATGTATTTTAGTGATTTGTTTTTAGCCATAACTTGTTGTCCTAGTTTGCATAATCTATTGTATTCACTATCTAAGTCTTTTTCATCTAATGATAAATTTTCATCACTAAAATATTCGGTTTCGGAACGTACCTCACTTGATGTTTTAGCCATGAGAAACTTTTCTTCCTTTGTTGTTTCTTTCTCATCTTCATCGCTATCACTC
Source organism: Artemisia argyi (assembly GCA_030686995.1). NCBI lineage: Eukaryota > Viridiplantae > Streptophyta > Magnoliopsida > Asterales > Asteraceae > Artemisia > Artemisia argyi. Next base: position 128,548,401 of record CM060684.1, read on the forward strand.
CAAGCACCTCCAATAAACGCTCTTTGATTTTGATCTCTTGTCATCATTGGACATTTTCCAATAAGGTGATTCGGATCACCACACTTGAAACATTTTCTCTCATTCTTGATCTACTTGTCATCATTATTCTTTTGAGATGTTCTTCTTTCATCGTGTGGTTGTCTAACGAATCTTCCTGGCCTTTTGAAGAATTTCTTGAAATCTCTTACGGCCATGGCATATTCTTCGTCTTCGCTTTCGGAAGATGAGCTATCTTCGTTGTTGGATTCCTTTCTAGCTTTCAAGGCGATTGACTTGCTTTGTTGTCGTTTCCCTTTAACCATTTCGGAGTCCTTCTTTATTATTGCTTCGTAGACTTTTAAATTACCAATTAATTCATCAAGTTGTAGCGTTGATAAATTCTTCGAATCTTCAATAGCCGTCACTTTAGCTCGCCATTTTGGGTGAAGAGCTCTAAGAAACTTCCTAACAAAATTCTTACTAGAGAAATTCTCATCAAGTGCTTTTAAACTTGTGATTATAGTGTTAAATCTAGCAAAAGCATTATCAATTGATTCCTCTTCCGGAATCGTGAATTGCTCATATTGTTGAACAAATAGATCTATTTTGTTATCTTTGACTTGATTATTACCTTGGTGGGTTATTAACAAAGAGTTCCAAATTTCTTTTGCGGTTTCACACATAAAGATCCTTTCGTACTCTTTACGTGGTAGCGCATTGTAAATAACCATTGTTGCTTCATTATTTTTAGCAAGTTTTCTTTTTAAATCATCATTTTATTTTTCAAAAGGTACGATTTCATCTTTCTTAGTTTCGGGGTTATTTTGAATAGATAAAAAATCACCATTGGTAATAATATGCCAAAGATCTAGATCTTTTGATTTCACATAAGTTTCGAATCGATTTTTCCAATATAAAAATCCATCACTTTCAAATAGTGGTGGTCTTTGCATAGATTGCCCTTTTAAATATTTTTCAGATTCCATAGATCGTTACAAGTTTTAAAATACAATATATTTTAAAAATCTTGCTAGACCTGGCTCTTGATACTAATTGTGGAAAACTAGAAGGGGGGTTGAATAGTTTTACGTCCTTTTAAATTTATAAACACAAGTTTGTTTTAAAAACTTCGATTCTAGTTTATGTGAACTCAATACTTGCACTATATGAACAATTATATAGTAACTAACTAACAAAACTAATATAGTAAAGATAAATAAATAAGTAATGAGAAGAGTTAGAAAGATCAAACCACAACACAAAGATTTATAGTGGTTCGACTACAAGGACACCTTCCTTGTTCCTACTCCACTCCCCGAGTCACCTACTCGAGAGTTTTCTTCACTATGTCAACAAACTCCCTTTTGGCGGAGAAAACCTTACACACCAGTTTACACACCACACAACTTCACACCTTGATCACAACTTCTTCACACCAATATACTACACACCAATCTTCTTCACAACTATCTTCTACACACCAATCTTCTACTTCACACCTATCTTCACAACTATCCTACTTCACTACTTATCAACTTCTATTATCTACACAACTTCTATATCTTCTACACAATTAATCACAAGCACAACACAATATTCACAAATGAATATATATACACTATGCACAACTATTCTTCAACACTTCTTGAACTTGGTTGTAGAAAGAGTGTTCTTCTTTTGCACTTTAGATGAGAATGGATGATGAGGGATTGAATCACTTGAAACAAGGATTAATATACAAATGATCAAAGGGTTTTAGAGGATGTTTTAGAGAGTTATAGATCTGCAAATTTCGTGCTAAAGGTAAAGCAAAATTCCAGGTTTAAGGTGGTATTTATAGGCAAAAGATTCTGACAGAGGAGCGTGGCCGGTCCCCTTAAAATTAAGGGGACCGCCCCTTATAATTAAGGGGGCCGCCCAGCTGAAACGGCCAGAATCCATGTCTTTTAGTGGGGAAAGTTTATTTGGTGAAAAACTAACTGATTTTGGTTAAAAATTTGAATTCATATATTTAGTATGAATAAAACATTTTTCTTAATTACCAAAAGTGTTTTTCAAAAATATATAATATGTTTATATAATTAAATAAACTTTGTGTTAGTTAATTAAATACCCCTTTGATCATGAGATGTATTAAGCACTTGTTTATCCATACCTTAAGTGATTAAGTTGGATATAGTGATATAAACTAGCTTAATACTTGTTTACGTACTAATTATACGATTGACGATTTTACATTTTGTGATCGTCAAAATATAGAGATATCGAAAGATATGAATAACGTTTTCATACATTATTTATGTCAACAAATCACTTTGTTCCTGAAGCATTCAATTCTACTCTCACCAATCCTCTATTTGAATTCGAATCTGAATTCACTTTGATTTCTGATAACCCAATCTTTGGTATTCGGAATGAGGATTGTGATGAGTATATTCCGGAACATGAGTTCACAGATTCACATCTTGTGAATAATTCTCTTCATGAGGAGTTCTCCGGTGAACTCACTCATCATGTCATGACTCCTCCGGAGTTTGATATCCCGGGGGGAGATGCACTCAATAATGAGGATTTGCAAATTCCCACCCACCCTCCCGGGATGTTTTTGAGCTTAACCCTTGAAATCCAAATTCAGGCTACGGAGCCTGATCTCGAGGAAGAAGATCAAATCATGATTTTCATCATGGTTTTCTTCCTTTTCTTCACCTATAAGGTGACTTCCTCTCTTCTTCACTCCTTCGGGAGTAAGGATACCATCTTTGACCCCGGCATTTTCATGTATCATTATCTTGAGCCGGATACTTATCTCATCGGTGTGGAACTTTCACGTGCTTCAAATGTTTGTCCAAACATCTTGAATGAAAGTCCAATTGAGATTGTTTCTTCCACATCATGTTTCCCCAAGAACAAATGAAAGTGACCCGGTAAACAAAAACAGTAGCACGCTTATAGGGTTTTCACCCTAAGTGTGGGGGAGTCCCCCATGCTATGGTTACTTATAAAGTGAAAAGAAAATGGTTTTTCCATGCTTAGCGTGTAATGTTTCCCTTTTACGTTCAAAGAGTCGGCATAATAACCGGGCCTTTGAATATTGAGGACAATATTCATTCTAAGTGTGAGGGGTATTTCGCTATTCTAGCGAATTTTATCACATTTTACTATCTAGTACCCCCGTTTTTAGCCAAAATCTCAAAAATTTTAAAAAAAAATTCACTTGTGCTTCAAAATTTTTTGTGGTAATCAGTCCGCCATGTCTAACCGACAAAAGGGATTGGCTAATCCAGGAGCAAACGGCTCTTGGTAAAGATATATCAAATCCGTTTATGGCTTGCAATTTGCCCAAAATTGTATGGTACCTCAACTCGCCATATCCCATAAAGTGAATGAGTTGGCTAGCCCGCAAGATTATGGCTTGTGATAAAGGCAGTGGAAAATCTATAATTGGTAATCAGCTCACCAAGATGTTGACTATTCCATCAAGAGTTGACTAGTCCAGAAGCAAACGGCTTTTGGTAAAGACTAATCAAATCCGTTGACAGCTGGTGATTTGCTCAAAATCACACGGTTATCAGGTGTACCACAGTTATCACACCTGGCTACTCCAGAAGTGATGGCTTTTGGTAAAGAGTTTAAAATCCATCAAGTTTTCAAAACAAGTTATTGCTAGGGACTAGCAATATTTTAGTGTGGGGGATTGATGAGTGCTCAAACACTCATCATTTTTTGTCAAATCTGAACTGCAAAACATACAAAAAACACTCAAAAATACATCAAAATACTAAAAATATTTCAAAATTGTATTTTATATGTTTTAGATGCAAAATGAGCAAAAACAGATGAAAAACGTACAAAGTTTGCAAAATTGGCAATTTCAGTCCCCCAACTTTCATAAAATTACAAAACTAGTCCCTGGTCATTCAAAATATGGAAAATTATCACCAAAGGTCCTTTTACAATCATAAGTTGTCATATTTTATCCTTTGGTGAAAAATTGGAAAAGTTTTGGAAAATTACAAAATTAGTCCCTGGAGTTTCAAACTTTGGCAGATTTGGTCCCTGGTGGGAATTTTTGGATGAAAAAATCAATTTTGGTCCTTGGGAATTCACATGTGTCACTTTTAATCCCTGGATGAAAATTTTGAGGAAATTACATGTTTGGTCCTTGGACTTTTCAAAAATGACAATTTTGGTCCCTGTGAATTTTTAAAATGAAAAATAAACATTTAAGGACCTTGTACTATTGAAACTTGGCAATAATTCACCCTTGAAACAGGTTTGGAAAAATGACATAATCAGCCCACAAGTTTCAGATATTTACATGTATGGTCCTTGTAATATTATTACTTAAACCAAATAAACAAATAAACCAAACCACCCTTTAGCCCAAAACCACAACCTGATCCAACAAACACCCCCAAGCCCAATCACAAAACCGGCCCACTCCCCCTTTTTAATACTTCCCTGGGCGTTGACCCCAGTCAAACCCAACCCCGACCACTGTTCACTCACCCCCTACCTCCATGATTTCTGCTTCCTGCTCCCCCTCCTCCATGCTACTTCCACCAAACTCTCACCAAATCCCATTAATACTTCCCTCCAACCCTAACCAACCCCCCTCCTCATTTATTGCTCACCAAACCCTACTCAACTGCCTTTTACTCATTTCCCGCCAAAATAGAATTTGAGGGCTTGGATTGATTTGAGCTTATCCAACGGTTTAAAATGGTGTGGGAAAGAAAGGGAATACCTCCAGGGTCTATAAAAGTGAAAAAGAAAAGAGAAGAAAGAGTAGTAGATAGCAATAGTATAAGTTAGAGTAGTTTAGTATCAAGTAATGTAATTTTTCTTTTAAAATGTATTTTTCTGTTTGGAATTAATGTATTCAGTACAATTAGTGTATTCTAAATCTATTTCAAACCTTAATTTCATCTTCTCAGTTTATATTAGTTTGTGACTGATTTCCATTCAAATTTTCATTTTATTTATAAAGTTGCTTTAAGCTATTGTTACTTCTTTCATTTAGCTCAGTAAGCTCATCCACAAGTTTTCATAAGCTCATGTAATGTTCTATTAAGCTTTTATTCAGGTTACTATAAAAAGTCAGAAATCCATGGAAAATAAATAAGAAAAAAAAAAGTAGAATTCAAGGTGAGACAGGTTTGGAACATGGTGTATGGTGGAATTGCAAGGTGTTAGTTCCTCAGGGGAGGAGTTAGGGTATAAATTGGCCTCTGGTTCACTGATTTGCTCACTGAAAAGCCATTTGTAAGTTTTTCTCATAATTTGCCAATTACTGTAGCATTGGTTAATTCTGTATAATTCTTGATTTTCTTTGTTTATTAGATGTATTGGAGTTATATTAAGAACAGGATGATGTTGTTTAATGATTAGGATTCATATATGTATTTGCACAAGTTTTACTGTCATAAAGGTAATTTGTGATCACTTGATTGTGTAGGGGTTCATATTGTTTTTTTTTTTTGTGTTTTAACTAGTATCATAGATCATCATAAGCCTTTAAAATTTAGTTTCATAGGTTAGATTGCAAGTTTGCTTCATAAATCATCAAAACTGTCACATTAAGGGGTGTTTGGCATTGCACTGCTCAGTGGTGTTTGGTTGTTGTTTTGTGCATGTTTTGGATTGTGCAACCCACATTAGATCAATAAATGATATTTAGGCTTTAAAACACAAGTCTTGTTTGACCAAAAGTCTAAATCCTACTCAAATTCTCATAACAGTCCACTGTTGGACTTGTGGATGTCCAAACCTTCACCATAGCTTTGGATCTTGTTAATTTTGCTTAATTTAGGTCCACTTTAGATTATAACATCTTAATTAGCCTGTAGGACCCAATCAAAATCCAAGAAAGTCAAATTCCTAGTTTTTCTTGAAAATTCAAATGGCATGTTTTCAGTTTTTTCCAAATCTTGTGGAATTTTTATAGATTTTTGTGGTGTGATTTAGATTTTGAGCTTTTGAGGTATTAAAGTATCCCACCTCATCTTCAAGTTCCCATACTACATACATTTTTGTGATTTTTTCCCTGGGCCCCACCTTTGCCCAAAGTTACTTGCAGGGCTGCTACCCCCCCCCCCCTGCATCAGCAGATACCCACTCACACCACCACCTTTGGTGGTGGTTTTCTGACCACCACAGTGGTCCCACATATCCATTCTTAGCTTCTTTCAACCCCCCCCCCTAGTAGGCTCTTAGTTTTGACCCTTTGTTTGACCTGAAATCCTGTGGACCCCACCTGAATTAGGCACAAAAGCTTGTCCCATTTTCTGAGTTGAAACAAATAAGCAAGTGCTTATTTTGTTTCTTTGGCTTACTCAGTGGTCCACTATTGCTGATTCTAGCTTATACATATTCCCTCAACTCAATTGAATCAGAATCATCCATTGTGGGTCCTACTTAAGCTCATTTGCGCTTATTTCCCCACTTGGTCAACAAAAGTCAACTTTTGACCCAAAAAACACTTCAAGTGCTTATTTTTGATTTCCATAAAAGTTGTTTTTGTAAAAGTTTCTTGTTTTTCCATGTAAAATAGTTCTCTAAAAGAAAAATCCAGAAAAAATCAATTTAAAGTTAAGTGATAGTTTCTATTTAATGTAATTTTAATTTTAATTTTCATTTGTAGATTTTTATTAAGTACTTGGTATTTTTATATTTTTATTAATTTCCTTTTATATTAAAGTAATTTTAATAATTTTCTCAGATTTTTATTTTACCATTTGGTATTTATTAGAATTAATATTAGTTTTATTTATAATTAATTAATATTTAAGTTTTAAATAGCATAATTAATTTTTAGAAAGTAACACCTAGTTTTTATACTTTTCCTAGCTTTTAAATGTTATAAAATAGTTTTAGGAATTTTTCCATAATTTTCTAAGTCATTTAGGTATTATTAGTAATTTAAATTAGTTTAAATAGTTTAATTAAGATAATTAGTTTTTAATTACTAGAAAATCCATAAAAAGACAAAAATATTTATTTTTAATTTTTATACTTTCTTCAAGTTCATTTTAAGTTTTAGAAATTATTTTTTCAATTTTTTAGTTTAATTTGTAGTGTTTATCATTTTTTGTTTATTTAAATTAGGTTTAATTTACTTTTTAAATAGTTTTAATTAATTAAATAGTATTTAAATATTAAAATAATCATGTTAATAATTTCATTTTCATTTTAAATTTTCTTTTTATTTTAAGTTTGTAAAAAAGTCATTTTCACCCCCTGTGGGTTTTCAGATTTCAGTTTTCACGTTTTATTTTGTACGTTTACGTTATTTAAAACGTGAACGTACGCGTTTTAGGTTTTAAATGTTTCTGGGTTTTCCAAACTTCCAGTCTTGTTCATATAGCTTATTTAAGCTATTTCATTATATAAATCAGTAGTGTAATCAATCTCAAACCCCTTTCCCATCCAAATTCACCCGATCACAAACCCGTTTAATAACCATCACACCTCGTCGAGACATAACGACCCGGGGAAACACTATATTCCGCGGAGCATTGACTCTGAGCTGTTTGACCTTGTTGACCATCCCTAGTCAATTTAGGTTGACCGTTTGGAGCCAATCAGTATTCCTCACTGGTTCTCTCATCAACCTCATCATCAGAGTCTTCTTGTAAATCCTGCACGACACCATTAGAATTGAAAGCAGTGGATATGGGTGCAGTGGTCAAAGGCTTCTTGGTCTCGTGAGTCTTCTTTTAATCAGGGTATCTCCTTGAGATTAAGTTGTCCTTATATACAAACTTTCCATAGATTTCAGGAAGCTCAAGATTTTGAATGTGGTTAGCATTTCTGATACCCTGAGAAAAGTTTAACCACTTCTCAAGAAGACTGTTGACAAAGCCAACATTTATCTCATGCTTAAACATGGTGACACCATCATTGGTCAAATTCATTCAAAAGGGTTTTATATTTGGTGTAAGTCTGAGAGAGTGTTTCAGAGTCCTTAGCCCTGAAGGTATTATACTTAAGTTTTAGGTCCATGATCATGTTTTTCTTGGTATCTGAGGGACCCTCAAAGTTGTGAGCCAAGTCAGTCCAGGTCTGTTTGGCAGTTGGACAGTTAATGATTGATTCCATTATATCATCAAGAAGACATGACATAATGATGCTCTTTAGGCGTTGGTCCTGATTGACCACCCTTCTCTCATCCGAAGTCCACTGAGCTTCAGGCTTTGATAGGCCTTCAACAGTCTTAGGAACAAAGGGACCTTCATTAATAAAATTAATGTAATAATGTTCCATTCCTGTTAAGTAGCAAAGCATATGCTTTTCCACTTATTGAATTTTCCAACTTCAAGTCTAGGGGTTGTAGCATTATAGCTTCCTCCCGTTTGTCAACTAGTTAGGGTACATTACTTTCAGCCATGGTAGGATTTTGATTTTAAAAACCTTTGAGCACTCTTTTGTTATAAAAAGTTTTACAAATCAGAGGCTCTGATACCACTTGTTGCTCCCTTATACTCAGTTAGTGTTAACTAGAGAGTTAAACTAACCAAGTTCCATGAATTATCAATGTAAAGATTAATTAACAATAAGTAAACAAACGTAAAGATAAAATACCAGATATGTTTTTCAACGTTTAATTCTTATTAGAAATTAATCAAAGAATTATACCCAAGTGTTTGCGAAATAACACTTGGGATTGAGTTACAAGTGTGGTGTAGTCTCCTCACTAAACTTAAGCTAAGCTTAAGTGGAAACTATCAGGAACCACTGAGCTATCTCAGGGACAAGGTTGCTCTTTGGATGAGAAAAAGTTTTTGTGAATGTCTAAGCATTAATTGCACAAACTTGTCAATTTTTTCTCCTTTTTATGATCATATTTAAACACAAGTAAAAATACAACTGTTACTTAATTGACAAAAGATGACCTAAGGTAATCAGGACAAAATACTGGCGTATTTTGTCTCTGTTACAAGAACCTATTTCGGGTATAGGACAATATTACTTTTTGAGGGACAGTGATGACACAGTCCTGACATTTTGCCTTTCAAGTGAAGTTTGACTTCAGCCTGATAAGGACTTCTCCATATCTTTTTCAAAAGTTTCCCGCTTTGTCCCGCCTTTCCTTCAGTCCAAGGTTCTTCAGTATTTGGTATTCAGTCTTCAATCTTTATTCTTGATAGTTGTTGAGGAGACAGGGGTTCAGTGAGTTATTGCCGTCACTCACTGAACCCATCACCTTCTTCTTTGGCTTAGGTGCCACTCACTGAGTTCCGCCTCACTGAATGGAGAGGCTTTCTTCTTAGACTCGTCCTAAGCATCCTAAAGGCGACTCACTGAGATACTGGTCACTCAGTGACTTGAGCGTTGTTGAAGGTCTTCTAACACTTAGGTTAATTTGTATTCAAATCCTTGTTTATGGTTGCTTGGGGACTGAATGGACCCAACATAAACACTATTCATCATCATCCCCAATTAATTTTCTACTCCATCCGTCTCATAATTATTGTCCAAAATTTTCCTTTTATGGATGTCTCAAATTAATTGTCAACTTTCCATTTTTAGTAAAAACAATAGAACTTAGTAGGGGAATATTCCATTTGATTGGTTGAAAATTTTAGTAGTTCCACTTTTATTAAACTGTGTGATTGTTGTCTCCTGACAATAATTTTGAGACGGAGGGAGTATTATATTTAAGGGTAAATTGCAAAAATGGTCCATAAAGTAGCCCAAATGCGCAAGGATCATACCAAGAGGAATTTTGTTGCAAAAACGACATTAATGTTTTCCTTTTTTTTTTTTTTTTTTTTTTTTTTTTGGCAAAACAGCCACATAGAGCTAACTTTCGTTATTTTCCTCGTTAAGTGTCACGCCACTGAGGGAAGTGTTATCATTTCATTGATTTAGGGACAAAATATGCAATTTAAATTTTGTCTTCACAGCCACCACCACCCTCTACCACCACACAACCACCACCACCTTCTACCACCACCCAACCACCACCATCAAATCCCATCTTTAAACTTTTGGTAATTAATACATCAAGTTTTAAAGCTTTAAAGCTTCTAACAAAGTTAGTTGTAATGATTCTTAGGCAAGTAGCCTTCTACCACATAACCAGCACCCCCTATTGTTAGGAACAGACTTATGGCTCGATTATTTGTAGTCCCTAATTTTTTACGGAATTTCATATCACTCGTGTGGGTGTCTGATGAGTAGTTTGTGATGGCTATTAGAAACCTCAAAGATCACCTTGGCTACGTGTGATAAGGATTTATTTGATACCTTTTTAAGGGGTCATTTAAGCCTAAAATCGTGTTTATATGATCAAATATTGCCTCAAATCGTTTCTTTTTGCATTTTAGGTACTTGGGACGCGAATTCTGTAAGAGCTTTTTGGACGTTTTTGGGCAAAAAAGTGAAGAAAACAACAAAGTCGCGAAAAACCGTCAGAAGTAAGGCCTGACAGCGTCACATTATACTTTGTGACGCCGTCACTTGGAGATTTGGAGCTGGAAGATTTTACACACGTTGCTTCAGAAAACTTTGGAAGATTACAACCTGACGGCCTCAGGAGCATTTCAAGGAAGGAAGTCACGTTTTAAGTTTGTTAGAGACGGCTCAGAAAGATTTATGAAGGACGGCGTCAGAAGTTAAAGAGTGACGACGTCAGGGCGGCTACTTGCACAAGACGAAACCCTAAACACGGCGGTCTAACGGCGTCAGGACCTATAACCTGACGCCGTCAGCTTTGTAATTCTATATATATAGTTTTTGATTTTTATTCATTAAGTGTGACACTTTTGAAGACAAAACCCTAGACGAATTTTGCAGATGTTGTAAGGCTTTTACAGCCTCTTTTCATCCATGTTTTATTGAAGTTAAGTATTCCTTTAATCATTCAATATGTCTATGTGTTGTTTGATTACATGTTTATCTTTTATTCTCTCTAACATGCTAGCTTAAATTCCTTTGTATTTTGATGGATCTAAACACACACCTTGTGTTAGATAGATACTTTGAGTTATTTACTATGTAGCATGCGGAATTTACTAGAGAGTATTTAGAAGATATATGTAAGTGATGTGTATAAGTTGTATGTGAATGAAACAGTATGAACACGGGGTTTAACCAAACTTTAAGCCTCAATATTATTGATAATAATACGAGTGATCTGAATATCACTAGGGTTACACTTGAAGCTTTTGCTATTGATACGTACATAAGTCTAAACCTAGGACTTCCTTTTATAGGACACAAGGAGTCCTTTACAAGATAAGTATAAACCTAGAAGAATAGAATATACACAAGATCTTTTCTATATTTATCTAATACACGGTTTCCTAACAATTATCCTATAAGCAGTGGTAATATTATGTACTAGCAGTGGTAATGAGTTTCCACTGCTAGTGCATTCTTCAGCAGTGTCTTCTTCCATGCTTAACAGTGGTAACTGTTAGTTATGATTCCCAACATATTTGCTTAGATCTAATGAAACCTAGTTATTAATTATTGATGTGTTGTCTATTGTTTAGTTGATTGCTTCACGTTAGACTAAGAAAACTGCTAATTTCTTTATGTAACTAGCTTGACGTCTTAGAAAACGTAATCGTAGGTGTACTATGGTTTTTCTCGTTGTATTTACTGCATGAGTTGACGTTGATGATCCTATGATAGCTTAATTAACTTAAGGTTGTTGGAGAAACTGATATTCATAGAGTTGGGGAATGTTGTATACCCCCATGACTGGTATTAAAGAATACAACGCTTCAACTAAAACAAACGATGTGACAATTCAACAATTCAATAAAAAATAACTAGGGAGTAATGAAATCTAAGCAAACACGCTTTTCTCACCATAAGAAGTTCACCACATTTATTTTTCTTGTTATTTTATTTCTTGTTTTATAAAAGTAGTTTTTGGGTTAGTTGCTTAACAATTAATTCCGCCCTTACCTCCAAAACTGAGATCTTTAATTTGCTTTCATAAATATAAAAATACACAAAGAATCATCCTTCATCTTTAGGCTTAATCAACATACACTTCAACCTAACGACACTAGTCCCCTAGAGAACGATCAATCCCCCCGAATTTATCTATACTACACTACAACGATCAGGTACATTGCCTGGAGGATTACAAAACTTCTTGATATCCCTCGAGAAGTAAAACTCCTTGTGAGGTTGCAATATCTCGCATCAATTAGATAAACAAATTGAACGAATTAGGGTATGGTAGTGCATTAATGAGATCACTTGATATGTTGCCCAAGGAGAGCTTCGCTTACTTTTAACAAGATTCGTAATTAACATTGGAGGCTGTTATTTTGAATTGTCGTAATGAGGTAGATATGGTCATTTTGTAGTGATGATCATGATTAAGAAAAAATTGACGGGTTCGATGTATATGTCAAGTTGCTTCTGTGAGTTTTTCTTGATCTTCACGAAGAGGCTTCAGTTTATATCTTCTAATACTCCGTATTCTATAGTACGTGATCGTCACATTTATTTTTAGTTCAGCACTATACAAGGTGATGATCAGTCATGTGTTAATGAGTGTCGATTGTTACATTAGCTTTTGATAGTCATATATGTCTCTATTGTAATATAGTTTAGTTTTAGAGATGTTTAAATATAATGTAAATCAAAATGAATGGGTTGAACTTGCAAAAAGGTATAAATCAATTGGAAAATTTAAAGCTTTAAATATAATGTTTAGTTCTTCGACTTGATTGAGCCCCTTCACTTATTAATGTACGTATGCAATCAAACGAATGTGATTCTTAGAATCTTTAAAGCTTTAAAACTTGATGTTACTAATTACCAAAAGTTTAAAGATGGGATTTGATGATGGTGGTTGTGTCGTGGTAGAGGGTGGTGGTATTGGTTGTATGGTGGTAAAGGGGTGATGTTCTTGATAATTATTTAAAATTAAATATAGGGTATTGAAAAAATGGTCCTTTAAATAGCCCAAATACGCAAGGCTCACACTGGGACGATTTTTGTTGCGAAAAAGACATTAATGTTTCTTTTTTTTGCAAAACTGCCACTGAAAGCTAACTTTCGTTATTTTTCTCGTTAAATGCAGTTAAATGACTAATATACCTTCGTCTGCTTCCCCATTTGAATTTCTTTTGAATTTATATTTAAATTTAATACAACAACAAGAACATCAAAAACAAAAACTCAGAAATGCCAAAAATTAATTGTGTGATCATCTAAAATCAAAGATAACACATTTATGAAATCCTTTATATTTAATAAAAATTATCACTAAACCAGTAGAACGGAAATTATTTATAACCACAAAAATTATCACCCAAAGTTTATGTTTATGTATCTCTGTATGTCTCAAATTGTTTGTCTCGGGTTCTAATAAATTAATTTTTAACCACAAAAGTCCAAAAAAAGCATTCTTCATGTTAATGTTTTTTTTGAACTTACATTAATATTCTATTGTATAAGAGAATTATTTTGGGGACGGATCACTTATTTGGTTTGAAAAAGGTTACACTCGTCTGTATAATAAGTTTTGATTTGAAAAAGGTTACACTCTTGTCTGTATAATAAGTTTTGATTTGAAATGATCTGCAGTTCCTGTCCAATTAAGTACATTCTTTTACTCCCTCCGTCCCATATTAAGTGTTCACAATGGAATCTTTCGATGTCCCAAATTAAGTGTCCACTTGTATCTTTTAACCAATAATATGAGAGTTTAGTGAGTAAAAGTAATATTTGATTGGTGGAGAGTTTAGTTAGTGGAATCTTTTAAAACTTTGTGCATTATAAAAGTGGACACTTAATATGGGACGGAGGTAGTACTTAAATAAATCTAATAGTAGTTGTATTTAAGTTTCAATTAAAATTCTCTTATATACATTTTGTTACGCGGCGTTTGCTGTCGTTTTGACATCAGGTGACGTCGACTCAGGAGGATACAAGTGATGTAAGCAAAATAACTTTCAAAACATTTAAAAGAGATACAAAAGTGGTTGTAGAACAAAACACCTGATCCGATCTATAACAAAATTACTGTATAACACAAACCCTTTATTTTATCTGTTGTCTAATTTCCACCCATACGGCTTGTGAAGTCTACACGATAGTTTAACCACACATGTTCTTGCTTACTCTTAATTCTAGACATATAGACCACTGGGAGTTGATACCAACTAGTGCTACAGTGAGATACCAAAATAGGCTGTATATGAGTTGATAATTTTTGTTGTTATGAAAATATGAAATTCTTTTAATGAAAATGATTTTTTTGAGTGTCAAAAATCTGGGTTTCATCTTGATATTCTTGATAATTGTTTAAAATTAACTATAAATTTAATAGAAATGTAATAGAAAATTAAAAAGGAAGATGATGAATAGTATTTTGGAAGTTAAGCCTTCATTTGCAAATTTAACCATTGAAACGAGTGAAATGGCGATAATACTCTAAGTGACGAGACATTTAACAAGAAAAATAAAGAAAGTTAGCTCTCAGTGGCTGTTTTGCAAAAAGATGAAACATTAAGGACCATTTTTGCAATTTACAATTATATATACTCCTTTATAAAGGGTTTAAGACATTCTAAACATAGTAGTCTTAAAATTTTTAATACCAAAAACATATTACTATATTATAAAGGAGGAATGCCTTCTAATTTTAGCATGCTTAATTTTAAGCCTTAAAAATTAATAAGCTTAAAGTACAAGTGATGAAATATAATTAGACATTTACAAGTTAATAAGCTTAAAGTACACACCAATTTTCCCCTCATTTAATTCTAACATACCATTAATACTAACATTAAATATAATAAATAAAACATTATGTACATTAAATACAATTAATTAACCGGTCAATAAATATAATTAATGCACTTATTAAAACACCCCTTACATAAGAAATACAAATTATCAAGCATATTGTACAACCAACTTAAACATAATTCCTGCATTAAATGTCACTAATACAAATAATAAAGCACATTATACAAATATTCAAGTCCGAACGGGCAACGGGTCAAATGGGCTCGAGCCCGAACGGGCATGGGCCAAACGGGCTCGAGCCTGAACGGACACGAGCCAACGGTCTCGAGCCCGAACAGACACGAGCTAAACGAAATTTTGATATCCGTAAATTTATTGTCAAAAAGAACATAATAAACTAAAATTACACGATTCAGCGAAAAATTTTAATTTAGGGTACCCGCTGCTGCAACGCGCGGGTACCCTGCTAGTTTCTATAAAAAGGAATTTACTTTTGCTAAGCATAAAAATTCAACATACAGATAATTAATGTCTTAAATTCTTATACTTCTAACATCCTCCAATATTGATTGATCTCATTTAAACCATATGAAGACTTGTAACAGCCCATTAAAATCGAGTCACGCCCAAACCTTAAGTATGCATACTCCATATAAGTCTATCACATAAAAAACACATACCAGTACACAACCCACTGACAGATTCTCCCTCGGCTCACTTACGTTCGCCACCACAAGACCCCTCCACCACCGGACCTCTGAAAAACATTTGCTCGCCACAAAAATAGTCACTGTGTATCTGCCGCCGCATTGCGCGGGTACCCTTCTAGTAATATATTACGGAGTATTATTTTCAGATATGTTTAAGTTCAGGTAGCTTAGCCAGTCACTTGAAAAATGGGCTTTACTAGTATACGCTCAGTTGTATGCCTCATGATAGCTAGAGCTTTGGGTCTTCTCAGATAGGTTTAGTTCTTAAGGAGTCGTATAACTTAAATTTAAACCCTTGAAGGACTATCAAGCTTTGTATTTTTGATTGCAAACATATATAGTATTATATGACAAAAATATCACGACATAGAATGAACCAAGGTTTTCAAGATCGGGATCCTACCTAGGATCGTTTTCGTTTTTGCAAGATCGTGATCGTAAGATCGGATCGGGATCCTAAGATCCTACTATGATGCTATTTTTTAATGATCTTTGTAATATTATCCAAATCTACAAATTATAATATATTATAAACATGAAATTATATGAATATTTCATGAAAATGTTGTTTTAAATTATAAATATGGAATGTTTAAAAAGAATTGCATGTTGTTTTTTAAATTATATAAAAATATAAACAATAAATTTGTAGGTTTTTAGTTTGCGGTTCGAGAAAAGTAAGATCGGATCGGATTAGATCTTAAGATCCTATGGTTAAGATCGGGATCCTATAAGATCTTAAGCTTTCAAAGATCCTATGTAAGATCCGGATCGTTTTTGCTTTGCAAGATCGTAAAATCGTAAAATCCTAAGATGAGGATCGGGATCCTGACAACCATGGAACGAACAATTATACAGTAAAACCTCTATAAATTAATAGTGTTGGGACCGGGATATTTTATTAATTTAGCGAGATATTATTATATCGATAAATTAATAATTTATTATTTAAAGAGGTTTTACGTATGACCATTAAATTTTTAAGTTTAATAAACTAGCTATTTATAATGTATACTCATTAGAACGAAAAATAAATTTGAAAAACAAGTTACAGTTAACATTTTATGAATTCACATATTCACACTTTATGAAAATAAAGTTAAACACTTTTGTTGCAATACGAGAAGACATCGCACCAAATCTTTAGAACAATAAAGAGATTCTAAGATAAACTCAATATACATTTAAAGTTCAACAAAAAAACAATTGACTATTGATTCATTTTTTACTAAACAATCTTAGGATTTGAAGTGTATCATACACACACACACACACATATATATACATAATAGAATTTTTAGTAATTATTAATTTATAATTTCGTTGGGACTAATATATATACACTGGGGTTTCAAAAAAAATATTATCTTATTATTTTATCGATTGTGGTCCAAATTTGCACTGGTCCCAAGGTGAGACTGGACAAATTATTAATTTTATCGAGGTTATTAATTTACGGAGTATTAATTTATAGAGGTTTTACTGTACATAAATAGTCTTCAGTAAGTTAAGGGTCCGTTTGGTTCAAAGTGGGCAAAGGAAAAGAGAAAGGGTAAGAGAATGCAAAGGAATTAATGGGGTGGGTAATCAATACCTTACCCCGCCCCCCCCCCCCCCCCCCCCCGATTTACTCTATAATGGTTGATTACCCCGTACGGGGTAATCAATCCCTTACCTCTAACTAACCAAGCACAAGTATTTGAGGGAGGTGGGCCCAAATCAATACCTTACTCATTCCCCACCCCCTCTTACCCCCCACCAAGCACCCCCTTAGTTCATTTTCATTTTGGACTTAAAATTTTGTTATGTTGCTGAATATTTTATAATTTAAATTATACGACTGCTATTTCAAAGGCTATAACTTGAGTTATACTTATGATTTATGAATTGGTTGATTTGGGTAATTTCTATCTCTGACGGGTTTTCTTGTAATACCTTCACTTATTTTCAAAAGAAAAACATCAAACCCAAACAACACCATCTAGAAAACCCCTTTCTCTTGTTTATTCATCATTATCGTTACCCAAAAGATGCATCCTATTAGCAAAAATGCAGTGGCAGCTTCATCACCAATGACATTGCCATTATTAGGGACAATGGTTAATGTCATAACTCGTAACTTTACTCATCCGACTAGCCAATTGTTGACTAAAACCCTCTGATATGATATCTTCTCCCTTATCCAACAAATCAAATTGACCAATATTCAGATTACCCATTCTTATAACAACTACCATACCAATATTGCACTTAAACCTTTTAGATAACTAAAGCTAGAAAAATCATCCCAGCTCTACTCACACGACATTGTACAAGAGTAGTTCATAGGACTGTTTGGATCAATGCGCATAATTACAAACCACAAGGGCCTAAAACTGACCCAACCAACACCAATACTTTATTTTTACACTTTCAGTCCATCTTAATTAGACACTAAATGCCTGCTAAAACCATTAGATAACATAAGTTATTCCAAAAGGGGTCATTGTTGCATTAGAAGTCTAGAAAACATAATTATTACAACAATAATAGTTACTCTAATATGTTTCGCCAAATCCAGTCAACTAAAACCTCTTACACATTAGAAGGCAAAAGTCATGTCATGTTTCAATTTTCGGAAGACGAAGGGCATACCTTTGTGAATCGTTCAGATAATCCTGCAATAAACCAACAAATGGATTATGAATTCCAATTTTAGATCAAAGCTGTATAATTCTCATCCGCTTAAACAAGCAAAACCTTATAAACCTTTTTTTTACACTCATTTTTTTTGTTGCTTTTTACATATGAGTTCTATAGCAAAAAAATGGATATAATACCTGCAACAACACAGCAGCATCAGCTTTTCCATTTATTTTTACAAAATCGTGGTCCAAAGCGAAAGGCTCCAACAAACAGTCTACACGCTGTACCAATATTAGCACAACAATCATTTATTAACGCAATATTAACTTAAGCAACAAAGCTACATAAAAGGGTGTGTATATTTTGATACTTAATTCGTAATACAAAAGTGTGCACAAAAAAGCATATCTACATAAACAAAAAAGTACACACCCTTGATTTTTCGCGCTCTGGAAAATAGCCATACTTAACCCCTTCAAGTATTCTCGTCTTGTTAAGATCATCAACAAACGTTTGCACTAGGGTAACCTAACAGGAATGAAAAAGATAAATAAAACAATGGGATTATAATGCCAAAAGGGAATACAATAAACTGAAATTGCATACTGAAATGTAAACTTTACATCTGTTTTGTACTCTGGTATTTCTGGTGGCTGTCCAACAATTAAGCCCTCCACCTTCCATTCTGTCACCTGTCCAATGAAAAAGAGGTCGAACATTCAGTTCAAAAGAACATGATTCCACTTCAAGGGTAATGCTACTTGGTTTTGAACATTTGATAAAGAAGAAATATAAAGCTGCAATTGAGGGTTCATGAATCTGGGAAAAAATTTACAGTGAAAAAGTAGAAATTGGCAAACTAACCAGACGTCGCAGCTCAGAAGCTATCTGATGGATATTGTTTTCTTTTTTCTCCACACACCTGCATACACAATAAGCGACATTATAATCTCATGGCTCATGCATAATGCAAACAAGTATGAATCGTAGATTAAGTAAATTGACATTATAACATACAAAAAGAAAAGGCCGATGATCCCAACCCAATATAAGAGATTTAAATAAACTTTGAGAGGACAAAGGAAAAAGTTGCAATTAACTTTTGTTTCTGCCACCATATATCATAACGAGTCACATTAGTTTTTTAATAACAAGGAAAAAGTCAACTAATATCATAAAATTTTATGTGCAATTCATACCAATACGGGTAAGCACGTTCAAAGGTTAAATCTCCAACCGCCACGCCAATATATCTAGCCCGAACATCAAGACCGACAAATATCCCTGGTTTGGTAGAATTCACCACCTCATGGAATAAGTCGAATGAGCATCTGAAGAACTTCATCTATCAATACATTAATAAGAAATTAGTACATAACATGCAACATTTCCTATAAATATGATTGTAATGTAAACCCACACAATTACTTAAGAATTACGTAATTTGGGAGTAGTTTTTCAAGCTCTTAGAATATCTAATAATAAAAATAACTTAACCAAATAGGGCACGATTTATTAATTATAATTTTGAAGAATGTAGAAAAACGCAAAACAAAACAAACAAACTCAGTAAGAAAGATCCAAGATGAGAATTTATAAACATTTCTTGGACTGTCCATCACGAATGAAGCAATCAAAAATCAATTCAGTTTAGATGAGATGGATAATGCGAAAGGCAGTTTATTTAAGGGTGTAGGTATTTAAAAAGCAATGTACTTTCTCCAAAGTACCGTTTTGGTACATGAACTAAAAAGTGTTCCCTTCGATAGTTCGATGACATAAACTTTAAACAAGTGTTACAATATTCACATTTATGTGACGCGTCACATTTTGGAGTATGACACGTCACCCAAACGTGCATATGAACGCTTTTTGAAAGTATGTAACATTTAAGGGAACACTTCTTAGAGCGTTGGGCCTACGTGGTTGTGCATTGGGTGGCGTTATGGTACCGGCCCCCAATAAATTTCAACGCCGTTTGGTTCCAAGTTGATGTGGCAACGTGCAGCGAAACGGGATTTTTTTCCCCGTTTTTGGTGGGTATGTGAGTGTGTTGACAGTGTGTGTGTTGCAGCTGCAGGTGTGTGGGTTGCCAAAGAAAGAAGGTGCAAATTTAGTCCCTATGGAAATTTGCAGTTAGTTTAGTCCCTGTGGGGTTTTTTTTTTCTTTTTCTTTTTATTTTTTTTTCTTTTTTTCTTTTTATTTATTTATTTTTTTTATCATTTGAGTTGCAAAAGTTAAACAAAAAAGAAGTTTGTTAAATATAACTTGTAATTAAAATGTTATTTTATATTTTAATTTGATAATTGAAAATAGTTTGTTTAAATATATGAAAAAGGAAAAAAATGGTTCCCAGGTGTTAATGTGGTGTTGTGATAAGGGTGATTTTGAATGTTGGTGTAAAAATGTTAAAGCTAAGGTGACGATGATACGTCTATATTTTTTTTGTGTTACAGTACGAAAATTGTACTTTAGAAAAAGTTCATTGCTACTAGTATTTAATAACCTAAAGGGCAAATCGCATAAAAAGGTATCGAACTTATATCCAGTTTCAATTTAAGGTACTCATCTTATTTTTTTCTCAATTTAAGGTACCAAACTTTATTTTTGTTGCATGTTGGAAATATTTTACCAGTGAATACGGTTCCCGGTCATTTGCCTTTCTAAAAAAATTATCCAATACATGTGTCGTGAGGTGGCATATTGTATTCCAAGTTTTAATAAGAAAAAATCAACATCGTCTTTTTTTTTTCTTTATCTTCTTCAAAAACGCATCCAGGCAACAACTTTTATTTCTTAGTCTTCTTCACACACACAACCAAAATTATGCCTTTAACCCATGACCTTGCAACCAAACTTTAGTGATAATGGTTCAAACTACCAATGAGATGGTCAAGTACCGCAATAATAATTGTACCACAGTCCCCACACGTGTTCACATTATTGTCATTTCCATGATTCCATTTGGACGATATGTGATCGATGGTCCCCATGGGGACATGGGTGTGATAGGAAGGAAGATCATCATTGATAAGTAAGATGGATGGGGTGTTCACGGTAGTGGTACTTTAAGTTGTATGGGTGTTGCTCAGAAAAGGTTGGTGTCACAGAAAAGTAGGATCGCCGGAAAGGACAGGAAAGAGATAGTAACCGGCTAGCATTTTTTAAAGTGACTGGAAACTGGTTAATTGCCCGACATTGCAACTAAAACAAAGTTCGATACCTTAAATTGAGAAAAAATAAGATGAGTACCTTAAATTAGAATTGGACATAACTTCGATACCTTTTTATGCAATTTGCCCTAACCTAAACCATTGATTTATAGTGATGTTACAAGTGATGCTAACCAGGTGTAAATACTTTATAGAAAAACGTAAAACATTTTAAACCATAAAAACCTATTTAATAAGTATGGTTAGGGGAGCATACTGGAAGTTTGAGCTGTTAAATAAAAGCAATTAAGACAACAGCAACAATAACACTAAAAACATCAAATAATGACAATTAACACAGAAATGAACCTTACTTATCTTACACAGAAAACACGACAAAGAAGATCTTACTTGCTTGGATCCTGTGCAGACGATAATGTCAGAATTAACCGGTGCGTGTGCTCGTGTTGTAATATGATATATTAGAATATTAGATTAGATTGTTAAATGCCCTAGTTTGAAAGAGCTTGTGGCATATTTGGGCTTTTCATGGGCTCCTAGTTCTTTGGGCTTGCTGCTTTCAAACTAGGGGTGTTCATCGGTTCGGTTCTCGGTTAATCGTTTTATTCGGTTCGTATTGTTCGGTTAAAATATTTTTTTTGTCATAACCGAAAACTGTACCGAGATAGGTCAAAACCGAAAACTAAATTTTATACTTGAATTACACTATTTATATTTTTTTTAATTTAATTATATATATTTTTGGAAAAAAAATATTTCAAGCATAAAAAGTGTTTTTTATATTAGTATAAAATTTAATATACATTTTTATATATAAAATAATATAAATATATAAAAAAATACATATATTTATATAAATTCGGCTTTCGGTTCAGATAGCCAAACCAATATCCAACCCGAAAACCGAATTTTTAATTCTGTTCGGTTTGGTTTAGACAAATTCGGTTCGATTATAAGTTCGGCTCGGTTTTCTTCGATTCGGTTTGGTTCGGTTCGATTTTCGGTTTATTACCCGAACCATGAACACCCCTATTTCAAACTGTAAATTTAACACCAGCGAGTCTTGTCTAACAAGTAGACGACATAAAGTTAAACTTAAATCAATTTATTTTATGATAAGTATAATACACTTATTCTTTTTGATGAGTGTCTAAATACTCATCATTTTATACCAATTTGAACTGCCAAAACATCTAAAAACACTCAAATATGCATCATAATACTGAAATTATCCCAGAAGTGTGTTTTATATGTTTCAGATGCAAAATAATCAAAAACAGATACAAAACGTACAAAGTTTGCATAATTGGCAGTTTCAGTCTCTCAACTTTCAAAACTTGTCAAATCTAGTCCCTGGTTATTCTAAAAACATGAAAAACTCACCAAAGGTCCTTTTAAATCACAAAGTTACATATTTAGTCTTTTGGTGCAAAGTTTCACAAAATTACATGTTTAGTCCCTCAACTTTGCAGAATTGACAAAAATGGTCCTTGAGATATAAAAACTTTGAGAAAATAAATTTTGGCCCTTGTACTAATGTTATATGGCAGGAATGGTCCTATATTGGAAAGTTTGGCAAAGTTACATATTTGGTCCCTGAAGTTTCACATTTGGCAGAAAAGGTCCCTGGAAATTAATAAAGTGGAAAAGTCAACTATGGTCCTCATATTATTGAAACTTGGCAAGTTTTACCTTTGCAAGTACTTTTGGAAAGTTGTCAAAACCAACCCTTAAAAATCCAGAATTTACATAATTGGTCCTTGTGAAATATACAAACCAAACCGGATCCCTATTAATACCATAAGCCCAAAAATCCAATCCAAAAAAAAAAAAAAAAAAACACAATCTAGTCCATTTTACCTTGGCCAATTTCCCATATTAGCCCAAATAAACACCCCGTTATATAAACCTGGGCATTGACCCGCGTTGACCTCCATCATCCCCAACCCCCTCGTCACCTGCTTCACCACCATCCACCATCCACCCTCTCCACTTGCCTTCACCTTTCCACCTCATTACCCCCTCTATCACCCCCACAACCAAACCCCTTCCCCTGGTTTTGCACCAGGGGACTCCACGTGTCAAACCTACAACCTCTGAACCACCTACACCCTGCCAAACCATCCACCACCACCCATAGACCACCCCTACTTCTCAAATTGTCCCCCTCCACCATCATAAGTCACCTCAACAGCATTTAATGCATAAAAACGGCTGCAAGTTACCTCTATGGATTTTGGCGCCAAAAGTAGATTTGAATTGCTGTGATCAATTGATGGGATCCAAGGGCTCAAAATTAGTGGGATAAGATCAGAAGGTGTCACCAACCCTAATTGGAGCCTATAAAAGGAAAGAGAAGCAATGGAGAGAGTTACCTAGCATAATTTAGTTTTCTTAATTCGTAGCTTGTAATTTCACAATTCCAGTTTATGTTTTAATGTTCAAGTGTTGTTTCAAGTAATCTTAGTATGTATTGAACCTTTTTCATTAATCAATTTCAAGTTTCAAGTTAAATTTTCATATGTGCAATTTTTCATTCAAAAATCCAAATCTGCTTAAATGTTGTTGTTTGTTGTTGATATGGACTGAGTTAAGTCATTTAAGCTCCTAGAAAGCTTAACAAAGCTTTTAGATACCTTAAAACACAGTCTAGTATTAAAAATAAAAAAATACAAAAAAAAGTCAATAAAAGTCAAAGTTCATGATTCATGGTGATTCAAGTTGGAGCATAGTAAATTCTGGATGGCTATGGTTTAGTGGTTTCATGGGGAACCTATAAGTTGATTCTTTGGTCCTTATTCTAAGTTTTCAGCTTGGAACTCTTTTGTAAGCCCTTTGATCAATTTTTCTTACTCATTATATATGTTGATGATCATTGTTGTTATCTGTGTTTCCATGCTCTCTTTGTTCTAATTAATCATAATATTAAACAATTCAATTGCTTGTTTGTTGAAATCCATAGTTGCTAGAAATTTCATTTTCACAATTAAAAAACCATCTTTGTCATTTCTGAGTTTAAAGGTTGTGTTCTTACTGTTTCATGTGTATTTGATCTTTAATAATGATAATATAAGGATTGACAACAGAATTGAGGATCAAATCAATCATTTTCTTTGATAATCACAAAGTAGGTTTGTTAAGGTAGTGTTTGGATTTAAGTTGTATTGAGTGACTCAGTGAGTATTATTGCTCACTTAGTATTCTCACATCATACTCAAACTTATAGATCACCAAAAACAACAAAGTCTCAGTTAGATATAAGCCTAAAAGTCAAAATCACCAATTATTTGGCTTAAAATTCAACTGTGAAGAATTTAGAAAGGCATAAGCTTCATTTTATCTCACAAGTGCAAGTCATAGCTTAATTTAATCTCCATATAGCTTAAATAATCAATATCAGTCAAGAAATCAAGATCAAAGCTCACTTAAGTCAACTTAGAAGTAAAATCAAAAAGTCAAAGATTCATAGTGTTGAAGAAAACCAAATTTTCAAGGAATTTTCAAGAATTTTGTAGTGCTTTTCAGACCTTGAGCTTTTCACATCTTAAAGTCTCATACTTCATCTTTAAAAATCCATGGAGTGCTTATTTTTGTGATTTTTATTGAAGCTTATACAAGCTTGTTAAAAAGCCTGCAGGGTCAAAAGAAGGTTTGCACCAGGGCACCTTTTGGTTTTTGGTCAAATTTCCAACCCTCCTCCAGGACTCAAAACAAAACCCTAGGATCTGTACTTTAGCTTTTTAGAAAGTTTATTAGCTTATCTTTTAGGATTAGAAAGAAAATTTGATCTCAGTGCTTATTAGGATACCTTATTTAGCCTTTGTTATTTGTCTTATTTAGATTTGTACACTGAGTACTCAGTTTTAATCACCAATAATCCAAAGACCATAGCTGATTCCCCAGTGGGCCCCACCCTAACTTTCTTAGCTTATTGGAGAGCCCATAAGCTCTACTTGTTGGCTCAGGGTTTATTTCTAGTTTTTTAGCTTATTAGATAGGGCTGCTTGTAGCTTTTACCTTGTCCTACACCACTGTGTATACTAAGTGACTAGTATAGTTAAGCACTTTTCATAAGCTTCTAATAAGCTCACCAGTGATCCCCACTTGGTGAGCTTTGGCTTTTTGGAAACCTTACCAGCCCATCTTGCTACTCCAACAATCAATTTGGCCTTTTGAGCTTATTTCATAAGCTTATCTTGACCAAATAGTTCACTGCAAGGGGTGTTTGGAAATCAGTGTACTAGGATTTGCTTATTTGCTTATTGAGGCTTATGAGTATGCTTATTGGTGTCTTTTAGCTTACCCTCAGTATCCTTGAATTACTTGTAGCTTAAAATACCCTAGGTTTCCACTTTGTAGCTTATTCATAGCTTTTTGCTTTTAAAAATCTAAGTTTGGCTTATTTAAGCCATCTGTTAAGGAAATAAGCTCATACAGAGCTTATTTGGCTATTCTAAAAAGTTTTCCTTTTTTAAAGTTTCTTATTTTTGCTTATTTCATAGGTGTGTAAAAAGAAAATCAAAAAAAAAAAAAAAAAAAAAAAAAAAAAAAAAAAAAAGTTTGCAAAAATTTGGGTGTGTGTAGGAATCGACGCTGTGACCTCTTGGATAGTAACATGCATAAGTACACACACCCCTTCCAACAGCTCTGAGGCACCAGTTCCGTTTAAGTTTGCACAAACAATATATTTAAGGTAGTTTTGGTAGGTTTAGCTTATTTCCAACTTATTAGCTTATTCCAGCTTATCTGGATAAGCTGTTGACCCCAACTTATTTTTCCTAGGCTTTTTATTACTTAATCTACTTTCTGTAATTTTTTCATAATTTTTACTGTTCAAATAATATTTATTTTAATTAATACTAGTTTAATTAATAATTAAGTAATATTAGGTAATTAAATAGTTTTAATAATTTTTATTTAATAACAATATCTTTTTATATTTTTTAGAAGTTTTATAAACCATTAGGTATTTTTAGAAAATATGTTTCTGATTTCTACTGTTCATTTCCTAATTTCCTTAATTAAATTTATTTAATTAGATTTTAATTAATAAACAAGTAATTAATTAGTAAATTAGCCTAAATATAATTTTTAGAAACTTTTTATAATTTTTTAGGATTCCTGTGATGGATAATTAGTTTTATAAATTTTTTCATAATTTTCTAAGTCATTTTAGTATTATTAGTAATTTAAAATAGTTTAAATAGTTTAATTAAGATAATTAGTTTTTAATTAATAAAAAATCATAAAAAGACAAAAATATTTATTTTTATTTTTTTATACTTTCTTCAAGTTCATTTTAAGTTTTAGAATATAGTTTTGCAAATTTTTAGTTTAATTTGTAGTCTTTATCAATTTTTAGGTTAATTTAAATTAGTTTTAATTAAATAGTTAAATAGTTTTTAATTAAATAATTAATATTAAATAATTAAATAATCAAAATAATTTTCTTTTTAATTTAATTTTCTTTTAAGTTTAAGTTTATAGAATTTTCATTTTTAACCCCTATAGTTTATTTTTCCTTAAAACTCACCTTTTTTTCAGTACGCATACGTATTTGTTTACAATTCAGTTTATGTATATACATAGCTGTTTACTGTGCTTGTTTTATATTATTATCCAAATAATATCAGTAGTGTAAATCAAACCCACTTAATCTTTGGTTACTGTCCTCAGTACCATTTATTCCCAAAAACGTTTACAAATACAATTTCAATCTCATTGGGACTTAACGACCCGGGGATTTCCCTGTACTTCCACGGATTTTAAGACTTGACTTTTTCTCTCAGGTGGACCTATCAACTGCACACGTTTGACTGATTGGTTTGGGAGGAGTCACTTTTTCATAATTTTACGACGATCATTTTTTAAATGTATCAATTAAATCTTTAGGTCTAAATTTAGGTTCATATTTTAAACACACAAATGATTTTTCTAACACGACCTCCTATAAGAAAACTAGCGGATAGCCTCTTGTTTATCGCGTTATGGAGTTATTTGGTTTATCCGAGTAATTGTATTACACTTTATACGCAGTAAAAGTCTACAAGTGATTATAAAAGTCATTTCCACTATATCAAATTTAAAAATTATTTGCATCATTTTAAAACGTGAATTTACATATATACACCTTATGAAGTTTTGCATTAACTTGTTGGAATGATTAAGAACGGTTGACTTAAAAAAAGACATTGTGTTCTTGGTCAATAAATCACTATGATACTTAAATCACTGGTTACCCTTGTGCCATTGGGGTGGTGCTTTGGCAAAAAGTGCTGCTACATCAGCAAAACTCTCTATGATACCAGAAATTCTTTGGCATCATATTTTGTGCCATTACCCTTAACATTAGAAAATGTGGTACCGTTGGAGGGGGTTTTTTCTCAATTATTTAAACAAAAATATATTATTAAGTAAAAAGAAATTACAACATATATAATAATTTTTATAAAAAAGAAGTTGAACTTATATAACAAAATGTACTCTTTCGCTAGCCCAAACAAACCAAGTCCAATTTATTATTAAAAATAAATAAAAATAATAAAAATAATAAAAATAAAATAAAAATAAAAAAGTGTCATCTTCTTTCTGCGGCAAACACACACATTCTAATAACCAAAAAAAAAAAAAAAAAAAAAATCAATCTTCTTCCTTCTTCTGCAAACACACACAAAACATTGATTCTTCCATTTTAATAACCAAGAAAAAAAAATGGCGCTAGCTCATATCTATAATGTGAGGAGCTTTGACGCGAGCACCCGTACGGTACGCCATTGATTGGGGTGGGCTGGTAGAATGGCGCCACCCATCCAGCCAACCGTACCCCATGCTCTTAGAAAAGAGATAATTTACATATCAAAATTTTCTCGCATGCCTAGAAGCAAATCTTCGCCACTCATTGGTCTATTGAGAAAAAAAGGAGAATGATTAATATCTTTGTTAAAAATGCATTTACACTCATCTTTTTTTCTTATACTCTCTCCGTCTCAAAATTATTGTCAGGAGACAAGATGCAAATAGTTTAATAAAAGTGGACTCACTTTAGTTTTCAACCACTCAAAGAGAATATTCTCCTACTATATTCTCTAGTTTTTAATTAAAAAGGAAAGTGGACAATTATTTTGAGACATCTCTCAAAGAAAATATGAACAATAATTTTGAGATGAGGGAGTAACTTAAATATTTTATAAACCGTTAATCGTTAGACAAATAAATTATAATGTCGTGATGGGCATTTTATTGTCTTTGAATAAACAGACACTTTCACAACGAATTTATATTGAAAATATTTTCTGAAAGATCATACATTGTTTAATACTAGATGTGTACCGGTGGATAGCGATTGAATTTATAACGGTAAATAGTTATAGTTGAGATATTATAGTTAAATGTTTTGTGCAACGTTTAACAATTGACGTTGGCAAGTCTTCAATATCATCTTAGATGACAATAACATCATACTAGTTCTAATTTAACAAATTAAGATGAAAAAATGGATCGAGATTGAAATGAATTTATAAAAAGAAAAAATAGTTCATATCGGGTAATTCTAAAAACAACATTAGTTTTAGAAACATAAACTTTATTTAAGGCAATTATTTCAAAAACTATTTTTAGGGATTAAACATTTTTTAAGTTTTTTTTTTATTCTTTTTTAAGGAAAAACATTTTTGCATTATACGTAACAGTGATATGGTTGGTGCAAATAAGTATTTAGTCATAGGCTTTGTTTGGCGCGACGTTTATAAGGGCTTATAGGGGCTTAAGCTTTTAAAATAAGGTAGCTGATAAAATAAGTTTTATTTGTCACACAAACTTATGGGCTTATAGCTAGCCAAATTACTTAAATACCCTTCAAAATATAATGGATTATCACGCAAAAGCTGAAAGTATTTCTAAATTTAATTTAATGTATTTTTATACGATTTTACATTAATAAGCTTAAGCTCCAACTAGTCCGCCAAACTCCAGCTTTCGGCATATAATATAAGCTCCAGCCTCAACCCAACTCCAGCTTCGGTTCATCCAGCCCCAACCCATTTCGCCAAACATAGAGATACAGTTATAAATTTATAGCTAAGTGACTTTTATAATAGTACGTCACAGTTAAGTGGCAGCTATTTGGAAAATCACTATCGAACTTCTAATGCGTGAATAATGATAGAATAAATTCTGAGTGGTTAACAGTGCACTGCCTCATTGATCTCCTTATGTTCAAATTCCGTTGACCTCTTAACTTGAAACGATACCTGCATTTTTCGCGGAACAATACTTATCAACATGGACGGACCTTAGTGGAGACCGGGGAGGGCCACGGCCCCCTCAAAACTTTGAGGTTTTACTTATACTTACTTAAAAGAAATACAACTTTGGCCCTTTCAAATTAACTGATATATCACTCGGCCCTCCCAATAAATTCACTCAAATTCCGTCTATGCTTATCAATAACAAGCTCATCTCCTACTTTCGTTGAGGTTATATCCACATGTGATTGGTAAGAGGGCTGATGACTATCGTTCATTAGCCGACATTACCTTTGTGCCAACTTATAAAGATACTAATTTGTAAAAGTATTATACTTGGTAATCAGAAATATGATTTATCTTGGACATTCAAATATACCCTTGTGCTATAGAAGTCAATGTACAAATGGTTGCACATAAATGATACGTAGTATACTAAAAGTGATATCATAAGCTGTTTTAAGTTCAAACTATTGTTTTGTGTAGAGTCCAGAAGGATCAAAAGGATCACAAAAACAATTTAAATTGAAGTTGATCACGTGTTGAACATGACATCATGCAAGCTTTAGCCAAAGCTAGAACAAATGATGATTGTGAATTGAGAAGGATTCTTGATGAGGTTTCACCTAGAAACCTTTGAGAAGATGAAGAAACTTTTATCAGCTAAAGATGAAGAAATAACCAAGTTACGAGATGAAATTCAGGTTATATCTGCACACTGGAACCTTATTAACGATATGGAGTCCCAAGTATGTTTGTAATTTTGCGGGTGTTGATTGTTTTACTAAATTATAACTTAGATTTTTTTATTGAAATGATCCAAAACTTCCATATGACAGTTGGAGAAACATCGTAGAGCTGATCATGACTTGAAGAAAAGGGTTTTAAAACTGGAGTTTTGTCTTCATGAAGCTCATATATACTCAGGCGTGAAAGCGTCAAAGGGTAATACTACCTTTGTTTTTGGTTTGTTAGAATGGGTATATGTGACATGACAAGCTATTGAAGGCATACAGGATAATTTTTGCAGTATAAGCTTAAGAATGAAAAATATCATGGTGATTGATTTTTCTACTGATAAAGAAGCTAAAGATGTAGGTGTATGTTCACCGTTCAGAATAGATGTAGCATATATGTTCACTGGGCAGAAAAGTAGTTAGTTATGGTAAATTTCATTAGTTAGGGTCACTTTTACTTAAAAGATGAGAGATTTAGGAGGATAGAAGTGGTGTAACGGAATGAATCATTACATTTCTTCATCATCTTTGGCTGGCCTATAAAAATGTAGTGAACTTTTAAGGATTGTTTGGTAGGAATTAATGAGGAAATTGGCAAACAAAGATGAACCTGTTCTATTGATGCAAATTAGGAAATTCAGGAATGACATCGACTAGAAGTTTAGACATGTTTTCAGTTGCTATAGTCCCTTAAACATTGACCTGGTGCATAAATCTGAAGCGAAAGAGTACCATAAACATTTATGTAAATTGGAGCACTCACTTGAGTTGACGACGGCTTTATTTTCCATTGTTTAGTTTAGTCTTTCTCCTTGAAAATAGGTATCATGGGATTCATGGGGACTTAAAGCATATTGGAAACAATATCTCTACAATTAGTAAGCAAAACAACGTCAGTTGAGAGGACACACAACAACACCAATATGTGTTGTCATGAGTAACTATTTCTCTTACAAGACATGAAAAGGCAATCCAATAGCAGCTTGCAGGTTAGAATCATTAGGCTTGTGACAGTGCGTCTGAATTAATCGATCGAGAGGATCGATCGATTGATTTCCCAAATCGATCGAGCCACTGTGGGTGGCGTTTTTGAAATCGATCGCCGGACATAAGTTTGCAATATGGGTCGAGTTTTCAATCGATTTTGTACAAGAAAGAACATTCAACATTACCGTTTGGATTAAAAAAAAAAAAAAAAAAAAAACAAAACAAAAAAAAACAAAACAAAACAAAACAAAACAAACAAACAAACTTTTTTTTTTTTTTAAATTACCATTTTTCATCCTATAAATACCAACCTCAAACCCACATTCAAACACACAATTTCAATCACAATTGAAACAAATTATCATCAATATTCATTCACCATGTCCATGTCTACTTACGAGTATTTGTTTGGTTCTTCGTCTTCCGATGATGACGAAGAAGTTTTGAGTGAGTTTACGGAGTTTGCTTGGAACGCGTATCAAGCACATCAGCCAAAACCTACAAGAAGGTACATACCTAGGGATCATGTTGCTGCACACAATCGGTTAATGAATGCATACTTCGGCGAAACCCCGCTGCACGATGAAAGAACATTCCGTCGACGTTTCCGAATGAGC
This sequence comes from Artemisia argyi, assembly GCA_030686995.1. Taxonomy (NCBI): domain Eukaryota; kingdom Viridiplantae; phylum Streptophyta; class Magnoliopsida; order Asterales; family Asteraceae; genus Artemisia; species Artemisia argyi. The sequence goes on from CM060684.1 coordinate 128,580,221, forward strand.
CGAGAACTGTTCACACGAATTGTTCGAGAGGTAACCGATTATTCTACTTATTTTGAACAAACTAATGATTGTAGGGGTGTACCTGGTATTAGCCCATTGGTCAAGTGTACTGCGGCCATTCGTCAATTGGGATACGCGGCCATTCCAGATTCTCTTGACGAGAATCTGGCAATAGCCGTAACAACATCCCGTCAATGTCTCCGTAAGTTTTGCAAAGTTATCATGGAGTTATATGGTCCTGAGTATTTGCGAAAGCCCACGTATTCTGACCTTGAAAGATTATATGCTCATCACGAGCATAAGCATGGGTTTCCTGGGATGATGGGAAGCATTGATTGTACAAGTTAGGAGTGAGAGAATTGCTCGAACAGTTTGAGAGGTCAATATGCTAGAGGTGATCATGGGCCATATCCAATCATTTTATTGGAGGCGGTCGCTTCCCAAGATTTATGGATTTGGCATGCATTCTTTGGTGTTTCCGGTGCAAATAACGACATAAACGTTTTACGTCGTTCACCTGTCTTCAATAATATCATATTTGGAGAGGAGCAGACCTTGAATTCGAACAAACGATGTACAATACAAAAGGGGATATTATCTTACTGACGGGATATCATAAAAGACTATTGTACAATACAAAAGGGGATATTATCTTACTGACGGGATATTATCTTACTCACAATGGTCCGTTCTTATTAAGTCCATTTCAAATTCTATCACGGGTGATCATAAAAGACTATTGTACAAGAGGAAGCACGAAGCAGCAAAGAAAGATGTGGAACGGGCTTTTGGTGTGTTGAAGAGGAAGTGGAAAATGCTTAAAGTTCCGGCTCGAGGGTTTTTTAAAAGTGATCTCAAAGATATTATATATACATGTATCATATTACATAATATGATCATAAAAGACGACCAGCGAGCTGTATGTCCTACATGGTTTGAAGAGGAGGTCCACCAACCACACGATTCCTTAAATACATTTGAAGAATCTTTAGCAATTTCTCAGGAGCTCGAGAACGCAGCTACTCATCTAAACTTAAAATCTGATTTGGTCGAGCACATTTGGAGAAATAGTAGACATCATCATCTCACTCATGACGATGAATACGAAGATGAGGACGATGAGGACGAAGACGATGAAGAATTTTTGTGATGTTTAGTAATATTTACGTTTAATTTAGTATTGTAATGTTTTAATTCCGTATCGTTTCATTTATGTAAAAATGTTTAAAAAAAGAAAAAAAAAATGAAGATATGCAATATAGGTTACCACTGTGATGAGAGAGGTAAATATGAGTTGAGGAGAGAAAGCTGAGGTGGCAGCCGAAAAGATGATGCAATATGGGTCACCACTGTTTCAAGCCTTAGCAAGAACCACGGTGTATATAACAAATTTTCCTATTGATGCCCTTAAGATAAGATACAAAATACTAACTAAAATCCTAGCTACCGCAGGCTTTTTTAACTATTACTCCGTATAACTGATCACCTAGCTTCAATCATTTTTCTCAAACACATTTCCAGATAACTACTTTCATACTTGTTCATATCAAGATACACAAAATTCCCATTAATATTTTTGGGCAAGCTGAAATGGTCAGAGACTTGTTCTGCGGTCATGAGGAGTTTAATCCAGTTCTCCATCTTTATCAGACGAGTCCTGCCACAAGAACCAATTAGTAAGATTTATGGTATCAAATATGTGTGATGGCAATCGGTGACAAGATTGGCCAATGCAATCCCAAATTAGAGGCAAAATTGCATCACCCTATGCAGTAGCATTCTCAGTTGTAATCAAATTAAACGCCATTCTCCGTTGTAGTCAAATTAAACGCCAAGTGCAGTAGCGTTCTCAATTGTTGTCAAATTATATGCCATTTGGTAGCATATATATAGTCACATTTGGACTTCTTTATACCAACTAATACAATTGCATATTTGCGGTTAATATAAATTGGAATCCATAGCCGTAAGGGCTATGGTTAACGAGTTTAGGACATGCATATATGATTTGTAGATTAATAATAATCACCCATCCCTTACATATAAGTACTCTCAACAAACCTAATGTACCATTACTTTTTCATGCTTATCATTTCTTAAACATAGCCCTTAAGGCTATGTTTAACAAAACCCATATAAATTAAGAGTAAGTTTTATATTCAAAACCATGCATCACATGTAGGTTTTATGTTAGAATAATACATTTATACATGTAGTAGTCAAGTTTAACAACACTTTGCATGTACCTTAAAATATCTATGATTCCATCATTATAGATATTTTTAAGGTACATGCAAAGGATATGAATGAAATTGCCCCTTAGGCAATTTCATTATAGATATTTTTAAGGTACAAGTAGTATAGTTTTTAAAAACACTATAGCAGATTGTAATGACACTGCATAAACCATTTACAACTCAAAAGCTTAAAACCCACCCCAAATGTTTTTGATAGCATTTGCGAGGTTACCTGGAGGTCTGGTCTCATGGCATTGTTCACACCATCTAGATAGCCCTGCCAATGAATGAAAGAGTCAAGTCTTAAGTTCTCATCTGAATACGAAAGCAAAAATCATTTTTAACCTAGAAAATCTTTTGCTTTTAGATTTTTTTTTAATCAAAGTATAGTAGAGCATACAAGGTAAAAATGATGTCATACCTGCAACATTCCGGCAGCAGCAAGCTTGTCACTACTTCTTTTTGCCCTTTCTGGGTCAGGCTTGAAGGGATGCATAACACATTCCACGAGCTGTTACCATATGAAGCACATCAACCACTATATCGCATTAGTTACAACGTTCGAGAAGTTACTACTTGAGCTATATTCATTTAAGCAGCAAAGGTACAAGTAAGGCATGTATAACTGGTTTCTATTGATGATACAAATCAAAAGTGCACAAAAGAGTGATTCTACATAAACATAAATTAAAGTGCAAACCTTAGAGGTGAAGCCCTCTTCCCAATAGGTAAAATCAAGAGACTCAAGAATATTTGTCTTGCAAATATCATAGGTCAATCTTTGCACTTGAGTAGCCTAGCAGAATTGATGATAAAACAAAAAGATTATAATTTTTAAGTGAATGAAAGCAATTGAAGTTACAGTATGAACTGAAAACTTACATTTGTGTTCATCCTTCCTCTGTTATACGGGTACCCAACAACAAGCGCCAGACCAGAAAGTTTTGTTATCTACAAAACCAAAAGAAAAAGGATGTGCTTTCAGTTCACAAGAACATGCTTCCAAATTAAGGATAATGTTGTTCATTTTAAATAGAAAATAAATATACAGTTACATATCAGGGTTATAATTCAAAAAAAATCTATTGCAATTAGATGAGAGGAAGTTGAGTAACTTTGTCTAAATAAATGTAGAAATTGGCAAACTAACCAGATGTTGAAATTCTAGAGCCATCTCTTGCGCGTTGAAATCATTTCTCATTATAACACTGCAGCATACAAAAACCGACATTATTTTCTCATGCATATTACAATCAAGTACAAAACATCAATTTAAAAAGTAGGATGATGTTATAACAATACAGAAAGTAGTCAGAGCCAATAATCCCAATATAGGATATATTTATGCACGTCTAACTTCTACGTCTAAACAAGCCACTAATAAACACCGTTATCCGTATATCTTTATCATTATACAGTATAATAAACTATGACATGTCAGCAGATTAAAAAGCCTTTGCCAATTTGAGTCTGTGTTCTTCAGTTGGATTCAATCAGTTTTTGAGTTTGATAACTTAGATTACGAAACTGAATTGGGAATTTGTTTGGTTGCAGTACACTTGCTCATAGGGGACTAGGCCATACATTAATAATCAAATTATTGGCAGGATTGAGTCATTGCACATCCCTACCAGAATGTTCTCTTGCTAATGTGGGCATGTTATTACTAAAAAAGACTGACATGGTTCCTATCGTTTGTGTTATACATGACAAAGAGCTTTGGGTAATCACTACTTTATTAAGGTTAAATCATTGATGTGTGATAATTTAATATGTTTAATATCGTTGTTTGTGATCATTGGATTTTATTAGCGTAAGGCTTGATTTGATAATTTTATTGGTTATAAAGGACTAATAACCAATAGCTATTAAGAATACTTTGACCCAATAAAGTAAGAGCAATGTATTCAAGATTGCAGAAGTTTATGTATCAAGGAAATTCAGAGATACCAGTCAACCCTAAGTGAGTTCGTACTACATTATGGTTGTTTACTAAAGTGTGTGTTTCAATTCAAAAGGTTTTGAACCATGGTTGTTGAAGAGTTATGGAAGGATGATATACGACTAGCTAAAAAATATTATTTTGGAACAATGCATATACATATACACAACTGTAGATATGTTGAAATAACATTACTTTCGTGTTTATGATATAGATTGGTTCAAAATAGCCCCAAACATAAACTTCAGCAATCAAAAATAAAAAGGGCCTAAGAGAAGCAACTTTTTATTGAAAAATACAGTTAACTGTCTATATGATGTAGGACAATGAATCTGGATGGGTCAACCTGAGTCATTTATACTTTGAGCCATTTGTCTTTCTAGAACCCCATAAGACATTGTTTAACCCAGATTTGAACAAGTTTTTTGGTTGTAGCAAGCTCCAACTATACTAATGATGAATAAAATGAAAGGTAGCATATCTTAGAGACTGTAGCATAGCATGTGCACTATATGCTTCTCCAGTCCTTAAATTTTAATTTTTTAAGAAAGAATCCTAATATAGCAAATTTAACTATAATTATATTAAGGCTTGTTATACAGCTAAAGGCACAATTCAAATGGGCAAAATCTATTTCCACTCTCAACTACGCGGAGGCGCTTAATATTTGACTTTGGCATACAAGTTTCCAAGTTTTGTAACAAAGCCATCAGAAAGGTTGTTACAAATAAACTGATGCTACCGAGTAAAAAATGGCAATCAATGTCTACCAAATATACGTTGTTTCTACTTTAGCGTCGAAAGAATTGTACGCTTAAAGAATGAAGATTTTTATTATATCTGATCCATATTCAGAATTGTATTTACTATGTGCATACTTAAGAAAACATATGCTACGTAGTACTCAATAACTGATAGCTGCAAAGATTTTGTTTCCCTCACCCTTATATCATAAAGACTTATATAGTACATTGTTAAAAACAAGAAAAAGTAATAATTGTTGCAGTTGCAACTAGGCCATACCCATAAGGAGAAGCGCGTAGGAATTTCGAATCTGAAACCGCCACGCCAATATATGTGGTCCCAACATCAAGACCAATCAATCGTCCTGGTTTGGCAGATGTTAAGACATTCCGAAATAACAAAAGAGGGTCCAACTTCCTCTATCAATTCAATAATGAGAAATTAGTACATAACATACAGCACTTGCAATAAATATGACTGTATAAAAATTGCTTTGAATATCTGATAAACTGATCATAAAAGTTAACAACCCAAATGACAACTAAAATATCACCAACAATTCGAATCACACACTACCCTATGTTTCATGAATTTACTTGGGTACATTAAATGCACTTTTATACATATTTCTGGAAGACGATTCGACTTTTTGTTAAAAAAAAATGGATTTGATATAACTTATAAGTTAAAACACCTCATGTTACATGAGTTCACTTAGAAAGAAGACTTGCTTAACCACTATTAAAACTAATTTATCATAATAACTAAGTACTGCATAGGATTAAACACGAAACCTTTTGCTGAATTTCCAAAGCGTAAACTTAAAGTATTTTAATCTTACGGGCTTATATGTGGCTTATGAGTTTATTTGTTTTTCGGCGTATATTTCATAAGCCTCAATTTTCTGGCTTATTTTGAGACTTGCGGGCTTATATTAGTTTATAATGATATGATAAACTCATATAAGCCCATAAGTCTAAAAATAAGCCGGAAAATTGAGGCTTATTTGATATAAGCCAAAATCAAATAAGCTAATAAGCCCACATATAAGCTTAAACAAACACCCCCCATATGTTTCTATAGTGTGTTTGTTTAAGCTTATATATTTGGCTTATGACTTATGTGGTTTTCGACTTATGCTTCTGGTAAGCTCACTTTTTGGGCTTATTTTGAAACTTATATAAGCTAATTGTGACATGACATGATAAGCATATATAAGCTTAAACAAGCACCCCAAAAACCATCCCTAGCCAAAGTGAAATAAATGATCTTCAACACAAATTTAACAGATCCAAAAGTCAAAAATATTACAATCGAATGTTAATACCATATCTGAGGTCGCCCGAAAATGGAGGAATCTATGTGGCCGGAGATTGTGGTTGGATGCAATGTGGGTTTTGTTAAAGTTTAAAAAAAAAATATATATATATAAAAAAAAGAGAATTGCAAACTAAAGGGACGGATTTTGTAGTTTTGTTTTTATACGGAAAGCGGGAGATTGTGGAGGGCATTTGATTTTCTTAATTCAAATTTCAAAAAAATGTGGGCTTTGGGGGAAAAATCTTAGCTAACTTAACGGTAATAAAAATAGAGATAGACTTGCATTTTGCTAAACACAAGTACACAACCCTATGGGTTATGGGTTGTGTGCAGGGCTGATCAAACCACCCGAACAGACTGGACCGACCATATTTAATTCGGTCATCGGTCTCGGCTTTTGGCTAATTCGGTCTCGGTCTTGGTCGGTCCGGTCCGGTTCGGGACCGATGCTCAACCTTAGTTGTGTCTAAGCATTTCAATTTTATGAAAATGACAATTAATAAACTCATATAGTCCATAATTATATACTTTTAATCATTATAAAAGTGGTAAGTGATGTTAACTATAGAATGTTTACAACTGGCTTTAGGTTTTTATCTTTTTACTTTTCTAATAAGTTATGCCCAACTATCTATACTACTTATAAATCATTTATGCTTAAACTTAAAAAACTTTTTTTTTTTGGGGTTCCCGACTCATCATTGCGAGCCGACTAATTCCAGGGAGACTACGCTTTTGGATAGGCTGGAGTCGGCGCATGTAAACCTTGTGGTTCTTAATCTTAAAAATTAGTAAAGTGGTTCTTAAAATACCCTTATTGATACCCTTTATTGATTCTTAAACTTTAATCTTAAATGGCAACTTAGACAAATAATGTAAACTTAAAAAAATTCAACTACACGGTTTATAATTTTAATGGAGACTTTTTAATAGAAATAAAAGCTTTTCAATAAGACACAGATTTTAATTTCTAAGCACAGCTACATGGTTTATCAATTTTGAATGGAAAGTTTTTTCACATGAAATCTAATAATTAATAAAATAACTAAAAATTAAACCCATAAGTGTTGCATCAAGAATCACAAGTTCGCAAGTATAATTATTTGCCACTATATACTATTGCTTTGCGCGAGTATTCGTCCAGTAGTATATATGGATGGGTGAAAACGAGTTGGCCTATCTCGAGCCTATCAGAGCTCAAGTTCGGCTCGTTTATAACTAAAAAACTCAAGTTCGGGCTCGAGCTTGTTTCGAGCCTCATATTTTTAGCTCGAGCTCGACTAGTTGTTATAACTTGTTGAAAGGAATAAAAGCTCAAATGAAACTCGACTAGTTAAGCACAGTAAGCTCAAGCTCTTTTTTTTCAGTTCGTTTATACACACTTATACGTATAAAAAAATATTTAAATGTATATTTTAGTGCTCGTTTAAGCTTGTGAGCAAGGGCGGAGGGACATATATAGTTATGGGGGACGTGCCCACTGTAATATCTTCAACAAGTTCAACTTTTAGTGTAAAATTTTTTAGTTTATGGACTTTTAGGGTCCGCTTGGTTCAAAGTGAGAAAAAGGGAAAAAAAAAAGAAAGGGAATTCAAATGAATGAGTTAGGTGGGTAATCAATAATTTACCCCCCAATTTACTCTATAATGGTTGATTACCCACTTTGGGGTAATCAATCCCTTTGCACTCACTTACCAAGCACAATATAATTAGGGAGGTGAGCCCTTTTGAATACTTTACTCATTCCCCACCCCCTTAAACCCCCCACCAAGCACCCCTTATTAAATTTGCCCTCAGCCCATAAGGCAAATTGCCCTTAACCAATTTCTAAATCCAACGCAAGCCTTTTAAATGTATTTATTAATAGCCTTTAAACATAACAAATTACTATCATATCTATACTACTTATAATAGAGGAAGCACTCTCTCTCCAAAAAATTCAAATATATAAAAAATGATGCATGGTTTACAACACTTTAAAGCAAGCAATTTTCATAATGACAACAACCAAAGCATTGTGTACAACAAAAACTAGCATGAATCAAAATTAATACCACTTTCCTTAGAATTCTACATTAATAGCATTACTCCTACACCTAATATTACAATCATTTAAACACAATGTACAACCCTAATTCTACATTAATAGCATTAAAAACACCCCTACACCCAATATTACAATCATTTAAATATAATGTACAACCCTCATTCTACATTAATAGCATTAAAAACACCCTTACACCCAATATTACAATCATTTAAACACAATGTACAATCCTTCATCTTAACCTAGACATGAACCTGTGACCAAAACTCAACTCAATAAAACTCAACTCGATACACAAGGCTGTGAGCTCAAGCTCATGGCATCCCTTGTTTTTGCGACTCAATAACAACGACAACAACAAAAAGAAAGTAAATGATACCAAACAATTATTTAACTTCATATTTATTAGTTTTAATCTTTATTTAGTCAAAAACTCCTGAAAATTCATGTACTTATCCTCTACCATCGCTAGAACGACAAAAAGGGTGGTGGGTTTTCCTACCTTCGACCACCGGTATCAACAAAACGAGAGAGAGATGGTTTTGGTGATGAACACGAGCTGTGGTGGTGTTAAAATCGTGGTGTTGGGAGGTGTTTCTTGGAGCGTGATGTATGTCAAAATGATGGGGAGGTTGTAAGGAGTGTGGTGGTGGTGGTGGTGGCGGTGAGTTTAAGTGGCCAACGGTGGTGTTTGTTTGGCTGAAAAAACAACTGGAGAAGAAGAAGAAATAGGGTGCTGCTGGTTTGATAGAGAAAGGGTGTCAAACCCTAAGTGAAGGTATAATGAGATTTATATAGGAAAGTGCTTTGGACCGTATGTGAACCCTATTGCACCCTTATGGACTAAGATTGTAAATATATTCTAGGGTGGGAAGTGTTGTTTATCAAATCTTTTAGTATTTCGTTATCGAGGAAAATTTAGGTGTCGGAATGACTACCCGTGACATTTTTATTAATTTCATCGAAAAATTTTATTTCAGGGTACCCGCCGCTGCAACGCGCGGGTACCCTGCTATATAATGTTATAAGATAACAAATGCATCGTGAACTTGATGGTTTGGTCAACACTCTTTTATTGGCTATACTTTAAATTTTTAAAAGACGTAATAATCTTAACTTAATTTTTTCTAACCATACAATTTAGTAAGAATTATAAAATTCTACCAGTTATAATTCTCGCGCACGCGCGGGTTTTTTTTTTATTTTTAGAAATAATTATTTAAAAATTTTATTCTTATTGTTAATTGCATCTTATCTATATTTTTTGTATTTATCTCCTACTTGTGTTGTAGATAAATATAAAATAAATAATCTTTTTTTAAATATCTTATATATATTTTTTGTATTTATCTTCTATTTGTGTTATGGATAAATATAAAATATTATCTAATAAGAAAATAATCTTTTTTTTTAAATAAAATTATTATTAAATCAGGTATGAATTGATTTTTTTTAAATGCGAAATTATATAATAGATGTTCATAGTACTTGCGTTTACTCTATGGTACTATAATATCGTACGATCGTGATATTGATGGTGTTTTTTTTTTTTTTTTTTGGTTAGAGAAAAGCTACCTATTTAAACTACAACAATATTAATTTAGTATTTTTTTTTCTTACTTTGAGTGTCGTATATTCAAAGTTTAAATTTAATGGTAACTTTCTTAACACTTTTGATGGTAAGTTGGTCACTATTGAAGCGTAATTTGTAAATCATTAAATAATATTTTTAAATTATATGACTAAAATTATGAAAAGAAAAGTCTATTAAAAGAATGTAAAGTGCGAAAAATGTCCTTAAATTTTGCGAAAATTGCGAAAGATGTTCTCGAAAAAAAATTGCAAATATTGTCTCTAAACTTTCAATTTTCTGCGAGTTATGTCCTTTCCGCATTATTGTAGTCGCAAATTTAGTTTTTGGACTAACGCTCGTTAGGTATTCTCGTTAGTTAGTCGTCAGGAGCGTTGCACGTGAGGGTATTTTCGTCATTTCACTATTTACGTCATCAAATCTACCTGACAGGCCCACTAACAGACCTACCTTTGTGTTGAGGGACATTTTTTGCAATAAGGTTTTACTTATCTCATTCTTATATAACACGATTAAGCAATCACTATTACACACCCTTGAATCAACTATTATTGGCTTATTGCTCATCATGTTGTTCACCTGAAAAAAATGATTCTTTGCGTCTGTGGTCTTCAATGTGTAGTTAGAACTTCCTGGACTAACATGAATCCAGGTAGGCGGTTCTACTCATGCCCGACATACGTAAGTTTGACTCTTGATCAAACAATAATAATGTAACATTTTACAATTTGCCTACGTTTTCTTCTTTTTAATTACATTTCTTTCCTTTTACAGAATTTAAGCTGTCCCTTCCTCGGTTGGGTGGATCCACCGATGTACGACTGATCTTCAAACATGTAACACCCCCAAAATTTGATACAGCGGAAGACTCAACAAGCTTTCGGGGTGCTACAGGGATTGGTATCCAACACAAGACAATATAGAACGAGATAAAGTAAACATAATAAAAACACAACCAAAACGGGGTTTTAAAGTTTACATTTATCCCAACATCATTCAGAGTCAGGCCCAAAATAAAATAACAGTAGGTCCAAATTTAGTTATCAGAGTTTAGAAAAATAGATCCATAAACCGTGAGCCTTGGCCGAGCCTTCCATTCCAAGCATGCATCTCAACACTTAATTACCTGAGAAAACGTGCTAAAAGTCAGCTTTCGCTGGTGAGATCATAGGTTTAAGTTCATCTAACAATATAGTGGACATATACGCAAAACGCTTGCTAGCTAGACTAAGGATTCGCTAAAAGCATGCGAATACCCTCCGCTCCAACATAACACACGGATACGCTCCGTACTAACATAGATATTCGGGTAACCCCCGCAATACCAATAAATACTCGGATAACCTCCGAAGTATTAATAACCTATAGGTGCACACTATAGTATCTAAATAAGTCAACCTTGAATAGTACACACAACATATATGTGACTAAAGCTGACAATTCCAAATAACCAAATAAGCCAACCTTGAATAGTACACACAACCTATATGTGACTAAAGCTGACAATAGATCCTAGTCCATACGCATAGCAAGTTTAGAAAGAATATAAAAGCGATAATAGTCCACATAAAATAATTTGCACGTTTCTCACCCCAAGTATTGAAAACATAGTTCAAGAGTAAAAAGTGGGGCTATGACTCACCTCAAGTCCAGAAAATAGCAAGAAGAAGTCGGTAGAAATAAGATGTATAGTAACTCACGAAACAGCAACTACGGACTTGGCACGACCTAACAATATTAACTCTTTCAGAAATCATTTCCTCAAATTTATAATATTCCCAAACCCAGACGAGAATCCGTTTTATTTCCGAAAATCCATTTCGTATTAGTTTGGTGTATTTGCGTTTGGTATCCATACGGGTGGTGGGTCGACTCAAAACAAACCAAAAAGATCACATAAAGAATAATAAAATAAACTATGGATCTAATATTAGCCCAATATATCATTTAAATAAATCGCCGAAGTTTATCTAATCCGTCGATTTGATAATCCTCATATTTATTTACGTAACATACCGTTCCAAGATTACACCCAACCTAAAGCACATAGCACATAATTACTATATAGTACATATCATAGTTTAATAAATTCCTCATATATATCGTCAAATTGGCCAGATTTCCCGATATATACACTCGCAATTTATCACACTTTACATATGCTACACCTATGGGCGTCGTAGGATACGATGCCCATTAATATATTCATTTCATATAACCAAATAACCCGGTTCAACCTTACGGTTAAGTGGTTATTTAGTTATAGAAAGCGTTTATATTAATCGTCATATATCCGTGACAACACGAACGTCACAAATAATAACTTACCTGGACTCGAGTGACAACGACTCCGCATAACTCGATAAGTTTACCCGTTATATATACAAAATGACGTTTTATTATATATTTAATAATTGTCGGGAGTTTCCCGTTTTATACACATTTTTATAATAATAATACGTTCAATAATATTACGCCACTTTCGTAGCCTAATATATATCTAATTGTATTATTTATAATATGACTCGTGATTATTATTATTATTAATATGCGCGCCTATATAATTATATATACGTTATTCACGTCTATATATTCATATAAACGTTTATATTATCAATAATTGTTATTACGAGTTTTATTATTTACATTTCAATTTTAATAGTTATCGAGTCATACGAAATGGTCACATGTCCGAGTCATGACTCTCGGCTCATTGTCCAAGTCCAATATAATAAGTAAAAGTCATAAAACAATACATCTCCGTCCAAACAATCCCAATCCACGTGCTACAACATGAGGGTCCGACTACGGCACCCGACTAACCTATCTCCGTCAATCTAATGACCGTCTCACAATCGGTCCCCAATCACACTTTTCGTCAACAACTCCTCAAAACCAATATCCATTGTCGAGACCAAATGTGGTCTCGACCCACAAGTATTCGGCCAACATCATACAACCAAAGCCAAATCCAAAACCAATACAAGTTACAAGTAAATAATTATAAGCAAGTCACATTTGGGATGGTTTACCAAGCCAATCCCGGGTCTATACGACTCGAATGAGTCTCGGCTCTAAACCACGAATCACACGGACTCGAGTCAAACATACAAGTAATCAAATAAACTCCCACGAGCACAACAAATCTAGCCATTCGACCCATATGGTCTTCGGCAACAACAATAATAATGCGGCTATGAGCCGCGACCCACAAGGGTCGAACCACAGAAAATACGAGCCCATGGCTCGAGTCACGACCAAACGAGAACCCCATATGGGTCTCGACTTGGTTATACGAGCAACCATAGGTAACCCCGAGACCTCATGGGTCTCGGTTAGGCTCGGATCGAAAATCAAGCCCTCGACATCAACCAAACTACCACAACCAATTATCAAAGCTCCTCCAAATGCTCGAAACAAAATAAGCCGAGAGCATAGGCTCTCGGTTTCGGGTCGACCACCTCAAAATCCAAAAACCCGGATACCAAACATGATTTTTGTTATCAAAACATAGATTTCCAACCAAAATATCTCGATTCCCATCAAAATCATCCGTGTAGCCACGGATTGGTCACCATATCGAGGTACCCAAGGTACCTACACGAGTTCACTCACCTTCTTGGACCTCCAAACGTATAGATCTTGTAAAAATAACAAAAACTCGAACGGATCTTTAAAGATTTGGTGATGTTAATGGTGGTTTTAGGGTGTGTATGATATACCAAATGAAAGAGGGTGAAATAAGGAGTAATATGGTGGTGTTCGTTTTACACGGTGGTCGGCGTAGTGGCGGTGGTGGCCGGTTAAGGTGTTCGGCGGCTAGGGTTAGAAAAAGGGAGGTGATGAGGGAGGTGAGAGAGATGTGAAAAGTGGTGAGTGTTTGTGTGTGTGGGTGAACCGAACCAAAGGGACCCTTTTTGTTAACTCTTCTTTCTTTTTTTTTCTTTTTTTTTGTTAATAATAATAATAATAATAATAATAATAATAATAATAATAATAATAATAATAATAATAATAATAATAATAATAATAATAATAATAATAATAGTAATAATAATATTATTACGGTGTGGAGCGGGTAACGTGGGTAAATGTAAAGACATGTGGCCCGAACCCGAACTCATTTCAAACTTCAATATCTCTCGAAAAACATCTCGTAAATAATTAAAATGTAGTCGGACTCGTAAGACGAATCATAAAATTTTCGTTAGGTAATCCTAGTGCCAGAGTCAACGTAGTACCAAGTGAGAATTCAAGTATACATCACCGAGCATTAAATCAAAAATGAATTATGAACATAATTCACGAATTTCATAACGTCTTTAATTAAAAATATCCATAAAATAGGTCTTACAAGTTCGTTGTGAAATAAAATTTCAAATAAAAATTATAAACGAACTTTAATCGTAATGCGGGTTTTTAAAATAGCTCCCTAAACTGCCGGTTGTCACATCCTCCCAGTCTCAGAAGGAAACCCGTCCCGGGTTTCACTCGGAAAAATTCATCTACGAAGTGAAAAGCTTCGGATATCTCTTCCTGAACTCGTCCTCACGTTCCCACGTAAATTCTGGTCCATGTCGGGAATTCCAACGAACCTTGACGAGCGGAATGCGACTTCGCTTGAGTCGTTTAACTTCACGATCTAAAATCTCAATTGGTTCTTCCACGAAATTCAGTTTCTCATCGACACGAATATCCCTCATTGGAATGACGGGCATTTCATCGGAAAGACATTTCTTCAAGTTACTAACATAGAACACGTCGTGAACTTTACTCAGTTCATGTGGTAATTCCAACCTATAAGCCACGGGCCCAATTCTTTCTAAGATCAAGAATGGTCCAATGTAGCGTGGGTTGAGTTTACCACGTTTCCCGAAACGTATTACACCTTTCCAAGGCGAGACTTTCAGCATTACTTTGTCTCCAACCTGGAACTCTAAAGGTTTACGTCTCTGATCGGCGTAGCTCTTCTGCCTATCTCTGGCTGCTTGCAATCGATCACGAATCTGAGCTACTTTCTCAGTAGTTTCCAAAATCAGTTCAGGGCCTGTGAGTTGGCTATCTCCAACTTCTGCCCAACCAATAGGCGAACGACACTTTCTGCCATACAAAGCTTCGAATGGTGCAGCCTTAAGACTTGTGTCGTAGCTATTATTATAGGAGAATTCCGCAAGGGGTAAATACTTCTCCCAGCCTTTACCAAAGTCTATGATGCATGCACGAAGCATATCCTCTAACGTCTGAATGGTCCTCTCACTTTGACCATCGGTTTGGGGATGATATGCAGTACTCATATCAAGCCTTGTCCCCAAAGCCGTTTGAAGTGATCGCCACAAAGCTGACGTAAAACGACTATCACGATCCGAAATAATAGATATCGGGACTCCATGACGCGAAATAATTTCCTTCACATATAACCTCGCAAGCTTATCCACACTATCATCTTCGCTAATAGCTAAGAAATGTGCAGACTTTGTCAGACGATCCACAATTACCCAGATAGCGTCACAACCGCTAGCTGTCCTCGGTAATTTGGTAATGAAGTCCTTAGTAATCCGCTCCCATTTCCAGACTGGAAGTTCTGGTTGCGTTAGTAATCCTGACGATCTCTGGTGTTCAGCTTTAACCTTAGCACATGTCAAGCACTTACTAACGTACGATGCTATATCTGCCTTCATATTTGGCCACCAATAGAACTTCTTAAGATCCTGGTACATTTTATCGGACCCAGGATGAATGGAGTACCTTGACTTATGCGACTCATGCATAATCAACTCCCGAATTCCTCCATGCAAAGGTACCCAAATCCGATTTCCAAAACATAATAATCCATCAGAACGCTTAACAAATCCTTTCTCATTATCAGCCATCCCAAATTATATCTTCGCAGATCTATTTTCTGCCTTCAACGCTTCCGTTTGAGCTTCAAGTATTTGAGACGGTAATGGCGATACGATAGTCATTCCCAATGACCTAACTCGTAACGGCGGTACTCTTTCCTTTCGACTAAGAGCATCAGCAACAACGTTTGCTTTACCAGGGTGGTAGCGAATTTCACAATCATAATCGCTTAGCAACTCGATCCAACGTCGCTGTCTCATATTGAGCTCTTTTTTATTCAAGATGTGTTGTAGACTTTTATGGTCAGTAAACACAACACACTTTGTTCCGTGCAAGTAATGTCTCCATATTCGTAAAGCGAAAACCACAGCACCTAGCTCCAAATCATGGGTAGTGTAGTTTTTCTCATGCTTTTTGAGCTGTCGTGAAGCATAAGCTATCACCTTCTCTCGTTGCATTAACACGGCTCCCAATCCTTTATGTGAGGCATCACAATAGACGGCGAAATCCTCGTTACCTTCCGGTAACGCTAAGATAGGAGCACTACACAACATTTTCTTAAGTAATTGAAACGCTTCCTCTTCTTTATCTCCCCATTCATACGTAACACTCTTTTGAGTCAATTTGGTCAATGGTTTAGCTATCTTCGAAAATCCCTCAACGAATCTTCGGTAATAACCAGCTAAACCCAAAAATTGACGAACTTCGGTTGGGGTTGTAGGTGCAGCCCAATCTTTTATCGCCTCAATCTTAGCAGGATCCACATGGACTCCTTGTCTATCAATCACATGACCCAAAAATTGTACCGTCGGAATCCAAAATTCGCATTTCGAAAACTTGGCATAAAGTTTCTCCTTCCTGAGCAATTCCAAAATGAGTCTTAGATGCTCCTCATGCTCTTTCTCACTCTTTGAATAAATTAGAATGTCATCGATGAATACAATCACGAACTTATCCAAGTAAGGCTTACACACCCGATTCATGAGATCCATGAATATTGCCGGTGCGTTAGTCAACCCAAACGGCATCACCTGAAACTCGTAATGCCCGTAACGGGTTCTGAAAGCCGTTTTCGGAATATCTTCCTCACGAACTCGAAGTTGATGATATTCCGATCTCAAATCGATCTTCGAATACACACTCGATCCTTGAAGTTGATCGAACAGGTCGTCGATCCTAGGTAACGGGTATCGATTCTTCACCGTTAGCTTATTCAACTCTCTATAATCAATACACATACGAAACGATCCATCCTTCTTCTTCACAAATAAGACTAGGGCTCCCCAAGGTGAAGAACTTGGTCTTATGAATCCTTTTTCGGCTAACTCCGCCAATTGTTTCGACAACTCTTCTAGTTCGGTAGGTGCAAGACGATAAGGCGCTCGTGCTACAGGTGCAGCACCAGGTATCAACTCAATCTGAAACTCCACTTGTCTAGTCGGCGGGATTCCCGGCAAATCATCGGGAAACACATCAGGAAAATCACGAACTATAGGCACATCTCCAATGCACCTTTCCTTTTTCTTCGTCTCTCCCTTCTTAGAAATTTGGGCTAAGAAAAGGTAACATCCCTTCTCCATTAGCTTCGGTAACTTTGTGCAAGATATAACTGCTAATCGGGATGGGCTCCTAGAATCCTTTCGGTCTCCTAATATGTTTAGGACTTCCTTTCCGTATGGTACACGCACGATCTTCTCGTCGCAAAGTATGTGAGCACGATACTTCGACAACCAATCCATACCAATGATGACATCAAAACTCCCTAACGTGACGGGTAGAAGATCTATGTTGAAAGGGTGGTTCAAGAAATTTAACGTACAACCGCGAATGATGGTATTTATCCTTTCTATGTTTCCATTTGCTAACTCAATATCATATCCAATTCCTAA
Organism: Artemisia argyi; assembly: GCA_030686995.1. Taxonomy (NCBI): domain Eukaryota; kingdom Viridiplantae; phylum Streptophyta; class Magnoliopsida; order Asterales; family Asteraceae; genus Artemisia; species Artemisia argyi. The sequence goes on from CM060684.1 coordinate 128,597,832, forward strand.
GGCCATCGGGGGTTTCTCTAGTAAGGGTGCAAACGTAGTGGACACAAAACTCCTATCGGCACCAGTATCAAATAGTATGGAAGCATAACGATTATTGAGAAGGAACGTACCAGTAACGACGTTCGGATCTTCTCCTCTCTCGTTCCCGAGTGCATACACTCTTCCCTGAGCAGCTCCAGCTTCCACACGTTGGTCCCCATTATCTTGTCGTCCACGGTTTCCTCCAGCTCCACGGTTTCCATAATTGTACCCATTACCACCCGAGCCTTAATTTCCACGGTTCCGCGATTCTCTACACTCATTCCTATAGTGTCCCTTATTTCCACACCCATAAAAAGTAACATCTGCCTTATTTCTCATCTCAGGAGCAGCTTGAACCATAGCAAGAGGTCGGGATCTACAATCCCTAGCTGTGTGTCCTTTCTTTGAGCAATTCTGGCATTTCACACTACACCATCCAGTATGATGCTGGTGGCAACGATCACACTTGGGTGCATCACCGTTCTGATTCTTCTTATCTCCATTCCCAATAGCATAAGCCTTAGCTTGTCTCTTGCTTCGGTGATCATTACTCTTAGAGTGACGGTCTCTCTTTCTTTTTCCATTCTTCTCCTTATCAACTTCTTCTAATTCCAACGAATCCATAAGTTGTTGAGCAATTATGATTACCTCATGGATGTTTGCAGGCCTAGCAGAAATCATATCATTTCTCGTAGCTACAGGCAACCCATCAGTATACCTCTCGATCTTTTGAGTCTCAGTTTTCACCATATCTGGGCACAACAAGGCTAATTCCTGGTAACGACGATTGTAAGTCGCCATATCATTACCTTTCACCTTGTGGTTCCAAAACTCAATCTCTAGCTTCTTGACCTCATTCCTTGGGCAATAAGTCTGAATCAACAAAGACTTAAATTGCTCCCAAGTCATGGCATAAGCTACTTCAATCCCAACTGCATTTCGGTAGTTGTTCCACCAAGTCAAAGCTTCATCCTTAAAAGTAAAAGAAGCAAACTTTACCTTCGCATTTTCCGCACAACCACTGACATTGAACACAGACTCAGTCTTCTCAATCCATCTGACTAAGTAAACCACTCCTTCAGTTCCACCAAACTCAATGGGTCCACAAATCTTGAACTCCTTGTATTGACATCCATTAGCACGAACAGGTGGAAAAGTTCCGGCAGAATTGTTGGAATGATTTGACTCAGCTAGTAGTTCAGCAACTCTTTGCTCCACAAGTTGATTGATCATTGCTTGATCCACAGTAGGTTCATTAAGTGGAACATGACCATTGTCTTCCTGAACATCAACATTTTGATTCCTGTTGTTGCGGTTAGTGGTGTCCAGGTTGTCAGGAGTAAGGGTTTCAACATTTCGAGTAGGTCGACGTCCTCGGCGAACAGGAGTAGTCACAGCAGGACCAGTTCTGGTAGACCTAACAGGGTTTCGACGTGGTGCCATTGATCTGTAACATCACACAAGTTCATGAGTCTCCAATAGAACTTATCGATATGCTCAACAAAACATTTCAATGAAACCAATCATGGAAAGAATAGCAACAATACACCACGTAACATCAATAAAGCGAATAAGGACTCGATTTCCATAACACCCAAAATCACATAATACCATATACTAATAACCATCAACCATACAATAGCGATCTAACATCGTTCCAACTAACAGATAACACAAAACATACTAATCGTTCCAAAAGAGACGAATATTGAGCAAAATACATCAAAATATGATAAATAGCTTTTCTAACCGAATACTCCTCGGTTAAGAAAGCAACAAGACAACATAATCCAAACAACTAGCCACGCGGCTGGCGGAGGCTCCTCAACTCCTGCCTCAAGCCATCAAGATCCCTCCATAACGATCCTAGCTCCACGCTATGGGTGTCTCGGTCTCTCTTGAGGTCAGCCACCTCCTTCTCTAGCTCGGCATTCCTTTGTCATAGCTTGCGGTCGGCCTCACGAGCAGTAACAAATCCTCGCTGCAAACTATCGATATGCTCGTGGACATCCATCAAAACTCTCCTCAACTCAGTAGTCCTGCCCACAACGACAGTCAAGTCAACTCTCAAATCCGCTAAAAACTCTCCAATAACTCTCTCAAGTCGATCAGATACACGTGCAACTCTCTCACTAAGCTCAGTAATCCGAGCCCACAACCTGCCAATCTCACCCAACTCTGCATGCTCAGCAGAAATCTCAGAAGATGCATCCGACTCAACGGGACTACCAGGTGTCAACTCAAACAAGAACGGATGATCAGGTGAATCAGGCTCAATCGGGTGTACAGGTGAATCAGGCTCCTCAGCCTGAGCTGGTGGTAATAACTCATCATCATCATCATCAGGCATCTCATCCTCCTGAGGGTCATCCTCCTCCTCAGGGTCATCATCATCACCCTGCTCAGCCTCCTGAGGGTCATCCTCCTCAGGGTCATCAGCCTCATCCTCACCCTCGTACTCCTCCTCCTCATCGGAAGAGTACCTCATCACTCGTCGTCTCCTACTAGGTGAACCATGTGGAGATGTAGTAGGTGATCTAGGACGACGACGCAATGATGTGGGTGGCGCCTCAGACAGAAGAGAATGAGCATCAATCTGTAAAGGTGATGGAGTAGGGCGTACCGACATGCGCGCCGTAGCTCGGTGGGCAAAGCCCGGTGCCACACGAGCCAAAGCCTGATGAAGAGTAAGCTGCCTCGATGTACCAGGGAGCCCTAGAGAAGATGAGGGTCCCTGCGTAGATGCAGCAGGTAGTGCTGAAGTAGAAGCTGCCTGTGATACAGTAGCTGAAGACATGGCCATCTGGTAAGGGTCATCAGATGCCATAGTGAACTGTGCAGGTAAAACCGGTGCAGTAAGAATATCCTCGACGACATCGGGCATATGGGAGGCCATGGTCTGTGACAACGGCGTAGGGTGGGTGTAAGTGTTTCAAAAACAACTAAATCACAACTCATAATACCATACCAAATATACTCATCAAATAGTTCCATCATATAATTTCAATAAAAAGAATTTCAAACACCGCATTACTAAAATGTTTGTAAAACATATAGACCATATAATTCCTCGAAAACGCCATCTTATTACTAAAATCCACAAACCTCAAATCATCTCAATAAATCCCAAATCTAACAATCATCTCAAATATCTCATAATACCTCAAATAATAGAAGATGCTTCGGCTTGGCGGGCTGGCGGGCGGTGGTCAAGGATCATTTTCTATAAAAATACGGTTATAGTTTAGGCGTTTATTTACCTAGTTCTCTATAACCTTGGCTCTGATACCAATCTGTAACACCCCCAAAATTTGATACAGTGGAAGACTCAACAAGCTTTCGGGGTGCTACGGGGATTGGTATCCAACACAAGACAATATAGAACGAGATAAAGTAAACATAATAAAAACACAACCAAAATGGGGTTTTAAAGTTTACATTTATCCCAACATCATTCAGAGTCAGGCCCAAAATAAAATAACAGTAGGTCCAAATTTAGTTATCAGAGTTTAGAAAAATAGATCCATAAACCGTGAGCCTTGGCCGAGCCTTCCATTCCAAGCATGCATCTCAACACTTAATTACCTGAGAAAACCTGCTAAAAGTCAGCTTTCGCTGGTGAGATCATAGGTTTAAGTTCATCTAACAATATAGTGGACATATAAGCAAAACGCTTGCTAGCTAGACTAAGGATTCGCTAAAAGCCTGCGGATACCCTCCGCTCCAACATAACACACGGATACCTTCCGTACTAACATAGATATTCGGGTAACCCCCGCAATACCAATAAATACTCGGATAACCTCCGAAGTATTAATAACCTATAGGTGCACACTATAGTATCTAAATAAGTCAACCTTGAATAGTACACACAACATATATGTGACTAAAGCTGACAATTCCAAATAACCAAATAAGCCAACCTTGAATAGTACACACAACCTATATGTGACTAAAGCTGACAATAGATTCTAGTCCATACGCATAGCAAGTTTAGAAAGAATATAAAAGCGATAATAGTCCACATAAAATAATTTGCACGTTTCTCACCCCAAGTATTGAAAACATAGTTCAAGAGTAAAAAGTGGGGCTATGACTCACCTCAAGTCCAGAAAATAGCAAGAAGAAGTCGATAGAAATAAGATGTATAGTAACTCACGAAACAGCAACTACGGACTTGGCACGACCTAACAATATTAACTCTTTCAGAAATCATTTCCTCAAATTTATAATATTCCCAAACCCGGACGAGAATCCGTTTTATTTCCGAAAATCCATTTCGTATTAGTTTGGTGTATTTGCGTTTGGTATCCATACGGGTGGTGGGTTGACTCAAAACAAACCAAAAAGATCACATAAAGAATAATAAAATAAACTATGGATCTAATATTAGCCCAATATATCATTTAAATAAATCGCCGAAGTTTATCTAATCCGTCGATTTGATAATCCTCATATTTATTTACGTAACATACCGTTCCAAGTTTACACCCAACCTAAAGCACATAGCACATAATTACTATATAGTACATATCATATTTTAATAAATTCCTCATATATATCGTCAAATTGGCCAGATTTCCCGATATATACACTCGCAATTTATCACACTTTACATATACTACACCTATGGGCGTCGCAGGATACGATGCCCATTAATATATTCATTTCATATAACCAAATAACCCGGTTCAACCTTACGGTTAAGTGGTTATTTAGTTATAGAAAGCGTTTATATTAATCGTCATATATCCGTGACAACACGAACGTCACAAATAATAACTTACCTGGACTCGAGTGACAACGACTCCGCATAACTCGATAAGTTTACCCGTTATATATACAAAATGATGTTTTATTAAATATTTAATAATTTTCGGGAGTTTCCCGTTTTATACACATTTTTATAATAATAATACGTTCAATAATATTACGCCACTTTCGTAGCCTAATATATATCTAATTGTATTATTTATAATATGACTCGTGATTATTATTATTATTAATATACGCGCCTATATAATTATATATACGTTATTCACGTCTATATATTCATATAAACGTTTATATTATCAATAATTATTATTACGAGTTTTATTATTTACATTTCAATTTTAATAGTTATCGAGTCATACGAAATGGTCACATGTCCGAGTCATGACTCTCGGCTCATTGTCCAAGTCCAATATAATAAGTAAAAGTCATAAAACAATACATCTCCGTCCAAACAATCCCAATCCACGTGCTACAACATGAGGGTCCGACTACGGCACCCGACTAACCTATCCCCGTCAATCTAATGACCGTCTCACAATCGGTCCCCAATCACACTTTTCGTCAACAACTCCTCAAAACCAATATCCATTGTCGAGACCAAATGTGGTCTCGACCCACAAGTATTCGGCCAACATCATACAACCAAAGCCAAATCCAAATCCAAAACCAATACAAGTTACAAGTAAATAATTATAAGCAAGTCACATTTGGGATGGTTTACCAAGCCAATCCCGGGTCTATACGAATCGAATGAGTCTCGGCTCTAAACCACGAGTAACACGGACTCGAGTCAAACATACAAGTAATCAAATAAACTCCCACGAGCACAACAAATCTAGCCATTCGACCCATATGGTCTTCGGCAACAACAATAATAATGCGGCTATGAGCCGCGACCCACAAGGGTCGAACCACAGAAAATACGAGCCCATGGCTCGAGTCACGACCAAACGAGAACCCCATATGGGTCTCGACTTGGTTATACGAGCAACCATAGGTAACCCCGAGACCTCATGGGTCTCGGTTAGGCTCGGATCGAAAATCAAGCCCTCGACATCAACCAAACTACCACAACCAATGATCAAAGCTCCTCCAAATGCTCGAAACAAAATAAGCCGAGAGCATAGGCTCTCGGTTTCGGGTCGACCACCTCAAAATCCAAAAACCCGGATACCAAACATGATTTTTGTTATCAAAACATAGATTTCCAACCAAAATATCTTGATTCCCATCAAAATCATCCGTGTAGCCACGGATTGGTCACCATATCGAGGTACCCAAGGTACCTACACGAGTTCACTCACCTTCTTGGACCTCCAAACGTATAGATCTTGTAAAAATAACAAAAACTCGAACGGATCTTTAAAGATTTGGTGATGTTAATGGTGGTTTTAGGGTGTGTATGATATACCAAATGAAAGAGGGTGAAATAAGGAGTAATATGGTGGTGTTCGTTTTACACGGTGGTCGGCGTAGTGGCGGTGGTGGCCGGTTAAGGTGTTCGGCGGCTAGGGTTAGAAAAAGGGAGGTGATGAGGGAGGTGAGAGAGATGTGAAAAGTGGTGAGTGTTTGTGTGTGTGGGTGAACCGAACCAAAGGGACCCTTTTTGTTAACTCTTCTTTCTTTTTTTTTTTCTTTTTTTTTTTGTTAATAATAATAATAATAATAATAATAATAATAATAATAATAATAATAATAATAGTAATAATAATATTATTACGATGTGGAGCGGGTAACGTGGGTAAATGTAAAGACATGTGGCCCGAACCCGAACTCATTTCAAACTTCAATATCTCTCGAAAAACATCTCGTAAATAATTAAAATGTAGTCGGACTCGTAAGACGAATCATAAAATTTTCGTTAGGTAATCCTAGTGCCAGAGTCAACGTAGTACCAAGTGAGAATTCAAGTATACATCACCGAGCATTAAATCAAAAATGAATTATGAACATAATTCACGAATTTCATAACGTCTTTAATTAAAAATATCCATAAAATAGGTCTTACAAGTCGTTGTGAAATAAAATTTCAAATAAAAATTATAAACGAACTTTAATCGTAATGCGGGTTTTTATAATAGCTCCCTAAACTGCCGGTTGTCACAAAACATCATCCCTGGTCTACTTAGGACCAGGAATGCTTTGGAAGATGTGCTTGGGTTAGAGCAAGAAAGGGTTGATTGGGAGGAGCACAGGGCAAATGAGGAGGAGACCGGGCAAACCAGGCAGAGCTTTGTTAGATTATGGATATTATTTTAGTAGTCGTATGTTAGGATCGAACTCGAGATCGTGGGATTGCACACTTTACGTATGAAGAGTAAAAGAATAATTATTTATAAATGTTATATATAATTATTAATAGACACAAAACTAGTAACAACCGTTAGTATTTAATGGAGAATGACTAACAACCGTTAGACGAAGATTAGGAAAGTAATACTTGTGAATAATTGGAAGGTCAAGAAAGTTCTAGAAGGAGTTCCGCCTCCTTTGTGCCTTGAGCTCCAAGTTTCATCAAGTATATAAACACCTCATGGGTTATTGTTTTCTCATAACTTGTACACACATAATAGGTGTTTTCTTTCTCTCATCTTGTCTTCGAAATCGATCCATCTTTATTACCCATAAGGGTTTCGATTTTTATTAAGCTCAAAAGGTTTTGTGTTTAATTTACTTGCATAAACTTTTACTTGAATTAGTACGTGTGTACAAGAACACGATTCAAACACACTATTGTTTGATTCTTGTATTGAATTACAAAAGAGGTAAGGGGTAATTCTTATAATCCACATAAACCCTAATTAGGGTTCTTGAATTGAATATTGTATTTGATTCTTGTTCGGCCTAGAATCACAAAGGTATGTTTACTATTTATTATTGATTAATTAATTACATATTATATGATCTTGTTATAACGCTTCCACATATGCTCTCTTGATGTGTTTGGTTTATTTTATATGATTGTCATGATATTATAATTCCAACAGTGGCATCTAGAGCCGTTATAATGTGTAATTAATTATCAAAACGCATAAAAATTGAATCTTGATTCGTTTAGTTACATGTTTTTAGGGTTTTTTTTTATTCCTAACCCTAATTTTTTAATTGGGTCGATTTAGACCTTTTAGGGTTTTAGGGCTTTGGTTTTGATTTTTTAATATGATTAGAAACCCTAGGATGTCATGTAATTGGTTATGCGTTTTAGTAAACGATCTTGGTGCAATATGTTAATTGTTAAGCATAATCCTTGAAAAGTGCATATTTGCATGGATTTTATTGTGTGATAATTTAAATGGTTTAAATTGGATATATGTATTAATTGTTAAGTTATATCGAAACATGTAAATATATTAATAGATGTCGAATTTGGGAAGACTCCAATATTAAGTAATCAATTACGTGCTATGTGGTATTTGTTTAGTTTTGGCTTACGCAATCGATTTATCGATGTATGTGGTTCTTTTTCCTTTGAAGAAGAAAGCCCTAATTGAATAAATGCGTTATACACCTAGTTTGATTATTAATATGATTATTGAATATATTTTGCATGTGGCTACATGTTTATACATATTTAATTGTTATGATTATGTATATGTTTATTTGGTTGTTTTATTTTTTTATTTTATATTACTTATTTTTTGTTTATTATTATGTTAGACATGTTTATAAACGAAAAAGGGTAATTTTTTAATAGAAAAATAATATGGACTAAATAAATGGCGAAATTGTTTTGGTTTTAAGAGTTTAAATTTCAAATGATTGGTTGATTGATGTTTTTGTACACAGTGTGCGAAAGGTGGACCGAAGGTTGCCATACAATGTGCTTGTAGAGAGGGGTTATTAAAGACCATGCACCTACCGGTTCTCTACAACCGCTTGTGTGCCTACTCTAGACTTAACTATATCACTATATTACGTACATTGTCATCTTAAGGGTGAATTCACCACAATTCCACAATGATTATCCGAAACACTAAGCCTTAGGGCTTGTGTAAAAGTACGATATAGTGGACGATAATTGTTGGTAATTCTTTAATTGGTGAACCCGATACCTCAATCAAAACTTTGCTATTTTACTCTTAGCAAATTGGTAATAAAAATGTTTTATAAAACCAATGTTATGAAGTTGTATGCATGCTTCTTCATACATTATTTTGATCACGTCAAAATTAATACCCTTATAAAATTAAGTCAAATGACATCTAATTAAGAACACTTGAAGTTGTAATTTACGTCATGTGAGAACTTGGCGAGATTGCAATGGAGAGGTAAATTTCATAAATTCATTGCTAGCAGAGCAACTGATGTAATGGATTTATGAGTTTGCAGTTTTTAAGTTAGACGACTTAAATTGAGTAGGAAGTGAGAACTTGGACTCAAGGCATTAAGATGGGGATGAAACATGCTTACATTACAAAAGGTTTTGTGAACGTAAATCCCATAATGATCTAGGAATTGCAATATGATATTGGCAATTATTGTTCGACAATTACCTTGTTGAATACTATCATTACTAGCAGATCAACTGATGTAATGGTACTATGTCAATTAGGATCCTAGCTTTAAGAAAATACTATGGTTTATAAGAATATTTACCAATGGGTATTTTATTTTCTTAAAGATCTAATTATCGAAAATACTGAAATTGAATTTTGTAATTCGTTTTAATGTATTAATGCAACGTTCAAACCGTAAAAGTATTTTGGGCTTTGGTAAATTGATATCGTTCTGTTTTCAAACAAATGTTTGATTAAGAATAATTTACTTAAAAGACAAAAGAAGTCTCCTTTCTATGAAAGAAGAGTGAGATACAATCCTATTTCTTTTCATGAATGAAAAAGGATAATAGGAATATTAGATATGTCTAAATTCTAATATATAACTCATAGCAAATTTTTAATAGTTAAGAAAATTGCGAATATTTTCCATAGGGATTTCATCATCCTCATTCGGTGATTAAATTCTTAGTAACAAATATGATATTTGGTTAACAGAAAATTATGTATGACATTTTATGAGTTATTATAATTAGAAGCTAGACTAATTACCACAAAATGTTTAAAAACAAACTAGTTGTTTTGACTATTTTAAAGGTACTACATACATTGTACGATGGTAGACCTATTAAGGAAGAAATTGCATGCCCAATTTTTCAAGTTAATCGCATTTGGTTGATAGTCCATCATTTACGTAGTAGAATACACTCTTTAGTGCATAAGTAATTGTTACGTATGGACATTTAAAGGTGTAGGAAAGTTAAAAGCACAATATTTGTTTTCAATGGATATGAAACATTTACAATGTTGTCAAATTCAGTGGGAGTATTGTGTACTTATTACTGAATAAGGAATTATTGTAATGATCTTTAATTCAGTGGGAGTTACAAGCTTTGACATCTTGGTAGCTAAAGATAATTACTTTCCAAGTGTAGACACTCATACTTTTAAGGATAGCCTTGTACGTTTCCTTACTAGACATTGTTGTTCTACATCTACTTGTTATGCTAAAATCTATGACACAATCATATTGAACACATAAACAAATGCATGACATGTTGTTTATCAACTATATGAGGTTGTTCCATGCACAAGTAGGAGAAATGTTATCTTTAATGTGTGCAAGAAACAGCTCATAAAGATATGATTTAATGGATTATCTTGACTACAAGGTACGAGAATAACGTTCTAATATGAATTATACTAATCTAGTTCAAGAAACATTTAGTGTTGCAATTTATGTTATGTGAGAGCTTAGCTAGATTGCAACAACAAGGTGAATTTCATATTTTCATTACTAGCAGATCAACTGATGTAATTGAACTATGAGAATTTGCAGTTTCTAAATTAGCTACCTATTAGAACATGTGTCAATATGATATCAAGACTACTTTAATTTGTATATTTATGAATTCTTGGAATGACATAAATTAATTAAGTAATCTAATGCTACTTCAATCTGAATATTTATGTGTTCTTGGAATGGCATAAATAAATTAAAAAAATAATGTTATTTACATTATGAAGTAATAAATTGACTTGAAATTACTATTGAAACCAAAAGATGGTGTTCATAATTACTTTAGTTAAACATGTTTATGTTTCATTGTAAAGATATAAACATAAAGTCTTTTAATTGTTACAAGACTTATTATAATAAAGTAAGACGTTATCTTGTTATGTTTTTAATTAAGACATAAACATGAAGTCATTAAATTGTTAAATGACTTATAACGTATAGTGAGATTATAACCGTTTATGTTTTCTTGTAAAGACATGGACAAGAAGTGACTTTGTCAAAAGTACTTGTGTTATAAAGCATGTAATTGGCTTGAAAATTATTATACCATTAAAATGAATTAGTTGGTAAATAGACAAGTCAAAAGGAATATGGTTATCTTAAATATTGTTAGATTGTCTTACAATATTAATACTAATGAAATATCAAATGTTTATGGTATGTTCAGTTAGAAAATCAAACTCTTGTTATATTGTTTGATTAAAGATAACTATGACTTCTTTTCTTCCAAAAGTTATCAATGTTAGAATGTTGAGTAGGACTTGGACATATTTAAGTAAACACCAACCTAGAAGATTAATAAGACATCATCATATGATGGAATGTGATGAATGTGATGAATTACATTAAGTCTTGAATTGAAGTTCTAAATTTGTTTAACTGCTTATGAAGAGGTTATTAACAAAGTAAAGTCAGGAACTGTCAATATGTATTTGTAATATCTCAAAAGAGAATATTGTATTGTTGCTTTATTTGCTAAGTATTTAAAGATAGTCTTTAAATTGCTAAAAGCAAGTGGGAGTATTGATCTTTAAAAGATAAAATTACAATATACACAATCTTCTAAAATACACTAGTAAATATCATGATGAAGTTTGACATTTGAATGTTAAATCTCAACGTGATAATAAAGTTTGACATTTAAATGTTAAATCACAAGATGATGGAATAATCATTCATAGAATAGTAATATATCTCAGATATTTGATTAATATGCTGAGGGCTATGATTTACAGAATTATTGTAAACCTGATAATCATTATGATACAATATCAAATATGTAATTGGGTAAAATATACATGATATGAATGATCAAGATGCTGTCCATAAAGATAATCAATTTTAGAAACTTGGTTTATTCTAATAGTTAGACTAGAAAATGAAGATGAGTTTCTTCAAAGATAAGGTAACCATTGTGGTTTAAATCTTTGTATAGAAATCATATGGACAATGTTGTACACGTATTTAATGTATGTTTTATGACAAGATTATTAATCACACTTAATCAATTAACTGTGATTGAATATTCTTTTCTAAATACATTATATATATATATAAAGATTATGATTGTCATATTTATGAAATTGACAATGGAATATCAAAACTCTTTCTTGAGTGATTACTTGAGCGAGGACGGTAAGTAATCAAAAGGAGTTTATGAATTCAAATAAATCTTTGAAAGTGTACAAGGTGCAATAATCCATGAATGGATAAATGCATGCATCTAGAAGATTACTCTTATGTTTAATTATTAAATTCATGTTATGATTTATAATTGAAATAAGATAATTTCTAAGTATTCCTAAAAGCTAGTGGGAGTATTATGTTTAATTTCTTAAATTATATGTGTTGTAGAACATACAAAAAGTAACATTCCATATAAGTTAAAAGTTAAGTCTTAGAATGGTATGAAACTTTACTTGTAAGATTTAGAAAATAAGACATACACTACTACACAAAAGGTTAGTGAGATCACTTCAAAAAGATCTGTTATAGGAAAAGCCATTCTTATTAAGTTAAATAGATCACCCATTAGTAAAAAGCCCGTTTTATTTGTGTTTTCACTTTAAAAAGATGGGTTCAGCACAAAACCACCGATCTATTTATGAAAAGTGGGCTTTTATCTTTTCAATATTTTCATTACCCCGCTTTCACACAAAAAGCACATCTACTAATTCCTTTCCCCGCCCCCTCTTTCCCCCAAAATCAAAACCCTAACTTTTCCCCTCTAATTCCTGCCGCCCCACTCTTTGTTTTGTGCACTCGCGACTACATCCACCACATATGTAAACATTGTTCGATCTCAATTGTGTCATGAACTCGAAGTAGCTGTGATTGACTCATATCTAATCTTCAAAAGTCGAGTTTAAGCACCAATCCCCGTTAAAGGTCGTTTCCAGCTTTACTTTTCTTTAGGTTTAAATTGATTATTAGGTTCGATTTATTGTGAAATTGATTATTTAGTTTTTAACTCTATGAGGTTTAGTGTATCGACACTTTACATTGCATATCAAGTGTTTGATAAAATGTCTAGCAACACTAACAACACTTTACATTGCCTATTCTGTTTTGTATAGGATAAATGATATAAATGAAGACAAGGTGCTCGTTGAAATGCTCAAGTGAAAATCAACTCTTCTGGTAGAAGAGGTATACACGCATGTTGCTCTTTGATTAAGGATAGATTTTGAATAAAATAGTATGCATTAGTGTGTTATCAGGATAAGAGTTAAAGTATACTCGTAAAAATAGGGAATAAGGGGTGGGGTATTTGAATATGCTATTAACGCCAACCATATGGTTACAACCCTGAGAAATAGGCATAAGCCAACTATTTATGCTTGATACTAGAATGGTCATAATCATGAAAGTAGAGAAAGGGTACCCTCCCTCATACTCCTTCTGTGCTCGCACGGTATTGGAATTCAGTAAGTCTTTATTTTCAAGGAACTAATAGAAATCATTTCCCTGGTTAGGTACGCCTGTTTATATGTGCAGCATTAATCCTTTTAGGCTTATTGGAGTTGGATTATCCGTCTAGACTTTTGCTCTAGCTGGTTGTGGTATTTCAGTTGATTTTTGGTTCATTACAATATGCCGAATGTGAGTTGTCTGCTTTAAAAAATCATAATAACCATTTTAACATCTGACTTATTTGTTTCAAGTCTTCAATGCATCCTCACTCCTTTGATCACCCACCAACTTTTCAGGCTAGATGGTGTTGGCTAGGTTTCTTTTGTCAGTCTTGATGCCTCATTTATTGATGATAATGCTCCAGTAACTCAGGTTCGCTATTTTATACATCGTAATGTTTCCAGAAGTATTTGCTTAGAGTTCTCATAAGTTTCGTTGGTCATCTAGCATTGACCAAGCATAGAAATATATGTTTATAAAATAAAAAATCCGCAGTTGCCATTTTCAGGCTCTACAAGAAGAGTATTTGACATCGTCTTTTATATCTGTGTAGTATGCAAACTTTGTTAAACCTGCTTTTGATGATTTTGTTCTTCCATCAAAAAAGTATGCTGATGTTATCATACCACGAGGAGGCGATAATCATGTGGCGATAGACTTGATTGTGCAACATATACGCACAAAACTTGGTCAACATGACCTTTGCAAAATATATCCCAACATATATGTGATTCAGTCAACGTTCCAGGTATATTCTGGTTGCTAGTTTCATATCATCAATAATTTGCATTAATATTTATCCTATTTCCACTAAGGAACCAACTTTGGGTCCATTTGTTTAGGGTAGGTGAGGTTAACTACTGCTCCTTTGACATAAAATGTCTTATATGATATAAGACATGTACATTGATTCAATATCTGTTTTACAGATTCGAGGCATTAATTCGAGATAAAGAGATATCAAAGCATGATTTTGTATTTTATTCAGATCGACTAATTTGACTTGTACAACACTCTTTAACCTATATGACATTCTTGGAAATTGATATACAAAAGTCTGGAATTTTATTATTTAATGCAACTTGTTATGTGAAATTGGCCCCAGGTTGTGGAGCATGGCCTTGGTCATTTACCGTTTACCGAGATGCAAGTTATCCAGGTACAACGTTATCCAGTGACGTATGGTTTATCTTTTAAAAATTGTTTGTTCTTTCAGTACAGTACTTAAGTTGCTGGAGTTCATCGACAGGGAGCTGCTGTTTGGGGTGATGCTTCTACATTCAACCGCCTGATGCGCTATGCTCATCCACAGGTTGTGTATGGTGATGCTTTTCTTCTTTCTTGACGACTTATTTGTGTGTTTTTTGTCATCTCTTCTGTACGCAATCTTAAAATTCTGCTGTCTATTGTAGGTTAAACTCATTGATCTCTCACCTGGCGAGAAATATTTGGTTACATATAGCAGCAATTTGGTGTCATTATGTTCGTTGTTCGTATATGGTGTTATTTTTTCTTGAAGCAATTTGGTGTCGTATTGTAAGATGGTTATTTTGTTGAACACGTATATATTGGAATTAGTGTATTTTGTGTGATTGAACAGAAATTTGGAAAAAATTATGGGTTTCAATATATATATATATATATATATATATATATATATATATATATATATATATATATATATATATATATATATATATATATATATATATATACACTAGCAGGGTACCCGCGCGTTGCAGCGGCGACGGGTACCCTAAAATTAAATTTTTCGATGAATCATGTATTTTAGTTTATCATGTTCTTTTTTAAATTAAATTTACGGATATCAAAAATTTCGTTTAGCCCATGCTCGTTCGGGCTTGAGCCCGTTTGGCCCGCAACCCGTTCGGGCTCAAGCCCATTTGGCCCGTTGCCAGTTCGGGCTTGAATATTTGTATAATGTGCTTTGTTATTTGTATTAGTGACATTTAATGCATGAATTGTGTTTGGTTTAGTTGTACAATATGCTTGATAATTTGTATATTTATGTAAATGGTGTTTTAATAACTGTATTAATTGTATTTATTAACCAGTTAATTAATTGACTACATTAAATAGTATTAATGTGATGTTTTGTTTTGTTTTTTTTAATATGTGCATTAAAGTAGTGTACACTATGCTTTTTGTCTTGTAAGTCTGAAAATCATGTGCATTAAAGTGGTGTACACTATGCTTATTTTCTTGTAAGTCTTAGAAAATTACAAGCATTGAAAGCTATACTTGTAACAATCCAGACTCTTTAAAGACACTTAAATTTCTAGGCTTTTAATTATATGTGTATGCATCTTTCCTATTAAAGAAATGTTTTTGGTCTTAAACATTTTAAGACTTCTAAATATAGATGTCCTAAATACATTATAAGGTAGTATATATATATATATATATATATATATATATATATATATATATATATATATATATATATATATATAATTTGAAAATTTACTTAATAGATCGGTTCTTAGGTAGCAACTGATCTATTTGTTGTATTAGTTAGATCGGTTCCCAACCGATCTATTTGTGTTCCGCTTAAATAGATCACCCTTACATAGAGTGGTTCATAACCGTTCTTTTTGAGGGTTTTCAACCGATCTTTTTAACGTTTTTTGTAGTAGTGATACAACCTTGAAATGAATGTTTATTGTTGAAACATGTGCGGTAAATGAATCTAATATAACATGATATATCATTTAGAAAGTCTAAATGTATATGTATAACATGAATAAAATCTAAGTATGACTCAAAGATTTTTCATGAGCATCATGTTTTGTTGTATCATGCTTTATTAACAAGATGATTTGACAATATTAATATCTAATTAAAAGTTATTAGATAACTTGTGTAATATTCTAAAAAGAATATGTTTGATTATAGAATCACATCCTAAATCTGGAACAACTTCCAAATTCTATAGATGAACAATTGGTCAATGGTTGTGAACATTTTCATAGCCAACAAACTTGAAAGTTTGAAGGGCATCAAACATTACACAATAGATATTAATGTTTACGGGAAATTTTAATAGCATATTGTTGTTGCATACAATGATGCTAATGAAATTGAGGTGACACTCAATGTTAGTTATAGTAAGGATTTCATCTTTGACTATATATACTAGTTGTGCTTACTAAGAGCATAGTTGCATTATACATTAAGAGAATAAGAATACTTCAAACTTTAAAATGTTTGAAAGTTTGATTATCATAAATTTGTGGTTAATGATGTCACACATTTTATGAAATATGGCATTATCAAATAGTTGAGTATGCATATACAAGAACTTCAATAGTTGAATTCTTGAAATAAGTATGCTTAAAATTTCAATAGATCAAAGTTGGATGATTTATGCCTTGTCAACAAGTATAAATGTCATTACTTGAGACATAATTCATCAACAAGAGTTATCATGCATTGATCTATTTAGTATTTGGATAAGGGATGTTAAACAATTATTATAATAAATTAAAATACATGGTATGTTTAATTTATAATATATTGTATCCTATATTTGTATGTTTAATCCAAGAATAAATGTTATTCTAAATTGTCCGTTTTCAGTCAATAATATGGGAATATTATTAAAACAAGACAAATCTGAAGGTTGGTATAATATACTTAAATTTGTATGTTTAATCCAAGAATAAATGTTATTCTAAATTGTCCGTTTTCAGTTAATAATATGAGAATATTATTAAAACAAGACAAATCTGAAGGTTGGTATAATATACTTAAAGTATATTGATGTGTAGTCATGTCATTTCAGATGATATTCAATAATATCGAATATAGGACTTATCTCAACTACATGATGTTACTTTATGGATTTTGTCATTAAGTAAATCATGAGAAGTTATCCTCAGACTTGAGATGCAAGATAAGTGTCATGAATGTAGTACCTTTTTTGTGGAACAACTTAACGCTATACGTAACTGGTAGTCATAAGGGTTGTTTTCGGAAATGTTACAAAGTTTGTGGGTTTTGCTTGTATTCAAGATAGAATTTGTTCCTTCAAATTTATTTTTGGAGTCTAATACTGCTGGACCCCTCGTAGGGTTGGTAAGATGCATGTGCGTCCGCACCCAAGATCTCCCCTGAATATGTTCAGAAGATTTGGAAATCTTGATCAATCATAAACAACGAGAAACAGAATGGTTAATTAAGGAATGACTTTAATACATATCCTTATTAACGTGGTATTAGAAACAAAAGGATAATAATAATGAGAAATCATTAAAAGGTTTGTCCAGGAGCCTTACTCGAGATCGTACTAGAGGCATCGGCGTGTTGCAAGACGCTAACCGATGTGATTACACTATTAAAATATGTCCAAGTGGGAGCTGTTAGATTATGGACATTATTTTATAGTCGTATGTTATGATCGAACTCGAGATCGTGGGATTGCACACTTTACGTATGAAGAGTAAAAGAATAATTATTTATAAATGTTATATATAATTATTAATAAACACAAAACTAGTAACAACCGTTAGTATTTAATGGAGAATGACTAACGACCGTTAGACGAAGATTAGGAAAGTAATACTTGTGAATAATTGGAAGGTCAAGAAAGTTCTAGAAGGAGTTCCACCTCCTTTGTGCCTTGAGCTCCAAGTTTCATCAAGTATATAAACACCTCATGGGTTATTGTTTTCTTATAACTTGTACACACATAATAGGTGTTTTCTTTCTCTCATCTTGTCTTCGAAATCGATCCATCTTTATTACCCATAAGGGTTTCGATTTTTATTAAGCTCAAAAGGTTTTGTGTTTAATTTACTTGAGCTCCAAGTTTCATCAAGTATATAAACACCTCATGGGTTATTGTTTTCTCATAACTTGTACACACATAATAGGTGTTTTCTTTCTCTCATCTTGTCTTCGAAATCGATCCATCTTTATTACCCATAAGGGTTTCGATTTTTATTAAGCTCAAAAGGTTTTGTGTTTAATTTACTTGCATAAACTTTTACTTGAATTAGTACGTGTGTACAAGAACACGCTTCAAACACACTATTGTTTGATTTTTTGGATTGAATTACAAAAGAGGTTTATGTGGATTATAAGAATCAAATGCAATCTTCAAATCAAGAACCCTAATTAGGGTTTATGTGGATTATAAGAATTACAATCACAAATGTATGTTTACTATTTATTATTGATTAATTAATTACATATTATATGATATTGTTATAACGCTTCCACATATGCTCTCTTGATGTGTTTGGTTTATTTTATATGATTGTTATGATATTATAATTTCAACAAGCTTTAGGCAAAAATGGAGGAGTAGTGGGCTAAGAAGTTGAGGAAATACCTTATCAGCAGTTGGGTTTTTTTCGCTTCGTATGTTTACTTGCAAAGTTGACCGTTTGGTTTTGGTCAATATATATATATATATATATATATATATATATATATATATATATATATATATATATATATATATATATATATATATATATATATCATTTTCATGTAACTTTTACTTATTTAACCTTTTTTTTTTGGTATGTATCGTGTTTTTCATATATAACAATCAAAGCTTAGGATGACATTCAATAGTGCAATAAGGCATTTTCTTTACTATAGCACGTTTCTTATAATCAAAATATGCCCAATTTCTGTAGTTATATCGGTGTAGCAGAAAGAAAATGGTAGACAAAACCAGGACATAAAATGACCAGGTGCACTTAAAATAAAATAAACAATACTGCAAACACAAGTTTTAGGGACCGGGTGCATTTAAGAAAAATCGATATTTTTTAATAAAATTAACACTACGCAACAAAAATCCGTGGGTGTCCCGGGACACCCCGGTTCCGTCACTGGATTTGAACAAAGTGGAAGTGTGACAAAGGGCTAGTTTAGATCGATTTTGGGATTGTAGTTGCTTAAACTTATGACCTGTCTTAGTTTTAAACCGATTTTTTAACTATTTGTTACCCGGTTTTGGGCTAGAACCGGTTTGAGTTTAACTTTAATTAGGTTAGTGTTTATTTATTTTATTTTATTTATTATTTTTTTAGGACTGCTTGAGGACTGAAAGACGATCTCAATCTTAAGGGGTTTGGCCATCTTGAGGAACCAGCTTGACTTTTAAAATGTTTTGCACATATCTACATGCAGGGCCATCCTTGAGTTTTCGAGAGCCGTGGGCGAAAGTGCAAAATGAGGCTCTAAAGAAACTAAAGTGTAATACACAATTTCACATTTTAGACGATATATACATCACAAATCATCTACGTAAAAGAACTATCATTCGTTTAGCATTTTTGCGATGCAAAACCTTCTGACAATTTTTCATTATTAATTTACTCCAAAATATCATTTTCGATTGTTATTTTGGTTAAATAAAAGCCATGACCAAAAAAGTTGAGTCCAAATTTGGCGCATATCAATTTATAGAAGTAGAAAAACCAGCCTTTTTATATACATAGTTTTTTCTTCATGTATTTTTGCAGGTGCATATGAAATATACGATTGTGATTTATTCTCACCCTTCTCATTTTAATTTTATTTTTAATTTGATCATAACTCTATATATGCAATATGAAGTTTATAATATAAGGCGTAAATATTGGGCCCTCAGATTTTTGGGGCTCTGATGGTCGCCCACCCTGAAAGGCGACACTGTCTACATGATAATTGCCAGAGGTGGCAAAATGGGCCGTCGGGCGGGCTCAGGTAACGGGCTAAACGGGATCGGGTCCTAACGGGCACGGGTCAAACGACAAAGTTGATATATTGGTCACACAGGCACGAGACAAAACATGCGGTCTGAAAAATTTTGTGTCATTTAGAAAAGAAGGATCTCATTCATTTATTAACCATAACTACTAATAGAGCATCCACAATGGTTAAAACACAAAAGACTTTTTACTATTTTATTAAGCTTTTTAACATTGTAGCAAGATGTTTAGGAAAAGCTTTTTACAAAAGACTTGTCTATGCATCTACAATGGGTAAACCAACTAAAAGCTTTTCACTATTGTAAAAAGCTATTTAAAAGAGTTTTTTGCATTGCACAAAAGACTTTTTGAATAGCTTTTTAACAAAGATTTTGTAAACTAATAAAAGTCTTTGCAAAAAAATCTAGTCATCATAGTATAAGTTAAGCATTAAATGCATAAAGTCTTTAAGACTTTTTTCATTGTAGATGACTCCAAGCTTTTGTAAAAACCTTTTAGCCATTTATTAATTATGCATTAAATGCAACAAATACAACTCCACTAAAAGATGTATACATTAAATTTAAAAAGTTATTAAAGACTTTTAGTCATTGTAGATGCTCAATAAACTAAACTTTATTGCTAAATTCATGTCACAAAATATTACTGTAGTTAAAAAAATAAGAGAAAATTTCAAGACTAAACCAGTCGCTCAACTTTTGTACCAACACTAGCCCAAAAAAAGTGATATTCCTCAATTAGACCGAGCGATCTGCGACTTTGTTACTTTTAATAAGAAAGCGCCAAGTGGCGAAAAAAAGTTCGCGCCATGTACTTTTATTCCCTGCATGTGTAAACTATAAAGGTATGTACTTTTCGAGCGACTTACTTTAAGCGACTTGAGTGTACTTTAAGCGACTTTCATTTTTGTCGGGTTCATGTACAAAAGTCAACATCATATATCAATATTTTATTCTTTTTAACACTAAAGCGACTTAACCGACTTACGGCTATAAAGTTAAGCGATTTTGTATTTTTCTCATGTACTCGATTACCTGTTGTACTACGTTTGATTTTATTCCCATTACTTTTTAACTTTTTTTTTTTTTATAATTTGCACATAAAAAACACATTTCAAAACACACTCACTAATTCAAAACACATATACACTAACTAATTCAAACCAACCCAAATTGCAAATCAAAACCACTGAAACCCTAACCATAATCAAAATCACACATACCCTAACCATAACCAAACCCATTCAAACCCTAAATGGAAGAATTCTTTAATGCTAAGATAACCGTACGATCAAAGGTTTTTTTGCTTGAAAAAAATTAAAGGTAAGTTGTCATGGAATTCAAATCGGATTAGATTGTTTAGAGATATTGTTTTTAGTCCATGGTTAGATATTTCAGGGCATGCGAATGATAATCATTTGTTAAATTTCGTTTTACAACATCAAGTAGAAATCAAAATTTTGTGTGATGATTGCCCCCCAATAAATTACATAATTGGTAGCAATATTTTGCAATTTGGTCGTTATGAGTTTTTGTTTATGACGGGTTTTCTTTTTGGTGAATTGCTTCCTGAGATTGAAAATGATAAAAGCCCATTTGGTTTGCATGTCTTTCCTAAAAAAAAGAACTATAAAAAGGTTACAGTAAAAGGGAGTGAGCTTTTAACTTTGTTCGAAAAAGATACATAGTTTGATGCATTGAATCATGAAGTTGTTGTAAGAGTTAGCCTTTTGTTGGTGGCTGAGGTGATATTTATTGGTCGTGGGATTTGGTATAATGTTCCCAACCATTTTTTTTGGGCATGGAATGCTTATCCCTTGGGCGAGTTCTTATGGAGACGTTTTTACAAGAATTTAGTGAACGTGGTGCCTAGGCATTATGAAAGCTATTACAAGAAGAAGAAGGAAGAAGCCCCAAGTAAAACTGCAACATACAATCTTTATGGTTTTATGTGGGCTTTTAAGGTACGACTATGGTGCACCCTTTTTTTCCTTCCAAATTGATTAGCATGTGCAAATCCTGGTATATCACTAATTGGATAACCATATGTTAAACTTGATCAAAAATTTAAAGAGCATTTGCAATTTAGTCCAACTTTAAATGACTATAGGTTATATTTTTACGCATATCATCTTTTTCTTGCATGTTAGATATGGATTCTCGAGAGTTACCCTAACAGTCAAATATGGTGGAATAAAGACCCGAGTAAGATCCCACGTGCTCTAGCTTGGACAAAGGGTTCAACTTTCACAAAACGTGATTGTGGTAGAATGTTTGGGTCGGTAAGCATTTTCATTCTTTCATTTGATAAATATGTTACCAATGGTTTATATTTCTTATTGACAATATAATAATTTGTTACAAGGGTTCACATCCAGTATTGGAGCTTCTTCCAACTAATGTTGAGAAATTGCAACTAATGTTCATAGCCAGTAATTCTTATTGTATGAAGTTTGATCAAAAGAAAACGCAAGATGCTGAGGTAATATGTAAATTTCATCAAGCACTTACACTTAACCTCTTTTCACCACAACATTGAAAGTAATTCTAATACATATTTTCTTAGGTACATGTACAAGGGCAAGACGTTGTTGTAAATGCTCCAGCTCAAGAGCATCTTGTAACCTCAACCTCAGCAAACGCCACCGGTAAGCCAAACATATTTGCTGAGGTTGAGGCATTGAAGGCAATTATTTGGTTGATTGATAAACCAGGCGCGAATATCGATGTACTTAATGATGTTAAAAAAAGACTTTCGATTGTTGAGGAAGCTTTGAACATACAACATCCGGAGATCAGATTTTAAACTCACAATTGCTAACAACTGTTGTTTGAACCAACAAATGAATACATATTTAATTTCAGACTTCAAATGTTGTTAATAAAACTTCAAAATTAATGGCAGATCAATCTGTTATTGAACATTATGGTTCCAAAGATACAAATGTAAATTGCTTTTGTTTATATTTATGTATATGCTTTTTTTTCATAAAAATTAGATTGTATTTTTAATTTCAGGATTCCAGTCCTATTCATGACAAATCTGATCAACAAAAATTAGTTGATGAAGATTTAGTTTCCAAGGATGTAATGGTATTATTATTATTATTATTATTATTATTGTTATTATTATTATTATTATTATTATTATTATTATTATTATTATTATTATTATTATTATTATTACCAAATTTGTTAAATTTTAGTTTATTTGTAATTTCAGACAACAAGTCCGATTCATACTCAAGTTGACGCTCATGATGGAGAAGTTGATCACCTAGATGTGATGATGTCTGAGATTAATGAAAAAAATGTAAAGGTTAATTACATAGCTACTTAGTGGTATTTTTATTATATGTTATATTAATATGTTGTTAATTACATAGCCTAATCACAAAGACTGATGTATCATTCGAGACAGCAAAACCTGATGTTGTTGATGATGGACATGGCAACCTTACTTATCTTGACCCTGCAGCGTATCCATCGTCCATGTCACAACTTGAGACATTATGTGTTCCAACAGGACATTTTTCGGTAGTTGACACATTATGTGATCACATGCAAGTTGATGATCCCAATGATATTCATTTACCTAATTTGAATGAACCATTTTCTCAATCGGCAGTTGATGTAAGTTATAATTCGAAATACACTTTTTAAAGTTCTTTGATACATTCTGATTCTTATCTTATTTATGTATACTTACAGTGCAAGCATTTTGAAAATGATCATCAAGATGTTGATATGGATTCCATTGAACCTTCCAAAGAGGATGATGGAGATGTTGATATGGAAGACAACAATGCCGTTGATGTTGATATGGAACAGAACGATGATGTTGATGTACGTAGATATTTCGAAATACACTTTCTATAGTTTTTTTCCAATTAAGATTCTTATCTTATATAAGTTTTGATTTTTTCATACAGTCCAATTTATTTGATGATGATTACCTAGAAGTTCATCTTGGTGATATAGTTGAAAATGATCGTGACAAATCAGGAGAGGGTGTGCCAGAAGGTGATAAAGCTGATTCAAAAGATGTTTACAATTGTGATAAACTAGGAGAGGTGTTATCGGACAACGATGGTGGTTTTGCTGATAAAGTTCAACATGATAAAGATGAAAAGGATGGTGACAAATTAGCAGAGGGTGTGCCTAAAGGTGATGCATTTGATGGAAAAGATGATTACGATGGTGATAAGCTAAGAGAGGCGTTATCGGATAAGGATCGTGGTATTGCTGCTAAAGATGAAGAGGATAAGTATCAGTCTCTAATCGAGTCGTTGTTAGATTTGAAAGATCAACATGATAAAGATGAAAAAGATGGTGACAAATTAGCAGAGGATGTGGCAGAGGGTATGCCTGAAGGTGATACATTTGATGGAAAAGATGATTATGATGGTGTGATACGTGGGAATTGCGCCCTCGCAACAGGTTTTACCTCTCAAGGGATCTTGAGAAGCTTACAACCCCCACCAGGCAGTGTACCTGATCATTGTAGTATAGTATAGTGACAAGTACCGGGGGATTGATCGTTCAACTCAGGAATAGTATCGCTAGGATTAGAAAGCCTACTAAACTAGGTATAGAGGTGAGGGATGATTCTTTTTATATTTTTATATTTTATGGAAAGCAAGTAAAATCTCGGGTTTTGAAGGAGTGGGCGGAATTAGTTGCTAGCCAACTAACCCAATTAACTACAAATGCAATCAAAATAAAATAAAAGAAATGGAAATTAAACTAATATACTAATGTGGTGGAAACAATAATGAGAAAAGTTGTGTTTACTTAGATTTCATTACTCCCTAGATATCTTTTGCCAGTTGATTAGCTTGTTACAATTGCATGGATGGCGGGTTATATTCCTTAATACCAGTCGTAGGGCCGTGTACAATATTCCCTAACTCTATAAGATCCTACTTCACTCCTATGTCGAGCCGATTAAAAGCTCCTAACATGGGATCATTAGAATTCACTTATGCATTAAATACAATCAAAAATCGTAGTACACCTCCGATCATGTTTCTTAAGACGTTCAAGCAAGTTACCAATGGAAGTCTGCCAGTTTTCTTAAGCCTAACATCGAATACAATCATCCGTAACAATTATAAACAAACAATCAACCAATAATCAACATCTAGGTTTCACTACATCTAAGCAAACACAATAAAAGCCTAGCCTAACATGTTAAAAGAAAGATAAACATAAGATAGAATCAAACAATACATAGACATATTGAATGATTATTTGAGAACTTATCTTTATTAAAACATGGAAGAAAGAAGGGTTTGAAACCCCTTCAATATGCAGGAAATTCGACCTAGGGTTTGTGTGTAGTATTCCACAACTTGTTCCACCCTTTACAATGAAAAATTGGAAAAGTATATATAGACATAGCATCCTGACGGCGTCATGTATTAGCCTCTGACGCTGTCAACTCGCCGCCAAAGTGAAATTCGTATTGCCTAGATCCAGTCTTGACGCCTTCATGTGCAAATCTACTCTGGGCCGTCACTAGTATTTGGACCCTGACGGCCTCGGTGACGCCGTCAGACCATTAACAAAGAAAATGTTCTGGGCCGTCACATTATAAATTCCACATCCACCTCTTTTATCACTCTTGACGCCGTCATGTGTTAAGGCTTGACGTCGTCAGGTACTGTTCCCAGCAAGGAATTTGAGACTTTGCCGTTTTCTTCACTTTTAAGCTCTAAAAACGTCCAAAACGCTTCCTTTTCCAGATTTCTCCTCAAAAGTATCTAAAATTACAAAAGGAACGATTTAGGGCAATAATTGATCAAATAATCACGAATTCAGGCTTAAATGACCCCTTAAAATCGGTACACTTTTCGCCTCATCATGGTGATAAGCTGTAATACTCCGTAAAATCCCAGGTCATTTATTAATGCTAATTATCGACACTATTCTGAACTAAGCCATTTTTGCGGGCTAATTTGAAATTTTTATATGAGACACTAACTGTTTGACACCCAATTATTATTTTGATCACCGTTTGTTTGACAACCGATTATGTTTTGTCACCTGATATCACCCGATTGTCACTCTTGGATGTCACCCAATCAGGTTAACACCGATAACTCCCACTTGCGACCCGACACCCTGATTTGACACCGATATATTATTAATATATATAACGATATGTATATATTAATTATTACAAATTTACTATATATGTATATATGAGTGTATATATATACGTATGACGACACCGTTTATATATTTATGCTTTTCACGAAACGAAACCAACACCGAAACTAGAGTTACGATTTTACTAATCACCGATACCCCGTCATATTTTTGGGCCGAGCACAAACCATAAGCCCACACGGTTCTTTTCTTTTGATTCACTTGGGCCGAGACTAACACAAGCCCACCTCCACTAAAATTTTTATTATACTTTGGGCTGTGCAAATTTTCCAAGCCCATATGGCTTGTTATGTTTTTCTTCTTTTGCGTAGTATGTCACCCGAAGCAGAAACCAACTCCCTTGCTATCTAAATATACACACGTTTTGAATTCTTGGTTTCCTAATCACACGACACAAACATATCACCTTTTCATTGACTTTGATCCATGCGACAAAGAGCCACCAATATGAGCCGTCAAACCATTGGACAAAACCAATAACCACCTTCGACTAATACCCCATGGATAGTATGCTTCTTTACCTCCAACATGCTATTACCCCATGAGCCTAATCTCCATTGTTTATTAACCTACACAACCTAAGCTAAGCTTAAACAAATCAAAGAAAGCCATAGTTGCTCCCTTAAGCACCCTACTCGACATGACAAGAGCAAGCCAAGGGACAAACTTGTCTACCCTTCGAATGACAATATAGAGATGTGTCTCACCATATCAAACACACAACTACCTTTGCCTCTCCTATATAAACCCATATTAAACGCACTTTTGCCACACACTTGCAAGAGTTCACAAAATTTAAATCATAAACACTCTCTAATCTTTGGTTACTGTCGAAGAACACAAGGATCACACAAGCAAGGTGTTGGGTTGAAACGAGTTGGGTAACTCTTGAGGGTAAGGGATCGTTTGAACGAGAGGGATACCACGTTTGCTAGTCCTCGTTGCTCACATCACACGACATCATCACCACCATACTTGGTGTTGTAAGTTAATCACCACCCTTTTCATTTTCTACTTTTACTCGTAACAAGCATATCGCATTCACACGACACACATTATTTACAAAGTATCATAACACTTGTGACCATTATTTCTACACGCCTCGACACCCCTAGTAATGATCACGCCATTTCATTTTCATACGTGCAACATACCTAAATTGCTCGACACTCTAATTTACCTACTCACATTTAAGCAAACTAACGTAACATGCAAATTTTACCCGATCGTATACAACGAAAACAAAGCCAAAACCAAATCTTAGTCGAACACTATTTTAAACAAATTAAACATCATTTGGGCCTAGAATGGGCTAACGAGCCCATTTGGTTTTTCAAAAGGGATTTTCGGTTGGAAATTTGACGAATGGCGAGACGTGTAAAAACTGATTTCTAAGGATTTTTACAAGTTGTAATTACTACTTTTGTTGTAACAAAAAGTTTGTTTTTCAAAAACTTAACCGATGACTATTTTTGCAAAAGTTATCGTTAAGGGACTAAAACCGTCAAAACCACATACTTTCGAACTAATTATGACAATATCGATTTCTGATGGAAGTTGAGGGTAGAAAATGTATTTTTCAAAAGTTTGGGGAATAAAGTGTAAAAAAAGTACAAAAAGGACTAAAGGGTAATTATTTTTGACCAAGGGGTAAAAAGTGTAACTTTATAAAGTTAAGGGTCAAATATGACAAGGTATTTTATAATTCATTATTTTGTATAATTTGATTTTACATATAAATATGTATATATTTTGTTAACTTTAAAATTAATATATAACTTTACTAAAAATATTTAATTATAAATATTTTTAAACAATATTATTTTCACAAACGAGTTAATATTTACCGAACACCGGTTCGTAACAACGATACAAATAACTACGTGAAGTTATATAAGACACCCGAACGGATATCACCGTACACGTGACATATCACATGTCATTTACGAAACGAATCTAAAACACCGACTACAATGTATTATTTAGGTCCAAGTCGGAGGAATTTCATTGCTAGTCGTAGCAGTACACCATCACTTTTGAGCACCATTGTGATTCACACACACCTGTCAGGTGAGTTCATGGTCCCACATTTTTAATTGTTTTTAAACTCCGTGGGGAGATACATGCTATAAATCGAACACAAGTATTTTTCTGTATGCTATTATCACCTGATATTGCCTAAGTTGACACCTGTGCTACAAGTCCCTCATATCACGAACCTTAATCACTTTCGAGTGAGCGCGAATATAGTTGATAGATCTATTGGAATGGCAGCCCACCTCTGTCATGGTGATCACTTGGCAGGAGGTGTGCTATACTCGAGGTATTATGGAAATTTGGCACATTTCCTGTCACCGAGGGCCCCTTGTCATTTACATCCGCTGTGGTGTAGGTGATAGTTATTATCTTTATGATATGTCAAATCAATGTTAAGGCTTGCGTTTTGTGAGGCTTAGGAGCAATATTACACCAGTTTAGTCAAGACCTGTC
Source organism: Artemisia argyi (assembly GCA_030686995.1). NCBI lineage: Eukaryota > Viridiplantae > Streptophyta > Magnoliopsida > Asterales > Asteraceae > Artemisia > Artemisia argyi. The sequence goes on from CM060684.1 coordinate 128,626,732, forward strand.
TATCTTGGCTTGTTTATTTCAAATGCTTGACCTGTGTTCACACTATTACTATTTAAACTACTATGGATTCACTCAACCTTTGTGTTGACTTTTTAAGCATGTTTATCTCAGGAAATTAGCAAGCATGGCGGCACGGAGCTGGCAAAGGGCACAAGACCTCCCTTTTATTTCAATAATTATATCATTCTTTACAAACTCATCACTACTTTTGAGAAACAATTAACATTTTGGAAAAATGTTTGTAACTCTGACTATTTGAGTTTTCATGGAATGATATTGACTATCTTTTGAATTGTTTTCTATGAGTATGACTGTGTACTAAACTGTAATGACCCCGATTAGACTTCCGCTGCTTATCAAAATTTCGGGGTGTTTCAGATTGGCATCAGAGCCATGGTTATAGAGAACCAAATGATTTTTCAAAACATTGGACTATAACCTCACCGGATTTTTAAACAAACTATTTATCACCAAAGTGCCCTCCGTGTCAGCGCTTGCCAACGTTATGTTTTGAGGTTTGATTTTTAGCACCCATTGCATTTAGCTCACTATGACACTATCATCACTGTGCATGTAGCATTATGTAGATTAAATGACTTATATTACTGCTATTTTTGGGATATTACAGTACCATGTCGCCCCCGGTTATTATTTTGTCCGACAGTGACGACGTTGTGCCGGCATCATCCACTCACCCTACTATTGACCTATCTGACTATGACACCCATGACACCCGAGACACCCATGATTCTGACCATGACACCCAACCTATATCACCTGCTATACCATCTCCTGTTCCATCTGGAGACCCATCTGCTGATACTGAGCCCTTTGAGGAGGGTGAGGTTGCTTCTACACCCATTGATTCTTTTGCTATTCAATCTCTTTTTCGCCCTGTCTGTGGACCTATGACACAGGGGCAGTACCTTTATGATCAGTACTTGACATCTCAGCAGTTTCTTGCGGCTGATGATCGTCCTACACCACCTGCTAGTCACCACACCGGTTCAGATGCTGATGACGAGTCTTCTGACTCTGATACTTCTGACACTGCTGCTTCTATTCCACCATCATCCTCGCCTGCACCGATTCGTCAGCGCAAGCGAGTGAGGATTCTTGAGCCCTATGAGCCTGAGCCTTTTGGTGAGTTGTTTCGATATCATGAGGGAGACTATACCCGCAAATGCACGGATCGGAAACGAGTCTATTTTTTGCATGCTTTTACTGTTACACCACCTGTACCTACACCTGTACCATCACCCATATCTGTACTACCACCTGTTTCTATGCCAGATCTGACACCTGTGGCATCACCAGCACCTCCACCATCACTTGTATCACCCCCACCTGAGCCACATCCTTACATGCTACCTACTTACACCGCACCCCACACCTCTGAGGTTTTGCCACCCATGCCACCACCTACAGTTTTCTACTCACAGACTACTACCGTACCGATACCATCACCTGCTACATCACCTGTACCATCACATGTTCCCACCGAGACCCCCACCTCACCCGGCATTCATAGATTGGTTGATGCTCGTCGATGGTCATTTTTGTTAGACTACATTCATAGATGGAGATTGGTTGAGGGATCGCCTAGGGCTGCTGAGCTTGGAGATGGCTCTTCAGCGGTGTACCGGTTACTGGGGAGCCGATACACCATACTATCCCTCTTTTGGCTGCTAGATTAGTGAGACATGAGAATCGTCTTGATGAGCTGTTGAGCGTTATTGAGGATATATCCTTGGAGAGGATTGAGTGTATGCAGGAGGAGGTCACGAACCTCGTGGTACATAGGACAACTTTAGAGATGGTATTTGAGATGATGGGGACAGAGATCGAGGAGGCACAGGCTACCATCACTGAGTTTGGTCATCGATTAGATGTTCAGAGGCATGAGATAGAGGATTTGAGAGTGATTGCGGCCATCACACAGGAGATGCTGGAGCATCAGACACAGGAGTTAGCCGCATCTAGTTCTACCATCCACACTTTTTCAGCCACTATTGAGGAGATTCAGGCCCGTGAGAGATCCAGGGATTTGGAGATGTTAGAGATGATCAGGATCATCAGTGAGCTGGAGAGGAGATCAGGAGGCGTGATTCGCCTGGAACAGTCAGATAATATCAACCAAGTAATGGTCAACAAGTCAAACAGCTGAGGCAAATGCTTCCGAGGAATACAGTGTTTTCCCGGGTCGTAAGTCCCAACGAGGTGTGCGATGTGATATTATAAACGAATCTGTGATTAGTGAATCTGAACAGGGAATGGTATAAAAAGTGTGTGTGTGTGATTTAAACTAGGGTTTAATAACTTAAAATAACTATTTAGAACGATTACGTAAAACCTAGATATCTAAAACGTTTAAAACGTAAACCAATTTAAAATCAGACGCGACTGCGTACTGAGAAAAAGGTGAGTTTTAAGGAAAAATAAACTACAAGGGTTAAAATTAAAAATTCTATAAACTTAAACTTAAAATAAAATTAAATTAAAAATAAAACTATTTTTTAGATTATTATATTATTTATTATTAATTATTTAATTAAAAACTATTTAACTATTTAATTAAAATTAACTTAATTAAAAACTAAAAATGATTAACACTACAAATTAAACTAAAAATTTATAAAAATATTTTCTAAACTTAAAATAGAACTTGAAGAAAGTATAAAAAATAAAAATAAATGTTTTTGTCTTTTTATAGATTTTCTATTAATTAAAAACTATTTGTATTAATTAAACTATTTAAACTAATTTAAATTAAAAATAATATTAAACTAACTTAGAAAATTATAAAAAAATTTATATATCTAATTAACCATCATGGGAATCCTAAAAAATTTTAAAAACTTTATTTTATATATTTTTAACTAGTTAACTAATTATTATTCTATTTAATAATTAATATCTAATTAAACTATTTAAATTATGAAAACTATTAAATGAACAGTAAAAATTCTAGAAAAATTACTAAAATTATATTATGACTTATAAAAGCTATAAAAAATATAAAAACTAGGTGTTACTATATAAAAATTAATTATGCTATTTAAAATTTATTTATTGATTAATTACTAATAAAACTATTATTAATTCTAATTAATACCAAATGACAATATAAAAATCTAATAAAATTATTTAAATTACTTTAACCTATAAGGAAATTAATAAAAATATAAAAACACAAATTACTTAATAAAAATATAAAAATGAAAATTAAAATTAAATTGTATTAAATAGAAACTATCACTTATTTTTATGTTGGTTTTTCTGGATTTTTATTTTACAAAACTATTTTATACCTAAATATAACTAACTTTTGCAAAAACAAATATTTAATAAGCTGTGTATAAGCTAAGAAGCAAAACAGTTGACTATTGTTGACTTTGATGAGAAATAAGCTCAATTGAGCTTATGTGGGACCCACCTTGGTATATTCTGGTACTTATAAGTTAATTGGACTTGTCAAAACTTAAAATGATCAAATAAGCTCAGTAGATAAGCTGATAAGCTCAAATAAGCTAATCCAAAACTCAATGTGAATACAGAATAGGGACAAGGTTTAGGGCTTATTCTAGGTGGGGTCCACTGAGGTAGAGGTCAAACAAAGAGTCAACCTTAAGGGTCTGGTAGGAGGGGGGTTCAAAGACACTATTTAGAGGTTGTGGGGCCCACTGGGTTGGTCACAAAACCACCACAAAGTGGTGGTGATGGTTGACTGACCTGCTGCACAGGGGAGGTTATCTCCCTGCAGCTGACTTAGAGGGTGAGTGGGGCCCACAAATAAATTCAAAAAAATGAAGTGATGATGGGAATCAAGAGCTGAGATGGTAGGCTTGAAATCCTAAAAATATCAAAGCTTGAATCCTTATACTAAATTCTATAAAAATCTCCCAATATTTGTGAAAATCTGAAAATGACAATTTGACTTTTTAATGAGAACTACTTATGTTGACTTTTATGAGTTTCTAAGCTATCTAACTGATCTAATAAGCTGATATAAGCTACAAGACACCTAAAATAAGCTAAAACTATAACTAATAAGGTAATGAATGGGTTTTGAGGTTCAACTATCCACACAGTGGACTGCTTATGAAGATTGATTGTGATTTTGACTTTCTACCTACTGAGACACTAATTTTATGGCTTACCTAGTTATCTTAGACCTATTATGACTTGATTGAACCAAAAACAACAACTACAATACCCTGGAATACTTTGAAACAGATTTTACCAAACACTCCTTTAAAATTAATATTACACTATAATTTATATATATTAAACTACAACTACTGATTATAACCTTAAAACAGATTAAATAAACTTAAATGAGACTATTTAAATAAGGATAACATCACAGAAACATTAAAAACTCATTAAGCTAAAAAAAATAAGAACTTGCTTACAATGGGAAATGGACTGAGCAACAATAAACCATGAACCAAGATCACAACCTAGTATCCCCCATAGGATTCTAAACCATGTTCATCCAGGATTCAACATGCTCCCTTGCTAGTTCTTCTTTTTCTTTTGATTTTTATTTTTCTCTATTTAATTTGATTTTCTTGGAATTTTTATATTTAACTACTAAACTGAATTTTAAGTTATCTAAAAACTTTGACAAGCTTTATCAGAGCTTAAATGAACTTGTGAAATGCTTTTAACAACAACTAACAACACAGATGAACTTTTTGTGATTCTTGAAATAAGTAAAAATTGCATAGACTGAGAGCTGAGCTGAAACTTTAAATTGACTTAAAGTAAAGATTGTAATACATGAGAATTAACTAATACAAGCTGATTTTATTGAAATTACAACTGAAATACAAGTTTAAATTACCTACGACTAAGTTACACTACTCCTAAGCTAATAATCTTCATCTTCTGCTTCTTTTCATCCTTATAGCCCTTTTCTGAGTTAAGTGGGACCCACTTGACTTTTCCCACCAATTGTGAGCCCTTGATAAGGCCTAATCAATCCAGGCCGTTTAAATTCTTTCTTGGCGCCAAAGGGTCAAGGGTGTCAGATTATGCGTGTGAGGGTTTTTAGGGAGGTTTGGAAGGTTGTGGACGTGGAGGAGAGGCATGGTGTGAATGGGGAACAAGTTGGGATGAAAGGTGGAGGGTGGTATGGAGGAGCAGTGGTGGTGGTATGGTGGTTTTGGTTTTGGGAGGGAAATACGGGGTGACTGGGGTGGTTTTAGTTTAGGGGTGTTGACCGAGGGTTGACCAAGGGGGGTTGGACTGGGCTAGTGGAGATGGGCCTTGGGAGTTAGTGGGTGGGCTGCTAAAGTTGGGTTTGTTTTTGGTTTTGGTTTAAATAATTTTTAGGATCCGTTTGGTTTTTTTAATAAATTTCAAGGACCAAAAATGTAATTAAGGTAAAGTTTAGGGTCTGAAATTGTAACATTCCCATAGTTTAAATAAGGATTAAACTTAACACATGTGAATAGTACCATGGCATTTTTGATATTTTTTTATTTTTTTAAATACCCGGGTACTAAAACTGACAAACTTTCAAACTTGAGGGACTAAATGTGAAATTTATTCAAAACTTTCTCCCAGGGACTAAAAGTGACAATTATGAATTCCCTAGGACCCTTAATGGTAATTTTCCCATTTTGAACACCCAGGGACTGAAACTGTCAAGTTTAAACTTTGAGGGACCTGTTTTGCCAAACTGTGAAACTTCAGGGACCAATCATGTAAATTCACCAAATTTATCACCCAAGGACCATTCCTGCAAAAGATTATTAGTATAAGGACCAAAATTGCTTTTCTCTAAGTTTTTACATCCCAGGGACCATTTCTGTCAATTTCCAAAGTTGAGGGACTAAACTTGTAATTTTATGAAACTTTGCACCAAAGGACTAAATATGTAACTTTATGATTAAAAAGGACCTTTGGTGTCATTTTCATGTTTTTAGAATAATCAGGGACTAGTTTTGACAATTTATGAAACTTGAGGGACTGAAACTGCCAATTATGCAAACTTTGTACGTTTTTAATCAGTTTTTGCATATTTTGTATTTGAAACATATAAAACACACCTCTAAGATATTTTAAGTATTTTGATACATATTTGAGTGTTTTTGTATGTTTTGGCAGTTCAGATTAGTATAAAATGATGAGTATTTAGACACTCATCAATCCCCCACACTAAACTATTGCTAGTCCCTAGCAATCTATTGAGAAAAACTTAATGGATTTGAAAAACTCTTTACCAAAAGCCATCACTTCTGGAGTAGCCAGGTGTAAGAACTGTGGCACACCTGATAACCGTGTGATTTTGAGCAAATCACCAGCTGTCAACGGATTTGATTAGTCTTTACCAAAAGCCGTTTGCTTCTGGACTAGCCAACTCTTGATGGAATAGTCAACATCTTGGTGAGCTGATTACCAATTATGGATTTTCCACAGCCTTTACCACAAGCCATAATCTTGCGGGCTAGCCAACTCATTAGCTTTTGAGGATAATGGGGAGTTGAGGAACCATACAATTTTTGGCAAATTGCAAGCCATAAACGGGTTTGAGTTATCTTTACCAAGAACCGTTTGCTCCTGGATTAGCCAATCCTGTTGTGGGTTAGACATGGAGGATTGATACCATTTATTGCGTTCTAAGTGAGAAAAAATTTTAAAATTTGGGCTAAAATGGGGGTTTTTGATGAAACATGTGTTTAAATTCGTTAGAATAACGAATCTCCCCCCACACTTAGAACTGAATATTGTCCTCAATATTCAAAGCACCGGGTGTTAAACAGAACTTAGAACGTAAGAAGGAAATATTACATAGCCTTTATTTAAAATGTATATACATACAATTATTATTTTAGATAAAACTTCTTAAATAGAAGCTATCACTATATGTACAATTTTTTTTTTTTTTTTTTTTTTTTTTTTTTTTTTTTTTTTTTTTTTTTTAAGATATATACAACATGTGGGGCATCCCCCATACTAGGGTGTTACACATGGGTGAAAACCCATGTTTTTGCTAATGTTTTTGATTCCCGAGTCACTAGCTTGACTCGACCCCGAATTCATTTGTCCATGGGGAAGTAAATGGAAGAGACAATCTCATCGGACTTTCATTCAAGACGTTTGGATAAACATTTGAAGCACGTGAAAGTTCCACACCGATGAGATAAGTAACCGGCTCATAATTTATAAATGAGAATGCCGGGATCAAAGATAATGTCTTCACTCCCGAAAGAGTGAAGAACAGGATAAGGAACATAATATATGAAGAAAAGAAAGAATGTCATGATGAAAATCATGATTAAATCTTCTTCCTCAATAGGAGAATTCATTGGTTCATGAATCTCCTCGTTTAAGCTCGTTTGATCAAGACATATTATGGGTATGTCTAGATCAAAATAGAAATTATCATACTCCGGTAGAGATATGATATGAGTGAGTTCACCGGAGAACTCTTCAAAGGTGAATGATTCGTATTCGGGATTGATTTGAGTGAGTTCACTGGGGAACTCCTCAAAAGTAAATGATTCATAAACGGGAAGAGAATTATAAGAATGAGAAGTGGTGATACCACTTATCTTCTCTCCCGTTTGATCAAAATGGAACGTTTGCAATTCAGGAATAGAATCATTGATCAAAATCTCACTATCCTTGACGGGGATAGGAGATGAAATAGGCTTTTCATTAAAAGCCTCGATTCTAGAAATGAGAAGATTAGCATTTAATAATGTAAGACGAAGAGATTCGTCTTGGATTATTTCTTCCTCATTCTCTTCTTCTGAGTTGACAAGCTCAGAAGGTAATTCCCCCACATAACTTATGTCTCCACAAGATAAAGAATAGTTCTCATCAGAATCAGAGAACATCTCAATATGATTATTTGGAAAGACAAGAGGGGGAGGAATATCACACACATGATCAAGAATTCCCTGTGACTTACTTGGGATTGGGACAAGGTTCTCAACACTAGACTTTATGAATTCGTCCGATTCCTTTGCAGGAACAGTGTCAAGATGCTCGTCCCCCATGTTCAGAGAGTGAGTGGGAACCTCGGGTGTGATAACAAACTCAGGGAGTTGAGAAGGACTAGCAGTAATGGAGTCTACAAGTTCCATTATTTCTACTGCTGGTGTTTCAGTTATATTCTTTTCTCCCTGTATATGCATGGAAAGAGTCTCAACTGATGAACATGATGAGGTATCATCACATTCATCATCCTCATCGAGAAAAACAGCATTTTGAAATTTGGTACGTGTTATAGCTGCTTGTTCTAAGACTAGTAATTCTTCCATGCTTCTTTCGTCTCTAGCAGCATGTTCCTCAGCAAGTAATTCCGTGATAGATTTATCACGAGAATATTGAGTGAGTGGAAGTTGTGGGGGTGTGGATGTGTCAAAACCCGTAGGTTGACATTGATCATCATTATGAGGACCCCCACAATATACACAAGAAGAACTTTGTGCATTGTGAGACGACATATTAGCTAACTCCTCCTTAAGATCTTTGAGTTTCTCAAGAACCTCTAGACAAGGGTCTTGCTGGATGTGAGGAGTTGCTTGGTTTATTTGGCACTGTGGAGGTGGGTCTTGAAACGAATAGTCATAATTGTTACAAGGAAATGGATTCCTTGTTTGACAATCAGAGCTAAAGTGTGGACTTCCACAGTACTCACAACAGTTGAACTGATGTGGTTGTGAGTCGTATGTGTTTAAGTCATAATTGTTATTAGGAACCTGTTCATAGACAAACTGATTCCTAATTTGACAATCAGAACTGTAGTGTGAACCACCACAATACTCACAACAGTTAAACTGTTGAGTCTGGATTGGTGTATTTTGATACGAAGCATCATTGAAATTTGGATAATATGATTCTTGCTCGTATGAATGTGATGGGTAGTTTGAAAAATTTGAGGAGTCGTTGAATGAGTTTTGATTAGGATCATAAGCAAATGAATTACTTGATCCACAAAACAAACAACTCCCGTTTTGAATGTCATTACCACATTGCACACATGTACACCAATGACATGGAAAACCGAAAAGAGGCTCACCACAACCGACACAAGGAACAAAATCTGGAGGTGGGACAAGTGGTGTGCTCTGAGAGCTAGGAATTTCCACCACTTCCGTTATGGTCTCGGGTTTTGGTTCTTGATAAATGTGAAGGTTAGGCAAGTCGTTCTTTTCAGTAATTGCCCTAAGCTCATTACGTTTGCTTGACAAACTTTTAACCATAAACCGTGAAAGATCAGGATTGATTTTTGAAGGTTTAGGAGCATTTGTGAGCTCAGGTTTTTGGACAACCGTGGTTTGGACGTATTTAGCACCTCCATCGTCAGAGGAAAGTACAAGGTCCTTTGTCACCCCGGTTTCTCGTTCCATTTCCCTCACTGGAGAGGGAATATGAATTGGTGGTCTATCATAATCAACATGACATCTCGATATTTTGGATAAGGCCACAAGTTTCTCAACTTTGCTTTTACAGGCCCTTTGTTTAAAGAAATCGTCATCGAGAGATGCCATTAGAATTAATTATGAGATAAGTGGAAGAATGTAGAATCAAAAGGGTTTTGGGGATGAGAAATGAATAATCAAATAGGTAGGGATGTAAAGGTGAATATTTTTGGTGTTTTTGAAAATTTTTATAGTACTAATAAGAAGGAAAATATTTTTGGTTTTTTTGTGTTCGTTGAAAACTGATTTTAAAAAGTTTTCGGGAATAGTTTTGGTTTTATATGATAATAATATGAACAAGGATGGATAAATGTACAAATGAACGTGTATTCAGGTTCACAAATACGCAAAATCGTTTAGAATAAGCGCACAACCTCCCCGGCAGCGGCGCCAAATTTTGATTCGCCTGGAACAGTCAGATAATATCAACCAAGTAATGGTCAACAAGTCAAACAGCTGAGGCAAATGCTTCCGAGGAATACAGTGTTTTCCCGGGTCGTAAGTCCCAACGAGGTGTGCGATGTGATATTATAAACGAATCTGTGATTAGTGAATCTGAACAGGGAATGGTATAAAAAGTGTGTGTGTGTGATTTAAACTAGGGTTTAATAACTTAAAATAACTATTTAGAACGATTACGTAAAACCTAGATATCTAAAACGTTTAAAACGTAAACCAATTTAAAATCAGACGCGACTGCGTACTGAGAAAAAGGTGAGTTTTAAGGAAAAATAAACTACAAGGGTTAAAATTAAAAATTCTATAAACTTAAACTTAAAATAAAATTAAATTAAAAATAAAACTATTTTTTAGATTATTATATTATTTATTATTAATTATTTAATTAAAAACTATTTAACTATTTAATTAAAATTAACTTAATTAAAAACTAAAAATGATTAACACTACAAATTAAACTAAAAATTTATAAAAATATTTTCTAAACTTAAAATAGAACTTGAAGAAAGTATAAAAAATAAAAATAAATGTTTTTGTCTTTTTATAGATTTTCTATTAATTAAAAACTATTTGTATTAATTAAACTATTTAAACTAATTTAAATTAAAAATAATATTAAACTAACTTAGAAAATTATAAAAAAATTTATATATCTAATTAACCATCATGGGAATCCTAAAAAATTTTAAAAACTTTATTTTATATATTTTTAACTAGTTAACTAATTATTATTCTATTTAATAATTAATATCTAATTAAACTATTTAAATTATGAAAACTATTAAATGAACAGTAAAAATTCTAGAAAAATTACTAAAATTATATTATGACTTATAAAAGCTATAAAAAATATAAAAACTAGGTGTTACTATATAAAAATTAATTATGCTATTTAAAATTTATTTATTGATTAATTACTAATAAAACTATTATTAATTCTAATTAATACCAAATGACAATATAAAAATCTAATAAAATTATTTAAATTACTTTAACCTATAAGGAAATTAATAAAAATATAAAAACACAAATTACTTAATAAAAATATAAAAATGAAAATTAAAATTAAATTGTATTAAATAGAAACTATCACTTATTTTTATGTTGGTTTTTCTGGATTTTTATTTTACAAAACTATTTTATACCTAAATATAACTAACTTTTGCAAAAACAAATATTTAATAAGCTGTGTATAAGCTAAGAAGCAAAACAGTTGACTATTGTTGACTTTGATGAGAAATAAGCTCAATTGAGCTTATGTGGGACCCACCTTGGTATATTCTGGTACTTATAAGTTAATTGGACTTGTCAAAACTTAAAATGATCAAATAAGCTCAGTAGATAAGCTGATAAGCTCAAATAAGCTAATCCAAAACTCAATGTGAATACAGAATAGGGACAAGGTTTAGGGCTTATTCTAGGTGGGGTCCACTGAGGTAGAGGTCAAACAAAGAGTCAACCTTAAGGGTCTGGTAGGAGGGGGTTCAAAGACACTATTTAGAGGTTGTGGGGCCCACTGGGTTGGTCACAAAACCACCACAAAGTGGTGGTGATGGTTGACTGACCTGCTGCACAGGGGAGGTTATCTCCCTGCAGCTGACTTAGAGGGTGAGTGGGGCCCACAAATAAATTCAAAAAAATGAAGTGATGATGGGAATCAAGAGCTGAGATGGTAGGCTTGAAATCCTAAAAATATCAAAGCTTGAATCCTTATACTAAATTCTATAAAAATCTCCCAATATTTGTGAAAATCTGAAAATGACAATTTGACTTTTTAATGAGAACTACTTATGTTGACTTTTATGAGTTTCTAAGCTATCTAACTGATCTAATAAGCTGATATAAGCTACAAGACACCTAAAATAAGCTAAAACTATAACTAATAAGGTAATGAATGGGTTTTGAGGTTCAACTATCCACACAGTGGACTGCTTATGAAGATTGATTGTGATTTTGACTTTCTACCTACTGAGACACTAATTTTATGGCTTACCTAGTTATCTTAGACCTATTATGACTTGATTGAACCAAAAACAACAACTACAATACCCTGGAATACTTTGAAACAGATTTTACCAAACACTCCTTTAAAATTAATATTACACTATAATTTATATATATTAAACTACAACTACTGATTATAACCTTAAAACAGATTAAATAAACTTAAATGAGACTATTTAAATAAGGATAACATCACAGAAACATTAAAAACTCATTAAGCTAAAAAAAATAAGAACTTGCTTACAATGGGAAATGGACTGAGCAACAATAAACCATGAACCAAGATCACAACCTAGTATCCCCCATAGGATTCTAAACCATGTTCATCCAGGATTCAACATGCTCCCTTGCTAGTTCTTCTTTTTCTTTTGATTTTTATTTTTCTCTATTTAATTTGATTTTCTTGGAATTTTTATATTTAACTACTAAACTGAATTTTAAGTTATCTAAAAACTTTGACAAGCTTTATCAGAGCTTAAATGAACTTGTGAAATGCTTTTAACAACAACTAACAACACAGATGAACTTTTTGTGATTCTTGAAATAAGTAAAAATTGCATAGACTGAGAGCTGAGCTGAAACTTTAAATTGACTTAAAGTAAAGATTGTAATACATGAGAATTAACTAATACAAGCTGATTTTATTGAAATTACAACTGAAATACAAGTTTAAATTACCTACGACTAAGTTACACTACTCCTAAGCTAATAATCTTCATCTTCTGCTTCTTTTCATCCTTATAGCCCTTTTCTGAGTTAAGTGGGACCCACTTGACTTTTCCCACCAATTGTGAGCCCTTGATAAGGCCTAATCAATCCAGGCCGTTTAAATTCTTTCTTGGCGCCAAAGGGTCAAGGGTGTCAGATTATGCGTGTGAGGGTTTTTAGGGAGGTTTGGAAGGTTGTGGACGTGGAGGAGAGGCATGGTGTGAATGGGGAACAAGTTGGGATGAAAGGTGGAGGGTGGTATGGAGGAGCAGTGGTGGTGGTATGGTGGTTTTGGTTTTGGGAGGGAAATACGGGGTGACTGGGGTGGTTTTAGTTTAGGGGTGTTGACCGAGGGTTGACCAAGGGGGGTTGGACTGGGCTAGTGGAGATGGGCCTTGGGAGTTAGTGGGTGGGCTGCTAAAGTTGGGTTTGTTTTTGGTTTTGGTTTAAATAATTTTTAGGATCCGTTTGGTTTTTTTAATAAATTTCAAGGACCAAAAATGTAATTAAGGTAAAGTTTAGGGTCTGAAATTGTAACATTCCCATAGTTTAAATAAGGATTAAACTTAACACATGTGAATAGTACCATGGCATTTTTGATATTTTTTTATTTTTTTAAATACCCGGGTACTAAAACTGACAAACTTTCAAACTTGAGGGACTAAATGTGAAATTTATTCAAAACTTTCTCCCAGGGACTAAAAGTGACAATTATGAATTCCCTAGGACCCTTAATGGTAATTTTCCCATTTTGAACACCCAGGGACTGAAACTGTCAAGTTTAAACTTTGAGGGACCTGTTTTGCCAAACTGTGAAACTTCAGGGACCAATCATGTAAATTCACCAAATTTATCACCCAAGGACCATTCCTGCAAAAGATTATTAGTATAAGGACCAAAATTGCTTTTCTCTAAGTTTTTACATCCCAGGGACCATTTCTGTCAATTTCCAAAGTTGAGGGACTAAACTTGTAATTTTATGAAACTTTGCACCAAAGGACTAAATATGTAACTTTATGATTAAAAAGGACCTTTGGTGTCATTTTCATGTTTTTAGAATAATCAGGGACTAGTTTTGACAATTTATGAAACTTGAGGGACTGAAACTGCCAATTATGCAAACTTTGTACGTTTTTAATCAGTTTTTGCATATTTTGTATTTGAAACATATAAAACACACCTCTAAGATATTTTAAGTATTTTGATACATATTTGAGTGTTTTTGTATGTTTTGGCAGTTCAGATTAGTATAAAATGATGAGTATTTAGACACTCATCAAGGCGCACCTGGGCCTTCATAGATCTATGACATGTCATTACTTACAGAGACATCTTAACTTGCCGCCTGTGGCATTACTAATGTTGTATCTTATTGTTTTGTAACAATGAATTCAAAATTATTAAAACTCTATGTTGGTTATGATTGTAATGTATTGATATTGATTTATGATGTTCTAGTTGTCTGATCTTTTATTATGCTCCCATATTGAGATTCATTATAATTTCCATGTGTTTTGTTACATGTTGTGATGTTTATTTATGAATGATATGGTTTATGTTGATGTATGTATTTATGGTGTGGTTGTGATATGTACTTTGTGATGATCTCGACTATCATGAGTTTGGCTACATTATTTCCCTTGTTATTGATGTTTTGGATTTGTACTTATGCACTTGCGATTTTATAGAGTTATGGCCCCAAGGAAAACCGCTACTGCTACCTCGTCACCCACTATGACCCAGGCTGCTATCAGAAAGTTGGTTGCCGACAGCGTTGCTGCAGCTTTAGAAGAGCAGGCTGCTGCAATGGCACGAACTAGTAGCAATAACCGAGCCACTGCTGAGAGCGAGTCCGCTGCGACTCGGAAGTGCACCTATAAGGACTTCATAGCCTGTAAACCATCTCACTTGAAAGGGACTGAAGGAGTGACAGAGCTTGCTCGATGGTTTGAGCGAACTGAGACTGTCTTTGTGAGGATCGGTTGTGCCGCTGAAAGCATATTCTCGTTTGCTACTGGAACATTGTTGGAAGACGCGTTGTCTTGGTGGAATGCAACTGCTCAGAAGATAGGTGTGGAAGAGGCCTATCAGATTACTTGGGCTGACTTTAAGGAGAAGATGTTGAAGAAGTTCTGCCCTAGAGGTGAGATCAAGAAGTTAGAAGATGAGTTTTACACGTTGGTTGTGAAATGAAATGATCTCAGGGCTTATGATAGGAGATTTCAGGAGCTTGCCACACTTTGCCCTTCAAAGGTTCCCGATTTGGAAAAGTTGTTGGAAAGGTACATTGAGGGATTACCCAGGAGCATTGAGGGAAACGTCACCTCGTCTAAGCCTCAATCTTTGGATGAAGCAATGACTATTGCCCAAAGACTGCTAGACCAGAAGATTAAGCGTAACTCTGCTCAGGGTAACAACGATCACAAAAAGAAGTTTGATGATCGAAGGACAAGCAACAACAACAACAACAACAATAACAACAACAACAACAACAACAACCGAAACCCCAACCGTAACTATCACCATGACAGAAACACCCACCACAATCAACAGAACCGACCACAGGAAGCTGTCAGAGCTTATGTCGCCGCACCAGTTAAGGATGCTAGGTATGCTGGACCTCTTCCATTCTGTGACAAGTGTAAGATGCATCACAATGGACCCTGCTATGCTAAGTGTGGGAAGTGTTCAAGGACTGGACATAAGACACAAGATTGCAAGGCTACAGGAGCTAACTTGCAACCCGTGGCTGTGGTATGCCATGCTTGTGGAGAGAAAGGACAATACATGCGTCAGTGCCCAAACAAGGATAACAATGCACGTGGGAGAGCATACGTGCTGGGAGACGGAAATGTCCAGCAAGATCCGAACATAGTCACGGGTACGTTCTTTCTAAAAAACCGCCTCGTTAAAGTTTTATTTGATTCCGGAGCCGATCAAAGTTTCGTATCTATTTCTCTTGCACCCCTGCTTAATATTACACCGACCAAACTAGACACCACATACGAGATTGAACTAGCCGATGGAAAGCTAGTGAGTACTAACACTATACTCCGAGGTTGCACCCTACGATTACTAGACACCCCATTTTTCATTGACCTTATGCCTATTAGACTTGGTAGTTTCGACGTCGTTGTAGGAATGGATTGATTATCCGAGAACCGCGCTAAGATCATTTGTAACGAAAAGGTCGTTCACATCCCCCTAAATAACGAAACCCTGATTGTTCGCGGAGAGCAAAGTAAAACACGTTTAAGCATCATTTCTTGTGTCAAAGTTGTGAAGTACATCGAACGAGGATGTCAAGTCTTTTTGGCTCAAGTGACCGAGAAGAAGTCGGAAGGGAAGCGACTCGAGGATGTGCCAGTAGTCGGAAACTTTCCAGAAGTTTTTCCTGAGGACTTTCCTGGCCTTCCGCCGACTCGTCAAGTGGAATTTCAAATTGACTTGATGCCAGGAGCAGCACCCGTAGCACGAGCACCCTATAGGCTAGCACCGTCGGAAATGAAGGAGTTATCTGGGCAATTGCAGGAATTGTGAGATAAAGGATTTATTCGCCCTAGTTCATCACCGTGGGGAGCCCCGGTGTTGTTTGTGAAGTAGAAGGATGGAACCTTCAGGATGTGTATCGATTATCGTGAGTTGAACAAACTTACGGTTAAGAATCGACATCCGTTGCCAAGGATTGACGATTTGTTTGATCAACTGCAAGGATCGAGTGTCTACTCGAAGATTGATTTGAGATCGGGTTATCACCAACTGAGAGTTAGGGAAGAAGACATTCCTAAGACGGCTTTCAGGACAAGATACGGTCACTACAAATTCCACGTAATGCCATTCGGTCTAACAAATGCACCCGCTGTATTTATGAACTTAATGAACCGAGTGTGCAAACCCTATTTGGATAAGTTTGTGATTATATTCATCGATGATATCCTTATTTATTCACGTAGTAAGGAAGAGCACGCAGAACACTTGAAGGCTATACTAACACTGCTCAGAGAAGAGAAATTATACGCCAAATTTTCCAAGTGTGATTTTTGGATTGAGAAAATACAATTTCTTGGGCATGTTATCGACAGTAAGGGTATTCATGTTGATCCCGCCAAGATCGAAGCTGTTAAAAATTGGGCGTCACCTACGAGTCCTACCGAGATACGCCAATTTTTAGGTCTTGCCGGATACTATCGGAGGTTTATTGAAGGTTTTTCAAGGATTGCTAAGCCTTTGACTGAGTTAACACAGAAGAAGAAGAAGTTTGAATGGGGAGAAGAACAAGAATCGGCATTTCAGTTCTTGAAGCAGAAGCTTTGTGAAGCACCGATATTAGCACTATCCGAAGGAAGTGAGGACTTCGTGGTATATTGTGACGCATCAATCCAAGGTTTGGGTGCCCTATTGATGCAAATACTTAAAGTAATAGCTTACGCTTCTAGACAACTTAAACCCCACGAGGAGAACTACACTACTCATGATCTAGAATTAGGAGCGGTAGTATTCGCTCTTAAGATCTGGAGACACTACCTATATGGAACCAAGTGTACGGTTTTCACCGATCACAAGAGTCTTTAGCACATTTTAGATCAAAAGGAGTTGAACATGAGGCAACGTCGATGGCTAGAGTTGCTAAGTGACTATGATTGTGAGATCCGTTATCACCCGGGGAAGGCAAACGTTGTAGCAGATGCCTTGAGTCGAAAGGAACGACTTAGACCCCTCAGAGTTAGGTCATTGGGTATGACAATTAGATCACCACTTTTGTCTCAAATTCTTGAAGTTCAAGCTGAGGCCCTTAAAGAAGAGAATAGACCGCACGAGAAGATTTACGGCATGCCAGAAAGCACGAATGGATTTGTCAAGAAACCAGATGGAAGGCTGTGTTTCAAGGACAGAAGTTGGATTCCATTGTATGGAGGAATACGAGACCTCATCATGCGCGAGTCTCATAAGTCTAAATATTCCATTCATCCTGGCTCGGACAAGATGTATCACGATCTAAAGAAGTTGTATTGGTGGCCAAACATGAAAGCTGACATTGCAGAGTATGTCGGTAAGTGTTTGACCTGCTCAAGAGTAAAGGCTGATCATCAAAAACCATCCGGTCTTTTGATTCAACCCGAGCTACCAATGTGGATATGGGAAAGGATTACAATGGACTTCATTACGAAATTACCCAAGACATCGAGTGGGTTGGACACTATTTGGGTTATTGTCGATCGTCTCACGAAGTCAGCGCACTTCTTGCCGATCAAAGAGACTGATGATATGGATGTTCTTGCACGTTTGTACCTAAAGGAGATAGTTTCCCGACATGGAGTGCCGATTTCTATTATCTCCGACCGAGACAGCCGTTTCCCGTCTAACTTTTGGTGATCTTTACAGAAAGCCTTGGGAACTAAGTTAGATATGAGTACAGCTCTAACAGCTTACCATCCACAGACTGATGGTCAAAGTGAAAGGACTATACAAACCCTAGAAGACATGCTTAGGGCATGTGTGATTGATTTTGGAAAGGGCTCGGATAAACACCTACCGTTAGCAGAATTTTCATATAACAACAGTTATCACGCTAGTATTAAGGCTGCACCGTTTGAAGCACTTTATGGAAGAAAGTGTAGATCACCAGTTTGTTGGGCTGAGATTGGAGATGTACAACTCTCAGGTCCCGAGTTGATTCTCGAAACCACTTAGAAAATAGTAAAGATTAGGCAACGATTACAAGCCGCCAGGGATCGACAAAAGAGTTATGCCGATGTGCGAAGGAAACCAATAGAGTTTCAAGTTGGAGACAAGGTCATGCTTAAGGTATCACCTTGGAAAGGGATGATTAGGTTTGGAAAACGTGGAAAGCTAAACCCAAAATACGTTGGACCCTTCGAGATCATTGAAAGGATCGGTCCCGTGGCATACAAACTTGAACTACCTGAGGAACTCAGTAGAGTACACAACACCTTCCACGTGTCAAATTTGAAAAAGTGTTTATCGGATGAAACCCTTGTGATTCCGTTGAAAGAGATCAGAATCGTTGATAAGTTGAACTTTATTGAGGAACCCGTCAAGATTATGGATAGGGAGATCAAACGACTTAAGCATAGTCGCATTCCCATTGTTAAGGTCAGATGGAACTCTAAGAGAGGACCCAAGTTCACATGGGAGCGCGAGGATCAAATGCGTGCCAAATACCCACAACTATTCGATAAGACAACCCCGAGCACCGATTCAACTTTGGATTCCGGGACGAATCCAATCTAACGGGTGGGTACTGTAATACTCCGTAAAATCCCAGGTCATTTATTAATGCTAATTATCGACACTATTCTGAACTAAGCCATTTTTGTGGGCTAATTTAAAATTTTTATATGAGACATTGATTGTTTGACACCCAATTATTATTTTGATCACCGTTTGTTTGACACCCGATTATGTTTTGTCACCTGATATCACCCGATTGTCACTCTTGGATGTCACCCAATGAGGTTAACACCGGTAACTCCCACTTGCGACCCGACACCCTGATTTGACACCGATATATTATTAATATATATATATATAACGATATGTATATATTAATTATTACAAATTTCATATATATGTATATATGAGTGTATATATATACGTATGACGACACCGTTTATATATTTTTGGTTTTCACGAAACGACACCAACACCAAAACTAGAGTCACGATTTTACTAATCACCGATACCCCGTCATATTTTTTGGGCCGAGCACAAACCATAAGCCCACACGGTTCTTTTCTTTTGATTCACTTGGGCCGAGACTAACATAAGCCCACCTCCACTAAAATTTTTATTATACTTTGGGCTGTGCAAAATTTCCAAGCCCATATGGCTTGTTATGTTTTTCTTCTTTTGCGTAGTATGTTACCCGAAGCAGAAACCAACTCCCTTGATATCTAAATATACACACGTTTTAACTTCTTGGTTTCCTAATCACACGACACAAACATATCACCTTCCCATTGACTTTGATCCATGCGACAAAGAGCCACCAATATGAGCCGTCAAACCATTGGACAAAACCAATAACCACCTTCGACTAATACCCCATGGTTCGTATGCTTCTTTACCTCCAACATGCTATTACCCCATGAGCCTAATCTCCATTGTTTATTAACCTACACAACCTAAGCTAAGCTTAAACAAATCAAAGAAAGCCATAGTTTCTCCCTTAAACACCCTACTCGACATGACAAGAGCAAGCCAAGGGACAAACTTGTCTACCCTTCGAATGACAATATAGAGATGTGTCTCACCATATCAAACACACAACTACCTTTGCCTCTCCTATATAAACCCATATTAAATGCACTTTTGCCTCACACTTGCAAGAGTTCACAAAATTCAAATCATAAACACTCTCTAATCTTTGGTTACTGTCGAAGAACACAAGAATCACACAAGCAAGGTGTTGGGTTGAAACGAGTTGGGTAACTCTTGAGGGTAAGGGATCATTTGAACGAGGGGGATACCACGTTTGCTAGTTCTCGTTGCTCACATCACACGACATCATCACCACCATACTTGGTGTTGTAAGTTAATCACCACCCTTTTCATTTTCTACTTTTACTCGTAACATGCATATCACATTCACACGAGACACATTATTTACAAAGTATCATAGCACTTGTGACCATTATTTCTACACGCCTCGACACCCCTAGTAATGATCACACCATTTCATTTTCATACGTGCAACATACCTAAATTGCTCGACACTCTAATTTACCTACTCACATTTAAGCAAACTAACGTAACATGCAAATTTTACCCGATCGTATACTACGAAAACAAAGCCAAAACCAAATCTTAGTCGAACACTATTTTAAACAAATTAAACATCATTTGGGCCTAGAATGGGCTAACGAGCCCATTTGGTTTTTCAAAAGGGATTTTCGGTTGGAAATTTGAGGAATGGCGAGACGTGTAAAAACTGATTTCTAAGGATTTTACAAGTTGTAATTACTACTTTTGTTGTAACAAAAAGTTTGTTTTTCAAAAACTTAACCAAGGACTATTTTTGTAAAAGTTATCGTTAAGGGACTAAAACCGTCAAAACCACAAACTTTCGAACTAATTATGACAATATCGATTTCTGATGGAAGTTGAGGGTAGAAAATGTATTTTTCAAAATTTTGGGGAATAAAGTGTAAAAAAAGTACAAAAAGGACTAAAGGGTAATTATTTTTGACCAAGGGGTAAAAAGTGTAACTTTATAAAGTTAAGGGTCAAATATGACAAGGTATTTTATAATTAATTATTTTGTATAATTTGATTTTACATATAAATATGTATATATTTTGGTAACTTTAAAATAAATATGTAACTTTACTAAAAATATTTAATTATAAATATTTTTAAACAATATTATTTTCACAAACGAGTTAATATTTACCGAACACCGGTTCGTAACAACGATACAAATAACTACGTGAAGTTATATAAGACACCCGAACGGATATCACCATACACGTGACATATCACAAGTCATTTACGAAACGAATCTAAAACACCAATTGCAATGTATTATTTAGGTCGCAAGTCTGAGGAATTTCATAGCTAGTCGTAGCAGTACACCATCACTTTTGAGCACCATTGTGATTCACACACACCTGTCAGGTGAGTTCATGGTCCCACATTTTTAATTGTTTTTAAACTCTGTGGGGAGATACATGCTATAAATCGAACACAAGTATTTTTCTGTATGCTATTATCACCTGATATTGCCTAAGTTGACACTTGTGCTACAAGTCCCTCATATCACGAACCTTAATCACTTGCGAGTGAGCGTGAATATAGTTGATAGATCTATTGGAATGGCAGCCCACCTCTGTCAAGGTGATCACTTGGCAGGAGGTGTGCTATATTCGAGGTATTATGGAAATTTGGCACATTTCCTGTCACTGAGGGCCCCTTGTCATTTACATCCGCTGTGGTGTAGGTGATAGTTATTATCTTTATGATATGTCAAATCAATGTTAAGGCTTGCGTTTCGTGAGGCTTAGGAGCAATATTACACCAGTTTAGTCAAGACCTGTCTATCTTGGCTTGCTTATTTCAAATGCTTGACTTGTGTTCACACTATTACTATTTAAACTACTATGGATTCACTCAACTTTTGTGTTGACTTTTTAAGCATGTTGTTGGGTTTGACCAAGTGACACTGCTGCTAAGTAACTCTGCTGCTGAGTAATACTGCTGCTACATTGAAACTGCTGCTAGTGTTAATGACTCTGCTGCTGAAGGCTATCTGCTGCTTGGTGAAACTACTGCTGAATAGATTAACATTGTATACGATAGGATAATTATGGAATAGATTCTTTGTATAGTTTATCTATTTAGATTATTCTTATCTTGTAGAGAAAGGTATTGTAAACCTAGTAGGACTCCTTGGCCTATAAAAGGAGGATCCTAGGGTTAGAGTATGCACGCATTATTATTCACTTCAAGGTTGTAAAACCCTAGCATTATCGAGTGCTCGTATTAATAATATTGAAGTGTTGAAAGAGAATTCTTAATCTTCTTAAGTTAAGCTTTTATATTCCGCGTTTAAGCTTAAGTATTTGTCTAAGTTAACTTCTATATAAGATCGTATTAGCTCAACTGGGATCAACAAGTGGTATCAGAGCTTGTGATCTAGAAGTTATAATCAAGAAGATTTTGTTTCTTTAAAAGTTTGCTGTTCCAAAATCGTTTGCTTAAGATGGGTGATGAAACTCACATAGTGACTGCTTCAAGGGTACCTATGCTCAATCCTTCTGAGTATGAGCTATGGAAGAGGAGGATCAGACAATACATTCGCATGATTGACTTTAACATGTGGAATGTGATTATCAATGGTGATTCTGAACCTGAGAAGAGTGCTGATGGCAAGGAGATTCCAATTAAGTCTGCTGAAGCTAATGCAGCAAGGAAGCTGGAAATCAAAGCTCATAGTATTCTCTTAATGGGAATACCTAATGAATTTCAAATGGACTTTGATGATTGTGAAACAGGAAAAGAATTAATGGATGCAGTGGAATTCAGGTTTGGAGGGAATGATGCTACTAAGAAGTCCAGAAAGAATATGTTGAAGCATCAGTTTGAAAACTTTACTTCTGAACCTGGAGAAAAGATTATTGGCACATACAACAGGCTAAATCAACTGGTTAGTCATCTAAAGCTTGTTGGGTATGTTGTTCCACAGGAAGATGTGAATCTCAAGTTTCTAAGAAGTCTTGCACCTGAATGGAGTATGCACACAGTGGTATGGAGGAATAAGCCTGACTTTGAAACAATGAAGTTGGAGAGCCTCTACAACAATTTAAGGGTGTATGAATCTGAATTAGCTACTTCTTCTACTTCATCTTCTAGTACACAAAACCTTGCTTTTGTGTCTTCAAAATCCAAAGAGACACAAGATACTCACTCTGCTGCTTATGGAGTATCTACTGCTGATGGATCTGGATCTGCTGCTAGTTCAAATGACAAGGTTTCTACCAGTGATGTTGCTTTATGTGCATTCTTGGCTGAGCTTACTACAACCATAAGATCACATGTCATAAATCAAGACTTGGATCATATTGATCCAGATGATCTTGAAGAAATTGATCTCAAATGGCAAATGGCAATGTTGACTTTAAGAGCAAGAAAGTTCTGGAAAAAGACTGGAAGAGAAGTCAAATACAAGGCTAAGGAGAGTCCAGGGTTTGACAAGTCTAAGATTGAATGCTACAATTGCAACAGGAAGGGACACTTTGCTAGAGAGTGTAGATCTCCAAAGAAGAATGCTGAAGTTCCTAAGAAGACTGAAGAATCAAAGTCTGCAATGGTAGCTTGTGATGGGCTGGGAGAATATGACTGGAGTGATATGGCTGAAGAAGAACCAAATTTCTCTTTGGTTGCTGCTGTTCAACCCAAAGTGCATAACTTTGCACTTATGGCATATGGTTCATCATCAGGCTCTGACTCTGAGGTATATAATGATTCTGAATCATCTGGATGTTCTTTTAAATCTTGTTCTGACACTATAGAAGTTCTTAAGGCTAGGAATGAGAGTTTAAATAGAGAAGTTGAACGTCTAAAACTTGATAACTTAGGTTATAAAGTAGGTATTCAAAATGTTGAGAGAAGGTTAGAATATCTCAAAGAGTGTGAAGGAATATGTAGAACAACTTAATCTCAGAGATATAGAAATTTTTAAGAAAAATAGTGAAGTAGAAGTTCTTAAAAATAAGTTAGAAGAAGCTGAAAAAGAAAAAGAAGCTGCTCTTGCTGAAAAAGAAAAACATGTAGTAAGAGTAAAGAAACAACAATTTGCTTCTGATATGGTAAATAAGTCTATAGAGAGCACCTTGATGAGAAAAGGCAGTGGAATTGGATATAATGAAGTGGCTCCTCCAGCCAAAAGTGCTTTTGCTCCACCAGGCAAAGAGCTATCCTTCATTAGTGAGCTAGAAATTGAAAAACCTGTAGGTGAAAGTAGCACAAGTACTATAGAAAAACCTAAGGTTGAGTCTAGAAAGTTTCCTGAGGCTCCAATCATTGAAGAATGGTATTCTGATAGTGAAAGTGAAGAAGAACAGGTTCAACCAAAACAAACAGTTAAAAAGGAAGAGATTTCTACTCAGGTTAAACCTAAGGTAGAACAGATTAAGTTTGTCAAGCCTGTGTTAGGGAATAAACTTGCTAGGAGAATGGTTGAGTACAATGAGGTGTCTAGAGAACAATTGAGATGTTTTGATAATAAGCCTAGAGGGAACCAAAGAAATTTCAACAACCTAGTTTCACAGAGATTAGGTGACCAGTTTGAATTACAAAAGAAGGCTTGTTATAAGTGTGGTAGTTTTGATCACTTGATTGGTAGATGTCCTCAGAACCAAAAACCTGTTTGGAATCAATACACAAGGGTGAATCACAAATATGTTACAAAACAAACTCACCCTCATCCTAATAGAAACATGATTCCTAGAGCTGTTTTGTTGAGATCTGGTGCTACTAGATCAATTTATGCTGCCAAACCAAAAGGTGTTTTCAAATCAACAACTAGTTCTTCTAATGGCTCTACTGCTAGTAAGCATTTTGCTGCTAGTATGTACTCTACTGCTAGCAAGCAACCTGCTGCTAGTACAAAACTTTCTACTTCTGAGCCAAAACATCTTCCAAATACAGTTGTTGGTAATCACTTTTATGCTGTTAAGGCCTCAGCTTGCTGGACTTGGAAACCAAAAACAAATGTTTCAAATACTGTTTCCAAGAATAGCAGTGCATCAAGTGATTTAAAGAAATTTGATTATACTGATGCACAGGGCAGATCCAAGTCAGTAATGGCTTGGGTCATCAAGAGAAATTGATTTCTCTATTTTTCATGTGTAGGTCAATCTACTGGATGAGCTTAAAGATATGGTTATTGTTGACAGTGGATGTTCTGGACACATGACTGGTGATGAGTCTCAACTTGAAGATCTTGAGGCTTTTGATGGTGGTTATGTAGCTTTTGGGAATGATCCAAAAGGTGGAAAGATTGTTGGAATTGGAACATTAAGAACTGGAAATTTGGACTTTGAGAGAGTGCTTCTTGTGAAAGGACTTAAGTTTAACCTTTTTAGTGTCTCACAGATGTGTGACAAAAAGAATTTTGTTCTTTTTACAGACACTGAATGTATGATTCTTTCTCCTGATTTTCAATTACCAGATGATAAATCTGTGTTACTGAAGGTCCCTAGAAAGGAAAATATATACAGTGACCATATTAAGAATATTATTCCTAAGAGGGCTTTGAATTGTCTAATTGCAAAGGCCACTATTGATGAGTCCAAATTATGGCATAGAAGACTGGGGCATCTGAACTACAAGACTATGAACAAGTTGGTGAAAGGAAATCTTGTGAGAGGCATGCCTACAAAGATTTTTGAAAATTGTGAAACTTGTGTTGCATGTCAAAAGGGTAAACAACACAGAGTTTCTTTCAAGTCCAAGACTGTAAACACAAATACTGTGCCACTACACTTGCTACACATGGATTTATTTGGGCCTGTCTTTGTAAAAAGTCTGAACAAAAAGTCATATTGTTTGGTTGTCACTGATGACTTTAGCAGGTTTACTTGGGTATTCTTTCTTGCAACCAAAGATGAAACTCCAGGAGTACTCAAAGCTTTCATTACAAGAGTTGAAAACCTGCACAATCACAAGGTAAAGATTATCAGATGTGACAATGGTACTGAGTTCAAGAACAGTGAGATGAACCAATTTTGTGTGGGCAAAGGAATACTAAGACAATACAGTGTAGCAAGAACTCCACAACAAAATGGTGTTGCAGAAAGAAGAAACAGGACACTTATTGAGGCTGCAAGAACTATGCTATCTGATTCAAAACTACCTGTACCTTTTTGGGCTGAAGCTGTGAACACTGCATGTTTTGTGCAAAACAGAAGTAAGGTAGTCAAGCCTCATAACAAAACTCCATATGAGCTATTTCATGGAAAGAAGCCAATGATTGATTTTCTCAAACCATTTGGATGTCCTGTTACTATCTTAAACACAAAGGATCAGCTAGGCAAATTTGATGAAAAAGCTGATGAAGGAAATTTGGTTGGTTACTCTGTTAATAGTAAAGCCTTCAGGGTATATAATAAAAGAACCAAACATGTGGAGGAGAATCTGCATATCAAGTTTAGTGAAAACACATATAATTCTGCAGGGAAGGGACCAGAATGGTTATTTGATGTTGATATTCTTGCTAAAACAATGAACTATGTTCCTGTTATTGCCAGTGTTGATAAACCACAGGAAGAGTTTGTTGTGATTGAGAAATTGAAGATTGGTCCAACCTTTGTACCTTTTCAGAAGGAACAAAGCTCTTCAGATGATGTTGTTTCTCATGAAAAACCTAAGGAAACTGAAGAAGGGATTGTTATACCTAATGAAGCAGAAAAAGAAACTCCTGAAGTTCCCAAGGTAGTTGTTGATGTCTCTCCTAAACAGCCAGAAGACTCTACTGCTGAGCCAAAAGACTCTACTGCTGACTCAGACGACTCTACTGCTAGGCCAAAAGATACAACTACTGCTTCACCACATTCTGCTTCTAAGCCTACTAACTCTACTGCTACTTCCTTGTCTCCTAATTTGGACACTCAAGGTAGATCCATTGATGATACTATCTATCCAGATGATCCAAACATGCCTGATCTTGAGAATATCTATTATGATACTGACAATGATGCACTTGATGGTAAGTTATTTGGAGCTGATGCTGATTATACTAATTTGGAACTCAATATTCCTGTTAGTCCTACACCTACCACAAGAATACACAAGGATCATCCAAAAGATCAAATTTTAAGTGATCCACACTCATCCATTCAAACTAGGCAGATGACTAAAGCCTTGAAAGATCCTCAACATCAAAGTTTCTTTGCCAGATCTCTGCATCAAAGAAATAGTCATAAAGATCTTCAAAATTGCCTGTTTGCATGTTTTCTTTCTCAAATTGAACCCAAAAACACTTACAAAGCCTCACAAGAAGCAAGTTGGGTAGAAGCAATGCAAGATGAGCTTTTACAATTCAAGCTGCAAGAAGTATGGACTTTGGTTGAACTGCCAAATGGTAAAAGAGTGATTGGCACAAAATGGGTTTTCAGATGCAAAAGAGATGAGAGAGGAATTGTCATAAGAAATAAGGCCAGGTTAGTAGCACAGGGATACACACAACAAGAAGGGCTTGATTATGATGAAGTATTTGCACCAGTGGCAAGAATAGAGGCTATTAGATTGTTCTTGGCTTATGCTTCATACAAAGACTTTGTAGTGTATCAAATGGATGTGAAGAGTGCTTTTCTGTATGGGACCATTACTGAGGAAGTCTATGTGGCTCAACCACCAGGCTTTGAAGACCCTGATCATCCTGACAAAGTCTACAAGGTCAATAAAGCAATGTATGGTCTACATCAAGCTCCTAGAGCTTGGTATGACACCTTGTCAACCTACTTGCTAGAGTCTGGATTCAGTAGGGGCAAGATTGATAAAACTTTGTTTCTCAAAAGACAAAAAGATGATATTTTGCTGGTTCAAATTTATGTTGATGACATCATCTTTGGGTCTACAAACAAAGCTATGTGTGTTAGTTTTGAGAAGCTTATGAAGGATAAGTTTGCTATGAGTTCAATGGGAGAACTCACCTTCTTCTTAGGTCTGCAAGTTACACAGAAAGAAAATGGCATTTTTATAAGTCAAGATAAGTATGTCAATGATATTTTGAAGAAGTTTGGATTTGAAGATGCTAAGCCTGCCAAGACTACCATGGAAAAGGATAAACCATTGCTGAAGGATGAACATGGAAAGGAAGTGGATATACACTTGTACAGGTCTATGATTGGATCATTGATGTATCTTACTGCATCAAGGCCTGATATTATGTTTGCAGTGTGTGCCTGTGCAAGATTTCAAGTGTGTCCCAAGGAATCACATCTCAATGCAGTGAAGAGAATTTTTAGATATCTGAGGTATCAACCAAAATTGGGCCTTTGGTATCCTAAGGATTCACCATTTGATTTGGTATCCTACTCAGATAGTGATTATGCTGGAGCTTCTTTGGATAGAAAGTCTACAACAGGGGGTTGTCAATTTCTTGGAAGCAGGTTGGTGTCATGGCAATGCAAGAAGCAAACAGTGGTGGCTAATTCAACAACAGAAGCTGAGTATGTGGCTGCTTCAAGTTGTTGTGGACAAGTCTTATGGATGCAGAATCAATTATTGGATTATGGGTACAATTTCATGAATACTAAAATCCATATTGATAACAACAGCACACTTTGCATTATTAAAAATCCAGTGTTTCATTCTAAAACAAAACATATTGAGATAAGGCATCACTTTATAAGGGATTGCTATGAAAAGAAGTTGATTCAAATTGTTAAAATTCATACTGATAACAATGTTGCTGATCTTCTCACTAAACATTTTGATGTGGGGAGGTTTCAATTTCTAGTTGCTAACATTGGTATGATTAATCTTTGAAAACCTTATCTCTTTGTTTTTGTTAAAGTTTGTAATGCATGTGCTGCTTGTTATTCTGCTGCTTGTTAATATGTATATGTTTGAGACATAATGTACTATGCTGCTCATTGATTTTCTAACTCTACTGCTAGTACATATGTTGGTTGTTTGCTTTGTGGTGTTTGGTCTAACATTTTTGCAGGTATATGAATGGTGATTTACAAGCAATTAAACAAGAAAGATCTAATCATTCATTCATTCAGAAAAGTACAATGATTTAACATCAAAAGACAAAATACAAAAGCTGAAATCACAACCTAACACCTAAATCTTCATCACTTCCTAGGGCATGGAAGCCCGAGCACAACCTCTCTATCCTTTGGGAGAGGAGGATTTTGTCTTGTTGGTCCAAGAGAAAGACCAGGTGATGGTTGTGGCCTCGCCCTTGAAGATT
Organism: Artemisia argyi; assembly: GCA_030686995.1. Lineage (NCBI taxonomy): Eukaryota > Viridiplantae > Streptophyta > Magnoliopsida > Asterales > Asteraceae > Artemisia > Artemisia argyi. Next base: position 128,655,790 of record CM060684.1, read on the forward strand.
GTGGCCTTGGCCTTACAGACTGTGGCCTCTCAGGAGTGGCTGGTGGATTGGTTGGTGGTTCTTCTTCCTCTTCATCTGAGGATGTGAAGATGAAGGGAGATTGATGATGATGCACTGGAGGAGGTGGTTGCACAAACGTCCACCATTGGTCGTCTGATGATTCTGATGATGCTGGAACCTCAGGGGACATCGGCTGTTTACCTCTTGAGGTGCTTGGAGTCTGATTGAGGTTAAGAAGATCTTTAAACACTGGAAGATCATGCTTCCTCTTGCGTGCTTGTTCTTTGGTTCTACAACCAAATCTTGGAGGACGAAAGGGTGGAACAAAGGGTTCCATTGGAGAATCATCTTCTGATGATGAATCAGAAGAGATATTGATTATTTCGGGTGTTGATTTCATTGTGTGATGATTTGATTGTAAAGATGGATAGTATTGATTGTGTGTGAGGCGTTTTTGAAAGTGATTAGGGTTTGATTGCGTAATTTGGGGAAAAGATCTTGCCGGTTTTATAGGGATTACGGAGTAATATGGGCATTAATTGTTATGATTTTGTTGACCAAGTTCAATAGTCAACTCTGCTGCTGGCTTCAGTTCACTCTGCTGCTAGTTCTATTATTCTGCTGCTAGTTGTGAATGATACGGTTCTGCTGCTACGGTTGTAAGTAAGAGGGTGTTATGTGTAACTTTCATTCATCAGTTTAAAAACCTAATTGACCTTCATTATTGGTTTTCATATGTTCTAAATTGAAGTTATCACAAACCCTTACACCCAATCATTCCAATACTCACAAATCCCCAATTCACCAAAACCTAATTCACGGAGCTATCACGTACCTGGGTTGAGCAACACAACAGTGTGGTTGTTTTGAATGAAGAGTTAATTCCTGAAGGATTCACAGACATGGTAAAGTTTTTGAATGCTACTTCTCTTAGGTATGCACTCACTGTGAACCCTACTATATATGTTTCCTACATCAAACAGTTTTGGTTTACTGCCAAAATCAAAACTATGAATGGGGAAAAACATGTCAGTGCTTTTGTTGATGGGCAAAAGGTTCGTGTAACTGAATCATCAATAAGGGAATTTCTTCTCTTAGATGATGAAACAGAGACCACTTGCCTTGCCAATGATGCTATTTTTGCTGGTTTGAAGGAATTGGGGTATGAGGGGAAACATACTAATTTAAAATTTCAAAAAGCTCTCCTCTGTCCTCAATACAAATTTTTGATACATCTATTCCTTCATTGTTTGAGTCCTAAAACATCTGGGTGGCATGAGTTCAGTACTACCATTGCTTCTGCAATGATATGTCTGTGCAAAGGTCAACCATTTAATTTTTCAAAAATGATATTGGCTGGGTTGATTAAAGGTGTTGAAGATGGTGCTTATTTGCTATATCCAAGATTTCTTCAAATCTTTATTGAAAAACAAATTTCTAAAACAAGAACCCATACTGCTGAATATGATGCTCCAAAATTGGCTTCAAGGACTTTTACCTTTTTGAATAAACATGGCAAAGGTTTTTCTGGTGCACATACAAATCTTACTTCTTTTATGGAACAAATTGTGCACAACAACCAGGGTGAAGGATCAGGAAATCCCACTGATTCCCATCACACACCCAATCTTACTACATCTGCTCCACAACCTACAAAACAATATTCCCGTAGGAAAACCAATAAGAACACTAATCTACCTCAGGATAGTGTTAGTATGGCTGTACCAGATGAGGCTGTCCTAGGTGATGAAGAGGACCTGTTGGCAAGGGCTGTCACTACTGCTTCTAGCTTAGCAGCAGAGCAGGACAGTGATAACATCATTAAGACCCAAACCAAGGCAACATCTAGAGAAAAGGATTCTTATGAGTCTGCTTCTCAGGATGGTAACCCTAGCCAAATGGAAAACATAGGGGGCTCAGATGATCAAACTAGGTTTGATACTGAGTTTTTGTCCCACGATTCACCTCTCGGACCAGGTCACACAGGTCGAAGTGATGAGGACAGGCCAGTGACTCATGAATTGACGGATCCACTTGTACATGATGACAATGTCAGTGATTCACCTCTCGGACCAGGTAATACAGGTCGAAGTGATGAGACTACAATGCAACTTATTAAAGAATTGACGGATACTTGTACTGCTTTGGGGTTGAGATGTGAGTCTTTGGAAGATAAGGTTCTTACTCTATCTGATGTTGTTGCTGGTCAAGCCAAGGTCATCACCAAAATGCGAAAACAGATTAAGAGCTTCAAGAAATCAAGATCTTCAACCTCATTGAAAAGATTAAAGAAAGTGGGGACTACTCAGGTTGTAAGTTCTTCTGAACCATCTACTCATTTGGAAGAGGATGCTTCCAAACAGGGGAGGAAAGAGATTGTCATGGATTCAGGGGAGGTAAATCTTGAAAAAGTTGATAATGTTCAAGATATGGATGCTGGATTAGTTTCAGGGGAGGTTCCAGTGATTGAAGATATGGATGTGGATAGTCCTCAGAATGATGAAGATTTTGTGGTTGCTAATAAGTCTGGGAATGAAGTTGTTATGGAAAAGGTGGTGGCTGCACAAGAAAAGGTGGATAATGTGTTAAAGACTTCAGTGGAAAATACTGCTATTGCTGACTCTACTGCTGACTCTACTGCAGCTAAGAATGTTGATGGTTCTGCTGCTAGTGGAATAGTAAATGCTGCTGAAGTTCAAGACTCTGCTGCTGGTTCTATGGTCAATGTTGTTGCAGAGGCAATGGTCTTGCTAAGTAAGAAGACTACTGCTGACACCCATACACCACCATTACCAACTCCATCATTATCACAACCTATCACAACAACAAGTATAACATCAGCAACAAGAAAACCTCAAAAAGGAATAACAATAAGAGAACCTGCTGCTACTCAAAAGAAGACAATCACATCATCTTCTACAGATAAGGGTAAAGGCAAGCAAGTTGATGCTCATAGATGGATATATAAAGGGGTTGATTTTACTGATGTACCTTTTGATTCTTGGCCTAAGCCATTACAAGTTGAACATGATGAAGCTGCTGCTATTAAAGCACAAGAGGAAATTAATTTGGAAGATCAGCAGCTGGCTGAGAAAGAAGCTGAAGGTTTAAAAATGTATGATGAATGGGATGATGAAAAGATCAGAATTGCTGCTGATATTGAATTAAACAAACTGATCAAGATTGAAGAAAATGAAGTTCCAAATTTTAATGTGCAATCTTGGTTTAGTAATTTTGCTTCCAATAAGAGAAAAGAAAATGCTGCTGCTAGAAGAAAAGTTAAAGTATTCAAAGGTCCAACAGTTAAACAGCAAAGGAAAGAATATGAAAGGTATCTAAAGAATATGGGTGGATGGACATTGGTGCAGTTGAAAGCTTACTCTGACAAAGAAGTTTTTGATTTGTATCAACAAACCAAGAGGAGAACAGATACTTTTTATAATATGGGATGTGCTGAGGACTTGGAGCAAATTGCTCAGATGAACAAGAAGTTGGTGCCTGAGAAGATAGCTGAAGCAGAGTAGATTCAAGAAGCTAATGTTGTTGAAAAGCTTGAAAGTGATGCAGCAAAGAATACTTCTTCTGTGCAAGGTGATAAAAGAAAAGGTGTTGTTCAAAAATCAATTGCCAAGAAGAAGAAGAGAAAGATTGGAGAAGGAAGCAGTTCAATGCCAGAAGGAGATATGTTTCAACATGATTTTGATCACATTCCTGCTGAGCATCTTAAAGAAAGATTGAAGGTGTATACTGTGGTTGGCAAAATGGAAGATCCAGAAGTTGTAGATGCTAAACCATTAGGAGTCAAATATCCAATTGTCAAAGTAACTACAGGGTATGATACTAATATTGGAACATTTCATGATGTCCAGAGATCTGATGGTAAGTCTCACAGATTTCTAAGATTTCAACAAATGTTACACTACTTTGATAGAGAGGATGTTGAAGACTTGTGGAAGTTATACAAGGCAAAGTTTGGAGCTAAGAAATTTGATGGTAAAAAGTATGAGATAGATCAAATTGATCATGTCTTAACTGCTTCTGATAATGTTTTGTGGAGAGCTCTTAAACTAATGTTTGAACCTTCAATGGATGACTCTGAATGGACAGAGATAGCTGACTACAAGGTAAGAAGATGGAGACTTTTTCAAGATTCTGGAGTTCATATGTTAACTCTTGGGCCAATTACCTTGTACATGCTAGCTGAAAAGGATTATCCAGTTGTAAGATACTGGAATGTTGTTAATCAGATGGTTAATAGTGAAAGAACACTTAAGCTGCAGAAAGATTATGATTCTGATGATCAAGCATTCAATTTGCTGACAAAGTATAAGAGAATATTTGATCAACTGAATTCTCAAGGGATGAAGTGTTTGGAAGCATCCTCCTAGTAATGTTTTGAGCTTTGAAGAAACTTGAATATTTAGAAATAAATATTAAGTTTAGGGGAGGATTGTTGGGTTTGACCAAGTGACACTGCTGCTAAGTAACTCTGCTGCTGAGTAATACTGCTGCTACAATGAAACTGCTGCTAGTGTTAATGACTCTGCTGCTGAAGGCTATCTGCTGCTTGGTGAAACTACTGCTGAATAGATTAACATTGTATACGATAGGATAATTATGGAATAGATTCTTTGTATAGTTTATCTATTTAGATTATTCTTATCTTGTAGAGAAAGGTATTGTAAACCTAGTAGGACTCCTTGGCCTATAAAAGGAGGATCCTAGGGTTAGAGTATGCACGCATTATTATTCACTTCAAGGTTGTAAAACCCTAGCATTATCGAGTGCTCGTATTAATAATATTGAAGTGTTGAAAGAGAATTCTTAATCTTCTTAAGTTAAGCTTTTATATTCCGCGTTTAAGCTTAAGTATTTGTCTAAGTTAACTTCTATATAAGATCGTATTAGCTCAACTGGGATCAACACATGTTTATCTCAGGAAATTAGCAAGCATGGCGGCACGGAGCTGGCAAAGGGCACAGGACCTCCCTTTATTTCAATAATTATATCATTCTTTACAAACTAATCACTACTTTTGCGAAACAATTAACATTTTGGAAAAATGTTTGTAACTCTGACTATTTGAGTTTTCATGGAATGATATTGACTATCTTTTGAATTGTTTTCTATGAGTATGACTGTGTACTAAACTGTAATGACCCCAATTAGACTTCCGCTGCTTATCAAAATTTCGGGGTGTTACATAAGCTAAGAGAGGCGTTATCGGATAAGGATCGTGGTGTTGCTGATAAAGATAAAGAGGATAAGGATCAGTCTCTGATCGAGTCATTGTTAGATTTGAAAGAGAACAATGATGTTGATGTATGTATATAGTTTCAAATAACATTTGTACAGTTGTTTTTTTAGATTAAATTTAATGTCATATATAATTTCAAATACCATTTTTTCAGCAAGATGCTCGTATAGAAGAGAAGAATGCTGAGGCTTCAACACCGGATGTTCATGTTGCTGATAAAGATGAAAATAACGGTGTCTTGTTAGGAGAGGGTGTGTCAGAAGGTGGGAAATAAGGTGATAAAGTTGATACAAAAGATAATTACGATGGTCATAAACTAGAAGAGACGTTATCGGATAAGGATCGTGGTATTGCTCATGAAGATGAACATGATGGTCAGAAATTGATCGAGTCTTTGTTAGATATGAAAGAGAACATTGATGTTGATGTATGTATATAATTTCAAATGCCATTTTGATAGTTGTTTTTCACATTCACTTTAATATCATATTTATGTTTTCATGTACACTTACAATAAAGAGAGGAAGATCAAGATGGTCATAAGGTACAAGAAGGCGGTCATTATTCTGAAAAAGAAGATCATGATGGTGAAAAACCAATAGACGGGTTGTTGGATAAGCAAGGTGGTATTGTCGAGAAAGATATTCATGGTGGTGAGATAGTGATCATGGATGCTAAGAAAGCAAGAAAGGCACTGTTTGCAAAAATAGATCAAGATGCTGAGAAAGCAAGAAAGGAGATGTTTCATAGTGAAGTAAACAACCCAAATCTGAATAACGATGTTAAATTCAATTCTGAACCATCTGTAAAGAATGTATTTATGCGTCTTAAGAGAAAGAGGAACCCAAGTCAGGCTGTAAGGACACCTTATATGGCTTTTGGGAAAGAAAACTTGTAATCCCAAAAACGCTACAAAGGGACCGTTGCCCACCTATGAGTCTGGGGTAGATGTTCAGATAAAGAGTGCGAAGCAGACATGTAAGGCTTCGAATCAACCGCCTAAAAGTCAACCATTGCCCCCAAGGCAGTCACAGAGGCTAAGTAAAAAAGTTATGTTCCCCCGTTTTTTTTGGAAAGGATGGCGTAGAAATTGTGTTGGAACCTTGGGTAGAGGTACACCACAACTTAACTCAATTGTGTTGGACAAAAATTTGTTTTTTATTTATTAATTTAATAATTTTTTTCAGGATCTGTCATGGCCACCTAGTTCATTCAACAATAAGGTAACTACGCCAGGATATATGGATATGTTTCTGAAAGAAGGCTTTAAATCAAGTCATAAGTTTCCTTGGGGTATATTCGACATCGTTGTTGACCACCCTTTCTGGTTAGCTTTATTGGCTTACGGCAGAGGTCACAAAAAAGGCTAGCTTAGTGATGAGGTACTTAATAATTAGATGCTAGTTTTATTGACATAAATCAATATTCTCAATTTACCCAAATTAACAGTTTGATTTGTATATAAAAATTACAGCATTTGGATGTTTGGGTGGATCTAATTGGCAATTCAGACCCTCCAATGCTGATTGGGCTATGGCCAGCCCATTTTCTTGTCTACTTTTCTTGAAGGATCTATGCGCGACTACTACGGCACCGGACAACGGTATTCGTTGCCCTGGTCCAGTGTTGAAAAGGTATGTATAGAAACACCATTTTTTCTTGTAGATACTTCTTGATCTTTTGAAAGCATGGTCTTTTTGTTTATTTTTCCATTTTTTATATAAACATAGGTTTACTTTCCAGTAAATGTACCCTAAGGACCACTGGTTTCTCGCAGAGCTCCAATTTAGTATAGGTGTTGTGACAACTTACGATACACTTGGTACGCTGAAAGAAGAGAATAGACCGGGTTTTAAAAAAATGAGGGCCACTTTCGAGGTAATGCTCCCAAAGTATCTAAATTTGTGTAAGGTTTTGGAAGCGAAATCGATATCTATTTCAAAGTACAAAATCACGTTTTTAGTTGCCAAAAATGTCCAAGACAAGCTAATCGATATGGAGACTGTGGAGTTTCGGTCTGCATTCTATTGTACAGGTTGGGTAACAACTTAAGTATACATGTTGATAACCCTCTTGCGGTAGCTTTCACGTATTGGGAGCACATGAGTGCATACTTTTGGAAGCATAAGATTGCTTATGATCCAAAAATGATTAGATTATGTTTTCTATAAGTTGGCTTTTAGTATGTAAAAAAACAACTGGGAAGGATGTTTTCTATAAGTTGGCTTTTGTTTATAATGTTTATACGCTGTAATATATATGTGATTACCATTAAGTATGTTTTAACAAGGTTATTTATGTAAACTATGTTATATTGCTTGAACACGCACTCATACTTTTTATACTTTTAATACATTTAAACACACACTCATATTTTTATACAAAAAAACTTTTTATACATAATATATATATATAGGGTGAGGTTATTTTCAGAACCAAATAAATTGCGAAAACTGCGAGAACCAAAATCAACCAATCAGATTTTTTTTAATATTTATTTTTATTATTTAATTTAAAAGGGTATAAATGTAAAAGACACTTTTTATATGATTTTTGACTTTTTTTTTATTAATTCCCGTTTTTTTAAATTCCTTAATTTTAGGATTTTTTTTTTTTTTTTTTTTTTTTTTTTTTTTTTTTTTTTGCATACATATTTTCAAAAAATCTGGTGCATATGTGTTTTTTCTCAAATTATATAAATTTACATGTGTTTCAAGTGTACAATTGTTTTGAACTTCAAATGTGTTTCGTTTAAATAGGTAATGGCATATATGTTTTTATTGTACATTTTTTAAAGTTTCAAATTTAAAACCAAAAACATAAAAAATTATACATGTGACCGTTAGATTTATGACAAACCAAGAACATAAACATTATATACAAAATGTGATATCAAATGAAATACAATTCAAATACAAATGTATCATGTTGAATATACATGTGCACATCTTCCAAGAACATATGTGCACGCCTTCTAGAAACATGTATATTTGAAGTTTCTCATCAAATTCATCCAAACATGTGTGCGCCTTCAAAGAATATATGTGCACGCCTTCAAAGAACATGTGTATTTCCAGTTTCCTAAAATCTTAAAAAAGGTTAGAATTATACAATATTTAAGTAAAGTAATAAAAGTATAACAACAAATTACAATGACAAAAAAAAAATCACATCACACACAACACATATGCACAATTTAAAACATATATACATAGCTCTTTTCTAGAATTTATATCAACCTTAAAACACATATGCACACCCGTTTAATTGATTTTATACCGTTAATAAAACACATATGCAGCAAATATCAAATTATGCATACTTTTTTTAACATTACGGCTTACATAACATATATGCACATTCTTTGCATTTGGTCAAAAGGAATCAAACATAACAACTAACAAAACACATATGCACAATGTATTTGTGACTTGTGCACACAAGATCATATTCTTTACTTCTTTGAGAAATTAGTACATCCTTAAAACACAAAACACAAGTGCATCTTTAAATCACAACTAAACACAAGGCATCCTTATATCAAAACTAAAAACATACATACACTTTCAATGCATTTAAACTCATTTAAACTCTGAAAGTGTAAAAACACATATGCACAAAAGGCATCAAATTCACCAAAAATTGTAAAAACACATATGCACTCTCAATAACACATATGTCCACTCTTTTTATTGAATAATCTTTTGAAAATAAGAAAGTCAAAAGGCAACTTTGTGTTGCAACCTGACTGAATACACCTACTGCTACTAGGAATAACCTATTGGTAATTCTTTCAAACTTTCATTGCGTCTAACAGTTGTCACGAAGATATGTATCTTACAAATTTTATAATGTCACAAACAACGGACCTTTACATCACCGGAACAAATCGATACATACGCATCAATGACATCGATCAACCTCATCTCTAACAAGGCTACAAGGACCACTTTATAAATTAATTTTTGTCTTAAGCTAAAAAGTTAGATAGATGACTTTTATACAAAACTAATCATTTTGAATGGTAACACTTGGAGTAAATAAATAGTATAATCTACATAAAAGTCATTTATTCGTTTATATGAAATACTCGTACCAATAACATCATAATTTCAAAACTTATGATTAACCTATTCACATTTCGATTAAACTAATCTATTTGACCTTTTTTCATTTGTTTTCTTTATTGTTGGTAACCAATCATTTTACCTCTTGACCTTACCCATAAGGTAACCTTATGGTTAACACCAATTTTGAAGTATTTCTCTTGTTGTTATGGTCCTCATTTTTTTAATCAAGCTACTGACACAAATAAAATTACATTTTTGCTACTGACACAAATACAATAAATTACATTTTTGCTAGTGCATACCTTTTTTGTTCGTTCAGTCATAATCCGCATACAGTCACCATAATCGATTATTTAACAAACTCACCACCACTGGAGAGAAAACGTTCCTTTGGAGCGTTGGATACTCAAATCGAAGGTTGAGGGTGTTGGTTAAATAGATCGAAGATTGGTATTAATATCGAAGATTCTCTCATAACCCCATACATATCCGCGAGATGATCGAGCATGCAATACCCAGTAACAGCAAATAACAAAATGATCAAGAGTGCTGGTGAAATTAATATCGAAAAGAGAAAGGGGTTGATGATGTTTAGTTTTTTTCTTCAGAACTGAGTATTGGAGAGAGAGGATTATTGGTGTGGAGGCTAGGGTTTGAGAGAGGGATGAAAGTATGTGTGAGAGAGACAAAGAAAGTAACTAATCCTCAAAATCAGTTTTCAATAAAGTAGACGGTTTAAAAAAATATATTATTATAAAATACCATTTGTACCCTTCTTTCACTAATACAATTATACTCAATCTTCTCATTAATTACTTAAATGCCATCATACCTTATAACCGTTGATCAAATATTTAATGGATGAGATTGGTTCTCGCAGTTCTCTCAATTTATTTGGTTCTGAAAATAACCTTACACTATATATATATATATATATATATATATATATATATATATATATATATATATATATATATATATATGTTTTAACATGCTACAACTATACCAAGTCAAAGTTTTTATATTAAACATAACATTTAAAACACAAATTATATTAAACATTAAAGTTAAAAAACAAATTACATTAAACATTAAAATTAAAACACGAAATACAACGTACGATTAAATGAAACTAAAAAAATGAATCATCTGAAACCCAACCCTCCTCCTCACTTGAGTACTCGCCAGAATAATACTCTCTTTTATGCTTGTCAAACCATCTATTCACTTCCTCCTCCCTATGAGCAGCTTCTTCTTGGAGCTCTCTTAGCTCTGTCTCTATCCTCACTTCCTCATCTTGGTCAAGAAGTCGGAGTTCATCCTCAATAAGAACAAACGGATTTGGTTGTTGTTAGACAACCGGTGGATTGGGTTGTTGTTCTTGTTGGACAACCGGTGGTGGATTGTTTACCGGTTCATTTTCCTGTGTAAATACAGGGAAAATGTCTTCCGGTGGAGTGTTCACCGTTTCATTTTGAGGAATTGGGAATTGTTGTGATAAATCTTTGCGAGGACTGGGGAATTGTTTTGAGAAATCTTTTCGAGGACGGGGAAATTGTTGTGAGAAATCTTTGCGAGACATTGAATTGTGAATGTTAAGTTTTGATTTTGAATGTGATTATGAATGTGTTTTTGTGTGACAAGTTTGTGAATGCCACCAATATTTATAGACACATTGTACAAATTAAACATACATAGTACAGAGGTAAGCGTGAACATGGGAAACATAAAAAATTGCTTAAACTTTATAGTCGTAAGTCGCTTGATTGTTATTGGGAACCAAAAAAATATAATATTAATTATATGATGTTCTTTTGTACGTTGAACTTTATAGACACATTGGTATTTTATATCTGTTTTTGTTTTCTCTTTTTTGCATCTAAAATAAACGTGTATACATCTTTATTTCGTGAGGGTTTGCAAATGGATCTAGGCTGAATGTTAATTTCATTCATTACAATTGTCATTCTTTTACTTTTTTTACACATTTGTATTCTTTATTAACATTTGTACTTGTACATTACTTTTCATATTGATAATAAAAGTACACTGTTCATAATTAAAAATACTGTTTTTCATTCTAAAACGAAGCATATTGAGATAAGACATCATTTTATAAGAGATTGTTATGAAAAGAAGTTGATTCAAATTGTTAAAATCCATACTGACAATAATGTGGCTGATTTGCTCACAAATTTTTTTGATATGGGTAGATTTCAATTTCTAATTGCAAGTATTGGAATTATCAATCTTTGGAAAACTTATCTCTTTGTGTTTTTTGTACAGTTTTGTAAAGCATTTGTGTTGTTATTAGTCATAAAGTTGTTTCTGCTGCTAGTTATGGATTCTATTGCTAGTTATAAATAGATTTGCTTGATTCTACTGCTAGTTAAATTTTCAACTGCTAGATATAACTAAGTGTTGTGATTAGGGTGAATGGGTATTTTGTGTGTTTTTGTGGTTTTGGACTAATCTTTTGTAGGATAAGTTCATTTTATAAGAGCATTTGATGGTGAGAAAATGGTGTTTGAAACAAGTTTGCAGACATTCTACTCCTAGGCAAAAGATTCTACTGCTGGTTCTACTTCTGGGTTCTGCTGCTAAGTTTCAAAGTACAGGGACGGTTATGTAACTTCTTCACAAAAGGGTTTTAAAAACCTAATTGGGTCTCATAATTAGTTTCACTATAAATGTCATTCTTTTACCTTTTTTACACAACTTGTGAATGATTGTGTGGACTTTGTAAGTAATTAGTACAATAGTTTTTGCCATTTAATGGTTTTGTTACAACTTGATATTAAAAGGTCCACTAGTAATCCTTTTTTGTTTTAAGTAATTCGTAACTAGGAATTGTAACTAATTCGTACAAGACAATTACTTTTGATGACTTTCATATATTATTTTTAATAAAAGTTACAATCTCATATGTGAAAACATGGGATTAAGTAAAGAGAATGTGTTTTAGTTGTAACAAAAAATGGAAAAAGTACAACAAGTCACCTTGCTTAAAAAGTTCATACAACTTAACCTACTACAACAATACTTAAACATCAAGTAATTAAAAAGTTCATACAGCTTCCCAACTACAACAATACTTAAATAACCACTACATAAACGAAGTACACATACAGCTGCAGAAGTTACAGAAGATTAGAGCATCAAGATAGGAAACCATTGTTGTTAGACTTTTTTGTTGACAATTCTACGTCCGAAAGCCTGACATGCAACTTTTTCATCCTTACCACCACCCTCATAATCAACGTAATCACACAAAGCAACAGACTTATCATTAACAATGGATTCAAATTCATTAAAAAGTTTTCGACCTTTTAAAGTTCTAGCTTGAAAACGCCTTTCCTTTGACACATACTGGACAACAGTTGGCCCTCCAACTGTAGGAACTGCATCAATGTCATTGAAAAGCCTTTTGCCATTTAAAGGACTAGAATCAGAAAGTTTCTTGTCGGTTGACACATACGGGATGGCATTAGACCCTCCCACAACTGACACAACCGCAACATCCTGAATGCCATCATCTACAGCATCTTCAAAGTCACTCAAAAGATTCTTACCTTTCAATGGTAGATATGAAACCAATCTCCTTTTTACCTTTGAATGGACTAGCTTTGAAACCACTTTCCTTTGACACATTTTGGATAACAGTAGATGATTCAACTGTAGCACAATTGTCATTAGACACTCCTACAACTGACACATCCGCAACATCCTGAATGCCATCATCTACAGCATCTTCAAAGTCACTCAAAAGATTCTTACCTTTCAATGGACTAGATACGAAACCAATTTCCTTTTTACCCTTGAATGGACTAGCTTTGAAACCAATTTCCTTTGACAAATTTTGGATAACAGTAGACGATCCAACTGCATGACCATCGTCAAAATCATTAACAACCAGGCTAACCTTTATAGGACTAGATCCAAAACCACTTTCTGCTGACCCTACCACTTCAGCAAGTGACATTAAAAAAGTCAGAGACCTACAACCACACTCACAGTCCTTTCGCATGTACGAGTTATTAACAGACCTTAAAAATGAGGGACAACTTAAGAAGTCATTGATACGCGGGATTGCACCCTCGCAACAGGTTTTACCTCTCAAGGGATCTTGAGAAGCTTGCAATCCCCGCCAGGCAGTGTACCTGATCGTTGTAGTATAGTATAGTGACAAGTACCGGGGGATTGATCGTTCAACTCAGGAATAGTGTTCGCTAGGATTAGAAAGCCTACTAAACTAGGTCTAGAGGTGGGGGATGATTCTTTTTGTATTTTTTATATTTTATGAAAGCAAGTAAAATCTCGGGTTTTGAAGGAGTGGGCGGAATTAGTTGCTAGTCAACTAACCCAATTAACTACAGATGCAATCAAAATAAAATAAAAAGAAATGAAAATAAACTAATGTGATTATGTGGTGTAAACAATAATGAGAAAAGTTGTGTTTACTTAGATTTCATTACTCCCTATATATCTTTTACCGGTTGATTAGCTTCTTACAATTGCATGGATGACGGGTTATATTCCTTAATACTAGTCGTAGGACCGTGTATAATATTCTCTAACTCTACAAGCTCCTACTTCACTCCTATGTCGAGCCGACTAAAAGCTCCTAACATGGGATCACTATAATTCACTTATGCATTAAATACAACCAAAAATCGTAGTACACCTCCGACCATGTTTCTTAAGACGTTCAAGCAAGTTACCAATGGAAGTCTGCCAATTTTCTTAAGCCTAACATCGAATACAATCATCCACAACAATTATAAGCAAACCATCAACCAATAATCAACATCTAGGTTTCACTACATCTAAGGAAACACAATAAAAACCTAGCCTAGCATGTTAAAAGAAAGATAAGCATAAGATAGAATCACACAACACATAGACATATCGTATGATCATTGGAAAACTCATCTTCAATTAAGCATGGATGGAACAAGGGTTGAAACCCTTATTTTTACAGAAAATTCGTCTAGGGTTTAAGCTCTCCAAAGTTCTCCTAATGTTCCACCCTTTACAATGAAAAATTGGAAAAATGTATATAGAGAATACATCCTGACGGCGTCACGTTGTAGATTCTGACGCCGTCAACTCGCCGCCAAATTAAGGGTCGTATTGCCTAGATCCACTCTTGACGCCTTCATGTAGAAATTGAGCTCTGGGCCGTCACTTGCAAAATGACCCTGACGGCCTTGGTGACGCCGTCAGGTCAATTACACTAAAATGTCCTGGGCATTCACGTGTATTTTCCACTTCCACCTCTTTTGCCAAGCTTGACGCCGTCATGTGTGAAGTCTTGACATCGTCAGGTACTGTTCCCAGCAAGGATTTTGAGACTTTGCTGTTTTCTTCACTTTTATGCTCCAAAAACGTCCAAAATGCTTCCTTTTTCATATTTCATCTCAAAAGTACCTAAAATGACAAAAGGAACGATTTAGGGCAGTAATTGATCAAATAATCACGAATTCGGGCTTAAATGACCTCTTAAAAGCGGTACACTTTTTGCCTTATCAGTCATCATTATATTCCATCCCTCCCCTTCCTCTAAAAATACTTACATAAGGAGTCCTAAGGATACCCGGTGAATTTTGTTCTGATTGTTCCCAAGCAATTATTTCTTCTAACGACATGTTATCAATATATTTCTTTTTTTGTTCATGAATTCTAACTCTAGATTTCACCTCATCGCCAGAGTCATCAAAAGGCAAGTTAGCAAGGATTTTGAGACTTTGCTGTTTTCTTCACTTTTATGCTCCAAAAACGTCCAAAATGCTTCCTTTTCCGGATTTTATCTCAAAAGTACCTAAAATGACAAAAGGAACGATTTAGGGCAGTAATTGATCAAATAATCACGAATTCGGGCTTAAATGACCTCTTAAAAGCGGTACACTTTTTGCCTTATCAGTCATCATTATATTCCATCCCTCCCCTTCCTCTAAAAATACTTACATAAGGAGTCCTAAGGATACCCGGTGAATTTTGTTCTGATTGTTCCCAAGCAATTATTTCTTCTAACGACATGTTATCAATATATTTCTTTTTTTGTTCATGAATTCTAACTCTAGATTTCACCTCATCGCCAGAGTCATCAAAAGGCAAGTTCTTATGATAGTGGTCAAATAGGAATGCTTGCGGACAAAAACTGACATAGACCTCAATGAGGCCATGAATCTCAGCCAATTCAAACATTTTGTTCACATCATTATCAGTTTTGACAATGGTCAAACCTTCTTCTAAACTACACTTTGGTTTACAATAAAACCACGCCCATATATCATCTTGTATGTTTTTCAACAAAAGGTCACACATTTCAAAATAAGATAACCTATTTGACCTAGATAACTACAAGTCTATAACTTCTCCACCAGCGTACGTTAAGGGAAGAAACATAAAAACACTACCATAACGTACCTCAAACACGAGCTCATCAGAATTATGAGAGCTCCTGTGTAACAATTGAAAGAATTAAAAGAATCATATATTATTACACAAAAAATAAATCTTTAGAAAGAATATAAAAAATAACAGAAAAACTTACAACAGTTGTTGAAACTCAATATCATCACATGTTGTTGATTCTGAATCAGTGGATGCCATACCTTTGATGAAATATGGAAATACAAAGAAAACTTAGTGGTTATCTGTTTTTTTTTATGATAGTGGTTGATAGTTCCCAAGATAAAATGCATTGGAAGGGGTTATGTAGTACAAAGAATTACATGTTGGACAATAAATCTAGTGTTTTTATCTCTCTTACCTATAGGACAATAGATCTAGTACTATTACCTAGAGGACAATGCATAGAAACTAGCATGCATGAGTTTTTTTAGTATATGCTTATATTGGTGTGTGCCTTCTTGCTCCTCTTTTTAAATAGGTGTTTAGAAGGATATTAACACATAATACTTTGCTTAATTTATTCATATTAATTCGTATGTGTATACTAATTAAGACAACAATAAAATTTTACTCCTAACGATTTGCAATTTATAATAAACTAAATAAAGTTAAGTTTTCCGAGTATATTACAAAAGTCATCAAATACACTACAACATACTGGTACATGGAGCAACAGTAGACATACAAAATGTTGAACCCATTCAAGGGATCATATGGTTAACAATTATTTTCAGAGAGCATAACATACTTGATACTTGATAAACACAAACCCGGTCTGTAAAAATAAACCTAGCCATTTGTTCACGGTATGCAAGTGTATCCTGAATTGGATCCTTAACGTCCAACGACTTGCCATAAGCCAAGCGATATGAATAAATACATACCCAAATACCACAATCACCAAATATCCCGCCTTGCTTCGGTACTTTGTCAGCATGAAAAAAAGGTAATGTTGTAAGTTGAAGGAATTATGACTTTCTTCTCAAATACTTACGCTTGACTTAGGACCTCAGGTAGTTGAGACTGTGGAAAGATGTTAAAGTATTAAAACAATGTAACGTTTTAACCTTATATAGACTAACCTGCAAACAATCCATCACTTGGATATAAAAATCTGGAAATTCCTTAATATCAATTTCACCGCTATTGAAAAATGTAACTACTCCTGTCTCTATCTCGAAATGTGTGAGAAACCAATGACTTTCCATTTCTTTAATAGGCATAAAAACCTACAATGCAGGTGTGCAAAAAAAAAAAAAAAAAAAAAAAAAAAAAAAAAAAAAAAAACCCTTTAAAAATAATATTGGGTTAAGTAAAGCAAAAAGTGGAGCAAATCAAGAAAGTAAGCGGGTTAAGCTACCAAGATGGAAATCAAATGACTTACCTGCTTAACATCAGACCATGGAATAGAGTACCTTTCCCCATTAGCATAACACAAAGGCAGCGAGTTCTGAAGTAGCAGCTGAACAAAGTAGCCACTAACCATCACCCAATCAGCCGTATCGGGTCTCACATGCCACATGTAATTAATCCACAACTCTATGTGCTGTAAATTGCGAAACATAAACAAGTGTCAACAAACGTAAAAGAAATTAGTTCAATAATATAGGGTGAATTACAATTGTATAAGTACTTGCCTCGTCAGTTAGCCAACCTTGCCTTGTCGGGTCTAAGCACTAAAGTTTCCCAGAACCTTCTATCCACAGTCACATCTTCACACCATGGAAACTTACAACTAAGCGGACCAATTTGACCAAGATATCGGTCATATTCATCTGACAAATGAACCTTGTTCACAGCATTGTTCCAGCGTTTCAGATCCTAGTATATGACATAATTACGCTTATGATCTTACATGAAAAATAAGATATCTTTTATAAAATCAAATAAGTAGTTTGTATAACTTAACCCATGGCTTAACATTCTTAAGTTGTTCCGTCATATCTGGATCTAGCAAGCCAAAGGATTGTGCTTTCTTTTCCGCTTTTTCAGCGTATGCTTTAGTCCAATAATACGCATTAGCTTCACCAGAACTTTCACTTCTCTTTCTAGGGGCTGTTCTCGCTGTAGCAATTTTCCAGTGATTAGAATTATTTAATGCTTCCACCCTTTTCTTTCGTTCCATTTCCTCCAATCTCTCATTTTCCTCTTCCATCCTTATCATCTTATCCTCTTCCATCATCAACCTCTTCTCCTCTTGCCTCAACTTCCGCTCTTTTAACCGCACTTTTTCAAATTCTTCACGATGTAATCTTAATTCTTATTGAATAATAAATTCCTGTCGATGTTAACTTAGTTTAAAATTGTTATAATATCTTATGGTACGGAAAGAGTTTACATATACATACAATCTGTAATTCACCTTTGCAACATCGTCATCGTCATCCACATCTACACGATGTGAGCCACGGGTATCCTGACTTAAATGGAACAACTCAAGAAAATCATGATTAAGCTCGTCACAAAACTTTGCGCTCAGATTCCTAAAATCATCATCAAACACCAATCTCTCCTGCGAATGAACAATAGCGGTTATAAAAGAAATTAAATTATAAAAAAGACATTCCAGTGTAAGTAAACAAGTCAACATGATGTATTACCCCATTTCTTTCTCAAGCAAGAACCTGAATAATTCCCTCGAGTTTAAACAAACAGGCATTCAACTCTGTAATAACACCATCCTAAATTATGATGATCTCTATTAAACTTCTTTCACTTTTGCGTATAATAGGTAAATGTTTTCGTTCTATCTTGCCACGCTTGCGTGCTGCGACCAACTTGTTGAAATAATCATCAGCGAGATGTGTGGTTTTGACAGGGGGAGTTCTAGGTCGGTAATGATGGAAAAAGTCTATAAACTGGATATACCAATCACAATTTCTCTCAGCTAATGTCGGCCTAAGATCTTGAACAACATTCGACTCCTTACAAAAACAAAAAATAAATAATGAAAAAAATTATAAACAAATTTTAACTTATAATAACAACAATCATTAATAAGACAAATTTGATGAAGCTTTTTACCTTTCCAAATAGATACTTATAATCTTCTGTTTTAAATGTTGCATTCTTTGACCACGATACTCCTCTTGGTATCATTTTTGGCACTTTATTCCCCCAAGAATGCTTCTTTTAAACGATTCCAGTATCCATATCTATAAAATGTTAACAAGTGCTTCAACTTCAGTGAAAAAAAACATAAGTAACATACATTGTCTATATTGAAAAAAAAAAATACTAACCTTGAAAGCCCAAACAAAACCTGAAAGCGTATATGTTGGAACAAACTTCCGGTCTTTATTAATAGCTTGAAGGAATTTATACTTGTGTTTATCAGCCACGTCCAAAATTTGATCATACAGATGTCTCCAAATATGCTCTCCCCATGGAAAAGCATCCCAGTCATCAAGGTTTTCAATCAATCGGAAGAGTGTATCATCAACTTCTTGAACCAATAGTCTGCCCATAAAGATAATCTCCAATGCTAACAATAGATAAAGACGTACTGCATCTTCGTCATATACCAAATGCCCGTTCATCTTCAATTAGACCAAGAATATCTAAATTTGTGACATTTCTTACCTACATGGTTTGGGAAAATCCTATTCCTAAAATTGAGGTGTCCCAACTTATATGAGCTAAAACTTACATTTCCAAAACGAAAACCAGTGATAAGACAAAGTTCTGGTCACCCGAAATGTAGAGGACGATATTCAACATAATATACAATGGGCATATCATAATGAGCATCACTCGAACAACATTGTTTTTGTAATATATAATCTATGATATGTGGTTCGTTGTCAAAATAAGAAAGGTCCAACCATTACCAAAACAAGTAGCCCGAAACAACTTCCTACGTTTTTTTATCCAATTTGGATTTTATAAAAGAAAAGTAATTCTGTTTACTTCTAATGATTGCTTTGACTTGATATTCCTACAAAGAACAAAAACAAAATATAGTATAAAATCTATAATAATGAAACACTTTGTGCTATAAATGCTCATATTTTTATGACAAACTACTCTAATAGACATAAATGCTCATATTTTTTGCTTTTTTTGGACAGTATAAACTATAAACAATGCAATACTTCTCCATAAATGAATAACATCAACATAGTGAAAAAAGAAAGGTTGTGTTATAAATGCTCATATTTTTATGAGAAACTACTCCAATAGACGTAAATGCTCATATTTTTTGCTTTTTTTTGGACAGTATAAACAATGCAATACTTCTGCTATAAATGAATAACATCAACATAGTGAAAAGAGAAAGATTGTGTTATAAATGCTCATATTTTTATGACAAACTACTCCAATAGACATAAATGCTCATATATTTCACTTTCTTTTGACAGTTTAAGGTAACATTTTTTTCAGTGCAAAGGTGAAACTTTATATTATCAACCAGAAATTTACATCATAAGAATACAAGCAGATATTGGACAATCCCATTTCTGATACAAGCTAGAGACATAAGCTAATCCAACTCAGAAACCAAACAAAAACTACTTCACCCTATATCAGACAACATTGATATCATCAAGCAACACGATTACAAAAGGCATGATTATTGAATAATAATAAAAGTATAAGACTTAAATTAACAGTATACATACCCTAATATGAAACATTGTTAAGATTAGGAGCTCGAGTATAGAACAATCCGAGAAGATGAGCGTAGTGTTTGTGTATATATGTTGTTGGAGAATCACATACAAAATCTTGATCTTCAAACAAAAAAATATGTGAAAATGTTTTGTGTGTGTGTTTTAAAAAAATATAATCAATTTATTTTTATCAAAATATGTGAAAAAAAGTGAAATAAAAAACTTATACTTTTTTAAAAAAGAAGTGAAAAAAGTAACATTGGAAAGGTAAAATAAAAGTCGCTTAAATATATAGCCGTAAGTCGTTTGATTGTTATTGGGGATATAAAGAATAAAATATATATATTTGATGTTTGACTTTCGTACTAGAAAACTGACACAAAAGTAAGTCGCTCAAAGTACAAAAAAATCGCTTAAAGTAGGTCGCTTGAAAAGTACGTACCTTTATAGCTTACACATGCAGAAAATTTACATGCCACTTGGCGACTTCTTATTAAAAGTAAGAAAGTCACAAGTTGCTCGGTCTAATTGATGAATAACACTTTTTTTGGGCTAGTGTTGGTACAAAAGTTGAGCAACTGGTCTAGTTTTGGAATTTTCTCAAAAAATAAAGTTGAGTACGGGATTGCATTTTCAATTTTCAAAGTTGAAAGGGTTGTGCATGTAATATTGCGGAACTATAAGGAGTGGACGATTTACTCTATTTATATTTTCAAAAAGAAGAGAAGAAGGTCAAGGGTTGGTGGAGTACGGACAGACCTAGCGTACTAACTTACCAAACACAAAATTCAGGCAATTTCCAGTTCTTTATCAAATAAAATGAGACGATTTGCAAGGGTTCTCCACCAGCACTACACGATTCACCACTATTCCACCACTTCTTGGAAAAATCTGGGTCCTAAGGGTTAGCATTTTTTTTTATATATATATTTTTTCCTTTTGCTCTAAGAGAGCTTCCAAATTGGTAAACTTAAGTTATTTTTGGTGAAAAGTAGAAGTTTAATAAAAACATTACGTTAATACACACAAACTGTCAAACGGGCCGCGCCTTCCTCGTCGCCAAACCGAAGAACACCAAACTGACGCACCACTGATGAGGTGGTGCCGACGGTGTTTGTAAACCGACCTGGCCGTTAGGAGTGGTCTAAGTAAGCGGTAGATGGTTTGTTTTATAATAGGGATAATTACATGGAAATGTATGGAACTTGTCACCTTTTGTAGTTCTGTGTAGCCAATTTTTTTTAGTTCCATGTACTCAACTTTTGAATTCATTTAGTTCCGTATACCGGGTGATCAGTTGTGTGTACTATTTGACGGATATACCCAAAAGTTGAGTACATTGCCGGAACTAAAAAAAATGGTCAAATAGTACACACACAACTGGTCACCCGGTACACGGAACTAAATGAATTCAAAAGTTGAGTACATTGAGCTAAAAAAAAAATAGTAGGCTACACACAACTACAAAAGTTGACAAGTTAGATACATTTTAATGTAATTCTCCCTTTATATTAATAATGTTTGGTAAGAAATCGGTACTTAAACTTTTTATGTCTTAAAGTCGTTAGAATTCTAAAGCCGGTTTTAGTAGCGTTGGTAAAAGCAGAGTTGCAATTTTAATGTTTTTTCAATCGCTTGTTGTCAAAAATGCTTTTTATATAAGAAAAAATAAAACGCTAACCGCTCCTAAATGATTCAAGAAGCTCCGCGCCTCACATACTCTTAGTAGCGACTATTTGTATCATATACAGAGTTGTATTATTATTATATCTAAAATTTATGCATATACAAGCTGTTCATTGGTAATTAGTGATTTAGCAACTATATCATGTTACTCAGAATATTTTCTGTGACTTAAATCAGTGAGAAACATGTTTACTGGTTAAAAAGCGTAAAAGGGCAACAACATGTTTAGTCATTTAACTAGTATCTATCTTATTATAGACATACAATGATTTTTTTTTAATAATAAATGGTTGTTTGAAACTTTTTATTAGGTTTTAGATTATTTTTAGTGACTAATTATTAAGTGAGTTAAAATCATCTAATTGCTAGTTTTACTTTATAAAAATGGTTACACGAAGTTTAGTATTAGTTTTGTTATAGTTTTTCAAAGGTTAAAGGGCAAATTTGCCACTTAACTCAAAATGCTAAGTGCTAGTTTGCCGTTTAACGGTTAGGTATGATGACTAGGCGTTTGTGGGTACAACCAGTTCTATGTGGCATAATAGCATATGACTATGATATCAGAATTCCAAAGTAAGGAGAAAGGTGAAATATGATTTCATTTTGTAAATTCCTTTTTAATGGTTCATCTTAAACATACATTTTGGACACTGTATTGCTTCATGTACAATTCATTTGAATTTTGTGTTCTTCATGTTGGATGCAGGATGGTTGATAACTTGATATATAGTCACAACCATTCTTTGTATTTTTTGTCATGTTATTGCTTACAGAGTATTTGGCAACATTTATTATGTACAACTAACTTTGCAGTTGCACCCTTGGCAAGATCATTAGTTGTGCAAATACCATTTCAATTTCTACTTAGTGAACCTTCTTACTACTTAATTTGAAGTCTTAATCTAATACTTGCATAAACTATCAATTTCTTTTCAACTAGATTGATGTAAAAAAAATCAGGAAAAGAGATGGAACTCATATTTGGTGCAGGTAGTAAAACTCCGCATAACATGATTTGTTAAACTAATTAACGGAATTTTCCAAATATATGCACGATTAGTAATGATGAATGGCAAACATACTACTAAATAAAGTCTTTTAGAATACTGATGGCAAAATTGATCTTTTAATATATGTTGAGCTGGCAAGTTTGCCCTTCTAACCTTTTTCAAATGGCTTATTAGTATCTTTTTAAAGTGCTTATGTTTGGCTTATTTACATTAGACTAATTTTGTTACTTATTGTAGGAAAAAGTAACCATCACGATGATTGTCTAAGATGGACAGTATGTCAAAAAACTGGTAACCATATTGGTAGTGTTTTTGATGTGGTGAACAATATGGAAAAGAAAATGGGTTTCCAGTATACCATCAGCTTTATTGAGTCATTAAGAGACGTGACGATTGACAAGGAATTAAAGTCTGTTATAATTCGATCGATGGATGATGCTGCAGAGGCAGAAAAGTATAATCGCCCATGGACGGATTTCAAGAAGCCATACATACTTCTGAAAGGACTATTGGGAAATGGAATTTCAGTAAATGAGAATACCTACGGCCCTATATTGAGTTACATGATTAAAAAACGAATGACCAAGAATTTTGTGCTGCTGATAAATGATCTTATGATGAATAACGTTGATTCATCTTCAAGATTATCATATTATCAAATGTTGATGTGGATAAAAGAAGAAGCCGAAGAGAAGATTATGGAGTTGATTAAAAATACAAATTGCAGTACGAGAGGTTTGTGTTTAGTTTTAAAGAACATTTACCCAACTGTTAATTACGAAAATTTACTAACAAATTGAACTTTTTGACTTGGACCTTTTCTGCACAAATGTATAAAGAGATCAGCCAATTACGTATCGATTTTCATTAAGGTCATAAAATACTTTTGAAACTACTTTTAGGTCACACAAATATACTGTTTAGTTATTACAAGATCTGATACAATTTTTCCTAAGCTCGACAAACTGTTCTAATTATACAAAGGAAAAAAATATATATAAAAAGCAAATGGTGTGTGTAACTAATAAAATCTTAAGGCTATCTTCCTCATACAACATCATGTCGTATGGTATAAATGAAATGAGATGCATATTTTGTAGGTTAAGGTTGGATGCATTGATGACAGCAATTAGATTTTATTGCTGTATTGCATGATGTATTATCTATTAGGGAGAGGTTGAATGACTAAATGGCCTGGCCGTTTAGATAATACTATTAAAGCTTATCGACAAGTCTTAATGTTGCAGAACATTATCTGGAAGCATTGGGTGAAAGTGGTCGAGAAAAGGAGATTACGATCCTTTTAGATGCTATTGACGTACAAGGTGTTTCAACTGAGACAACTGAAAGAACATTCAGGTTGTTGGGACATTTTGGGTTGGTGTCACATGCAAAGAAACTAATACGCAAATTCCAAACGATGGGTAATATTATTTTTTTGAGCTTGAATTATGCACTATAATTTAAAAGCTGACATTTAAGATGTTATTAAAGCATCTAGGATTATATATATAGTGAACAAGGATTTCAAACACTATTTTTTTTTCTTTTGTTTAGATACAGATTATGATGAGAAGTATGTATCGAAGTTGATTTGCATTTATGTGATGAACTTGCCATCACAGGTCAGTCTTAACATGTGTGTAGAGTTATGATGATGGTGCTTCAAATTTTGATATATTTATTTAAAGATATTATTGTGATCCCAATTACTTAATTTGAAGCTTGAAAATGCTGTTAGAATATTAAAAGGACTGCATCGTGAACTGATGGCAACAACCACACAGGCTACATACGAGAGCGTTATAAAAACCTGTACAGACCGTAAAGAGGTTGAATTTTACTTGTATCTTCTTTTGTCTAAGCAACTATGATATTTATAAATTTTATTACTTTGAATTTTAATGACAGTTTATCATGTTCATGATCGAGACAGATATCACTGGCTCTCGATGTTGTTGAAATTATGTTTAAAGAAGGGCTCATCATAGATGTCAATCTCCTGAACACAATACTAGTGACATGCCACTACAGTGGTTATCACATCTGGGTATGGTGTTATTACTTGGAGATTGTTGTTGTTAACGACCATTAATCATATATGGCTCATAAATTATGCTCTTTAATGACAGGTAAGACGTGTATATTCCATGATAGAGTATACAAAACCGAATGAGAAAACGCTTGAAAAGATGATCAACTTATTTATGAAGATAAATGATGTACGTTTTTGCTTGATTCATTTTACATTATTAGCATGAGGCTGTTTTTGGCTTAAACCAAACCATCCACAAACGTTAGCTTTTCTTCTAAAACAAATCGTCAGCTTTTTTCTGGTTTTGTTTTATTAATTTTGCGGATTTTACTGTTCGTGTTTTTGGTTTTTTTGGGTTTTCCATTCGAGGTCAAGCTTTTCTGATGGTTTGAACTCGCTTTCGTAGATGATTAGCCCAAACCAAAATATAGAGCATTTAACTTCAGTTTTAAATTTGAAAACTATTAAACGAAATTGACATTCATATTGTGTATATAAAGATGAAAGATATACTATTTGGTGTGACAACCGAAATGGAAGATTTTTTTTTACAATTTTATCATATTGTTAAGGGACATGTTTTACGCTGTCACTTCGTTATTAAATGTATCAAACATATACTTATATTTTATAGAATTTGAAGTGTTCGGTTTAAAAAAAAAAACAAAAAACAAAACCAGATCATTTTTTTTTTGAACGGCAATTTTGAATTAAAAGATAGCAAGGAGCTAAAGCTACAAACCATGCAAACGTGAAAGAAACACCTACCAAACTACCTAAAAAGACACCCTATTACAACCACATCGAAGACACCTAAAATACTCCAAACCTAAACAAACCTTCAATAGTTCCACTTTTTGAGGATAGGTTTCTTGGTTTTGGTTGGTTTTTTGGTTTTTTTCTCACTCCTACTCCTAAGCAATTTTGATCGAGGTTTTTACTCAATTGCAGTATGCGGCTGCGAAAAAATTGCTGCATGATTCAAGGGGATTCAATGTTTCACCAACAACTGAGATGTACAATGTCATCCTCGGCGGTTTTTTTGAAAAGGTAATTCTTTGTCTAGTTTAAATTCGTATCTGAAAGTGGCAAAATTTGTGGCCTCTGCATATGTAGTCATCATTTTTCGACTTGTTCCTGCATCTTTTTGCCTCCAACATCTCATCTTCCACAAATTCAGGCATAGGGGTACTAGGAGTATACAGAACCTTTCCCTTACCAGAAATATAACTTGAGGAGTTCCCTGTTCAGTGCTTTTGCCCCGGAATAAACAAGTACTATCTTTAGACGAGGTGGTAAGAATGAAATAGTACATATTTATTTGCCAACACCTAAAAAATCATTTCCCTCGAACTTTTCTAGTATCCTAAACTTTGCAGTCATATCCATCAAAGTATCTACAACCTTGATTATCAATGAATACTTTATTTGTTTGTTAAAATAACTGGTTAAAGGGTGTGACGATAATCTTAGATAAATGGTTGAATTGTGTACAATCCGTCTTTCAAATAAAGGATTTCGACCTTTATTGTTAGGGTTGCACTAAATTTATATTTGAATAAGATAAACAATGCACTCACTTCATAGGCACAGAAGACTATGCAAGATAAAATAGATTATGTGAAATTTGTTTGTTCCAACTTCCAAATGAGGCCAATTCTCTGTTAATAAAAAATTGGCAGTTAAGGCGTCAGAAACCAGTTGGTGACAGTTGGCCCCTTTGACCCCCGCGTCTTGTGGTTGTCGGAATCATGTCCAGCTCAAATGAGTGTGCACTTGGCACCTCCTAATCCATATTCGAGCTCAACATGAATTCTCATTGGTCTCTAGCAAATCACAACTACCTTAAATAGCTAATGACACTAAAATCACCAAGATAATCATGCATAGGTATCATACACAAAATTTTGCACAACAGGCATGCCTGTAAATTTAACTTTTACTACTTTCACGTTTAAGTCTATTCATGTCTTTTTTGCAGGAAGAGTTTAAGAAAGGATGGAAATTCCTTGATGAAATGGATTATTTGAGTGTGAAAAGAAACTCAAAAACATATGAGTGCATTATAAGTGCATGCAATACCGAAGATGACATTGTCAAGGTAACTTTGATGAAGTCTAATAGTTGCCACTAATCTAAAACCCATATAACCAGAATGGGTAATTACTGTACTCTGTCAAATAAACTCGTAGCAATACACAAAACTTGTAATTTCTTGCACAAGTATTTACTATGTGTGTTTTAGATTAAATTATCACAGTAACTTTTTGAAGTCTAACAACAGTTCCCGTTAATCTAAATCCACTGATAATAGAATGGTCGAAACTGTGATTTGTCAAATAACCTCATGTTTATACACAAACTTTGTAACTTCTAGTTCTAAAAACAACTCTAATCTGGATGAT
Source organism: Artemisia argyi (assembly GCA_030686995.1). Classification (NCBI taxonomy): domain Eukaryota; kingdom Viridiplantae; phylum Streptophyta; class Magnoliopsida; order Asterales; family Asteraceae; genus Artemisia; species Artemisia argyi. The sequence continues at coordinate 128,683,283 of CM060684.1, forward strand.
GTTTATATTTTGTATTGATGTACAACATTCTAGTTCTAGGAACAACTCTAATCTTATGAAGTTTGTGTAGTATGACAGAGAAATGCAACTCTCAGGAGTTCAACCTACAAAGGGAAATTTTGAGGCACTTATCAAGGCGTGGGCAAGATGTAGGTCATTTGTGAATGCCAAAAAGGTAAAGCTTGCATTTATATTGTAATCAGATATGACATTCTTTATGAATTCAAACTTATCCAAACATGCCACTAGGGTTGACCACTTGACCGTCGGCTCAAACCGACCCAAACCGACGAAACCTGACCCGACATGAAAAACCGTTCGGTTTCGGTTCACAACCAACTGAGTGAACAGAATTTAAAAACATAGTATTTGATTTGTACACTGGGCCTACTTTTTTGAGCCTGCATTTTGTTCAGCATGCAATATGCTTCTTTTTTTTTTCCTGTGAAGTTCCAAACATGCTCCAGTACGCAATATTGCTTATTTTTATAACAAATAGTAACTTCCTATATGGTTCATTATTTTGTGACCCATTAGGCCATTAATATCATAACTTGTGACATTAATTTGTATTTTTTCCCCCAGCAAGTTCCAAACATGATAAGTTGACTTTTTGTACCGGTATGCATTGACTACAAATGATCACAGTAGGCAAGTACAATTCCAAAAGCAAGTTCATGGCATCTCAAAAACAGTTCCATGATCAGTTACAATTCCAAGCTCAAAACAATCAAAACATACACAAATGTTGTATTTTGGCCGGGTCACTCGGTTTGTTCGGTTTCAACCCAACCTGAAAATCCCAAATACATAAAACCGAGGACCTAGCCGAAGGTTAGTCGGTTCGGTTCACTCGTTCCATTCGTTTTTGTCTGGTCGGTTCGGTTCTTGGTTTGAAAAGCTCAGCCCTACATTCCAGTCAATTTCCAATCAGACCGTCATTCTGGATGGTATTCTAAATGAAGCTGCCACATCATGGTATGCCAAAAACACATACTGTAAACAAGTTTTCCAGTTCAGATGTGTTTTTATCAGTTTGGAGCCTCAAATGATGTTATTGAAAGTTTAATCTCTGCGTAGTTCTCTCTAATTATTATAAGTGTAATAATTCACGATTGGGATTTTGTTGCGCAGGTTCTCTTGGATAAATCAGTACCCGCCAAGAGTTTAAATGATCTCAGAAACACTCTTGCTTCTACTCTTGCTCACTATGGTCAAATGGCTGATGCATATGCTGAATATGAGGAGATCAAACGCAGTAAACAACTCGTTAAACCAAGAACCATTCAGATGCTTATTGTAAGAGCATATGTAATTCTTGTTTCTTCTTTATTAGTTCTTCCTATTTGCTTATAATTTTTTAATCTTTTTCAGCAACATACCCATGTTCCTAACCAACATGATAGATTAATTGACCTGTTAGGTCAAGTATGCAAGTATGAAGACTGGGACTATAGTTGCGCGTCCATCGTCATGTATTGTGTTGAGCACAACCTTCTGGAGTATACTACTATACCCTATTTACTTCTTATTTTTAGTATTCTTCCTATTTGATCCTAACTCTATATATATGTGTGTGTGTGTGTGCGCGCGCGCGCGCACGCTTGTATAATTCTGTTCCATTGGAAAGGAATTGGGAAGACTAAGTTTAAAACATTTATCCATATATTTTTATTTGCAGTATACATCAACTAATAGTGAATGAATCTATAAATTACAAATTTGATTCACAATTTTATATAAAATCGAGTTATGTTAATGATGCACTAAATTCGGACGTATGATTTACAAATGAATTTATATCGCAAAACAGTGAACTTTCAACTTTGATTCAAATTTTTGTACATATTATATATCTAACCCACGTTTACTTCGGAACAGAGAAGCACTAAGTTTGCTGTCTGCTCGGGTGAAACGTTGGCCGAAGGAGAAGAAGTTGTTGATAGGAAATATCTTTGACGAGGTACGGGACATGACAATTGTACACTTTTAGATAACTAAAGTGTTGAATATGATTGTAAAAACTATTTGATTACAATAAGAAATTTAAGGAGTCATGGATTAAATATAAAAATTAAATAACTTGTATGTTTGACCCGTTCTAAGAAATCCCAATTTGGCTAAACTTGTTGATTTGCTGTATTTATGATTAAACTACCACCCAAAGCGACCCCTTCATAGCAGAAGTTTATATCTGCCCTTTTGTGTTTACTTCATTTTGTATTTTGATCTTAAATCAGATGTCACAACTCATTGTGAATAAACTGCATTCAAATAAATGTGATAATGCGAGTCTACATTTTGGGGTGGTTCTGTTTACAAAGATAATGCGCGAAATCAAAGTTAACCCATCTAGAAGAAGTCTTGATTTTATGCTGCATGCATGTTATCTTCGACGGCATCTAAAATATTTGCTGGACATCTGGAAGATGTGCAAGGAATCTTGCCGACGTTACTACATGATCGATCATCTCTGGTATGTTGCGTTTATATATTAAGGCCTTAAGGGTGTCAAATCTGAACAAGACCCAAAACTGACAAAAATAGACTAGTTAAGCCTGGGTAATTTCATATGGGTTCTGCGTTGATGTTGGAGTTGACCCACCTGACCAGTTTGATATTAGACTATGAACAACTTATATGTTTGTCCCACAAATCCCTTTAGTTAAATGAAATTTATTTTAATACTGGGTTAATTGGGTTAAACCACCAACCCATTCAACGTGCTTTGCTAGAGATGTTAAATGAGTTGAGTTTGGGTTATGTATACGGGTTAGGGTTGGCAAAAAATTGGCCCGGTCTCCTAAGCAGGTCATGTTGGTTTAGCCTACCTGCAAAAAAGCAAACGCCAACTAAACCTGAATTACTCAGATTACCCTACTTGCCAAACTCTAACCCGTGGAAGATGGTGATGGGAGTTACTTTACTTTTTTAACATAGTAGGGTTGGATCATTTTGAAAACCCCTTGCCTCTCAACCTAGAGGTCAAGGGTTCGATCCTCACTCCCTACAAAAAGGTTGGAGGTCCTTTTCTACCTTAAGTAGAACCGGAAGCAGCCTCTCTACCTTATGTAGGGGTAAGGCTGTCTACATTTCAACCTCCCCCATACACCGTGGAAGACGGTATTGGGACCCATAACCCATGGAAGACGGTAATGGGAGTTACTTTACTTTTTTACCCTACTGGCCAAACCCTCTCAGCCTTGATAATACTTGCCAAAAAATCAATAACAAACTTTGGTCAAAATTATTAGACCTTTCAAAAAGGTAGGAAAAGTTTAAAACTTTCCATTCTAGGTAGCCTGGTTTTTTAGTTTTTTTGTTTTAGTTTGGGTAGGCGGGTGTTGATTAAAATGGTTCTTCCTGTATCTACGTGACTGTCCAATATACTAATTAAGTGTGTTGCGTAATAGTTACGCAAAATAAAGAGCAAAAAAAATGATAGTTTACAGCTTTATAGCAGATATGGGATAGAAAAATCTTGTTCATTACATGCAAATCAAGTGAACAAAAAAAAAAAAAAAAAAAAACGACAACTCCTTAGGTGCCGATTGGCATTTTCACTGAGTTTTAATATGTGGTGAATGTGAATTGCAGCATGTACAAGGCGTTGTTGGCCTGTGGGGAACCAGAAAAGGCGAAACTATTGATCAAGCACATATCCGGAGATGAAATTGATGAAGATGTAGACTGGATCAGAAAGGAATGTGAGCATTACAATTGGAAGCCAAGTGGGTTTTAACGATTCCTCTAGCTTAATCATTTTGCATTGTTTTAGGTGGTTGATAAGAGAACTAGATTCGGTTTGCCACAGCTTGTGTGACTTTAGCGTTTTCAATTTGTGTACGGTGAACACTTGCTATAGCATTTTTGTGTGCTCAACTGCAAAGCCCTACAATGCCAATATGCTTTGTGCTCCTGAACCCAAATTATTTCAGAAACTGAGTTTTGAATGACATTTTATTAATTTGTCAAAAGAAAACTAATAATTTATATTCATTTTCATATTCATATTTACATCTACAATATACACATTTGTAGAAGTCTAATTCACAATCTTTATAGACCTCCCAGTCTCCCACTATATCTTTAGTATTGTTTGGCATTAGGGGTGGATGTACTAAAGCAATGATGTGGTAGTAGGCTTAAAACTAAAAGCTTTGAAGAATCTGGTTTTAAATTCTAGCATGTCTAATTTGCATATGACTGATGATCAAGCTATAGTTCATTAAGTTAATGCCTTGTTAAACATCAAGGAGGTAAAATAAACAAAAAAATATGGTAGAACTTGAACATGTGAATTAGCATGACATCATTTAGGACATACTTTGAAAGGAGCAAATCCAGTGTATAGAAATTGTCAAATGACCAAACAGATGAAATCCAAACAGAATTTGGTACTCACTATGCAAACACTGAAAATGTGATTGGGTATTTAGGTGTGCATGTGCAATGCAGCAGAATGTTTGGGGTCATTGCAGGCCTATAATGCGTGAATAACCACTAGGGTTGATTTCTAATACAGGGCTGAATAATCAAGCTACAACATCCACATTGCACCATCAAGTTCAAAAGTCAAAATAGCATGTTTCAGTAAGCAAAAACAACTTGAATAAGATACTAAATACTAATATCCATTAAATGAGAAAAACATGATTCCACTACAAGAGATACACAATTAGGAACGTAACAAAAATATAAATACATTCAACATACTAATGGGTACAATCTTCTTTTCTCCTCCCACATGATAACTCGGATCCAATCGATTGTTCAGTTTGTCTCACAGAGTGCTGTCAGGGCAGAAAAACAAGGGGTCTCCATCAAACGTTTTGGCACAAGCTTCCTAATTATCTTAAAAATAGTGATATATAGTGATCAAGCTGCGATTGAATTACTTAGCAATGCCAACGTTGAAACATCGAGATAGTAGGAACTTCCATCCATTTCCTGTAAAAGCATCTCTACATCATCAAAGTACTTGTTCTTTATGTATCCTTGAAGAAGAGCAATGAAAGTACCATTACTTGGCGTAAAACCACTCTCTTTCATTTGAAGAAACATATGTTTTGCATCATTCACGAGACCTTCACTACAAAAACCATGAATCATCAACTCATATGTGCGATCATTAGGTGTCATACCCTTGAGAGGAAGGTCATCGAAAACAGCCCTTGCAATATCAAGCTTCTCACATTTGAATGCCCACTCAATAAGGAAATTATACTCATACATATCTCTGTTTGGGTTGCTAGGACCCATCAAAGTTACCAACGAGATCGCCTCTTCCACTTGATCGCTGGAGCACAAACACTCTAAAAGAAGGTGATAAGTAGATTCATCGGGCACATGGCCTAGTGCATGCATCCTTTTAAGAAATTCGTGTGCTTCTGGGCTACGCCCAACGGAACAAAGCCCTTCTACAATTATTTTGTAAGTGACTCCATTGGTTCCGATAAGTTTTTTCCTCATTTCGTGAAAAGTACGGATGGCTTGGTCCGCCTCGGAAGGGAGCTTATGAAAATACCCCTTCAACATAATGTTATAACAATATCAGGGGAAGCATCAGCGAAAACCATTCCATTAAGAGTTCTCTTTGCGCTGGCCATATCACCCTGCGAAGAGTAACAATCTATGAGTGAATTGTATGTTACAGTGTCCGGATGAAAACCTCTTTCCATCATGGTGTAGAGAAGATCTTCAGCTTTTCCGATATGGCCTTCTTTGCAACATTCTTTAATTAGTATGTTAAAAGTTTGCCGATCTGGGGAGATGCTTTTTTTATCCATCATGTGTTTTAGCAGCTTAGAGGCTTTGCGCAAACGACCCAAGTAACAAAAGCTATCAATTAAAGAGTTGTAAGTGAATACATCTGGTGTGATACCTTTGTTGTTAACCATTTCTTTAAAAAGCTCAAAAGCCTCATCCACCCGTTGCTCCTTGCAAAGACCATCAATTATGGCGCTATATCCAACAATATCAGGCTTACAACCTCTTTCATTCATTAATCTAAGCAAATCAGTGGCAGTTTTAACACCATCAGGACCTACCTTGCAAAGTGCCTTAATAATTGTATTGTACATTGTCAAATCAGGTTCACAAACTCCCTTGCAAATGAGGTGCTTGAGCAATTTCTCTGCGTCGCGAATCTTGTCTTCTCGAACAAGTCCGTTCAAGAGACTACTAAAAGTGACCACATCAGGACTAACACCTCTCATGAGACAGCTCCCTAAGACAGCAAAACCGCCCTTGTTCGCGCAACCCAATTGGCAACAAGAATCAACAACAACGTTCATAGTATCATAATCAACAGGTAGACCAAGTGAGCACATATGCTTATAAAAATCTACACTAGTAGAATAATGCTTCATATTATTAACGACACTCAACAACTTATTAAACTTGTCAACAGATGGAAGTGGTTGTCTTTGAGTCATTCCATTGAAAAGCTTCATAGCATCATTCAAGTTTGCAACTTTTGACGATTCATCATTTGTACAATAAAACTTGGAACCGAATCTTAAACTTAACGAAAAAGGGTTCTTTGAAGGATGAGCAAAAGATTTCGTACCTTTCAGATTTAAGAAAACATTTACAGCAGATCTTGTGCGATTCATCATCTCGGTCTATTTTAGTGTCACCGACAAAGAAACCAAACCAAAATGAATTTGGGGAAACCTAATTTAACTTTTTACTCCTTACCCATATTACATTGATCATCCATGTGGTTTGCTTTTGTTGACACATGATCTCTCGACTTTCAAGAACTCAAATGTGGTCCTTAACTCACAAACAGGGTGGAAATGAGCCGAGCCACTCGTGCAAAGCTCGGGATCGAATCGGTAAAAAGCTCGAACAAGCCGACCTAAACGAGCTCGAGCCTAAGTTGCAGCTAGTTTATTAATCGAGCTCGAGCCCGAGCTTTACATACAAAGCTCCTTTAGGCTCGCGAGCCTAAACGAGCCCCTGGTATTAAACATATACACGAGCCGAGCTCGAGCTCGAGCTTATTAACGAGCTTAATAAAGATATATTACGAGCCGAGCTCGAGCTCGAGCCAAGCTTTAACTTTTCATGACAAAATCGTATAAACAAGCCGAGCTCGAGCCGAGCCCAAGCCTATATAATCTACCACGAGCCGAGATCGAGCTTAAAATTTAAGGCTTGAAATGAGCCGAGCTCGAGCTCTGGCAGGCTCGGACTCGGCTCGGCTCGTTTCCACCCCTACTCACAAACTTTTTTCACCACTTGTCACTGTTTAGTAACAAGGTTTTCAGTTATATGTGTATTGCAACGGAATTAATATCCTGATTGACCATATTGGAGTTTTTGCATATATATCCTTCCGAAAATGCATAATTGCATATATATCCAAAGCATGTGATGCGTGGGAATTGCACCAGGCTTTACCTCTCGAGGGATCTCGAGAAGCTTACAACCCCCACCAGGCTGTGTACCTGATCGTTGTAGTATAGTATAGTGACAAGTACCGGGTGATTGATCGTTCAACTCAGGAATAGTGTCGCTAGGATTAGAAAGCCTAAAAACTAGGTCTAGAGGTGAGGGATGATTCTTTTTGTATTTTTATAGTTTATGAAAAGCAAGTAAAATCTCGGGTTTTGGAAGAGTGGGCGGAATTAGTTGCTAGTCAACTAACCCAATAACTAAGATGCAATCAAAATAAAATAACGGAAATGTAAATAAAGCTAATTAAACTAGTGGTGTGAACAATAAATGGGAAAATTATGTTTACTTACATTTCATTACTCCCTAGATATCTTTTACATGTTGATAGTTTGTTACAGTTGCGTGGATGACGGGTTATATTCCTTAATACCAATCGTGGGGTGGCGTACGTACTTCCCCAACTCTATAAGCTCCTACTTCACTCCTATGTCGAGCCTGTAAGAAGCTCCTAACATGGGATCATTAGAATTCGCTCATGCATTAAATACAACCATAAAAACCTAGTACGCATTGGTTCATGTTTCTTAAGACGTTCAAGCAAGTTACACTATGGAAGTCTTCCAGCTTTCTTAAGCCTAACATCGAAATCATTCATCCGTAACAACTATAAACAAGCAATCAGCCCATAATCAACATCTAGGTTTCACTACATCTAAGCAAACACACAAGAGATCTAGCCTAGCATGTTAAAATCAAGACAAGCGTAAGATATTTATTCAAACAACACATAGACATTTTGAATGAATTGAAAGGATACTTATCTTAATTGAACATGAAAGGTTTCAAGAGGTGAAAACCCTTGAAAATACTGATAAAATCGAGCTAGGGTTTCTCCAAGCCGTCCGAAAAATTGTCCTCCTCTAATGAATCAAAATTACAAAACTATATATCGATTTTCCAATGTGACGGCGTCAAGAAGAGAATTCTGGCGCCGTCAACCCGCCGCCCATAATAAAATCGGATTGCCTAGATCCAGATCTGACGCCGTCAAGAGCAATTTTCCTCTGGGCCGTCACGTATAAAGGGACTATGACGGCCTATGGTGACGCCGTCATGCCCTAGTGTAAAATATTTCTAGACCGTCATGGACTCTATCCTCTTCACCTCTTGTTTTCCTCTTGACGCCGTCATGAAGAAGCTTGTGACGCCTTCAGGTACTGTTCCCAGCAAGGAAAATTAAGACTTTGCCGTTTTCTTCACTTTTATGCTCCAAAAACGTCCAAAATGCTTCCTTTTCCAGAATTCACTCCAAAAGTACCTAAAATCACAAAAGGAACGATTTAGGGCAATATTTGATCAAATAAATTCAATTCCGGGCTTAAATGACCCCCTAAAAATGGATCATTTTTCGCCTCATCGTATACCCTTACACTTGAGATTTGCTTGTCCTCAAGCAAATGCGCTTTTATTCTAATCAAAATATAAGTTAGGGGTCATTTAACACTAATATAAAAGTAATTACAGCAAATAATTGTTCCACTAAAGACCAAAGACAAGCACGGAGGTCATATACTAGCACCTCACAAATAGTGTTTAGATACTCACATCTCTCGGGTGTAATAAAGTATATATCACAATATGGAAATGGAAAACATCTCTCACTACCTGTCATATCAAAATAGATTACCATAGGCTTGGGAAAGTATCAAACCTCCACCACATGGCGTAAGCACCTAGGATAAATTAACAAAGAGGTCTTTTAAAGGGTTATAACATTAGGTGTAGGGATATGGAATACACGGTTTTGTTAGATATAGGCAATCTTTATTGGTGGCGAGTTAATCATCTTGGTTAATTACATGTACAATTTAGCGTTGCTAAGCCAAGACTAGACTCGACTTAAGCTAATAAATCAAAAATAACAAAAACATAAAATAAACATAGAATGAAACAGGATGGTAGTCCGTTTTTTTTTTTTCTTTTTTTTTGCATACACTCTTACCCTACCATCCAAAATAATACATCATAGGGAATGAACATTCCCCTTACACTTGAATTTTTACATACTTTACAATAAACTAATCTAATGACTCGAATCAAGATAATCAAAACACTTTGAGTACTTTTAAGATTAATGCATATATGGTGGTAATATATGATGTTCTTCCCCATTACTCCATAACATAAGTACTTTATCCATGAGTCCCTATCGTCCCAAAACAATATGTACAAAGATATGACTCGACTTAGCAACCATGTAATCAATTAGATAATTAACTAAGGGTTTAAACATGTAACAATAATGCACTAAAGATGAGTGCATACACGGAAGGCTAAGGCAATTTGGGTGTACATTTAAGTGGGTTGTAACAAATTCTTCCTTTAAGTAAGATGCTTAAAGTTAGAAACAAAAAGATAGGCTCGGAAGGGTGTACTAGGGGTTTCGTGTACTAAAAATGAGTACAACGCTAAGGTGTGAGAAAAATTAATTGACTTTACTAGCCAAGTAATATGACTTAAATGGTCAAGTAATTATGATACGGGTTTAACACAAGGGTGATCCTAATGCCTCTTATCATGTAGTAAATCCTACTATACGAATGTAGTCTCACTAGCGGTCTCGAGATGCATCACTAACGCAAGTTCTAGAATCTAAATGCTACCGGTACACTCATAAGCACTAATAGTAAATGCTTTTCCTATCAAATCTAAAGGCGAACCTCACATATTTGGGTGGAAAATTTTTCTGAATAGTACGGTTTTGTGCTAGTCATACGACTCCTATCCATGAGACGCTTGCTAAGGCTAAAGTTTCACTCCTAAATGTTGTAAAAAATTTTAAATTTGGCGCTAAAATTACACTAACAAGTATTTCTCATAGTTTTATTACACACCTACCATCAAACAAACAAACTCAAGTGCAAGTGTATCGTATAAGGTATCATCATTTACCCTCCCCTTACACTTAGGATGAACATTGTCCCCAATGTTCAATTAAAGAATGTAAAAGTGAAATAGGTAAAAGAATGAAATCAAATACTCCCCTGATTCGTTCGATGTGGATAGTGTGGTAACAAGGTTAGATCTTCCTCCAAGAAAATGAACAATCAAAGCTTCCCTTCCAGAATATAAATCATCTTCTTGTCATACATAACCTGTTAAACTTGAGAAAACAAACAAGGCAACCTCGCGTAAAATCGGCGGCAATCTAAATATACTAACAAATCCTAGAAAATAATGTAAGATATAATGCTTGTGGAATGAATGTTTGCAGATTTCCTGGAGTTTATAAAACTAAAAAATTAACAAAAACCTTAAGACTCCGTTAGAAAAACAAAACTAGCAAAATCTCCAGAATTTTACACATGACGCCGTCAGGAATTAAGTCCTGACGCCGTCAGAAGTGACCTGCAGAAATCTTTACGTTAAGTTTCCGGAAAATTTCTGGAAAACTTATGTCCTACTTCCTGGAAAATCCTGCAAAACATCATTATGACTCGATACAAGCATTTGACTCTAACAAATACGAATATACATGTCCATTTAATATTGTGGAGAATCATGATCAATTTTGTTTCTTAAAAACATATTTGGGGTTTCCCCTTACACTTATCTTTTGCAAAATACCTTTGGATGAAGTTAAGACTAAGCCAAACGACAAAATAAAGTATTTTCACCATTTTATTTTTGAAACATGATCTACCAACAATGAAAATAAAGCATGCATACGGAAACAAATAACAATCAAACAAATAAAAATCACACAAAGCATGGGTTGCCTTCCAAGAAGCGCTTGTTTTTGTTCGAGTCACGAGCCTGACTCTACCCTTATTTAACGAAAATATGGGAGGTTTTCCCTACACTTAGGATTAAGTGCGGGTGGAAGTAGCGATACACACCTTCTCGGTGGAAGTATGCCTTGTGAGGAAAGATTGGTAGATGAATTATATGCTCAAAGGGGTGTGCTCCTATCATCATAACCTTACCTAGTTCACTTTGGTCAATGGGTGAGTTGAAGTTTTTTTCCTAAAAAGGGATCATCTTCTATCTACTTTGAGAGACTCCTAGTTGGGAATCCATCTTGACCTAATAAACCTGGTTTAAACCCATAATATTTCTTATGATCAATCATGAATGGGTGATGTAAGTATGTAAGGTCATGTTCCACTCCTATATTGGCTTCCTATCTACATGGCTTAAAGTCCACTACCTTTGTCCTAAGACTACCCGGATTATCTATACTACATTATAAAGTATTTGGGACTTCCTATAAAAGGAAGTCTTAAAAATTTAAGACAAAAAACATTACTATAAAAGGAAAATTAGAAAATTAATGTAAAATTTAAGTCTCATTTAAATCATATAGCTACCCCTCCAATAATGATGATATATCTTAATAAAATTGTTTATAAGAAAAGCTTACTAAACTTATAACCACTAATTTAATGCTAAACTTTGAAAAATAAAAGTGCAAACTATTTACATTATTACAGTAATAATTTAGACGTTCTACTTTTGAAAAACATACATCTACTACGTTATAAAGTATTTCGGACATGCTAAATAAGAAAGGTTTAAAATGAAAAACATTTGCTCGCCACAAAAATAGTAACCGGGTACCCGCCGCCGCATTGCACGGGTACCCTTCTAGTATGGTTTGATGGGTGGATCGGAACCTATTTCAATTCCTAAATTTTCATCCAAGGATGGAAGATTAGGTAACGGTTTTGGTTGAGGCTCCGATTCATCAAAACTAGGAACTTCCCTAAAACTAAGAGTAAGGTTATCATTATAAGTATTCAAACCTATATCCTCTAGTTGTGTTTGGTTCAAAGGTTCTACCTCAATTGGGATTCCTAAAGTCTCTTCTACTTCTTCCGGGTAAGTCACGGGCGGTGTGTGTGCCTCAAATGATGGTAGGACTTGTGGGGTACTTGGTGGGCTTAGATTTTCAACTCTATACTCCATCTTATCAAGATTACCAATGTGCTCAGCTTGTATTGTGGTGAAATCAAACACTCCGTGCACCCAGTTATCTCAACTATAGGCTTATCCCCAAACAATCTTCTTGCTTGTTCCCTTAAACTTGCTATCAATTGAACCGTATTGTTGGGTTGTCCATTTTTTTTGGCAAGTATGGCACAATTCTCTATGGTTTCCCATGCTTCATCAACATTTAATCCCCAAAGGTCCCCATCTGCGGCATGGTCAATGTCCATTTTGGTATAGTGGTCTACACGATGGTAATATATTTCAATTTGGGACCACAGATCGAAATTATGATGAGGGACTTTTCGGAGTAAATATTTAAAACGAGCCCATGCATCATAGATAGGTTCATCCTCATGTTGTTTAAACATCAAGATGTCATTTGGAGTGGGTGAATTTCGTGGTTGGTAGTATGGTGGATTCGCGTTCTACATAATGGCTAACGGAATAGTCAATGGAAAGGTTTTTACAAACAAAGACACAAAGAAAAGATAGACTAAAGAAAACCTAAAAATAAAAATAAAAATCTTACTAGAAAGAAATCTAGCAAGTAGACCTAATAAAAATAAATTCCAACCTAAGCAATAACTATTCCCCGGGCTGCGGCGCCAAAACCTTGATGCGTGGGAATTGCACCAGGCTTTACCTCTCGAGGGATCTCGAGAAGCTTACAACCCCCACCAGCCTGATCGTTGTAGTATAGTATAGTGACAAGTACCGGGGGATTGATCGTTCAACTCAGGAATAATGTCGCTAGGATTAGAAAGCCTAAAAATTAGGTCTAGAGGTGAGGGATGATTCTTTTTGTATTTTTATATTTTATGAAAAGCAAGTAAAATCTCGGGTTTTGGAAGAGTGGGCGGAATTAGTTGCTAGTCAACTAACCCAATAATTAAGATGCAATCAAAATAAAATAACAGAATTGCAAATAAAGCTAATTAAACTAGTGGTGTGAACAATAAATGGGAAAATTGTGTTTACTTAGATTTCATTACTCCCTAGATATCTTTTACAGGTTGATAGTTTGTTATAGTTGCGTGGATGACGGGTTATATTCCTTAATACCAATCGTGGGGTGGCGTACGTACTTCCCCAACTCTATAAGCTCCTACTTCACTCCTATGTCGAGCCTGCAAGAAGCTCCTAACATGGGATCATTAGAATTCGCTCATGCATTAAATACAACCATAAAAACCTAGTACGCATTGGTTCATGTTTCTTAAGACGTTCAAGCAAGTTACACAATGGAAGTCTGCCAGTTTTCTTAAGCCTAACATCGAAATCATTCATCCGTAACAACTATAAACAAGCAATCAACCCATAATCAACATCTAGGTTTCACTACATCTAAGCAAACACACAAGAGATCTAGCATAGCATGTTAAAATCAAGACAAGCGTAAGATATATTCAAACAACACATAGACATATTGAATGAATTGAAAGGATACTTATCTTAATTGAACATGAAAGGTTTCAAGGGGTGAAAACCCTTGAAAATACTGATAAAATCGAGTTAGGGTTTCTCCAAGTCGTCCCTAAAATTGTCCTCCTCTAATGAATGAAAATTACAAAACTATATATAGATCTTCCAATGTGACGGCGTCAAGAAGAGAATTCTGACGACGTCAACCCGCCGCCCATAATAAAATCGGATTGCCTAGATCCAGATCTGACGCCGTCAAGAGCAATTTTCCTCTGTGCCGTCACTTATAAAGGGGACATGACGGCCTATGGTGACGCCGTCATGCCCTAGTGTAAAATCTTTCTGGACCGTCATGGACTCTATCCTCTTCACCTCTTGTTTTCCTCTTGACGCCGTCATAAAGAAGCTTGTGACGCCGTCAGGTACTGTTCCCAGCAAGGAAAATTAAGACTTTGCCGTTTTCTTCAGTTTTATGCTCTAAAAACATCCAAAATGCTTCCTTTTCCAGAATTCAATCCAAAAGTACCTAAAATCACAAAAGGAACGATTTAGTGCAATATTTGATCAAATAAATTCAATTACGGGCTTAAATGACCCCCTAAAATGTCAAGATCTAACACATGACGGCGTCAAGAGTGGCAAAAGAGGTGGATGTGGAAAATATAACGTGACGACCCAGAACATTTTCAGTGTTATTGACCTGACGGCGTCACCAAGGCCGTCAGGGTCATTTTACAAGTGATGGCCCAGAGTATATTTACACATGAAGGTGTCAAGAATGGATCTAGGCAATACGAATTTTATATTAGCGGCGAGTTGATGGCATCAGACCCTACAATGTGACGCCGTCAGGATGTATTCTCTCTATATATTTTTTCCAATTTTTCATTTTAAAAGGGTGGAACATTAGGAGGAACTTCACCACAAACCCTAGGTCGAATTTTCATCATATTGTAGGGGTTTCAAACCCTTCTTTCATCCATGTTTGAATAAAGATAAGTCTGCCAATAATCATTCAATATGTCTATGTGTTGTTTGATTCCATCTTATGCTTGTCTTTCTTTTAACATGTTAGGCTAGGTTTTATTGTGTTTGCTTAGATGTAGTGAAACCTAGATGTTGATTATTGGTTGATTGTTTGTTTATAATTGTTGTGGATGATTATATTCGATGTTAGGCTTAAGAAAACTGGCAGACTTCCATTGGTAACTTGCTTGAACATCTTAAGAAACATGATCGGAGGTGTACTATGATTTTTGGTTATATTTAATGCATAAGTGAATTCTAATGATCCCATGTTAGCAGCTTTTGGTCGGCTCGACATAGGAGTGAAGTAGGATATTATAGAGTTAGAGAATATTGTACACGGCCCTACGACTAGTATTAAAGAATATAACCCGTCATCCATGCAATTATAACAAGCTAATCAACCGGTAAAAGATATCTAGGGAGTAATAAAATCTAAGTAAACACATCTTGTCTCATTATTGTTTCCACCACATAATTACTTTAGTTTATTTTTATTTTTATTTTATTTTATTTTGATTGCATCTGTAGTTAATTGGGTTAGTTGACTAGCAACTAATTCCGCCAACTCCTTCAAAACCCGAGATTTTACTTGCTTTCATAAAATATAAAAAATACAAAAAGAATCATCCCTCACCTCTAGACCTAGTTTAGTAGGCTTTCTAATCCTAGCGACACTATTCCTGAGTTGAACGATCAATCCCCCGGTACTTGTCACTATACTATACTACAACGATCAGGTACACTGCCTGGCGGGGATTGCAAGCTTCTCAAGATCCCTTGAGAGGTAAAACCTGTTGCGAGGGTGCAATCCCGTGTATCAAATTTTTGGCGCCGCAGCCCGGGGAATAGTTATTGCTTAGGTTGGAATTTATTTTATTAGGTCTACTCATTAGATTCCTATTGAGTGAGATTTTATTTTTCTTTTTATTAGCTTTATCGTAGTCTATCTTTTCTTTGTGTCTTTGTTTGTAAAAACCTTTCCATTGACTCTTCTGTTCACCATTATGGAGAACGTGAATCCACCAAGTCCGACACTAGAGTTTTACCAGAAAAAATATGATTACACCAGTTTGGATATACCAAGATGGAGGAATGAAATGAGGAGAACAGGATCGTATATTGATTTTATTGAGTACCTTGAGAAAAGAGGCCAAGTGCATAAGAATTTTAAAGAATTCACCTTAGGAGCTCCATCAACCCTCAAATGCCTCACTTAGTGAAACCTATGCATCATATGAGCCTTCACCTAGGATAGTTTCGTATGAGCCACCTAGCTGCATGTCATGGTTAGGCACTACCATAATACAGGATGAACACATAGGTGACCTTGATGTGATGGAGGATTTAGCCAAACATGATCACATTGATCAAAAAGACCTAGCTTTTATGATCAATGATGATGAATCTCAAGAAATACATGATGAATCTTTTGAGCAATTTGAATATAACAGTCGGAATATTGAGGATGATCCTTATGATTCGGATATAGAAGTTGAGATGCCTAGAGAAGCACTTAAGATACTTGGGAAAATGTTAGGGTTAGATTATAATAAAACACATGTTGAGGATATAGGTGATCTTGACACAAGGAATGATGAAGTAAATAACATAAGCTCACAAAGTACCCCACAAGTCCTACCATCATTTGAGGCACACACACCGCCCATGACTTACCCGGAAGAAGTAGAAGAAACTTTAGGAATTCCAATAGAGGTAGAACCCTTGGACCAAGCACCACTAGAGGATATATGTTTGAATACTTATAGTGATAACCTTACCCTTAGTTCTAGGGAATTTCCTAGTGTTGATGAGCCGGAACCTCAATCTTTACACAACTTTCCATCCTTAGATTTACATCTAGGAGACAAAAGAGGAACCGACCCACCCATCAACTAATATTATCCAGGTAGTTTTAGGATGAAGGAAGCCATTCACTCACCCCCTTCACCTCACGTGGCATATTTCCACCTTAAGGGTGTGTATCGCTACTTTCACCCGCACTTAATCCTAAGTGTAGGGAAAACCTACCCTATTTCCGTTAATTAAGGGTAGAGTCAGGCTCGTGACTCGAACAAAAACAAGCGCTTATTGGGAGGCAACGCAAGCTTTATTTATTCGTTTTATTTGTTTTGTTTCCGTATGCGTGTTTTATTTTTATTGTTTATGGATCATGATTCAAAGTAAATTGTGAAAATGCTTTATTTTGTTTTTAACTTCGTCTTAATTACATATAAAGGTATTTTGCAAAAGTTAAGTGTAAAGGGAAATCCAAATTTGTTTATAAGAACGAAAATGAGCATGATTCACTACAATATTAAATGAGCATGTATATTAGTATTTGTTAGAGTCAAATGCTTGTATCGAGTCATAATGATGTTTTGCAAGATTTTCCAGGAAATAAGGCATAAGTTTTTTCAGAAATTATCCGGAAACTTAACATAAGATTTTTCCAGGAACATTCTGACGGCATCAGGAGTTACAACCTGACGGCGTCATGTACTAAAATTCTGAAAAATTTTGCGAGTTTTGTTTAACCCGAAGTCTTAAAGTTTTTGTTGATTATTTAGTTTTATAAACTCCAGGAAATCTGCAAACATTCATTCCACAAGCATTATATCTTAATTTGTTTTCTAGGATTATTTTTAGTACATATAGATTGCCGCCGATTTTACGCGAGGTTTGCCTTGATTGTTTTCTCAGGTTTAACAGGTTATATATGATAAGAAGATGATTTATATTTCTGGAGGGAAGCTTTCAAAGTTCATTTTCTTGGAGGAAGATCTAACCTTGTTGACACACTATCCACACCGAACGAATCAGGGGAGTATTTGTTTTCATTCTTTTACCTGTTTTACTTTTACATATTTTTATTGAACATTGGAGACAATGTTCATCTTAAGTGTAAGGGGAGGGTAAATGATGATACATTATAGGATACAATTGCACTTGAGTTTGTTTGTTTAATAGTAGGTGTGTAATAAAACTAAGAGAAATACTTGCTAGGGCAATTTTAGCGCCAAATTTAAATTTTTTTACAACATTTAGGAGTGAAACTTTAGCCTTAACAACTGTCTCATGGATAGGAGTTGTATGACTAGCACAAAACCGTACCACTTAAAAAAAAATTCCACCCAAATATGTGAGGTTCGCCTTTAGATTTGATAGGAAAAGCATTCATTATTAGTGCTTATGAGTGTACCGGTAGTATTTAGATTCTAGAACTTGCGTTAGTGATGCATCCCGAGACCGCTAGTGAGACTACATTCGTGTAGTTAGGATTTACTACATGATAAGAGGCATTAGGATCAACCTTGTGTTAAACCCGTATCATAATTATTTGACTATTTAAGTCATATTACTTGACTAGTGAAGTCAATTAATTTTCCCACACCTTTGCGTTGTACTCATTTTTAGTACACGAAACCCCTAGTACACCCCTACGAGCCAATCTTTTCATTTCTAACTTTAAGCATCTTACTTAAAGGAAGAATTTGTTAACAATCCACCCAAATGTGCAACCAAATCGCCTTAGCCTTCCGTGTATGCACTCATCTTTAGTGCATTATTGTTATTTATTTAAACTCTTAGTTAATTATCTAATTGATTACATGGTTGCTAAGTCGAGTCATATCTTGTACATATTGTTTTGAGACGATTGGGACTCATGGGTAAAGTACTTGTGTTATGGAGTAATGGGGAAGACATCAATTATTACCCCAACATGTGCGTTAATCTTAAAAAGTACTCCAAGTGTTTTTGATTATCTTAATTTGAGCCATTAGAGTAGTTTATTGTAAAGTATGTAAAAGTTCAAGTGTAAGGGGAATGCAAATTCCCTAGGATGTATTGTTTTGGATGGTAGGGCAAGAGTGTATGCAAAAAAAAAAAAAAAAAAAAAAAAAAAAAATCAAGAAAAAGAAAGAGAAAAATATACGGACCACCATCCCGTTTCATTCTATGTTTGTTTTAAGTTTTTGTTATTTTTGATTTATTAGCTTAAGTCGAGTTAAGTCTTGGCTTAGCGACGCCATGCTATACATGTAATTAACCATGATGATTAACTCGCCACCAGTAAATATTGCCTTTATCGAATAAAATCGTGTTTTCCATATCCCTACACCTAACGTTATAACCATTTAAAAGACCTCTTTGATAGTTTATCCTAGGTGCTTACGCTAAGTGGTGGAGGTTTGATCCTTTCCCAAGCTTATGGCAATCTATTTGTTGTGACAGGTAGTGAGAGATGTTTTCCATTTCTATATCTTGATATATACTTTATTACACCCGAGAGATGTGAGTATCAAAACACTATTTGTAAGGTGCTAGTGTATGACCTCCGTACTTGTTTTTGGTTTTTAGTGGAACGATTATTTGTTGTAATTACTTTTATATTTGTGTTAAATGACCCAAAACTTATATTTTGATTAGAATAAAAGCACATTTGCTTGAGGACAAGCAAATCTCAAGTGTAAGGGTATTTGATGAGGCGAAAAGTGTACCGCTTTTAAAGGGTCATTTAAGCCCGAATTCGTGATTATTTGATCAATCATTGCCATAAATTGTTTCTTTTGTCATTTTAGGTACTTTTGAGGAGAAATATGGAAAAAGAAGCATTTTGGACATTTTTGAAGCATAAAAGTGAAGAAAACGGCAAAGTCTCAAAATCCTTGCTGGGAACAGTACCTGACAACGTCAAGATCTAACACATGACGGCGTCAAGAGTGGCAAAAGAGGTGGACGTGGAAAATATAACGTGACGGCCCAGAATATTTCAGTGTTATTGACCTGACGGCGTCACCAAGGCCGTCAGGGTCATTTTACAAGTGATGGCCCAGAGTATATTTACACATGAAGGCGTCAAGACTGGATCTAGGTAATACGAATTTCATATTGGCGCCGAGTTGACGGCGTCAGACCCTACAACGTGACGCCGTCAGGATTTATTCTCTATATATATTTTTCCAATTTTTCATTGTAAAAGGGTGAAACATTAGGAGGAACTTCACCACAAACCATAAGTCAAATTTTCATCATATTGTAGGGGTTTCAAACCCTTCTTTCATCCATGTTTGAATAAAGATAAGTCTTCCAATAATCATTCAATATGTCTATGTGTTGTTTGATTCTATCTTATGCTTGTCTTTCCTTTAACATGTTAGGCTAGGTTTTTATTGTGTTTGCTTAGATGTAGTAAAACCTAGATGTTGATTATTGGTTGATTGTTTGTTTATAATTGTTGTGGATGATTGTATTCGATGTTAGGCTTAAGAAAACTGGCAGACTTCCATTGGTAACTTGCTTGAACGCCTTAAGAAACATGATCGGAGGTGTACTACGATTTTTGGTTGTATTTAATGCATAAGTGAATTCTAATGATCCCATGTTAGCAGCTTTTAGTCAGCTCGACATAGGAGTGAAGTAGGATCTTATAGAGTTAGGGAATATTGTACACAGCCCTACGACTAGTATTAAAGAATATAACCCGTCATCCATGCAATTGTAACAAGCTAACCAACCGGTAAAAGATATCTAGGGAGTAATGAAATCTAAGTAAACACATCTTGTCTCATTATTGTTTCCACCACATAATTACTTTAGTTTATTTTCATTTTTATTTTATTTTATTTTGATTGCATCTGTAGTTAATTGGGTTAGTTGACTAGCAACTAATTCCGCCCACTCTTTCAAAACCCGAGATTTTACTTGCTTTCATAAAATATAAAAAATACAAAAAGAATCATCCCTCACCTCTAGACCTAGTTTAGTAGGCTTTCTAATCCTAGCGACACTATTCCTGAATTGAACGATCAATCCCCCGTTACTTGTCACTATACTATACTACAACAATCAGGTACACTGCCTGGCGGGGATTGCAAGCTTCTCAAGATCCCTTGAGAGGTAAAACCTGTTGCGAGGGCGCAATCCCGCGTATCATTATAAGTTACTGCATCATAGTTATAAGAAACTGCATCATCATAAGTTTTCTGCATCATATATGTATGAAACTGCATCACAATTAAAATACGATTCTTTTTTAAGTTTTGGTGTATCTTTATTATAAGTTACTGCACCATGGTTAATAGTTCAGTGCATCAACTATGCCACAGTAACTTATAACCTAAATGCACTAAAATTTATAACTCTGATGTAGTAACTTTATAACTGTGATGCAGTAAAAAAATTTTGGCGGGAAAAAATTTTTTTTTGGCCATTGGCGGGTTTTTTTTTGGGGGGGGGGGGGGGGGGTTGGGGGTGGGGTGAGGGTGACACGTGTCATAAGATGTGGCATGGGGGTGACACATGTTGGCCTTACAATCGTTCTTACACTTTTTACTATAAGAGACTTTTTATTTTAACACACACACACACACACACAGATATATATATATATATATATATTAATTATGCACGAGGGTTAGCAAACAACATACTCTCTCCGTTATAAATTATATGTCCACTTTCATATTTATAAAGTTTAATAAAAATGGACCCCTTACAACATTAACCAATAAATTTTCATTCTAACCCACTTAGAAGCATTTTGATTGGTTGGAATTAAAATTGAATATTATTTTTGGAACAATAAAAAATAGCAAATGAGACTTATATTTTGGGACGGAGGGAGTATTATTCATACCAGTAGGCAAGACTTCATGCACAGGACTCTTAGACCGGATGTAATAAAGACCCTCAGCGACCTTCATCCCCTCTGTTACCTCAGCTTTCTCTCTCTTAAATTACTTCACGACCAACTTGATGTAATATGACGACTGACATCTTCATTTTCTTTTTATTTTTTAACAATAAAAATAAATTTTCATTAATAATAAAAAGGGTAACCTCCAAAAAAATTGTCTCTGAGTATAGTCCAAAAATGCATTTTTAGCCACTCCAAATATAAAACTACAAAAAATGTCCTTACTGTGGATGTTTCCATGCAATTTGTGTCCCTTGACCCGTCAATGGCATGAGAAATGACTAATATACCCTCGTCTTCTTCCCCATTTGATTTATTTTGAATTTATATTTATTTTTAATCTCAAATGAAGAATATCAAGAACATCAAGAACACCAAACCCAGAAATGCAAAAATAGTAATAATAATAATAATAATAATAATAATAATAATAATAATAATAATAATAATAATAATAATAATAATAATAAAAAGAAATCAATTATCTTTCCTGAATCACCTTTCATAGAAATACCAATATACAAACAAAAACCCAAAATTTCAATTAAACACGCAAATACAAGTAACTCACCTACTATTTCTTCTTTTTCTATCCAAACAAAGACACACACTTGATGAGTGCTCAAACACTCATCATTTTTGGTCTAATCTGAACTGCAAAACATACAAAAACACTCAGTAATGCATCAAAATACTGAAAATAATTCAAAATTGTGTTTTATATGTTTTAGATGCAAAATGAGCAAAAACAAATGAAAAACGTATAAAGTTTGCAAAATTGGCAGTTTCAGTCCCTCAACTTTCATAAAATTACAAATCTAGTCCCGGGATATTCAAAATATAGAAAATTACCACCAAAGGTCATTTTGAAATCATAAATTGTCATATTTAGTCCCTTGGTGAAAAATTGGAAAGTTTTGGAAATTTACATAATTATTCCCTGGAGTTTCAGAAATTGTCAGATTTGGTCCCTGGTGGGAAAATTTTGAAAGAAAAATCATTTTGGGTCCTTGGGAAGTTACAAAAATCATTTTTAGTCCTTGGGTGAAATTTTGAGGAAATTACATGTTTGGTCCCTTAAGTTTGGTAATTTGTCATAAATGGTCCCCGGGAAATTTAATAAATAAATAAAAAAATACATTTTGGATCCCTGGGTTATTAAAGTTGTCAATTTTCATCCTTGTGATAACTTTAGAACATTTACAATTTCAGTCCTCCAACTTTTGGTAATTTACAATATTGGTCCTTGTTGTTTACTAACTACCAATGGGACCCTTTTTATTTCCACAACCCAAACCAAACAAATCCATCTCTGATCCACAACCAATACCCAAGCCCACCACCAATAAATCCCATCTCCCATGTTTAATATAACCTGGTCATTTGACCAAGTCAACACCCCCAACACCCCAACTTCGTCCACTGTTCATCCCCTACCCCATCCTCCATGTTTCCAGCGACTGTGTTCCCCCCCTCCTCCAAAGTCTTCACCAACTCACCTTTCCATTTAATAATACTCACCAAACCAACCAACCTTTCCCTCCCCTCATTAATTCCACACCAAACCCCACTTCCTCAGTTTCCCGCCAAAACCCATTTGAAGGGTGGAGATCAAATGTAGGCTATCCAACGGTCCAAACAGAAGTGGGAATGACAGAGAAGCTACCCAAGGCTTATATAAGTCAAAGAAAGGAAAGAGAAAAGTAGTAGATAGTTTAGAATAGCTTTAGAGTAATGTAGATTTTCGTTTTAGCTTAATTGTCCCTCTTTATTGTAATTGATTAGTTTAAAAGCTTTATGTTAAGCATTCTTAGTGTATTTGAAACTCATTGCAATTATTAATTTCAAGTTTTCAGCTTTTATTTTCAAGATTGCAATTTCAAAGTTTAAATTCCAATTTACTGCTTAAGCAATTAATAGTTGTTGATCTCTGTTTATTTATGCTCACAGTTGATTAGAATAAGCTTAAGATTAAGTTTCATGGTTTAAGTTGTAGGATTGCCTCACTAATATCCATTTTCAGTTTCAAGAGGGGTGTTTGGCTCACTTCAGTTCTAGGGGTTAGGAACAGTTTTTGTTGCCAAATTTAGTTCAAATAGTTTACATTAGATATGCTTAGGCTAGTCAAAGCATAAAATCCAGGTCTTGTTTTGTGGAAAGTCAAAATCACATTTATACCTCATTTGCTTGTTAACTGTTAAATGGTTAAGATCCAAAATCACTCATACAGATTCCTTAGTTGTTAAAATTGTTAATTGCAGTCTCATGGTAGCCTATTATCATCATTTCAGTTAGTATTTAGCAATCAAAATCCATTTAAGTCAAAGTTGAAGTTTATTTCAAAAAGTCAAATTTCATATATGTGCAGAAAAAACCATTTCTTGCAAGATTTGTTTTGATTTTTGTGTTTAGTATTGGACCTTGATCTTTTTAGGATTTAAAGTTTGTCACCTAATCTAGTGATTCCTACCTTCACCTCATTTTTAAGAATTTTTGTGTGGCCCCCACTTCTGCTCAAAGGCAGCTGCAAGGAAGGGTTCACCCCTGTGCAGCAGACCTCCACTCAGCCACCACCACTTTGGTGGTTGCCACAAGCCACCACAGTGGGCCCCACAGGCCCCCCTTGGTTCCTTAAGCTCACTAGCTTGCCCCCTATCAATTTCTAGTAAGCTTGTGCCCTAAAGCCTTGCGGACCCCACTCAGTTTGGGTCTTCTAATCTGTCCCTTTTCTCTGTAGTTCATAGGTTTTTGGAATTGCTTATTTGGCCTTATTGGCTTATTCAGGGTACCACCATTAAAGTTTTAGCTTTACACATGTCCTTTTAGCTTGTACAAACCTAAATCCATCCCTGGTTCTTAGCTTAAAGCTTGTTTCAAGCTTATAGCTTGGACAGTTGACCAAAGTCAACTGTCAAGCTAATAAGCACTTGTTGTGCTTATTTCTGAGTCCCAAGAAGTTTGTTTTCACAAAAAGTTTTCATTTTTAGGTATAAATTAAGTTTCCAAAAAGAAAATCCAGAAAATCAAACTTAATTTTTAAGTGATAGTTTCTATTTAATTTTATTTTTCATTTTTATATTTTTATTAAGTACTTGTCATTTTTATATTTTTATTAATTACCTTTTATATCAAAGTATTTATAGTAACTTTCTCAGATTTTTATTTTGTTATTTAGTATTTATTAGAATTAATCTTAATTTTATTAATTATTAATTAATAATTAGTTTAAAATAGCATAATTAGTTTTTATTAAGTAAAACCTAGTTTTTATATTTTTCCTAGCTTTTATTTAATGTAAAATAATTTTATAAATTTTATTAGAATTTTTACTGTTCATTTAGTATTTTTCTTAATTTAAAATAGTTTAATTAAGTAATTAGTATTTAATTAATAATTAATTAATAGAAAAAGCACAAAAAGACAAAAATACTTATTTTTAATTTTAAAACTTATTTTTAGTTGTTTTATAATTTTAAAAAATTTTATTTTCACCTTTTTAGTATTTAATTAATATTGTATTTAATTTAAGTGTTTTAAATATTAATAATTAAGTATTAAATAGTATTTAATTAATATTAAATAATTAATTAGTGTAAAAATTTATTTTCATTTTCTAAAAATTTTCTTTTACTTTTAAGTTTGTAAAAAAGTCATTTTCACCTCCTGGATGTTTTTAGATTTCAGTTTTTACTTTTTATTTTGTACGTTTACGTTTTATTTAAACGTAACGTACGCGTTTTAAGTTTTAAACGTTTCCGGTTTTTCTAACTTTCACGTAATCATCATATAGCTTGTTTAAGCTATTTCCTTGTATATTCCTTAGCTTAATCACACACAAACCCTTTTCCTGTCCAAATTCACCCGATCACAAAACCGTTTGTTAACCATTCACACCTCGTCGGGACATAACGACTCGGGAAAATACTATATTCCGCGAAGCATTGAATCTAGGCTGTTTGACCTTGTTGACCATTCCCTGGTCAGTTTAGGTTGACGGTTTAGCATCAATCAAAATTTTGGCGCCGCTGCCGGGGAGGTTGTGTGCGTATCTAAACGGTTTTTCTGATTAGTGTCTTTGGAATTCGTTCCATTGTACATTTATCCATCCTTTGTTCATAATTTCTTATTTTCAAAACAAAACCGTTCCCGAAAACATTTTAAATTCAGTTTTCAATGAACAAAAAAAAAACACAAAAAACATTTTCTTTCTTATTTTGTACAAAATGTTCATTCAAAAACCCAAAAACATTCTCCTTTACCCTCTCACATCTTTGATTCTTCATCCCTACCCCTCTATACACTTTTGTTTCTTTCTATGTCTCATCCACACTTTCTGGTTTTCCAATGGTGTGGTAATCCTCATAATGGTGGCAATTGCCCTATTTGTGGCATGGTAGAGTCAGGAAACGGGTCTGTTTATAACCAGAATCCCTATTCCTACCATGACACGACTGATTCATTCCATCAGTTACCACACCATCAGTCTCAGCAGTTTTACTGTTGTGAGTACTGTGGTGGTTCACACTATATTTATGATTGTCAATCGGGAAACACGCTTGTCTATGAGCAGTCTCCTGATAACAATTGTAACTTTAGCACATACGACCCACAGCCACATCAGTTTTACTGTTGTGATTACTGTGGAGGTCCACACTCTAGCTCGGATTGTCAAACAAGGAATTCATTTCCTTGTAACAATTACGACTATTCGTTTTCAGACCCACCTCCACAGTACCAAATGATTCACACAACTCCTCATGATACTGAGCAAGACCTTTTACTAAAGGCTCTTGATATTTTAAAAGAACTTAAGGAGGAGTTGGTTACTGCACCGTTTCGAGACTCTCGTGAGAAATCTATGGCAGAATTACTTGCTGAAGAACCAGAGGCTAGAAACAAATTGAGCGTGGAAGAATTACTTGTCTTAGAACAAGCGGCTATAACACGTGCCAAATTTCGTCAAGCTGCTCTTCTAGACTGTGATAATGATAGTGATAATGAAGACACCCTTGATATCCTTCAATTTTATAAGGGTTCGTCTGATTCATCATTTGTGATTCCTCCTATTGAAAATCAGGGAGAAAATAATGAGACGGAAAAATTACTAGCCGTTGAACAAATGGAACTTGAAAATTCCATGAATGCTAGCTCCTCTCATCTCCCTCAGTCTGTTGTTATCACACTCGAAGTTCACACTCACTCTCTAAACATGGGGGATGAGCATCTTAGCACTGTTCCTAATAAGGAATCGGACGAATTAATAAACTCTAGTGTTGAGATCCTTGTCCCAATCCCGAGAGAGTCACAGAGGACTTTTGATCAAGTGTGTGATATTCCTTCTCACCCTAATAATCCAAATGATCAAATTGAGATTGTCTCTGATTCTAGTGATGATTGTTTATCTTATGGAGACATTGAGTATGTTGATGCATCCTTTCCCCACTCTAATGTTGACTTTCTTCTCGAGGAGTTCACCGATGAACTCACTCGCTCCAATCCACTTCCATCGGGAGGTGATGATTATCTCTTTGATTTCAAAGATGATATGGAGGAAGTCGAAGCATTCCTTGCTCTAGATAGTTCAACTTCGTATGAAGTTGATGAAAACTATCTTTATTCTGAGGGGGATATTCTATTCCTTGAAAGTTTATTGAATGATGATGATCCATCACTCAATTCCTATCTCAATATCGGGCTTAATGATTCTCCCACTGATGAAAAGTCTTTATCTCATGGAGACATCAGTGACATTGATGAAATACCTTCTGAGCCCATCATTGATCACCTTATCATGACTCCTCCGGAGTATGATAACCCGGGGGGAGATATACTCAATCTTGAGGATTTGCAAATTCCCACCCACCCTCCCGGGATGTTTTTGAGCTCAACCTTGGAAATCCAAACTCAGGCTAATGAGCCTGTTCTCGAGGTTCCTTCCTCTCTTCTTCACTCCTTCGGGAATGAAGACACTATATTTGATCCCGGCATTTTCATGTATCATTATCTTGAGCCGGTATTATTTCTCATCGGTGTGGAACTTTCACGTGCTTCAAATGTTTGTCCAAACATCTTGAATGAAAGTCCGATTGAGATTGTTTCTTCCACATCATGCTTCCCCAAGGACAAATGAATTCGGGGTCGAGTCAAGCTAGCGACTCGGTAAACAAAAACAGTAGCATGCTTATAGGGTTTTCACCCTAAGTGTGGGGGAGTCCCCCATGCTATGGTTACTTATGAAGTGAAAAACAAAATGGTATTTTCCACGCTTAGCTTGTAATGTTGCCCTTTTACGTTCAAAATGTCGGCATAATAGCCGGGATCTTGAATATTGAGGACAATATTCATGCTAAGTGTGGGGGGTATTCGCTATTCTAGCGAATTTTATCACATTTTACTATATAATACCCCCGTTTTAGCCAAAATTTCAAAAAATTTAAAAATTTTTCACTGGTGCTTCAAAATTTTTGTGGTAATCAGTCCGCCTTGTCTAAACGACAAAAGGGATTGGCTAGTCCAGGAGCAAACGGCTCTTGGTAAAGACATCTCAAATTCGTTTACGGCTTGCAATTTGCCCAAAATTGTATGGTTCCTCAACTCCCCAAAAACAAATGAGTTGGCTAGCCCGCAAGATTATGGCTTATGGTAAAGGTCGTGGAAAATCCATAATTGGTAATCAGCTCACCAAGATGTTGACTATTCCATCAAGAGCTGGCTAGTCCAGAAGCAAACGGCTTTTGGTAAAGACTACTCAAATCCGTTGACAGCTGGTGGTTTGCTCAAAATCACACGGTTATCAGGTGTGCCACAGTTCTTACACCTGGCTACTCCAGAAGTGATGGCTTTTGGTAAAGAGTTTAAAATCCATCAAGTTTTCAAAACAGTATTGCTAGGGACTAGCAATAGTTTAGTGTGGGGGATTGATGAGTGCTCAAACACTCATCATTTTTGGTCTAATCTGAACTGCAAAACATACAAAAACACTCAGTAATGCATCAAAATACTGAAAATAATTCAAAATTGTGTTTTATATGTTTTAGATGCAAAATGAGCAAAAACAGATGAAAAACGTATAAAGTTTGCAAAATTGGCAGTTTCAGTCCCTCAACTTTCATAAAATTACAAATCTAGTCCTTGGATATTCAAAATATAGAAAATTATCACCAAAGGTCATTTTGAAATCATAAATTGTCATATTTAGTCCCTTGGTGAAAAATTAGAAAGTTTTAGAAATTTAAATAATTAGTCCCTGGAGTTTCAGAAATTGTCAGATTTGGTCCCTGGTGGGATAATTTTGAAAGAAAAATCATTTTGGGTCCTTGGGAAGTTACAAAAATCATTTTTAGTCCTTGGGTGAAATTTTGAGGAAATTACATGTTTGGTCCCTTAAGTTTGGTAATTTGTCATAAATGGTCCCAGGGAAATTTAATAAATAAATAAAAAAATAAAAAAATACATTTAGGATCCCTGGGTTATTAAAGTTGTCAATTTTCATCCTTGTGATAACTTTAGAACATTTACAGTTTCACTCCTCCAACTTTTGGTAATTTACAATATTGGTCCTTGTTGTTTACTAACTACCAATGGGACCCTTTTTATTTCCACAACCCAAACCAAACAAATCCATCTCTGATCCACAACCAATACCCAAGCCCACCACCAATAAATCCCATCTCCCATGTTTAATATAACCTGGTCATTTGACCAAGTCAACACCCCCAACACCCCAACTTCGTCCACTGTTCATCCCCTACCCCATCCTCCATGTTTCCAGCGACTGTGTTCCCCCCCTCCTCCAAAGTCTTCACCAACTCACCTTTCCATTTAATAATACTCACCAAACCAACCAACCTTTCCCTCCCCTCATTAATTCCACACCAAACCCCACTTCCTCAGTTTCCCGCCAAAACCCATTTGAAGGGTGGAGATCAAATGTAGGCTATCCAACGGTCCAAACAGAAGTGGGAATGACAGAGAAGCTACCCAAGGCTTATATAAGTCAAAGAAAGGAAAGAGAAAAGTAGTAGATAGTTTAGAATAGCTTTAGAGTAATGTAGATTTTCGTTTTAGCTTAATTGTCCCTCTTTATTGTAATTGATTAGTTTAAAAGCTTTATGTTAAGCATTCTTAGTGTATTTGAAACTCATTGCAATTATTAATTTCAAGTTTTCAGCTTTTATTTTCAAGATTGCAATTTCAAAGTTTAAATTCCAATATACTGCTTAAGCAATTAATAGTTGTTGATCTCTGTTTATTTATGCTCACAGTTGATTAGAATAAGCTTAAGATTAAGTTTCATGGTTTAAGTTGTAGGATTGCCTCACTAATATCCATTTTCAGTTTCAAGAGGGGTGTTTGGCTCACTTCAGTTCTAGGGGTTAGGAACAGTTTTTGTTGCCAAATTTAGTTCAAATAGTTTACATTAGATATGCTTAGGCTAGTCAAAGCATAAAATCCAGGTCTTGTTTTGTGGAAAGTCAAAATCACATTTATACCTCATTTGCTTGTTAACTGTTAAATGGTTAAGATCCAAAATCACTCATACAGATTCCTTAGTTGTTAAAATTGTTAATTGTAGTCTCATGGTAGCCTATTATCATCATTTCAGTTAGTATTTAGCAATCAAAATCCATTTAAGTCAAAGTTGAAGTTTATTTCAAAAAGTCAAATTTCATATATGTGCAGAAAAAACCATTTCTTGCAAGATTTGTTTTGATTTTTGTGTTTAGTATTGGACCTTGATCTTTTTAGGATTTAAAGTTTGTCACCTAATCAAGTGATTCCTACCTTCACCTCATTTTTAAGAATTTTTGTGTGGCCCCCACTTCTGCTCAAAGGCAGCTACAAGGAAGGGTTCACCCCTGTGCAGCTGACCTCCACTCAGCGACCACCACTTTGGTGGTTGCCGCAAGCCACCATAGTGGGCCCCACAGGCCCCCCCTTGGTTCCTTAAGCTCACTAGCTGGCCCCCCTATCAATTTCTAGTAAGCTTGTGCCCGAAAGCCTTGTGGACCCCACTCAGTTTGGGTCTTCTAATCTGTCCCTTTTCTGTGTAGTTCATAGGTTTTTGGAATTGCTTATTTGGCCTTATTGGCTTATTCAGGGTACCACCATTAAAGTTTTAGCTTTACACATGTCCTTTGAGCTTGTACAAACCTAAATCCGTCCCTGGTTCTCAGCTTAAAGCTTGTTTCAAGCTTATAGCTTGGACAGTTGACCAAAGTCAACTGTCAAGCTAATAAGCACTTGTTGTGCTTATTTCTGAGTCCCAAGAAGTTTGTTTTCATAAAAAGTTTTCATTTTTAGGTATAAATTAAGTTTCCAAAAAGAAAATCCAGAAAATCAAACTTAATTTTTAAGTGATAGTTTCTATTTAATTTTATTTAAATTTTATTTTTCATTTTTAGATTTTTATTAAGTACTTGTCATTTTTATATTTTTATTAATTACCTTTTATATCAAAGTATTTATAGTAATTTTATCAGATTTTTATTTTGTTATTTAGTATTTATTAGAATTAATCTTAATTTTATTAATTATTAATTATTAATTAATAATTAGTTTAAAATAGCATAATTAGTTTTTATTAAGTAAAACCTAGTTTTTATATTTTTCCTAGCTTTTATTTAATGTAAAATAATTTTATAAATTTTATTAGAATTTTTACTGTTCATTTAGTATTTTTCTTAATTTAAAATAGTTTAATTAAGTAATTAGTATTTAATTAATAATTAATTAATAGAAAAAGCACAAAAAGACAAAAATACTTATTTTAATTTTAAAACTTATTTTTAGTTGTTTTATAATTTAAAAAAAATTTATTTTCACCTTTTTAGTATTTAATTAATATTGTATTTAATTTAAGTGTTTTAAATATTAATAATTAAGTATTAAATAGTATTTAATTAATATTAAATAATTAATTAGTGTAAAATTTTATTTTCTTTTTCTAAAAATTTTCTTTTACTTTTAAGTTTGTAAAAAAGTCATTTTCACCCCCTGGGTGTTTTTAGATTTCAGTTTTTACTTTTTATTTTGTACGTTTACGTTTTATTTAAACGTAACGTACGCGTTTTAAGTTTTAAACGTTTCTGGTTTTTCTAACTTTCACGTAATCATCATATAGCTTGTTTAAGCTATTTCCTTGTATATTCCTTAGCTTAATCACACACAAACCCTTTTCCTGTCCAAATTCACCCGATCACAAAACCGTTTGTTAACCATTCACACCTCGTCGGGACATAACGACCCGGGAAAACACTATATTCCGCGGAGCATTGACTCTAGGCTGTTTGACCTTGTTGACCATTCCCTGGTCAGTTTAGGTTGACGGTTTAGCATCAATCAACACTCACCCACTTTTTCTTCTTTGCCTCTTCAAACAAACGTGCACACTCACCAAATCGGCAGCCGCTACCTCCCCCGACAGACCAGTCACCACCGTCGTCCATCTCTATGACACCTCTAGCCAATCACCATCCCATCACCACGCATTCATTTATTTGAGTTATAAAACCTCTAAGCAAAATTTCATTTTTAACAACACTCCAAGCAACACTGAACCCCAGATTTTCCCCCCAACCAAGAAACTCACGATGGCGCGCGACGGAACAATCCAACCCAAACCCCAACCGGTTAACGAACGGTCAAACCTCAAACCAAGAATCTGACTAACAGCAAAAACTAAGAAAACTAGCAATGAAAAGGGACATAATCAAGATAATGATGTTCTTAGAATCAGCTAAAGGTCTTGTCCAAACGTTCTTGGGTCAAATAATTTTGACTAAAGATCTTTTTACAAGAATTATGGTAAGCTTGATGGTTCTTGATTTTGTTACCGATCGATGATGGGTTGTTATAGATCTTTAAAGATCGTGTTTAATAAAAACTTGAAAGACCCGAGATCTTTTGTTTTGAATTTTTTTCGTTTTACAGGTAACATTTTTTAAATTTTTGCTGTTCTTGTGTGACTGTCGTGTCAGGTTGTCAGCATGGTGATTCTTAGGAGCTCTGCTCTTTTGTATTCGAGGGCAAAAGTGGCATTGAAACTAGACTTGTTGTTGCGATTATTGATGGTGTAAAGAGCTAGTTTTAATGGTGTTGATCATTTTCTTGTTGGTGGGATTACCTGGGTTAATGGTTGATCACTGTTTGTGAAGATGTAAATGAGGGAGGGAATAAGCTTTTGTTTTTACTGGCTGCTAAGAACATGTCGATGCTTGTTGTGGAGTCTAGTCCGTGAAAGCGTTTGTGTGGAAGGATCGAATGATGAGTTTAAATAGGAAATAAATGTTTTGTTTTGCGAGAGCCCACATCCCGATGATTGGGGTCTATGGAACTATGAAAGGTGATTTGAGAAAGATAATTGATTTTTTTTCATTCATTTATGGGGTTTGGTGTTCTTGATGTTATTCATTTGAGATTAGAAATAAATATAAATTCAAATGGGGAAGAAGATGAGTGTATATTAGTCATTTCACATGTCATTGACCGGTCAAGGGACACAATTTGCATGGTAACATCCACAGTAAGGACATTTTTCGCAGCTTTATCTTTGGAGTAGCTAAAAATGCATTTTAGACTGTACTTAGGAACAATTTTTTTTTGTAGTTTACCCTAATAAAAACATTACATAAAGTCCATTAAAAATTAAATTTCATTTTCCAATTTTTAATTACACGAAAGCTATTGTTGATGCCCAACCCAATACAAAAAGTCCAATGATGTTACCTACCTTGGCTTGACCTTATACGCTTCCCCTTTTCCCCAATACAAACAAACCACCATCACCAGGGACGGACTTACACCATTGTCATTTGGGTTAACTAAGTTACACACTTACACCACAAAAATGAAAGTAGCAAAATGAAAATATTGGGGGTTGCCCACACCAAAAATCGCCAGTTTTCGATAAGTTTTGCACTTCGTGACTTAAAATCGGGTGTAGCCCGTGCCACACCCGACACCAATGTAGATCCGTGCCTGACCATAACCATTTTCATCTTCTCCTTCTGCTCTTCACAAACTCATCATGAAATATCAAGAACAACATAAAATATTCATTACTTGTATTTAAAACCAAATAACAACAAAAAAAAGGGAAGGTGTGCACACGAATCGGTTGGGTGAGCGATGCGTCGGTGGTTTTCCTGGTGTAATAGGGAGACGTGTCTGTAGAAGGCGACTGACCGATGGTCGACCCCAAATTACGCCCGACCTTAAATAACTTATCTATACTAAATATAAATCATGCATCCGAATTCTTGAATCTTGAATTTCTTAAACCTAATGTTCACTTTATTGACTTTTGAGGCGAATATCTATTCTACATATAAAAGATCAAGCACTCTCTCACCTTAAGCTTAATTTTAAGTTTTACAACTCAACAAGCTTATTGTACAAAACTTTAGATGCACAAACTTAATTTAAAGTTTTACATGTTAAAAGCTTATGGTAAATACTCCACTCCAAAACTTAAGGGTGCGTTTGTTTCACCGGCGTATCTTTTGGATTTGAGATTAATGACTAAAACCCATGTTTGTTTATAAAATTGGGATTTAAAATTGGGACTCAACTCCAATGGTCCCACACTTTTCAAAAGTAGATGGGAGGGGTGGGGTTTAATAAATATTTATGTTTTTTGTGGGCCTCACTTACAACTCTACTCTCATTTATCTCTATATTTATTTTTAATAATAATATTTTTTATTACAAAAATATTATATAAAATAATTAATACTATTAAATATTATTTTTTCTCTTCTATATCAAATCAAAATCCAAATCCTATTCTAGAACTTTACATTTAAATCCAAATCCTAATCTAAACCCATCTACAATAAGCCCTAATTTTAAGTAATACATGTTACGAGTATTAAATATTTTGTACAATTAATTTTTTGCACAATTACATATATAAATTAACTGGTTAATTCAAATTATCAAGCATATTATACAGCCAACTTATACGCAATTCTTGCATATAAAAGCATATTATACAAATTATTCAAACACAAAAACAACAATTTAAGAAATACAAATACTAAAGCTAAAAGTACAAAATATTTTTCTCTGTATTTTATTCCATTTCACATACTTTTAATCCAAGCTCAATTTGTTTAAAACTACATGTATATAAAAGACGTTTCGATTCGGGTAAATGCTGATATTTAAAAATATAAAACAAAATCGAACCGCGATAAGAGGGTTTATCCGATTTCTGTTTTTTCCGGATTCGATTTTTTAGTTATCTTTTTTGCGGTTAAATTGAGCGGGTCGACTCGGTTTGTTGGTTTCACGTATTTTTTAACACCCGTATCCATAAAACCTAACATTATATAAATCAAATAGCTATTTTGAATGACGAAAAAGCATTGCTCGCTAAACTATTTATTATCATCATTGTATAATGAAAAACATTGTCATTTGTTAAAGATTCGAAATACGTCACTTGATATTGATATTCGTAAATTTATATTAAAAAAGAGCATAATAAATTAAAATACATGATTAATCGAAAAATTTTATTTCAGGATATCCGCCTCCGTAACGCGCGGGTATCATGCTAGTTTCATATGAATGAGCCATGAAAATTTTCATATCTCAATAAATAGTTTTCATAATTTGCCAAATGATTTTTGACTTTTGGACTATTATATATGGTGAAATAATTTTATTTTTATTTTTATATTTGAAAATTTTGAATTTATTAACTTACAGATGCATATTTCAAACTTGCTGCTAAAAATTCTATTGCTATGCACGGGTATTCGTCTAGTATATTATTATTCCTTGAAAAAAAACCTTGTTATAAACACAAAGTTGTTAAATGATACGTAGATTATACTTAAAAGCTAATTAAATCATACTTTATTCTTGTATATAAAGTTTTGAATTATTTTTTTATCTCGAGTAACCCGTAAGTTGCGATGCGGTCTGAAAATATGAATTTATTTTAGCGGGAATAGATTTACCAACACAACAAATATCATCCTAAAGTCTGTCTTCCACATGTAAGGGATAGTGTGTGAAGTTTGTCGTCCATGTTAATGTGTTGACTTCCAGGAATGACACGCCCTAAAGTTCTTTGTATGGGTGTTTGGCCGTGCTTTGATTGGGCTCGAGGTATGTATTTATCCAATATGATTGAGATGATGTATACATATGTTATCTAGAAGAGTTTTTTTACATACTATACTTTTATCACATACCAAAGAACCCATCTCAACAATCTATCTAAAAACCAATAGCTGAGATTAAAACCATGTTAATATTTCATCTTATTTTTTAATTAAAATATCTCATGAACCGTTAATCGTTAGACAAAACAGATTATACAATCACGACCAACATTTAATTATCTTTATATAGACGGATACTTTGATATATCTTCGACTTTTTTTGTTGTTTTCATGTTTTTTTTTTTGTTTTTTCATTTTTTTTCTTCGTTGTTGAAACTTGCATGAGAAATCACATGTGAGTAAACACTAATTTAAATAATCTAATAAAATCACATGTGATATTAGTGTTAAATCACATACGATAATAAAATCGTATGTGACATGTGATTTTATTAGTATTCAAATTAGTGTTTAATCACATGTGATTTTTTTATACAAAGCTTCAACAACGAAAAAAAATTAAAAAACGTGAAAAAAATGAAACTTATTTTTTTGGGTCGAAAGTATGTCAAACTGCCCATATATAGTAAGATAATTAAAAGCTCGTCGTGATAGTATATTTTTTTCCACTTAACGATTAACGGTTTAAGAAATATTAATATTTGAAAAACAAGATTAAAGTGGGGTTTTTTAAATATTGTGTTTAATCTATCTATTTGATCAAATGAAAATGTAGAGTGTGGATTAATCCTTTGGTATCAAAATATAGTTTGGTATGTAAATAATCGTAAATCTATGTTATCAAGTCACACTATACACTATATTAAAATACGTAACTAACGGTTTGCTAGACTTATATAAAGGGGTTAGTTCACTAAAGTACACAAGAGAATTTAACGTCAATGTTCATGTCGGTCTCAGGTCGAGAATTGTCACTCGACCCTACACCCATTTAACATTTAGAAATTTTGTTAGGAAAAAAAAAACATGTATCTCCAAAATTGTTATAGCCAATTCACTCGTGAGTTGTTTAAAACCGATTAAATAAAAGCTCGAGAAAGAGAGCTCCAAGCTCGTGCCCGAGCATCAGGACCGGTTATAAGCCTATGCAGAACGATAAACAACACATCCCAAGATCAGTTGGGGGGATTTAACTTTGATCTAACATGTATACTATTTATATCTCTTTTGGTTTATTTTGCATTGTCTTGCACATAACTCGTGTTCTTCAACTATTATATGTTTAAGTTAAATAATAATAATAATAATAATAATAATAATAATAATAATAATAATAATAATAATAATAATAATAATAATAATAATAATAATAATAATAATAATAAATTAAAAAAAATTTGTTGTATGTTTAACTGCAGTTTCATATTTATGTTTTTTTGAAAAAAAAAAAAAAAAAAATACAAAATACACACAAAAGCCAATTAAAGGAGAAATTTCCTTGATAGACCATTTTTTGAACCTCCATTCAATTATATATATAAAATAATTCTTCTAAATAAATCGATGCGACTAACCGACTGTCCGAGTCTATTAAAAGATTGGCACATGTCTCATTTTTAATTTGAAAATACAACTGATTGGTGGGATATTTTTTGTGCGACTGACAGCTATTATACTTTCGTGTGACCAAATTTTGTCTTTTCCAAAAGACAATAAGAAAATTAATTTTTAATTTTCTTTTAATAAAAATGCAACATTTGGTTGCAATAATAGTCGTCAATCGCAAAAAAATTAAAGTTAAATCGATACAAGGGTAGCTTACATACCAAATTAGTACTCCGTCCGTCCCAAAATTATTGTCCACTTTTCTTTTTTGGGATGTTTTAAATTAATTGTCTAGTACTAAAAATACGTAAAAAAAATTTGATATAGATTACCACATTATATATATATTATTAAATAGGAAAGCAAACGACGCCGTTTTTAGGCCTTTTTTTCCCGCCAAAATTGTTGTGGCCCAGTCCATGTTCATTCTCGGCTTTCATTCGTTGTGGCCCGATCCAGAATTATGGTATTGGAGGCCCATTATTTACTTGCTTACAAATAAATAATACGGAGCAATAGTTATTTACTTGCTTACAAATACGCACATGATATTTGCTAAAGGCCACACGCGTCGATCATCAAGCCGTATCTCTGCTTCTTTTACCTAAACATGCTATGTGTACGGTTGTGATCTTTTGTTTGCTACAATATCTACAGCGTATACACTTCCCTATGTACAATTTCTTTCTCCTAAGTACCTTGAGAAGCTTCTCCCCCATAGTATCTCACCCATAACATCAAGCTAATACCTGGAATTTCAAGAAGAAAAAGAAAAATTGGAATACTGTGAAGGAAGAAAAAATAACGAAGGAGATCATCCAAAGTAACTCGACAAGGTTTCTTTCATGTTTTTTTTCGCATCTTGCATTGTTATTGAGCGTTACTTTGGCCACTTTAAAAGGGTTTTCTTTAACATGCAGGGAGCAAGGGTTTGCTGTATAGTGTTGCAGGTATTCTACCTAAGCTACACATATGCAGATTTTCTTTCGCATTTATATTTGCTTTTTAGGTTATTTCTTTAACTACAATCTTTAGACTCGGGTTGAGAATGCATGCATTCTACGTGTGTGCCATGTTACCCATGCATATATTCCTTTACTTTTAGCAAATACATGTTACAGTGCTGTTTGGCATGCTTTGTATGTCACACCCCCAAAGTCGGGTCCAGCGGAAGCATACATGTAGCTGGGGTGTAACTCAATTGGTATTACAGCACAAGTACAAAATTGGTTTTCACTTCAATCATTTAGAATAAAATCGTTTAACTAAAAGTATTGAATTTACATTGTTTAAAATTAGTGCGGAAGTAGGCCTTTAAAATACTTTTAAACGGTCCCCAAATGAATATCAGAGTCTTCTATGACCATGCCATGCCCTGCCAAAACCTCCTGTAGCGTGCCATAGCTTAATACCTGAAAATACATGCTAAAAGTGTCAACACGAGGTTTGTGAGTTCATAAGTTTGTATTAAAACAATAGTGTTGTGAGTTCAATAGAGAGTTTTGTGACCATTGTGTGGCTCACAATGTCATAAAAATAAAGTTTACCTTAAAGTGAAATTTGAAGAGTGGACCATGAGTAGAGTATGTGATCATTACAACGAATACAATGCCACATAGAAAAATCGTCTATTACGCTAGCGCTAAGTTCATGCAACCGAAGCTATAACAGTGTGCATGCTCAAAGAGCATGTAATCATATATAGTGCCCGGCAAGTGTTTATCCCAGACACTTGTGTTTCGACATGGTATACGTTCGTTTGCCTATCCGGCCAAACCGAACGGGGGCGTTACCCCCAATAGATCTATTTATAACATTCGAGCTTCCCAGCAGGAATTAACGGTTCATGAGATGGGCATAATTGGGACATAACAGGGCTTAGGCTAATCCGCGTAATAGTTTAAACAAAGCATAAGTTTCAGTGTGGTCTATAAAAGTGTTTGCATAAAAGCAATAATTCATAAAGTGTGTTGCATAAAAGCAAGAGTTCATAAAGTGTGTTGCATAAAAGCAAGAGTTTATAAAGTGTGTTACATGTTTATCAAGCATTTGTGTATGTGAGGAAATAATCAAGTATGCAACTGATGTACACATAGGTGCATTTAAATAATCAATCAAGCCTTCTAAGAAACAGTAGTGTTTAAGTAAACAATTGCGCATTCAAGCATTGAGTTTAGTAAAAAACGAGCATGTATTCTCCCCCAAAACAGTTATAAAAACAGGTAAAAGTAGGGGGTATGAACTCACCTGGTGCGATAGCTATGATGACAAAAGTGGATACACTTAAATGAGGCACGATCTCTAATCGCAACCTAATATGAATGATAGTTTCTCATGTAAGAAACGAAATGATGCTACACATGCAAGTACGTATGTTATCGATACCACTCGTTAGTTTTGGAAATAACGCTTATCGTCGAAAAATACATTTTTGACGTCTCGTTAAGTTAATAACCACTTTTCATGTAGTTGTGTTGAAAAGGTACTCCACGATCCTCGTTTGGTGTTTTATCGGTAAATATAAGGTTTTCACCGCAAAACTAACATTTTCATTACCTGAAAATATGACCAAAATGGCCTCGCAAAACCAGTCGCGAAATATTGTACGTTAAGTGTTAATGGTCAAGCTCGGCGTTTTTGAAAACCTTGTAACAATATCTTGAAGTCGTGTTATTTAACTTTTGGGCTATACGGGTCTTGATCAATGAGAGAATCGACTCTTATTGTTGCTATTTGAAAATATTATGTTCAACACTTAGAAAATTTCATTATAGCAAAAGCTGTCAAAATATATATAGTTTATCGGGTATATAAATGAGGTCGTAGTTTATTCGTTACAAGTCCAATGATCAAACGGCCAATTGATTTGAAAAGCTAGCTGGGAGATCTTGATTTCATAAAACTATGGCTCGGACTCAAACTGATCCGATCATAAAGAAAAACAGCCGTGAAAGTGGTGTCTCGCAAAGACAGTTTACGTCAAAACTCTATTAGTGTACAAAGCTGATGGAAATATATATATATATATATCGTCGGATTTCAAACACTTGTATCTTTTTCGTTATAAGCCCGTTTTCTATGTTCTTTATATCCCCGCGAAGGTAATCAAGTATACTTTAGGTTTCTCAAGGTCTCGGCTAGTCAAGATATCATTAAATCTCAGTTTTCCTAGCTAGAAAAATCGGGACAGATTCAATATTTCAGAAAGTATAGTTTTTGTCGTAAATCTTGAAAATAACATATCTTTTTTGTCGTAACTCGGATTTTATCCCCGTTTTCGGCCATAGTTTCGTCTCGGAATGTATTTTCTAAATCTTTGGTCCAAAGTTACACCCTAGACCATGAGTTTCCCACGTTTTACAGAAACGGACAGCAGCTTTGAAAGTTTGTCAAAATCAACTTTTCTAGTTCAAGGGTTGTTCAAAGCTTAACCAAACTATCTCAAATCAACTCCACAAGTACCCAATCCTACCATACACCTTCTTAGGGTGTCATGGGTTCCTAGTCTTCACAAAAAATGGTGGATCTCATGAGATTGTTAATAAAAATTATAGATCTATGTTTATAAAGAGAAAAATGAGTAATAAGTGGTATGGATCTTACATACTTGCATGTTTTACCAATATATCTTGAAAATATATCAACTAGAAGTATAA
Source organism: Artemisia argyi (assembly GCA_030686995.1). Lineage (NCBI taxonomy): Eukaryota > Viridiplantae > Streptophyta > Magnoliopsida > Asterales > Asteraceae > Artemisia > Artemisia argyi. The sequence continues at coordinate 128,724,169 of CM060684.1, forward strand.
AAAGTAGAGAAATTTCTTTAGGTACTTACTTGAAGGTTTGATGAGTTTTTGGAGGAAGTTATATATAAGTAACCTAGGGATTTTTATTTCAAAATCCAAGCTAGGAGTACAAATGATATTTGATGATCTTGATCTTGTAAAAATTTGATGATTTCTTGTTTGTTCCTTGCCTTGGCCGAATACACAAAAAAAGGAGAGAATGAAAGAGCTTTTCTAGGTGTTGTTGGTTAAGAGAAAATGTGAAATGAGGTATTAGTTTTAGGTGTAGATATATATAGCTAGATGGGATCAAAGTGGTCAAATTTCTTATGTATTGGTCTTTGTGTTTTGCCGAAAATAAGGAGAGGAGGGGGTCAAAAAGCTTGGTCAAGCACACCAAAATTTATTAGTTGGTCTCATCATGTATTTAAAGGTTAGATTTTTGTAGATTTTGTTAAGTCTTTCTAAGACAAAGTAAAAAGAGGGGCTGCTCATTAATTTAGTTTGGAAGAAAATAGTTGTTAATTGTATAATATATATATATATATATTGAATGTATTGGGTAGTAAAAATATGTATTGGGTATTAGTTTAGTAGTTAACAAAAGTTACACGTAATTAAACGTATGATATAAAGAATTTAACTTGGACGTCGGACAATATTCTTGGGACTTTTGTAATAATTTTTGGAAGTATAAAAATACCATAAAAATAATTGTCGGGTGTTAGAATAATTATCATGTTGAAATTTCGCAACCGACGGAGTTATAGGGTCCGACCGTAACATATAGTAGTTGATTAGAAAGTACCGGGTAAATTAATAATAAATTTTTTTATATTATTATAATGGGTAAAAAAAATATGTTAGGATCGTATTCGGGAGTATCGGGTATACGTTCGCAGTACAAACTGAGTGGTAACGTTAATTACAAATTAAACATACGAATATAAAATAATGCATATCCGTGTAGGTTCCAAAGTGATTATGATAATGTGTAGACTACTCTAGTCTATATGAAGTGTCATTAATGAATTATGCATGAATTCGCAGCTAAACCTAACTGGTTACGCGAATTTGAAGACTGGTAAACTCAGTTTACGAAATGACGAACGATGATCATAAATAGTGATTTCCCTTCGGGAATGAATAGTGTCACATGAATAGTAAAATTTTGAACGTTTCTCGGAATCACAAACTGACTCCGAAAATGATGAATAGTAACATGATGAATAGTGACCGGTGAATAGTAATTGATGAATAGTAACTGATGAATAGTGAATAGGAGAAATGTCCCGAAAATGCGGGTTGTTACATTGTATGCCGTTTTCGTGTTTTTGATGCCTATTCTATATTGCTATTTTACCGTTTGAAATATCCTTTAAGCAATTTATCCCTTGCAAAGTATTTTGTGATCTCTTCTTTAAAATATGAAGACAAAACAAAGAGCGAAACGTAGGATAGGATCTGTTGATCCATTAGAATGTGAGGATAGTTGCAGTTCTAATCAAGGGAGCAGGCAAAGAGCGAAACGTAGGATAGGATCTGTTGATCCGTTAGAATGTGAGGATAATTGCAGTTCTAATCAAGGGAGCAGACCTTATAATATAGATATTGAACTGAAACCGGTATTAAGTAATATGCGTACCATTGAGCCGCCCGTAAAATCAGATAGAGTAGCTGCCGATGATCTCAAAGGTCCGCATAGTTCTCTGCAAAAGAAAGATGCAGAAACAGTTAGTTTATGCGCTGTTTTTAACGTCGTCTGTGAATCGGGTGACCCAAACATCATGTTGTCTCATCATCCGTGTCAACCGCAATGTGCGACTGAAAAGGCTAAAGGAAACCACAGTATCACTAATGCCATCAGTCAATTGCCTAAAGAGAAATCAGGTACAATCCACATTCTTTTTGCTTTCTTCTGTATTATAGTGGTTTGCTTTTTACACATCTTTCATTTTCTAGCGTTGCATCCTTTCCAATTTTCAGTTAACTCTATAGAAAGAATACAAACGGCAAGTGTCACTGCTTTCGTCAACCATGTTTCATGTCCTGAAAACACTGTCCCTTTAATAGATAAAGGGAAACGAAAAATGTGTGAGGTTTCTCATAACCATCACCCATTTACTGAAGATTTTACCGAGATCAATGCTTATACCTATGACCTGTACCTTACATGTAAGATACAATGCCTCTTTTTTTTTACACCTGCTGTTCCATATTTATACTCATGTTTACTGTTTTGTTTTTCAGGCACAGAGAATTGGGACATAAATGATGGCAATGAAATACCTACTCTATCTGCCCATTCTATGCAGAGAAAATGCCATTTGCCTTCCGCAATTGATGTACATGATACTGGCCATTTATCTAAGAAAGGTATTCTTTTATACCGTTAATGGTTTCTTATGCATGGATAACCTACTAATTTTTTTTTGCCAACGCTCTTTCATTTTATTGTAGTCCCAGGAAATGTGGCCACAATGGACCAAACCCAGGTGCCTATTGCATCTGATAATAATATGCAGAGCCACCGCCATTTGCATTCCAGCCATGCTTTACAAAATCCTGACTCTTCATCAAATGAAGGTAACTATATCTGTTATTGTCACTTTCATATATAACACATACTAATGAAATACTAATATATGACTGTTTTATTTCTCCAGTACAAAGGAAACGGTCTGATACGCAAAAGGCTCATAAATCTAATGTACGAGGTCGTCCACGGAAATCTAATCAGCATTCAGTTAGACAAACAGATGCTCGCGTACGTCAATCACAAAGTAATTTTTTCTCCTTGCCATCTTATGTTGCGGTTTGTACATACAGGCTAACATAACTTTTATTTATTTCAGTTAGGATGTATTCTTCGCAGCAAAGACAGCATCATGCATCTCGCACACGTAACAGGCGTACAACAGATAGGCAAGGTACATTGCAAACTCCTTATTTACCGTTTTATATCTAAAATAAGATACTTTCATGATTCTGTTGCAGCTGTTTCTTACCACAGTATTTACAACCTTTTTTTACCGCGTCTTCCAAATGCAGGTCCTCCGGATACTTACATCCATATGGGGCAACCTGATAGAATTTGCCAATATTGCAAGGCCCTTTTCTGGTATGATGAGAGGCTTACTTCGTCGCGGCCACGGCAGCCAGAATATCATAAGTGTTGCAATGGTGGAAAGGTCAAGGTGGATGCTCATCATCAATATCCGGAATATATAAAATACCTTTTCACTGACCGACATTTCATGGAAAATATTAGAGCATACAATCAAATATTTGCAATGACATCTTTAGGAGCACAAATAGACACTTCTGTGAACATTGGCCGTGGTCCTTATGTTTTCAAGGTTTCTGGTCAGATTCACCATCAGATCGGATCCATGTGTCCAGAACTAAATAAACGGCCAAAGTTCCTGCAGTTGTATATATATGACACAGAAAATGAGATTGCAAATAGGCTTGAAAATTTTCAAAGAACTGGCCAAGGTCTACGTCCAGATATAGTGGATGCTTTAATTCGGTTATTGGACGAGCATAATGAATTGGTCCGCCTGTTTAGAACGGCAAGAGATAAGATGGCTGAGGCAGATATACCGCAGTTTAAAGTCCACCTATTTGGCGTTGTTGGGTCAAGGCAACATGAGTTGCCGACGGGAGATTCAATTGGAGCAATTGTTTTTGAAGGTGGAACAGATGTGGAGAGTAACTTTGATATTATCGTTGAAGATTCTGGTAGTCAGCCACAACGAATAAATAAATTAAACGCTTCATACATGTCACTACAATTTCCATTAATTTTTATCTTTGGCGAGGCAGGTTACCACTTGGGCCGTTACTTATTAACTGAAACCGGTTTACCGTCCGACCCACCTAAAGTGATGACAATGAAAATGTACTATTCATATCAGATCCACGATCGTTTAAACAGGTATAATCTCATAACCAGGAGTGGAAGGCTGTTTCAGCAATATGTCGTGACAGCATATTGTAGTATTGAACAATCAAGGCTTGACTTTATCCGGAAAAACCAGAACGATATTCGAAACGAATACATGGCAGGTCTGTATGATGCAATTTCATGCGGTGATCGAGACGGTTCAGATGTCGGCTCTCGAACAATACTTCCTTCGTCCTTCGTTGGAGGCCCTCGCTACATGTATAGCCATTATTTAGACGCTTTGGCTATATGCCGTGTCCACGGCAACCCGTCGTTCTTTATCACGTTTACCTGCAATGTCAACTGGCCTGAAATTCAAGAATACATGCAGGCCTTTCCGCACGTTACAGTTGCAGACAGACCTGATGTAGTAGACCGTATTTTCGAAAGGAAGATACATGATTTAGTGCGCTTCTTAAGAGATTCAAGGCCTTTCGGATCTGTCGAAGCAGGTATCCGTTTAGTTATATTAAGTACACATTTACTATTAAATAATCTATTTAATAAAGCCTTACATTGTTCTCATTATTTTCCAGTTTTATACACGGTCGAATTTCAGAAAAGAGGCTTGCCGCACTGTCATTTGCTACTATGGATCAAAGAGGGCCACCGGGTACAGACAAATGAAGATATCGATATATATGTATCTGCAGAGTTGCCTGATCCATCGGTTGATCCTGAAGGGCATAGAGTTGTTGCAGAATTCATGATGCACGGCCCATGTGGTCCTGCAAATAAATCAGCACCGTGTATGCGCCATGGTGATAACTGTAGCAAGAATTTTCCTAAACCTTTTTGCCCTGCAACATTCATTGACAGCAAAGGCTATGTCCATTATCGAAGAAAAGACTCGGGTATTGAAACAGTCAAACAGAATGTCGGCCTTGATAACGGATATGTTGTCCCCCACAACCGAAGTCTATGCATGAGGTTCTATGCACACATCAACGTCGAATACTGCGAATGGTCGATGCTCATAAAATATTTGTTCAAATACATTTCCAAGGGCACTGACCGCATAGTTGCTCACATTACAAGAGCACTTGGAGATGCAGGTCCAACAACAAGTCGTCATCCATTATAGGTTGATGAGATCCAGAACTTTCAAGATGCTAGATATATTGGACCACACGAGGCATGCTGGAGAATACTTGGATTCAGCATACACAGCAGAGATCCCGCAGTTCAGATCCTTGCTATTCACCTTGAAAATATGCAGCGCGTCCGATTCAGAAGGCAGCAACAATTGCAAGATATTGTCGACAATGAATACAACAAAAGAACGACGTTAACCGAATGGTTCAACTATAATACCTATAATGTTGACGGTCAGCATCTGACATATCTAAGCTTTCCTAAAGAGTTCACATGGAATGCAAATGGGAAATATTGGCAGCGTAGAAAACGTGGTACAACCTCAAGTATTGGCCGTTTAACATACGTGCACCCCACCTCTGGGGATGTATTTTACTTGCGCCTTTTACTCTGTCATCAAAAAGGCCGTAAGTCATTCAAGCATACCCGCACAGTTGACGAGGTTCTTTATCCCACAAACAGGGCAGCATGTGAAGCCATGGGACTCTTGGGAGGTGACCAGGAATGGAACATTGCCTTACAAGAAGCTTCCTCCTCAGCAACTGCATCACAAATGCGACATCTCTTTTGCCAAATCCTTATCTTTTCTGATGTATCCAACCCAGTTACATTACTTCAGTCCCATGCAGATTCTATGTCCGAAGATATTCCACTAATATTATCAGACATGCTGCACATGCCTACCCTCGATGTTAATTCTGAAGATTTACATCATGGTCTTATGTATGAATTACAGGCAATTCTTACATTGTATGGAAAATCGCTAAAAGATTTTGGCCTTGACTCACCTCCACCTCACCTATTAAAAATCCTGAACAATAAGGCAATAATGGAAGAAAGATGCTACAATCGTGACCTATTGAGAAGCGAGAGTCATAGATTGGTTAATCATTTAAATACTGAGCAGCGACCAATCTTCGAAGAAGTTGTACATGCCGTCAACTGCCACCAACAAAAGCTTATATTTGTTTATGGCCATGGAGGGACAGGAAAGACTTTCATTTGGAAAAGCATAATTTCTACGCTCAGGGCAGATGGAAAAATCGTCCTCGCAGTTGCTTCTTCTGGTATTGCTTCATTGCTACTACCCTCAGGACAAATAGCACACTCAAGGTTCAAACTACCGCTTGACTTAACTGACGAATCAGTATGCACAATAAAAAAGAACACGCAAGTAGCAGAGTTACTAAAGTTCACAGATCTTATTGTATGGGATGAAGCTCCAATGAATGATCGGAGGTGCTTTGAAGCACTTGATCGTACATTAAGAGACATACTTGATCGTCCAGAAAGTATCTTTGGTAACAAAACAGTTGTGTTAGGTGGAGATTTCAGACAAACGTTACCGGTAAAGAAACATGCTTCAAAGTCTGAAGTTATCGGTTCATCAATAACATTATCATACTTATGGCCATACTTCAGGATAATGAAGCTCAAAGAAAACATGCGCCTACGCCAGCCAAATCTTTCAACACAACAGCGTGAAGCAACTCGAGAATTCTCTGAATGGTTACTTCAAATAGGAAACGGTACCATTGGCCAATCAGATGGCAATGGTTCTGATGACGCAGATTGGGTCAAAATACCAAACAAGTACTGCATTGAACACAGCGATACAACAATGCAGGAACTCATCGACTTTATATATGATGAGGAAACATTGCAGAGGCCAACTGCAGCAGCTTTACAGGAAAAAGTTATAGTGTGCCCTAAAAATGATACTGCCGATGTCATAAATTCAACGGTACTAGATATGCTACATGGAGATATCTATAGTTTTGCAAGTATCGACGAGGCTGTACCAAAGACAAATGATGGCGGAGCAACAGAGCTTCTATATCCTCAAGAATACCTTAACAGTCTTTCATTCTCAGGAATGCCACCACATACCCTTAAACTTAAACAAGGTGCACCTATAATTCTCCTTAGAAACCTTAACCTAGCAGGTGGGCTATGCAACGGTACACGGATGATTGTCACAAAAATATACACGAAGCTTATTCAGGCAAAGATTATTACTGGCACCCGAATGTCCCAAAAAGTTTATCTTCCGCGTATTGTGTTGATTAACAAAGACAAAAAGCTACCCTTCATATTTAAAAGAAAACAGTTTCCAGTGAAGCTATGCTATGCAATGACGATCAACAAAAGCCAGAGACAATCGTTAAATAAAATAGGTGTATACTTACCAGAACCTGTATTTGGCCATGGGCAACTTTACGTTGCACTATCAAGAGCAACGTCTCCTGAAGGGTTAAAAATGCTCATTAAGCAACAGCAAGACAAGGATAGAAATACAACAAAGAACGTTGTTTACAAAGATTTTTTACACACAATTACACTTATACAGGTCACACATGCTTGCACACATCCTTTTAATATGCATTGATACAATGGAAAACTACCTGCAACAATACCCTTTTACCTATTATCATAACTATTTGGCTCTTATACTTTACGTGCATCCCTCATGTCTGACCTGTTAGCATAAACTTTAAATTGTTAGCTTTTATTTACATATGCTATCATTTTATGTATTTTTTTTCTTTGGTTGCATATCATAATTCGATTCTAATATTTTAAGGTTTATTAAACATTTGCTCAGCCTAACCTACTATTCTTACTTTCCTTCTAACCTACAGGAAGATGGAACAGAGCTCTAGCATTGTGCCACTGGCTGGGTCTAAAGGCAAAGAAATTGTTACACAGCAAGAAAACATCAGCCTTGCCAACCTAAAAGCTACGGATACTGACAAAGCCATATGTGTCAAAGCATACCGAAAATGGATACTAACAAACAAACAAGGGAGACCAGCCTTATTCTGTTGCATGTTAATCGATAACCAGGTATATACCATCTTCCTATATTGAAACAAAGACACCCATATCTCCATAGTCCGTATAACTCATAAAACCGGATACATTAAATTTTCATATTACTGTTTTAATTACAGGAAGGAGCTATTCAAGCAAACATTAGCATACGTGATAAACCTAAATTCGATGCACTCCTTCAAACAAACAGAACCTACAGAATAACTGGCTTTGGGTTTCAAAACGCTAAAACATGGATGCAAGTACTGCCTCACCCACTTTCCCTCGCTTTTGGCACATATACGGATGTTAAGGAAATACCAGATGAAGGCTTTCCCAGCCATTATTTCAGGTTCACCCAGTATCGAGATCTCGTTTCAAAAATCGATGCCAAAGAAGGCCCGCTGACAGGTACAACAAAAATACATGGACACAATAACTTTCACTATCAGACATGCTAATTGGTTTTACTTATTTCAGATTACATCGGTTGCGTTCAATATGTCAGTGATTTACAACGACCAATCAAAGCAACGGCAAATTCGCCAATCTGGAGAGACATTGGCATGCAAAATTTAGAGTGAGTAATTTCCTTTCATGTTTACAGTTACAGTAAAACACTAACTTTGACAGATGCTCTATACTTATACCAGTGGTCGTACGGTGCGCTTTACTTTATGGAATGAAGATGCATACACTTTCAGAAAAGAGGAATACGAAAAGGCTGAAAAACTGGTCATAATAGCAGTCAGCTCATGCTTAGTAAAACACTACGGAGGTAAACTAATTACCTAGAACTTACTAGATCTCTTTTTTAGTTTATTAATTAGCATTTGTATAAAACACCACAGGCCTTCAACTTTCAGCAACAAACGCAACACACTACTATTTCAACCCAGAGATACCAGAATGTGATGAAATCCGTACCATGTAAGCAAATACTTATATATACTAACAATAAAATTTTTGATAAAAAAACAATAAACAAAAAAAAACTCACATTGAATACCAATACAGGTATGAACAATTTGTTGAACCACCAGCAATAACAAATATCCAGTACCAGAGATTTGCAGACCCGCAGCAAGAAAAACAAAGAAACCGCGTCAACTTGGCAGATTTAATAAGCGAAAACCCACAGAACCAACAGGTAATCTACATTTACATTATATCTACTATTAAATGGCAGTCAAAACAAACAGCTAACTTTTCTTGCAATACAGAATGTCCGTTTTACTGTCAGCGCAACTATTACCTCAATCGAAACAAAAAGGCCATGGTTCTTTAGAAAATGCCACGACTGTAAATTGAAAATATCTGAACGATTTCCGCATAGCCAATGCAAGGAACCAACCTCTGAAACCGATTTCATTTACAGGTAACCTGTACCATTAACATACCATCATTCCAAAACGCATAGCATTGGCATTATAACAAACAGAAATTCTTGCTAAACAAAATTTTCCTTATTTCTTAAACAGTTATTGTTTCAGAGTCCAATTGTCCGACAACACAGGCGACGTAACAATGACTTGCTTCAGTAACGAAGCAAACTCGCTGCTAAAAGATTGCAAGGAATTATTGCAAAGCCAGCCTGACCAAGACCCCTACGAATACCCATCAGAAATCCTTGGTTTGGAAGGAACAACAAAGATTTTTCAGCTCCACTATGACCCAGAATCTACAAAAGAAAAGCAAATTTTTATTCTGGATACCTGTTGGGATGACTTGCCATTACCAGTTGCCGAAATTCCAGCAAATGCCGAAAGTCAGACTAACTCTCCAAAATAAAGCAGCTCACCTGAACAAGTTACTGTGTCACCAGAAGCTGACATTCCCGTGGCTGCCACACAGAACAAGCCTGAGCCAACATCTCCACCAACCATGGCTGCACCTACTCAACCAACTTCAGAAACCAAAAATCAAGAATGTCCCACCACACTAGCAACAGAGCAGCCAACCTTAGCACAACCATCCAAACCAGCAAATCAACCAGCCAGAAAAAGTGCACGCAAGCCACTTTTCCAGCAAAACCCAGATACAACCGCAACAGCAAGTGCGAAAAAATCTAAAAAGGAAAACTAAGAAACATGCAATGGTAAAGGCTGATAACAACCGTATATGTAAAATAATCTATCCTATTGCACGCTACTAACGTGCAGCTTTTCAGACAATAATTTGTACAAAAATGTTTAGCTGCTAGGCACTAAAACTTATCTACCCAGCTATTATCCAGAAAACAGATACCCGCTTCTGTATTTTGTAAAATGCCTGCATCAGCCAATGGCTTTCAAGTTCTATGTATAATAACTTTACTATTTACTACACTTTACATTATTGCAAAACTATTATCATAAATTCTATATAAAAAAACTAATATACACGACATAGCTAAAATAAATGGAAAGAAATTCATACTTTTTATTCATAACAAACATAAATTACATAACCAACATACATTACAACGTCCTACTAACAAAGACAGGATCAGAAAATAAACTACAAACATACATAAACACTACGAGAAAAAAATTAGCCGTATTGCTCCATCACAGACACATACACACGCTTCTCCTCCCTTGCTTCACGTGCCAGTTCCAAAACAACAAGCAAAGCATTCAAAATAAGACCGTCTTTATACTGGCCTTCAGAAGTACAACGCAAACCATCAACAGTGACAGGATTAAAACAGCTAAAACTTCTACCTTCTTGAAGCAAGTTTCGATGTTTAACCATCCTCTGACGTACAGCTTCATATTGTGCTTCCAAAACCGTAATAAAACTCTCATTCTCAGCCAATTCTTCCATAAACAAGAATCGAAAGCAATGTTCCAATCTATTAGAGTTACAAGCTACTTTCAACTGATCAAAGCTAGAAGTAGATGCCATTTTCTATGACAAGCTTTCGCAACAAACCTAAACAAATGTAATTCACAATACTGCATACATAGCTGCAACTTATATAAAAAAAACATACACCATTAAAAAACAAAAAAAAACTACCTAAAACAGTATTCATTTGTCTTATATTTCACAAGCACAATAGTAACTTCACGTAAATGCAGATACAACAACCCCTCTCTGCAACACTGTCACCTCTACTAGACAAAAAAAAAAAAAAAAAAAAAAAAAAAAAAAAAAAAAAAAAAAAAACCCACCTGCATAGCACATCCAACAGAATAATACCAAAACCATCTGAAACCAAACAGCTTTGTAAAAAGCATCCTATCCTACTTTAGTAAAAAATCACAAAACAAAGTTTATAAGCATACATTATCACAAACAATAAAACACCCATGGCTGTTTTCACAAGCACTAAAGCAACATCACAAATCTCAATCAATTGCCAAATTAGAAGTAAAAATTATAAAAACCAAATGAACCAGCTAATAACTTATACTTTTATTATTACCAACAACCAAAGTACCTTAGTTACACATTCATTACACAACCAGACCTACTTAACCATTTAACCAAACGAAAGTACACTAGACACTTATATACACTACAGCCTGCAGCTACATTCACCCAAAATACCATTCTACTTTAGTTAGACAGACTACTTAACCATTTACCCCAACAGCACTACATTAGACACTAGCAAGCTTCAAAATATCGAGACACCCAGAACACCCACATGCAAACAACCTTACCCAAGTTTGCTTAGTTTCCTCATAGTAATGGACATTTGACCAGCACGTAAAGAAGCAGCATAGCTCATCTGAACCAAACGCCCTATTTCAGCCAAATCCTCCTTCTCCTCATCCATTAAATCCACCAAACACTGATCAACAATAACATCCCTTTCAAACTTTTTAAGCTCCAAAATAATACCATGTCGATACCCAACCCTCGATTGAATCTCCTCAATCCTTTCATTGTAACAATTTTCATCACCCTTATACGCTTTTTTCTCTCGCCCAAATAAAGTATGAAGAACCTTATGAATCCTCCTATCCCTGATTTGGTTCGCAGTGTTTAACAATTTTGGAAACTTAGGCGCCATGATTCTGCCACTAATTTAGCATCTCAAACCCTAAATTTTTTCATTAAACGTTTCTCCCCAAATTTAATCTACTTAATCAGACACCTTAATAGTTATTATTGGGCTACTTGCAACCAAACTCTCATACACAAGCCCACATATAAGCCCAAAAAATATAGGTCCACACACTTCCCTTTAACATATTGCAATGTTTATGGAACATATATTCGAAATATCTACTTAGCTAACAATTTAAAAAAAAAATCACGAAAAACAAACAGGCCCGCCAGCAGCGCGGCGGCCAACGCCTCTCTCGTTACTATTACTTGGAATTACATTTACCAACTTTATATGAAAACAATAATTAATTAGTTAACAGTGAGATTGTCATTTTACACCGGTCTATACCAAAGAGTTTGTATCCCAATGGTATCTCATGTTATGTGAGAATCTCCACAATCAAATGATTGCGGGTTCAAGTCTTCCATAAAACATGTGAGACAGATTTGTGATAAAAATATTGTGAAATAATTAAAATTTCCCGTTTTAAAAAAAAAAATTGTTACTAGTATATTTTAAAGAAAAGGGTACTCATGTTCAAAAAAATATTTGTTTTCTAAGGTTAAAAAAATTGTTACTAGTAGAATATTTTAAAGAAAAGGATACTCATGTTCAAAAAAGAAATAAAAATAAAGAAAAGGGTACACACTCCATCCGATGTTGATTCGGGTCATGATATCTTCTTCGTCATGACGTCATTTTCAACCTTAATCCTACGCCACCGGACAAAGCCATCGGAAAAGTAACATCTTCTGAAGATAATTCAAAGCTTGTAATTGAGGAGGTCTATACATTTTAGAAGTCCCAACTTGTAAAAGAGGTAAGGTATATATATATATATATATATATATATATATATATATATATATATATATATATATATATATATATATATATATATATATATATATTTTAATTCATTATGTCTCTAAGTGTATTCATTAATTAAATAATGTTTGATGATTAACGTATGCATTTACGAATACTCCGTCACAATTACTCATGCTTGTTTTATTGATACCCCTTTAGACGACGTTATCAGATAGATTGCAACTTGCATGTCACTTGATAATATGTCCTTTTCTACATCTCAAGGTGATAGTTATCGACACCTAAACAGGGGCGGACTAAGGGGGTTCTCGGGAACCCGATGAATGTTTGCCGCCTAGCGTGAATTTTTATTAAAATTTCTGATTTCTCTGAATTGAACTGTGTCACGCAAATTCATGTCTTTTTATAGTTTTAATACTAATATGCCATAAGAAATATATGTCTTCGGTCCGCCCCTAGTCCTAAAGGCGCTTTTAGTTAAAAGGAAGCACTCTTGTTTTCCACAAAATGTTTTTACTCAACTTGACTCATGATGGGTCTTAAATTGGCAGGTATTTCGAAACCTATAAGACAACATCTCCAATGGCAATTATGAAATAAGCGACAATGAAGTAGTTAATGTATGCATTTATAATGGCTAGGTGTATTGATTAATGTTTGATGATCACACGCATTTAACGAAATGCATCTAGGAATCAAAACTGAAATTAATCATATACTTCTGGAAGCAAAGTCAAAGTAGTCTGAATTTTGAGCAAAACGTATCTTTAATATAGATGTTCCATCTGAAATGGCTTTTTTCTTTTTCTTTTTTAAGTTTCATATATCTTGCTAGATAACCATATTAGGTTTTTCCTCGATTTTTTGTCTGGGATTGTGAGTAAGATTCTAGTTTGAATAATGCAGACCGCGATCTTAAGGATATCCAAGCTTCGCACCTGGGTTATGAACCAATCTTTTGCAGTGTCAAGACCAAAACTGGACTTGATTCTTTTCTGCTCAACTTGAGAGATCAGAGTATCAGACCACTGTTATAGTGGAACCCGGTGGTGTTGGAAAGTCCAGTTTGATCAATGTTTTGTAAGTAATCTCTCTGGTCTTCTGTTTGATGTTTCTTCCAACTCTGATAAAATCTTCTCTCGGCCATTACTTTTTTATTTTAGTTTAAAAACTGTGATTAGTTTCTCACTTTCTTGTTCCATTTTGTCCTTTCACATGTCCCAGATTCCAAGAAACAATTGGCTTGAACTAGTGTCAGCGAGAAGTGGCTGACAAAAGCACACAACTCCCAATGTTTCTTTGCTTCCTTTGCGTGGTGGTGGATATCTTGCAGATACCCCAGGCCTCAACCGATTTAGTCTGTCAAATGTAACAAAAGAGTCCCTTGCTATATGTTTTCCTGAGGTTTGTTCTGTAAAACTTGCTTTATTGAATTTCACTTATTAAGGGCGTTTGGATACGGGCTTTGAAATCGTGTATCTATTATTTACTATTTAAGGTCGTTGTGATTAGTCTGTTACGTATCGATTTATATATATATATATATATATATATATATATATATATATATCGAAAAGCATCGATATACAGATCCTCTTTATGATTAAAGGGTTCAGTTATTTATGTTTATAGCTGCTGCAACAAACATGACTCATTTTATACACATGTTCCTTTTAGGTTATGAAGTTGGTTAAATGTTTTGTGGTTGTAAGTTGGAACGTAGTCAATTTGAACATTTGAATCGAACTGTATTTAACTTTTTATGATGAGTCAAGGAGTGTGTTTGGTACGGTACCCTGTTCCATTTTTAACGATGTCCTTTTGGTGACAATTTAGTCTCAGATCACTAATTCAAACTTCTAGTCTGTTTTGTTGCCTGGCTTTCAGTCTTAGAGGGGGATATCCTATTCACATTGTGTAACCTTAGCTCTTTTGTGTGTGTGTGTGGTTTCTAATGTTTTTAACACTTGCTATCTTGTAAGGTTCTGTGAAAATGGGTGCATGCACAATTAATGTGTGAACTAGTATTTGGTTATAGAGTTAATATCGAGTGAATTGAACTTTAGGAGAAGTCCAGTACCAATGCACTTGAAGATTTTTAAAAATGTGATTTTGGTGTATTCACTATTGATGGAACTACTGATATGTATTGGCATTTATACTCTATATACTTATAATTTTGTTTCAGTAAGGGAATGAAGTACACCATAGGAGAATATAGATTATTATGTTACAAACATGGCGTTGGTGTTGTTTGAATTATCTCTTAGTTCTGTAAACTCATAGTCATAGTGGCTTACCCTGTGAGATGATTGCCTATTTACCATTGGTTCAACTAAAAATTTGATTCTCTAATCTCTATATCTTGAGGTTGGTGCGGTCTCTGTTAACAGCTGTTGATTTATATAAAATTAAATTAAAACTTTTGGTATAGTTTTTATGCTTTGTAAAATCTTCAAATTATCGGATGAGAAATCGAAGTGGCGAGTGGTGAAAAATTGATGTTAGCACAGTGACCGAGTATCAAGGTGTCATAGTTTTATATAAAACTGCAGTTCCATTTGACCATCATTTTCCCACTTAAGTCCTTTTTAAATCATGATCATTTATGGCGCTATGTTTTAGTTATTCACCCTCTTCTTGATCAGCAAGTTAAGTTTTATTTTAGTAAGTTTAGAAAGTTCAGACTTCAGACTTCCCTAAATTTTTTGTTCAGTATTGTTGCTAAGAGAAAGTCCTAATTGTTCCTAAATTCTTCAATTGAGAACAAGAGAAAGCGAAATATACTCGTAAAAAATATCAAATTCGCAGGGTCAAGTTTCTGAGAGACTATGCATCTGATCATGTTATTATTTTAACAAGGATGTCCAAAGGATCTTTCACAACCTGTCCTATTATCTGCTACAACTCATTATCTTTTTTTTTGGAAACGGCTGCCATTAATTAAAATTAAACAAAAACTAGCAAGAAGCTAGAAAATTACATCCCATCAGTAGGGTTTTTTAGCCAATCTATCCAGCTATACACACTTTTTTTTCGACGATTACAAATCCAAAGAAAAGTAAACTCTTTAATGGAGTCTACTATATACTCTTTGCGCAACTCTTGATTTTTGAAAATAAAAGCGTTCCTGAATTTCCATAAGATCCAGACTGTCGTAAGGCACACCGCTTCAATTACTTTTTTCTTCTTCTCCGGCATTCTACATGAATCAACCCATTGCATAGTGTCGTTAATAGTCCCCATAGTGACTGGTGACAGATGTAACCAACGAAACACCGTTTGCCAAGTAGAAACCGCAACTTCACAATTACTAAAAACATGATCTCTGTCTTCTATCTCATTACCACAAATCGCACACATGACGTCCGAAACAGCTATCCCTCGTGATAATAAATTACTTCTCGTTGGGATGCGATCCAAAGCCACCATCCGAAACAACTCATTATCTAATTCTTGTAAAACAATATCACCTCAAAAGCACATTTAAACAGTCCCTAAGATTGTTGGCATCTCATTTCTCTTAGATGTTCTATCGATAGTTATGACATTTTTTTTCTTGTTGTCATGATTATCTTCTTTTCTTTTCAGGTACGGAATATTCTATTGGGTAGTGGACCAATGCAATGTGCATCGAGTGATTGTTTGCACCTTGGGGAAACAGGGTGCCTTGTAAAAACTTACTGGGATATATATCCATACTACTGCGATTTTCTTAACGAAATCAAATTCAGAGACGAATTCCAGTTGTCAACTCTAGGAGCCAAACATTGAGGTATGCTTATCGAATTATTGTATAATGCATCTTTAAGCTGATCTTTGTTCTTGGACATGCTTCTCAAATAATTGAATTTGTAAAGTGTGTTCCACCATGGTAATGGTCTTACTAGGTGCTTTTTGTCTTTACATGTTAAATCGATTCTAACTGAAACATATTAAAATTGCCAAATATGGGAACTTATTGGTGACTTTTTATATTAAAGCCTATCTTAATGGAAAATACAAATTTGGTAACGAGATGAATAGACTCGAGAGTAGGGTTGTAGAGGCTCGTTCATAATTTGATATTTTGTTGTATTGATCCAAACATTGGGTGTACTAGCTTTTTAATTAAGGTCGACCATCAAGTCACAGGACGTTGCCCTACCCCCTGCATTGTTCTTAAGCCTCATTCACTCGCGCAAATGTGCGGGACCTTGAAAAATATGCTCTTATCAATTAAATATGATCAATGGTTTAGCTCTGAGAAGTGTTGATTGACATTCATGTTTATATAAAATAGAATTGAAGAACATTTCTCTGCCTTTGGGCTCTGAGTAGTGATGTTATTAGATCATTGCATTTTAAAACATGAATTTAGTATCACTGTGGATTTATAATTGGATTGTTTCTGTCATTCAGGGTTTTCGTGAGTATTCAAATCATGGAGCTGTGCCTATTCACGGTAGTTCTAGATCATCCATTTCTGTGCGTGGGAGCAGGTCTTCAGTAATTTGCAGCTTTAGCTTTAGAAATATCGAGTCTTCTTGGTTAATGTATAGTTTTTTTTTTTTTTTTTTTTTTTGATAACCATGGTTTCCGACTTTGGCCGACTAATCCACGAGGTTTGAACCCACCGCCACACAGGGTTAATGTATAGTTGATCAAGTCCTTAAACTTTTGAATTTAAGGATTGGGGTTATATTTGATCCACACCAACAAAACCAAAGACATTAACCAGAACAAGTCCACTTTAGCTCATAGTTTCAGGATCCATATTTATAAGCCTGCTTGAGAAGAAGCTCTTAGGGAATCGATCTAGACCTGCTTTTTTGCAACACCCAGTTTAATATAGTCAGGTTTATTGCAGACACCAAACCCGCTTCTGCAACCTTCTTGCATAGTGTCTTACATTTAGGCTTGTTTTCTGCAAATATTTAGTTTCGGTTGAAATTTATAATTATCAGGTAACCTGATTAGACGCTATTGGACCTGATATTTCTAGTAGCCTTTTTTCATATCATATTTATCCCACATCATTTTATATGTCTATTAAGCAAGCATTAGAAGTTTTAATCCGTTTAGTTAGCCCATAAATCTTCTAAAGAACCTGTCCTACGTAATTCACGATTTATATTCACAAAATCTCAAACACTCGCATGCCCACTGCCTAGCTAGTTAACTGTGGTTAGTGGCAATTTTATCAGTAATACTTGTGAGTAAGATTCTAGTTTTTATAATGCAGACCGCGATCTTAAGGAAATCCAAGCTTCGCAGCTGGGGTTATGAACCAATCTTTTGCAGTGTCAAGACCAAAACCGGACTTGATTCTTTTCTGCTCAACTTGAGAGATCAGACCACTGTTATAGTGGAACCCGGTGGTGTTGGAAAGTCCAGTTTGATCAATGTTTTGTAAGTAATCACTCTGGTCTTATGTTTGATGTTTCTTCCAACTCTGATAAAATCTTCTCTCGGCCATTAATTTTTTATTTTAGTTTAAAAATTGTGATTAGTTTCTCACTTTCTTGTTCCATTTTGTCCTTTCACATGTCCCAGATACCAAGAAACAATTGGCTTGAACTAGTGTCAGCGAGAAGTGGCTGACAAAAGCACACAACTCCCAATGTTTCTTTGCTTCCTTTGCGTGGTGGTGGATATCTTGCAGATACCCCAGGCCTCAACCGATTTAGTCTGTCAAATGTAACAAAAGAGTCCCTTGCTCTATGTTTTCCTGAGGTTTGTTCTGTAAAACTCGCTTTATTGAATTTCACATATTAAGGGCGGTTGGATATGGGCTTTGAATTTGTGTATCTATTATTTACTATTTAAGGTCGTTGTGATTAGTCTTTTACGTATCGATAAACAGAACCTTTTTTTATTTTATTTTATTTTATTGAAAAGCATCAATACACAGATCCTCTTTGTGATTATTTAACGGTTCAGTTATTTATGTTTATAGCAGCTGCATCAAACGTGACTCATTTTATGCACATCTTCCTCTTTGATGGTTTTTAATAGTCGAGTTGGAACTTAGTCAATTTTTGAACATTTGAATCAAACTATATTTAACTTTTTAGGAGGAGTCAAGGAGTGTGTTTGGTACGGTACCCTGTTCTGCTTTTAACAACGTCCTTTTGGTGACTATTTAGTCTCAGATCACTAATTTAAACTTCTAGTTTGTTTTGTTGCCCGGTTTTCGGTCTCAGAGAGGGATATCCTATTCACATTGTGTAACCTTAGCTCTTTTTTGTGAGTGTGGTTTCTAGTGTTTAACACTTGCTATCTTGTAAGGTTCGGTGAAAATGGGTGCATACACAAGTAATGTGTAAAAACTGAACTACTATAAGTCCTTGTTTAAAGTGGTTAGTAGTAATGGACTATGGTGCTATGTTTTAGTTATCCACCCTCTTCTTGACCAGCAAGTTAAGTTTTATGTTTTAAGTTTAGAAGACTTCAGACTCCCTAAATTTATGGTTCAGTATTATTCCGCGCTAAGAGAAAGTCCTAATTTTTCCTTCCTAAATTCTTCAATTGAGAACAAGAGAAAGCGAAATATACTTGTAAAAAATATCACATTGGCAGGGTCAAGTTTCTGATAGACTGCATCTGATCATGTTATTATTTTAACAAGGATGTCCAAACGATCTTTCACAACCTGTCCTATTATCTGGTCAAGTTTCGGATGCTTTATTGCTTTTCATCCTCACTGGGATCCAACCACTTAGAAAATGGCGAATAAGAAATTGCCAAATGTTGACCAAAGTAGTCAAGCAACTCCTCGAGATGTATAGCATAAGCTGAAATGAACCAACAATGTAACTCCTGAATCCTGATGAATGTTGCAATTGCAATTACTAGTAACGTTATCTGTTATTAGACGACCTTGGAGTCCTTGGAAATCAATAATGGGGTTACAAAAACAACTTTCGGGTCTTAACATCAATCTCCACTCACTGTTCTCCAAAAAAGTGGGTGATGGGTCTACTTTCAAATTTTGGAATTGACTCTTGGTTTGGTGAATTATTTGACTTCAAATCAAAATTCTCACGTATCTTTGCCTTGGAAACTAACCCACTGTGTAATATTAGTGAAAGATGCATCTCTTCAAATGGGCATTCTTCACTTGTTTGGGGCTGGAGACGAAACCCACGTCATGGTTCAGAAATGGAACAATTCAATGAATTGGTAGATCTGCTCAATGGCATTGAATTATATCAAGCACCTGATGCATGGGAATGTAATGTGGACTCTTCCAAAGTTTATCATGTCACCTCCATGCGAAAGATAATTGAAGAAAAAACGTTGCCATCTCTTGAAGAAAATATTCGATGGAACAAGTCAATCCCCATTAAGATTAACATACATACATGGCGGCTATGCAATAATCGGCTTCCAACAAGGTGCAATCTCGATCACCGCGGTATAGATATTGACTCGGTTCGATGCCCAATTTGCTATCAAGCACTCGAGGACTCACAACATCTTTTTATAGATTGCTCAATCGCTACAGAATTATGGACCATGGTGACTAGATGGTGGGGCTTGGATAACTACCCAAAGGACCTTTCTAGCTTAATCAAGTGGGGAGACTCGGTCCCATTTCAAACGTTAGGAAAGATATGCTTTGATGCGGTTGTTCAAACAATGTTTTGGATCATTTGGAGGTGCCGAAACAGGTTGTGCTTTGATGCAAAAAGACCAAGGAAAGACACATTAAGTGAGGAGATAAAAATCCTTTCACACACTTGGATCCTTCATCGAAATAGGAAATTCAATTCTAATTGGTTTGAGTGGATCCATCGATCCAAAACTTGCTTGTACAAAAACTATGTAATCACTTTTTTTTTTGTCTAGCTTCTTGCTAGTTTTGCTTTATATAATATCCGCCGTTCAAAAAAAAAGTAACGTTATCTGCATCAGTTGCTATGCTACATTTTGTCCCCGTCTATTAGTCACACGATAAGGAGGAAGTGAAACTGTGATTAGTTTGGTAGCTCAACGATTGCTAAAAGTAGAGGCTTTAAAATGTGAAGGTGTTAGATAGACACACCAACACTTTTTTCATAAAATTTATTGTATTTGTATATATCTAACGTATTATTTATGATCACAAAAACTATATTACCAAAATAACTGCATAATAAGCACTTTAGAAGGTTGTGGTCATCAGAATACACCTTGGGCGAGATAAAACATAACCAAGATCATGCCATTTAGGGTAAAATGTGCCAAAATGGCTACCTTAACTATAAGACAATAACAGGTTGACATTATAGAAGTAATAAAGTACTGATAGACAAATAGCTACCCACATAGGCGCAAAGCCGCAAATATATGACAACAATGTCAAGTACAAAACTTATGAATAACGGTCTTGTTCTGTTCATCTCACATGAATCAACACTATTATACAAAACTATTTAACGGATTATCCCATAGAGAGCAATCGAGACCAAGAGGCTTCTCTCCACAAGATTACATTTTAAGTCATTCAACAAGTTTCCATAGTCAAAACAGATATACGGAGAAGAAAAGACAAATTGGAGAGTGATACAAAAGATGCAATTATAATTTTTGGGATGGGTGGCAAAGATGAGAGATATATTGCATATATGTTGAGATGACATAAGGAAAAGTTAGCTGGAAGCACACACGACTAAGCTCAGGAGATATACCTACCTAACGAGCCACCAACTGCCCTTTTATTGACTGCAGTAGTGCTGAAAAACTAAGATGTTGCTTAATAAGATAATTTCATCTTTCTTTGCTGCAATCCACATGATGATTAAACAATTTGCATACAAAATGTAAGTGCATAGCTCAAATGTGCCTACAATGCTTCTACACTGATAAGTAATTTTGTTCCAGAACTATTATCATCAATCTAACTACAAAGATCCAATTACACAAAATGATCTTTAGTTTTCACTTGCAAGCAATGCCTCTGCTTGAACAATCAAGGCTGAATCCCCACATCATCCACATCACTTTGCTTGAATACCACTGAACCTTTTTTCCACTGCAATAAACAATCACAAACCCTTTAGATAAAACCATCCTTAATTGTTTCACTAAAGAAACAAGCTACTAGATAAACTTAATAAAACTTAGATACAGAAGAAACGGGCCGATTTGAGTTAAATTCAACCAAAGTGTCCTCAACTGTCTAAACCATTCTTAATCGTTTCATTAAAGAAACAAGCTGCTAAGTTATATACTCTTAATTAAGTGATTGATTATATAGAATTCAAAAAAGAAACAAAATTAATGCTGACGAGTCAAGCCAACTGACTGTTTAAGAACTCTGTCTCTCTGCCCTTTAGAATTATGGAAAGCAAAAATAAAATGATTACCTTTTTTATTCCAGCCCAATCTTTACGTACGGGAGATATAATATCTGCTGCCACTAGTTCCGCTTCAATAAATGGGTCCAAAAACCTACGGATTTCCTTTGCCATATAGTTTTTTACCACAAATGACACAACCCTGTAGGTAATAGGAATGCTTAGCTCAACCATTTCTTTCACAAGTTTGTCGACTTTTTCATACTCATTGGTTTGTAGATAAACATAGAAAAGCCCATTATATGTTTCAATATCAAGCACAACCCGAGGTTGTTTCTTCATTCTAAAGAACAGATTTTCCGCTTCTTTGTAACGGGAGTTATTGCACATCCAATTGAACAAAGCATAATACGCGGAGTCTTCCGGTTCTATGTTTTTCTCTTCCATGTTGTCCATCTGTCTAAGGGCTTCTTCAACATTATCATCCTTTAGCAGGCCTATGATCATGCGTGTATAAAAGGATGAATCGACATTTGAACCTTTCGTTGCCAAAGAGCGAAAAATTCCATTCGCAATTCCCAACTGTTTATTTTGACAATGAACCCTTATGATGTGTGTGCTTGTAACGAACCCTCTAGCCATAAGAAGATAATTAAACTCTTTGACAGGAGGTAAAGGACTTAGCTTTTTCAACTCGCCAAATTTTTTCAAGAGGTCTTTCAAACATGAAACCTTTTTCGACATGATTACAGTCCAAATGTACCTGAAATTGTTAAGTTAACATCAGATTAATTTCCACTAAAAATATGCCCTGCACTAAAAATAATATTTGTTGCCATATATATACTCAAACTACAACTAAAACTACCAGACATGTCGTGTACAACAACTCGAAACATCAAAAGTCTTAATCTAGCAAATTTCAGCTTAAATCATTCATAATAGTTGAAATCTAGTTAAAACGCAGTTGTAAACAAAAAGTATCAAAATCAAATGGTACTTTGCTTTGAAAACCAAAATGCACAAAATTTGAACTGAGGTAAGCACAAAGTTTAATGCCTACTGAAACAAGAACAGCTCTTGCGCACTTTGCAGTTATTTATACTGAATTTTGAGCTTCACTTAACATAAGTCGTGATTGTTCAAACCCTTATCAAGTTTATTATCTATGAAAAATTAAAGTTAACTATTTGGACTATGCAATAGAAAAATAAAGAAAGGTATAATATCTACTTTTTTGGTTGAACAAAGAAGGATAGTTATCTTCTTAATGACACAAAATTTAACAAAACTGAGAAATTAAGCATAAGCATACAAAGTAAAATGGAGGCTGCTAAATAAACAAAGCAAAATGAAAAAAAAAAAATAAATAAATTTAAAAAATAAATAAATAAAGAAGAGAAAAGAAAAAAACGTATGGAACTTTATAAATCAAACAAGGGAAGTCAAGGATACTCAAATATAAAAACATACTAATTAATAGGAAGCTAGAAAACATTTCAGAGAAGAAAAATCACAAAATGTTCAACATAAAAAGCAAATATAAGCTCAAAGCACAAGTACTACATCATAGAATCAAATCTGCAACACAGAAAGCAAAATGAGTTCATAGTCACAAGATGTGCAACAAACAAACCTTAGATGATAGCAAGAATCAAGGAGTTTAGTTGGTAGGAAGAGTATGCAAGTTTGTTTTTTGGTAATATGTTTGGTGGAGAATATTGGTGAGTGGACAACAAGTACCTTAGCTTTGTGGTTCGGATCTGCAAATAAGCAGTTTACTAGCACTCCTCAGTGTAGTAGATGCACAAAGATTTTAGTAGGGTTAAGGTTAGCACATGAGCTACATATATATTACCTCTTTTACAACATAATACATACCTACAATAGCTTAGCAAAAAGGTTTTAGTAGACTTAAGGCTTAGCATACAAGAGCTACAAAGATTTTAGTAGGGTTAAGGTTAGCACATGAGCTACGTATATATTTCCTCTTTTACAACATAATACATACCTACAATAGCTTAGCAAAAAGGTTTTAGTAGACTTAAGGCTTAGCATACAAGAGCTACAAAGATTTTAGTAGGGTTAAGGTTAGCACATGAGCTACATATATATTTCCTCTTTTACTGCATAATACATACCTACAATAGCTTGTAAGGATTTAAAATAAGACACAACCTCAAAAAGTTGTTGACATCATCCCCTTCCATTCTACCAATCACATCAGGCACCCTTTGAACCCATGGGTAATAGCTTGCTCTCAAAAACAAAGTTATTCTAATCTTGTTACAAACCAAGCGGCACTTTAGTTCCTAGTGCAAAATTACTAGTTTGTCCCATAAATACTTGGATTTTGGACATGAAATATGCATGAAGACTATAAATAAACTAATATGTTATCATCAAGATATCTTCGTCTAAATGGTTAGGAAATAAAAGTGGGTTTTGTTGTCGCAAAAACGTTGTCGAATCATCCCCGTCTCTAAGTCGCACTTTTCACTTATAGCGGCGACACCTAAAGGCACGACACATCATTACTTATTAGCAAAGCCTATGTTTGAAATGAACCTATGTTTTATACATAGTTTGTAAGATTAAAAAAATAATAATAATAAATAAAAAAAAAAAAAAAAAAAAAAAAAAAAAAAAAAAAGATACTCTATACATTATCATATCCTATGTTATGACACTACTACACAAATTATTTTTTGGTACGCCATTTTGGTACGGTTATAGCAAAAACCGTATCAAAATCCAAAAAAAAGGTTATTTGGTACGGTTTTTAAAAAAACCGTACTAATAAATCATTATTTGCTACGGTTGTTAGGTAAGTTTTTTTTTTTGGTACGGTTATTTATAAAACCGTACCAAAAAACTTTTATTTGCTACGGTTTATTTTGAAACCGTACCAAAATTAATTTATTTGGTACGTTTTAAAAAAACCGTACTAAATAATTATTTATTTGCTACGTTTGTTTGATAACCGTACTAAAGAATATATTCGAAATAAAGGGTTACTAGTAAATCTCAATTTTTCAACAAAAAAAGGTTAGTTAAAAGATTATAAAGATACGCATCAATTTTTTTTATTATCATTATACTTAAAAAAGTGCCAATTCATATATTGTCCTTATACTAAAAAAAAAACGTTAACACTAGTGTATGTATATCATTTTACGGATTGGTATATCATTTAAAACGAAGTATAATCATTTACATTCATTTGTAAAATGTTGTATAGGGGTTTTACGTTTAAAAATGGGTTGTTGTATCACCAAGAGTCATTATGGATTTGTTGGTATGAGTAAAATCCCAAGTTCTGGGAACGTGGTTTTAAATCGTGGCGGTCGTGGTGTCAAGCAGGTGTTGGATGTGGTCGTGATATTATGTGTGTGTGCTGTGTAGAGTCTATAGCGAAGTATGTGTGTGTGTGTGTTTTCGTGTTCATTGTGTGTGAACATCTACTTTTATACTACCTGGACTTAGCCCCACGACACAAGGATTGCGGAGACTAAGTTGTCTTCTAGGGGCAGTGCACATATCGTTGATGAGCATCAGGCTTGGTCCTCGTGGTCAAAGTTGTCGTCATGCTACAAGTACTGGCAGTGGACCATATTAGAGAATAAAGCCCAAGCCCGGACTGTGGGCTTAGGGTCCATTAGGTTTAATGTCTCTCATGTGATTGTCATTATAAATAGTGGTCACTAATAAACATTATACCTACGGGGTTTAACATTTCAACATGGTATCATGAGCAGGTACGATCTTGAGACCTACTCGGTCATCAAGCCGCCACTTCTATACCACCCCATCAAATCTCCAAAAACCCTAATCACATATATTTTTTTCCTCCCTACATTCTGCCGTCTCATCTCCATTAATATAAATTCTTTTCTTTTTTTTTCCATTCACGTACAACTTAACCTTTTCCAGTACTACATTTCCTTGCATATTACAATTAGTTTACCAATAGCATTTTTCCTCCATCAATACTTTTCCTTGCATATACACGATCATCTCCTCATCTCACACGTTTGTAACATAAACAAACGTTTATCATATCATTTTCTTTTTCCACACCCCACGTTTAAACAAACGACCTCCCCATCTCCTAACCCTAAAACGAAATACTACACAGACATAACCGCCGCTGCTGCTTCACAAACGTCTCTCTTCTTGGCATTCCTCTGCTGGCACCACAATGGGTCTTCTCCAACAAAATAGTTTTAGTTTTTTAATTTAGAGTTTTCTACTCCAGTCTCGAGCTTTCGCAATTTCGCCGCTCGGACTGCGGGGGAGTATTAGAGAATAAAGCCCAAGCCCGGACTGTGGGCTTAGAGTCCATTAGGTTTAATGTCTCTCATGTAATTGTCATTATAAATAGTGGTCACTAATAAACATAATACCTACGGGGTTTAACCTTTTAACAGACCAAGCTTCTATGCTTATTGCATTTCAGCTACTAGTGTACTTGTTCTAATGCATTCACTACTCCGTCAATGTATAAGAGGCTGGTGCAGGCACTACTCCGTCATTGTATACTA
The DNA here is from genome assembly GCA_030686995.1 of Artemisia argyi. Lineage (NCBI taxonomy): Eukaryota > Viridiplantae > Streptophyta > Magnoliopsida > Asterales > Asteraceae > Artemisia > Artemisia argyi. The sequence goes on from CM060684.1 coordinate 128,750,689, forward strand.
TGCCAACTACAAGTACTAGTTCTAAAAAGGCTTGAATTTTTTTTTGTTCAATTCATGTGTAGGTAATGTTTGTTATTATAGTTTTGGGTTAATGCCATCAAATAACAACAAACTTTTTAGTACTCAACTTTTTTCAGTTAACGAATCACATAATCTATTGTACTTATGACGGGACATTTTTTTTTACCGGTATAGTTAATGTTAGCTACTTGATTTCTTTTTATATAAAACAAATGTTTCCTGTTGTATAACATATCTTATCATCTCGACTCATCCTTTTAACATATCTTATGTATCCATATCATCTCGACTCATCCATTATACATCTCTTTTATATCAACATAATCTCGACTCATCTATTTAACATATCGTGTATATCCATATCATCTCGACTTATCCGTTTAACATCTCATGTATATCAATATCATCTCGACTCATCCGTTTAACATATCATGTATATCAACATCATCTCGACTCATCCGTTTAACATTTCATGTATATCAATATCATCTCGACTCATCTGTTTAACATATCTTGTATATCAATATCATCTTGACTAATTCGTTATACATCTCTTGCATATCCATATCATCTAGACTCATCTGTTTAACATATCTTATGTACTAATATCATCTCGACTCGTCCGTTTAACATGCATGTCCTTTTGAATATGATTATAAATTTTTAAATAGAAAAGCACAAACAACGTTCGTATTGAATATAACACTGTTAACCAACGGGCCTTTGGTCTAGCGGTATGGAGGTTTTACCCTCCTAGGCAAGGTCTCAAGTTCGAGTCTTGTCTAGGGCGATAGGGCTTTCCTCCCGCGTGCGTAAAGGGAAGGGTGCCATTGCCTTCTGGGCTGGACCCAACCTGGTTGTGTGGGCTCACTATACCTTCTGGGCTAGGGGCCATGTAGCCACAATTGCCGTTCAAAAAAAAATTGAATATAACACTGTTCGCTCAAACAGAATCTTAAGCTAAATACGAAAACAATAATGTGTACTTGGAATGAACGTTGTTATGGTTTAACACCGTTCGATTTATATTAGGCTGACCACAATGGTGACCCGGGTCATCCCTGCCACATCAGCTTTCTCTCTCCGGTGACCGGACATGACCAAGTTGCCACAGTCGATGACCGAGGTTTTTTTTTTTTTTTTTTTTTTTTTTTTTTTTTTTTTTAATATCAAACGGACATAGTTTTTTTGTGCAAATCGATCATAAATTTGACCGATTGTGTTTTTTGGTTTCCTTCGACCGATGTTCCACAAAGGCCTCAACCGACTTCAAAATCAATCACTGATGGAGCTCGACCGAGTTATTACGTTCCACTACATATAGCCTTAGTCTTCGTGATCAACTTAGATCGCATTTGTAGTAGGTATCATAAGTATGATTTGCATTCTTGTGACAGTTTAGTTTTGAAGCACATTTGGTGCGTTTGCTTTTGCCTAGTTTTGGACTGAGATGTGAGATTTACCAACATTCGTTGTAGTTAATTGTTTTTTGGAGTAATAAAATTACCGAGAAAACCTTTACAAAAAAAAGAAGATAATCTTTTGATGTCGATGTAATTTCTAGCTTTTTGCTAGCTATATTAACATGTCTATTAGTATTATTTCCTTTATAAAATAAAAATATATTAAAACTCACTTATAAAATTTGTAAAGAAAATTTATGTTTGTAAATCCTTGGCAATTGTGAAATCTAATGAAAAAACATCTTTATTCCATTTCCCGCTTACATTTTAGCACCCACACTCGTTTTGCCGCTTAAGATTTTCACTTTCATTTTCTAACATTCATTTTCCCGCTTACTTTGCCAAAAATCACGATAGATCTCAGATATAGAATTATAGATCTCACTTTCCATCCAACTCTCATCACTTATCTCTCACAACCTCTCGACGCCATCACCACAACCCTCACCTTCACCACTGCTCTCTCGCCTCTCGCTAACCAAAAGGACCCTACCACCATCCGAAGCAACCACCGCCACCACTGTAAGTATCATCTCCAACACCAGTGATTTTGTTTATGTTTTATCTTTTATTTTTGTGATTTATTTATGTTTGGTGTTTTATTTTTGTTTATGTTTGAGATTTTGTTTATGTTTGTGTTTAATTTGGTTTGTTTGTGTTTAAGGTTTTGGTACTGCTGTTCGCTGCCGTTGTCCGCCGCCTGACGACCACTGTTGCCGTCGCCCTTGTCCGCCGTTTTGGTACCGCCGACGCTGCTGTTGCTGGACACCGCCAAGTAAGTGATTTTATTTTTTGTTAATTCATAATTTTGTATAAGGTTAAATGTGTAAATTTTCATATTTTGTATAAGTTTAAGAGTGCCACCAATGAAATTAATAATTTGAACATGTAAACGATGACTGCTAATGTGTGGTTATTTGCTTGCAGAGATATTACTGAAGTAGAGGCTTAGCAGAAGATGCTTCAAGAGGTTTGTTCTAACTTTTAAAGTTTGTTTATAATTGTGTTGGTCATTTTCAGTTCTTCTTTTGAAACTGATAAGTTTATGGGTTTGTTTTAGGCCATTAGTAATGATAGAAAAAGATAAAAGAGATCCTTGCTTTGAGCTGTAAGTTTCTTTCTACTTTTACATTTAGTATTGTTAAAGTTTTCTACCATTGATAGCAAAGAATTTGTATTAAATCATAAGAAATTGCATATGTTAACATTATTCAAGCCATCATGATTCTATCTTTGTTTGATACTATAAGTGCAGATGCTTTGTGGTTGATGATAGTATCTATAAAAGTTACTCTGTTGAATGCTAATAATGCCTCATTGTTCTTGATGCTCATTCTCATGGTCTTGCTACATATGAACAAAGGAAAAAGAACAAGACCCGACCGATAACCCAGAGAAGGCTGGTGACTTGTACAAAGCTGATTCACTTGAGCATACGTTGGTTTATTGATGATGCCCGTGAAGATGCCCCCGAAGACGAGTAGCTAGGTGGGGATGTACTTGTGATTTCTCGTTTGTTAAACAATATATGCTTTTGAACAATTTATGTTTATGTCGTTGAATATGTTTAATTTTTGTTTAAGTCATTGAACACTTGTAGCGAACCCGAATATGTATGTTGAACACTTGTGGCGAATGGGATTTGTATGTCTTAAGTTAATTGTTTGCGTTGAATCTGAAAAAATTGGAAATCTGGAAAACAGGTTATGGAAAATATTTTTTTTTAAAGAAATAGATTTTGGTGCGGTTTAATAAAAAACCGTACCAGAAAAGAAAAGTATGCTTGTTGGCTTATGGGAGAAATTTGGTGCGGTTATAAAAAAAACCGTACCAAATAATCGTTTTTTGCTACGGTTTTAAACCGTACTAAAAAATGTTTTATTTTTTGGTACGCCATTATCTAGTACGGTTTAAAAACGGTACCAAAAGGGCTTAAAAACCGTAGCTAATGACTTTTTTCTGTGGTAGTGTGAAATGAGCATGCACATGATGCTCATACATATTTGAGTTGCGTCATTGTGTATAGATAAAAGAAAGCCGTATATTTGGGGTGTAACTGACCCGAACACTCGGGTTCGAAACTAGACCGAGCTTCAAATATCAAGTTCGACCTTGATTCAACTTGGAACTCAACTCGAGCTCGATCGAGCCTAAAATTTAAGCTTGAGATATTCACTTGACTTGACTCGCTTTGTTTACATGTTACGTTATATAATCATGGAAATTAATCTTTATATGTACAGGGACGGAGCCAGGAATTAGAAATAAGGGGGGCCGAAATTTTTTTCTTAAGCTCAAAAAAAATTTTAACTAAAAGTTAGGGGGGTCATTTGCTTATAGTTGCGTCATATGCTTCTATTTTTTAAGGTAAATAGCAAAGCGATTGGGCGTGTTGAAGGGGGCCGAGCACCCCCTGGCTCCCCCACTGTCTCCGTCTCTGCATATGTATATAGAAGCATATAAGCGTAATTTAACTTGAGCTTCGCGCAGGGACGGAGCCAGCGTTCCCGCGGGTGCCCGGGCACCCATGGATTTTTTGTATCGTTTATTTTTGAAAAAAAAATATCGATTTTTCTTAAAATCATCTTAAATGTGTTGGAAAATTTAGTGCATTTGAGGGATCAAATCATACTTGGGAATGGGTTTGGAGGTACGGAGTGTACACCCATCAAGTCCCTGATTACCCTGACTCAATAGTGGTTGTGCTAGTGTGAATCTGATTCTGCTGATGCATGAATCTGATTCTGCTGATGCATGAATCTGATTCTGCTGATGCATGAATCTGATTCTGCTGCTAGTGTTGTGAATCTGCTGCTAGGATTCTGCTGCTAACTGATCTTGCTGATAGGATTCTGCTGACAGCTGATCCTGTTGCTAGCTGATTCTGCTGCTGAGCATTCTGCTGCTAGTGTTCTGCTGCTCCGTTTTAACCACTGTTTCCTACTATTATGAAAAGTATTATGATATAATTAATGGGCTGTTAATTATACATAATTCCATGGGCTAGAGTTTGAGTATTCTATATTATAAATAGAGGTTATAACACATCTGCATGTATATACGAAATCACAAAACTCTAAACACTTGAATACGCATCTGATTCTTGGTTTGTGCCTAAAACAAGAACATCACTTGGTCTTATCCCATAGAGATATTCGTGTAACCCAGGCATAGGGTCGAATAGTTTCTATTGGAAAGTGATACCACGATTTCAAGTGAATATCCGGTACTTTATTGATTATCTTTACCCTAATCTGAGAACTTGTTTACACATATTAACCAACAAAATGCACCGGGTCCATCAAATATGTTTCTACTATTAGTGTTCAATTTTTTTTTTTTTTTTTGCAACCGGTCATATTTAATCATGGCTCCGTTCCTGGCTTAGCGAGCCTTATGAGCCGAGTATTTTAGAGCTCAAACCTGAGTCAAGATTCTACTTGCGTATATCGAACTCGAGTTCGCGCTCAACTCGTTTAGTATTGAGTAGATTTCAATGGCTTAATATTCAAGTATATATATGTCGAACTCGAGTTTGAGCTCTAGCTTAACTCATGCATAGTCTCATTTTACACAATGGTTTTGATAGGGTTATGAAAGTAAGCACACGAGGTACAAAATTTCCTCTTTTACTCAAATAGCTCTCAACTTTACACAATGAGACAACTAGCTAGCACTTTCCTTTGGTTGGTTTAACACTTTTTAACTCCACTTATGGTACTTGTTGTTGGGATTCCTAACCATTTGTTTCTCTTTCTTTCTATTTTAATTAGTTTAAAAAAAAAAAAAAAAAAAAAAAAAAAAAAAAAAAGGTATTTGTGTTTTTGGAGGGAATTTGAAGTGTGATAAAATAAGAGCACTACAAAAAATTGTCATGACACATAAAACAAAGTGTCACCAGGAGTCATAAAAGTGTTACTTAAAAATAAAAAAGTGTCATAAAAGTATAATAAAAGTGTCACTAAAAATTTTATTTGGTTCTCCCACACTTAAATTCTAAGTAGAAGTCAAATAGGTAAAGGCAAAAGGTTGCTTGCTTGACTTTGAGAAAGAAGTCCTTTTTTTTTTTTTAATGGGAAGTCATAAAAAAATTATCTTGATTTTCGCACCTCTCTTTGAAAAAAGTAAAAAAAAAAAAAAAAAAAAAAAAAAAAAAAAAAAAAAAAGAAAAAAGAAATCTATTTACAGTGATAAAAAAGCGAGAGTACATATTTTTTTTCCTTTTATGATACATTTTGATTATAAAAAGTGTAATTTAATCTTAATATTGATTTTCGTCCCCACTTTATAAAAGGTGTCACGAAAATATTGGATTAGTGACACTTTTTAAGTCATTAGTCTGTCAGAGTTGAGATCCATGAAGATCCCCTCCTTGCCATAGATCCAATCAACAAATCCTAACCATACAATCTAATTTGATCCAATGGCTTAGATTAGATCTAATATTTACACTAGAGGGGCAAAAAAGGCAATTACATTAAAAAAAAAAAAAAAATCATTACCCTCATTTTTTAACCAAAAAAACACACACACACGCACCGTAAACCCTCTTCTTCTCCAACCAGATATGCGTTCCCCACCTCCACCGTCCACCTCCAACCGTCCACCACCTCCATCGTCATCTCCAACCGTTCACCACCTCCCCAATCGTCATCCCCAGTCCACAACCTCCCACTACAAGAAAAGGGGGCTTATAAGACGCATGTTAGTGTCCTATAAATATAGTTTATAGGACCTTTAACCTAATAGGACCAAAATAAAAGTGTCCCATATGAATGGGTTGTAATAGATATTTAGGACACTTATTGGCATCCTAATAAACTCGGATATTTTAAAACTAATTCTTTGGTCCCATAAAGATATTTATGCGACCAAAATGACGTCCTAATAGACCACATTATAGAATGCTATCTGGTGTTCTAATATATGCTTACCCATTTGTTTTGTTTTGGGACACTTTCACGTGGTCCTAACACACATTTGTTTAGGACTAAAACATAATGGATAAAGTCTTATTTTGGTACCGAGAAAAGGGTCTTAATATACAAGTGCTTTGTTAGAACCAAATTTGGTGTTATAAAAAACATATTTGCCCCATGTTTAGTTAATTCATGTACATACATAATGTATTATTGATTAATGTCATTTTGCTCACAAATATTAATCTATAATCAATACAAATAAATCAAGAAATCATTATCATTCAAATTAATCACTTACTATACAAAAGTTGCAACATATCTATAACAATTTGTATTTGAATCTAGGAAGAATAATAAGCTAAGTCATTGTACAAAAATTCCTATGAAATAAGAAAATGATCATTGTTTGCCATGTGATAGAACGTCTTTGAAGATCTCCTTGCCTTATGATTCAAATCCACCTATGATCAAAAATACATATACTAGTATAAGTAAAGAGTGTTGGTAAAATGACTAAATCATACTTTCATAGGCAACATCATGTTTACCTGAATAATTACCTTACCAAAATGACAGGGCATTAACTACCATGGATTACTCGTGTAGCTAGGCGTGCTAAAAATTGTATAGTCTCACAATCTCACCTAAAGATGTCAATCCTGAAGATACAATTATCACCTCAACATGAAGAAAAACAAATACTTACACATATACTTTATGAATTCCTTTACACAAGCCAACATCATTATTTCTAATACCTGGTCAAAATTATGCCATTTTATGCCTACAAGATACTTACCTCTTGCAAAGGAATCCATCAATGACTAAAATCAATAGTTTTCTTGTAAGTAGTAAGGTAGGGTGACCATACTCATTACAAAAAAACATGTATACAGTCCCATAATTTTTGTGCCAAAATACTAGAAACAAACGTTGAAAAACTGATCCATTTCCACCATCTTCCACCAAAGGCTACAAATAAAAGCATAAAATGGTAAGGCACAAAAAATTGTTAATAAAAAAAATAATGAATTAGAATAATAACTTAAAGATGCAAATTTATGAGGTTCAAATACAAATATTACACCAAAACAAATGTTAACATAACATCAACATCAGAAGTGAGTAAATCAATACCGAGATAGTTAACATGTCACTTGTTCTCATAACCCCAACTGCAGCCTAGATGTTCTTCTGTTACAGATAAAGCCAAACAACATAAATTATTTTAGGGCAGTGATTCCACGGAGCATTTTGATGCGTCCACAGAAATTAAATGTAAATTTACGATTATACCCCCACATTTACTTAACCATTTTTCTATCATCTCTCTAACACTCACGTTTCACAATTCTGGAGTCTTTATCGGCAATAACCGTATAACATGAAACATCGAAATCTGATAACATGAGACCTTTGAAGGCCTTTTTACGTTTATTTTTTTGGATTGTTTTTCCTTTTTTTCACAATAATCTAACATTCACATTTGCAACCGGATTCAATTTTCTAAACAGTTTAATCAAATATAAGAAGCATCCCTAAGTACTCCTTAAATGATCATAGACACACATTCAATATTCACCATCACACACTCCGGTTTCCACGCGTAAAAATGATTGTAGAAACTAGAAAGTAGAGTATTAATCTAGCTTCCACACCGCATCATACATGAATTGTTATTCACTCACTAATCACAACATGTATTTATGGAACATCTTGTGCAGACGCCATATCAGATTGATTTCTAGTCAATGCCAAAAGCAACCATAAATCTTTAACACCTTTTTTCTAATGTGAGTTGCAGTTTTATAGTTATGAATGTTCTTCTATAATTTTACGCAAATAAAATAAATCAATATCAAAAGGAAAATAAACGTTTTTATTTTATCATATTGCAATGTTTCTGTGTTATGAAGTTAGCAGCGAAAAAGACGCCGGAATAGCGAAACCTGGTGTTTGACAGTGATGAAAATGGGTTATATAAGTGTGGGGGCATAAATGTAAGTTTGCACAACATATCCGTGGATGAATAAAAACACTCCGTGAAAATATCAACTCCCATTATTTTATCATATCAATAAGATATGCCATAAACAAAACACCAATCAGTTCTTGTGAAACATGGCTTACCAAAGTGGATCCCAACACCAAAGATATATAAGCTAACAGAAATATATCAACAATATATAGAAGATGTGAATTTTCGACGGTAAAAATAGAAGCAAAAGTGGCTCGGACGGGCAACAACTGAAAAACCCAAATCAAAAGCCAAAGTATTGTAAAAGCAAAACCACAATAGCCACAGTATATGCAAATCAATAGTCACCAGAAAAAGAAAAAAAAAAAAAAAATCAAAAGTCTTTTACAATCTCAATTGTTATTCACAATGGGGCTCTTTCTTTTTGTTTTAACAACCCGTGTAATCGCCCTTTTCTTTGTAAGTAGACGAAAATTCATTACCTTTTTGATGCAGGTTATTACAATAAAAATCATTAACCGTTTCATCTGATCTGGATTTGTATGCAGTTAGAGACACAAGGTTTATACAAACGTACTTCATATCGACAGTTGTATAAGAGTGGGAAATAATTATGTGTGACAAATGGATATTTGAGAATAGGAAAAGTGACAGTTTGTGGAGATAATGAAATGAGCGGATCTTACTTTTGGAGGGAGTTAAAAACTGGGAGGGAATTAGCGGGAAACAAAGTTTTGGGTGGGAGGGAATAAAAAGTTAAAAACTACTACGTAGTATATAACAATGAATAATTGGTACTCCATCTATTTATTAGTATAGAATTAGAAATCTATATATATATAATAAAAGAAGGTTTTTTTGAATTCTTGCCATGTCACTTAATCCTGGCAATTAAAGCCACGTCAACAATTCCACGTGTAATTCCACTTTCCTCTTTCTTTGACCGAACGTTTTTCTCTCACCATACTTCTTATCAATCTTCCCTCATATACTTTTAATTTTAAATTACAAATCTGTCTCTCTCATGGCAATTTAAGGTATGTTAAATTGTTTTTTCCCTTTCTATTGATCGAATTCATAAATAGTGCAAAGATTAGAACCCAAGATTAGGGTTTTGATTCTTATTTTTAGGGTTAAGTAGTTAAAGGCTATTCATAAGGGTATATATCTTCATCTCTAATTCTCTATTGTGTTCCAGTATAATGGTAAGCTTATGATGACTATTGTTTGTTTTTATTTTAAAATATATACTTCAACTTTGATAATCTTGGTTGACGGTGTTTCAGGATAAATTTGATTGAAGATTGAACATGAGAGTTGACAAGTTAACTTGAAGGTGCTTCCCTATATTTGTATGTTTAAATGGTTTTATTCCACAGTTTCTTCATTGTTTGAAATGTCTCGATTCAGACATTTTATGTGAATTTGATGTTGACGTTGATAACAATAGTTATTTTATGATTTTTTTTTTTTTTTTTTTTTTTTTTTTTGAACAAAGATTAATTTCATTTCATTACAAACCTCATAAAGGAGGAAGATAAGACATAACAAATTACATCGAAACATAACCTCACAAACGGAGGAAGATAACAACATAATAAGTTACATCACAAGACATACACCATATAGCTGTAACAGCCTATAACATCACCTTTCAAAGGGTGGGGGGAATCACCCGAGTGAGCTTTGATTGAAAACAACCATATAAGGGTGCAGCTTGACAAAAGTACACTAAGTACAAAATACATACAAAGATGCTAAAACAAGGCATCCATAAAGGAGCCTAACAAAATCCTAACAGATCTAAACCAAATCCTTACGCAGCAGCAAGCCGACAATGACGGACCACAACAGATCTGAGCAGAAGCAGCAGTGGCAGCAGCGACGACAGCGGCATCGGAGGAGATGACAGATCTGTGGGCAAACCTTTTATTAAAGAAAGAAAAAACAGTCCCGACGGCCGGCTGTAGCCGACCGCCGAAAGAGGATCGGATTTTATGGGATTTGGCCGGATATAATTTAGAGAGAAGGTGGAGAATAATTGTAGAGAGAGAAGGTGGAGAATATTAATGTTATTTTATGATGACTTTTAGTATATCGAATGGATTTAACAAGTGCATGAACCATGTTCGATGAAATGTCTTAAAAGAAGTTTAGATAGATGGTATGATTTCAAATTCATTTTTGCAGTGTATATTTAAAAGATGAATGTGTTTGTAACTTTGTATTGCAAGTTAAAAGTTTTTCATAATTTTGGCTTGATACTATATTTATTAACAGTCCACGGAAATCCTTTTTGAATCTCAATGGTTCACTTTTTGAATATGCTACGTGTTGGTTAATTCTTTTTCTACATAAGCTCTTCTTACTGAACATGGAAAGAGTGTTTTGATGTACTCATATCTTATATGGTTTGTTCAAAAAAATTTCTTATATGGCTATAATATTTCAATAGGTTAAGTAGTTGTTCTAACTTCTAACTGTTGCACTAGAATATGCTTTCGGTTCTACATAAAATAAGTAACAATTAGCAATTGTACCTCTTAGCTCCACACTGATCTTTGAAATTGAGCTTGTATCTTTCGCGAAGGTTGGTTGATTACTTGAGTTGATTTATGATCACATAGATACTATTTATATAGTTTCTTGGTACTTAATGACAAAACGTTAATACCTTGTAGTATAAAGAATCGTGGGATATATATACCCTGAAGAACATTGAGCCGGCCCGAAAAGAAAAGGAAGAAGGAAATATGTTGTTCAAGGCAGGAAAATCTCAAAGCTTCTAGGCGGTATGAAAAGGTAATATCATGTTTATTAATTGTGTTTGAAGATTTTGTTTTATAAAAGAATGTGGTTGTGGATGAGCTAAAGTTGGTTAATTAACGCAGGCTGCTAAGTACATTGAGTAAATTTTATTATATAAAATAAAATCTAATGTATATTGATTGTCATAAAAGTTAAGAAAATGTTAGTGTGTCCATTCAGTGTCTACCTGGATACATTAAAGGAGTTTGATATTTTGATAAGTCAATCATAAAGCATAACTCGGATCGACCCATTAATAGCTAAATGGGTCAAAATTGAAACCTCTATAAATGCATATGATAACATTGTTCTCTGTGTATGACAGGCAGTGGGTGTAAAGCGTCTGTTTTTTGTGGTGTCGGATGCCAAATACAAGGTCTGGCCGTTTGACATTAGAGATTAATTGTGGTAAGTTTTGCCTTCTCATTAGCTCACTTTATGTTGTAATATGGACTTTTGATACCCCTATCATTATTCTTTCACACTACATGACATACTACTAATACTTACTGATGTGAATATGTGTTAAGTGATGCATCAACAATCAATCTTTATCTTGCAAAACATGGTGTTTGCAATGCGAGCATCAAGTCCAAATTAGCATTGTGATTCAAATACCTTATTTTTTCTTTAAACAATGCAAACTTTATTACTTTATCCTTTTCTGTCATAATGGTTTGGGGACCAAATGTGTAGTTTTAAGTGCCAAATTAAGACCATTACATGAACTTTATATGTGGTCGTCCATATAACACACGGGTCTATCAACACATGTTAGTACTTTTATAAAGTACTTTATTACCGTATGTTAAAATGGTTGACAATATAAAGTATTAGAAGTTTTCAACATTGCTAATAACTATACTTTTTTATTATTATAAAGATGTTTAATTTTCATTCAAGGTGATCTTGGTACATTTAAGTTTTTGTAGCAACCTGTTTAATACCATGAAACGTGATTTGTTTATAGTTTATGCAAATAGTTAAATTACAAAAAGGGTCTTTGGGGACTACTCAACCCGAGGATAACAATTTGATCGTTCTTTTTGTTTCCTTATATCTTAAAAATTGCTCCAAGTGAGAATGCCCTTGCCCCTTTAAATATCACATGAGCCTATTTATATGAATGCCAAACCATGCAATATTGAGGCGAAGTCAACCACGTGCCAAGCAGAATTCAAAGCGAAGCTAACAAAGGACATAAAGGTTAGCATGCAAATGAATTATGACTGGTCCTTTTATACCCCTTGATTATGAATTGGTTGAATATATATATGTGAAAGTCCTTTTGATGTTGAGGCTTATCTTCATCAATCTCAGACATCAATATGTCATGATAAGAATGAGGCATGCAATTTAAGATAAGAACTCAACATCAACTTCATAAAGCATAGGTCTTGCACGTACACTTAGTCTACTATTTTTATTAATTTGAGCTTTGTGTTACTCCGCTGATGTTTAGCTTACTTAATTCTCAAATTCATGAATTAGTGTGACTCATATGAGTCTCACTGAATGCCTTATGCAAAGATTAAACGAGAGTTGAAGTGCACATCTATATTTTAAAAACATATTAAATGAGTGTTGCATTGTTTGTCTACATTTTAAAATTGTTTACTTCTATAAAATAATGTTAGATTTTCAAAAAATGCATGCGGTTGTTTTATTTTGGTTTTTATCTACAGGGTATTGACATGGTCAGGACTGAGGATTATTTCTCTATTCAAGTTTGTTGAAAGATCAACTATAAATACTTGGTGTTATGATGCTTTTTGTGTTCAAGTAACTCGAACATCACACATGCTAACTAGAGACTTCGTATGCTTTCTCAATTCATGTATCTGAAAATACCATATAGTTTATAGTTTTTTGAACGATGTTCAACACAAAGTCCTACAGAAATTTTGATCTAACCGTCATAATGCCAACTATTTGTTTCATGTGTTATTGAAGTTTTATTTGTAAAGGTCATTTTTCAATTTTGTTTAATCTTTTCACATGTTTTGATGTTATCGAAGTTTTGTTTGTAAGGTCATTTTTCAATGTTGTTTAATATTTCACATGTTTTGCATATCCTTGAAGTTGCTACGAAAATAGTCACTAACTGTTTGGAAATTAGCATTTCTTTTTCTCGATGTTTCACTTCCTTTTTAACTTTTTATAAGCCACCCGTGATTTATCACGGGTTTATAGGCTAGTAAGATTATAATCTAAAAGTAGGGCTGAGCAAACGACCCGAACAGACCGGACCGACCGAAGGACTGACCGAGACCGGACCGGACCGACAACATTCGGTCCGGTCTTCGGTCTTTTCTTTTTGGCTAATTCGGTCCTCGGTGTTATCGGTCCGGTCCTGGACCGATGCTCACCCTTATCTAAAAGTATGAAAATAACTATATGTATTTTTTTTCTTTTGAACGGCAAATTTTTTTTAACTACTTATAGTACCTAACTCACAATATATCTCACAAATGGTTTCAACGGGGTTTGAACCCACAACCTCAAAGTTAGTGGGCAACTCACATACCACTAGACAAAAGGCCTTAGGTGAAAATAACTATAAAAATAACCTACTCTTAAAATAATAATATATGTGAGTAGAAAAAAATTAAAACTTTAAATATGTGTATAAGTTTGTATATGTACACTAGCGTTGGCAATTTTTGAATTGAAACGAAATTTTACTTGAAATCGACACGAAAATTAACTGGTTCATTTTAAGTTTAAATAGGTTTTGGGTTGTGTTTGGGTCAACCCATCTAACTAGTTTATGAATATGTCAGGTTCCTATAGGTTAAGCGGGTCGACCCACCAACCCATTTAAGTTTTATTTATTTATTTATTTTTTAATTAGAAATTAGTAAATACTTTATTATACGGGTTAAATGAGTCGACCCACGAGCCCGTTTACAATATTTAACCCATGTAATGTGCCAACTTTTTAGATAAATTAGTTAAATGGGTCAACCAAAAACCAGTTTAACCTATTCAACCCGCCAACCCATATATATACGGGTTAAATAGGTTGTGTTCGGGTTATGTGTAAACACATTATGGTGGACATGGTTGACCCGATTATTTAAACGGGTCATGTTCGGGTTAGGGTATTTTGACCTGCCAACTTGCTAACCCGAACCCGACTCGAATTGTCACCTCTAGTTTTCTCGTAAAATTTGGAGATATTATAATCAACATTGTCTGATACATCGTTTAACATTCGGGGATAATCATAAATGAGTCCGAAAACACCCAAGCAGAAATAGTGGTTAGGTCGCTTACATCAAAGCCATAAAAGCTCGATATTTTTCGAGTGGCCTGGAAAAAGATCTTTCTCCAGTCACCCGTACGTGTGTTTGCATAAGGATTTTCTATGTATCTGGCGTATATTTATGATTAATATATGCGCATGTTATACACTGTTACGAACAAAGACAATATCGAACAATTTAGTTGCTACTCAATATTATGTGTAAAATAAGATACACAAAAATAAATATGTTATTAGGGTTAATCATGTTACATACCTAATCGGTCAAATAAATGTAAACATAAAATAAATACTAAATCCTTTAATCAATGAGTATGTGAGTTGTACATCAACCAAAAGGTTATAAGTTCAAGTCTCGTTTGAGACATATATGATTATTATGTGAGTTAATAGTTCATTATCTATACATGAACCTTAGAATGGTTCAGGATAGTCGGAAACGGGTTAAACGGGTTCGGGTTAACTAGATAAGCCATATTATAACATTAATATATAAAAAAGTTTGAACCTTTTTTTCCTTTTTTTTTTCAAAAACAAGGAAAATACATGCTATACTTATCTTTTATGGCCCATTATCACGATCATAGGCCATACTTTAACTACTTAAGTTTCTCCACCCCGGAAAGTGGTCCTATGGTCAATTTGCACACAAGGTCCATGGTTAGTTGTCATCCCAACAACATCCTTACAACCCAACTACGCCGGGATCCTATGGTCAATTCCTCCAGCATACCAGGTATAACTGGGTGTTCTAAACTACCGTAATTAAAGGGTCTCAAGATAAACAAAGCATGCACACACGTAAAAGCATTAAGAAAAGTACGAAAACATAATTAAAGCAATAAAGGATATATAATTAGGCTAGCACCAGAGATGCTTAGCCAATCATATTCAATAGAACACTCGAAATAATGTTTATACAAGCCATGAATTTGAAATGTGAAATTAAATATGAAATGCTAAAACTTATGGTGATTTAAGCGTGATTTCTTCCTTGAAAAGGCTCCGTATGCTGCTGTAGAAGGACCTCTTGAATGCTCCAACGATCTCTGACTTTGTGTGTGAGAAAGTTGTATATCAAATGCAGAAATTAGGGATGTATTTATAGGCCCGATCATTGCTATGGCGTAACTGAGAAATGTGTTACGCCGTAGCTAGTGTAATCTTATCCAGATTTGGGGATTACGACGTAGTTGAATAAGCATTACGCCGTAACTCCAATATTAGGGTTTCTTCTATGTCGTAGTTATGAAACGTGTTATGCCGTAGCTTATTTCTTGGATCTTGGATTACTCACGTAGTAGTTGTTACGCTGTAGCCCATAGCTATGTTACAGCGTAGCCTTCCATCCGAAGGTTTAGTTGAAGACTTGAATATGTTACGGTGTAATCCAGAGGTTTGGTTATGCCGTAACTCTTGATCCGAGTTGACTTTGGTCTTTGATGAGGCAAAAAATGAACCGTTTTTAGGGGGTCATTTTAGGCCGGATTCGAATTTATTTGATCAAATATTGCCCTAAATCGTTCCTTTTATCATTTTAGGTACTTTTGGAGTGAAATCTGGAAAAGGAAGCATTTTGGACGTTTTTGGAGCATAAAAGTGAAGAAAACGGAAAAGTATTAATTTTCCTTGCTGGGAACAGTACCTGACGGAAGTGGATAAAGTCCGTGACAGTCCAGAGATTTTTGTACTAGGAAATGACGGCGTCACCATAGGCCATCATGGTCCAAATGTTAGTGACGGCCCAGAACAAAATTACACAGGACGGCGTCAAAAGTGGATCTAGGCAATCCGATTTCATTATGGGCGGCGAGTTGACGGCGTCAGAATTTTCTTCTTGACGCCGTCACCCTGTAAAATCTATATATAGTTTTGCAATTTTCATTCATTGTGTGTAACTTGAAGTGTGCAACTTTGAGGGAGAAACCCTAGGTCGAATTTTTCCAGCTTTTTCAAGGGTTTCAACCCTTTGAACTTTTCATGTCAATTTGAGATAAGTACTCTTTCAATTCAATCATGTAGAATATGATATTAAGTCACAAACATATAAACCTTGGTGGTGGTTGTGATTCATGAGAGTAGGAGAGAAAGAGAGGTGTTGGAACCTTAGAGAGAATGAGAGAAAAACTAGAGAGTGTTAGATTGATATGAATGAAGGTCCAACCCTCTCCACATGTGGAGAGGGGTATTTATACTAAGCTACAAAGAAACATAAAAACGCCCACACCCGGGCTGTGGATCAGGCATACAGTGGGTAAGACCCGTCCTTCTTCCACGATGTTACTTAGACTAAACTAATATCTAACTAAATAATAAACTAACTACGAGCTAACTTAAATGCTATTACATCAGTTAGGTGACTGAGTCTTCTATAGGAATAATTGTATTCCTAACAATCTCCCCCTAAGCAAGGTCACCTTGGAAGTTCAGCTCTTTGATCTTTAAGCATTCATAAATCTTTGTAGCTCGTAGGTTCTGATTCTTCACTTTTCTGCACACTTTGTACTTCAAGCAAACAAACGTGTGTTTTGGATTCCTTTGTGATGTGTGATCTTTGAGCTTCTTTGAGATCTTCAGCCACAGTAAATCTCCAAGCTTATCCACAGTAGTATCGCCTTCATGTGATGTAGTGACTTTAGGACCATCATGCTCACACCCTTCTGGATCAGGAGACTTTACATTAGAGTTGTGGATTAGGAGACTTTTTCATCAGAGTTGCGGAAACGTTGTTGGTAGTCTCTCAACATTTGTTGTAGCAAGTCTCTCATCATCATTGATAGTGAGGAGGATGTGTGAGCATGAGGTATGGATTGACCCGATTCAGCTGGAAATAGGAGCCATCAACGCCATCTTTATATGTGTCCCTGAAATAAAACAGTTAGCAATAAAGATAGAGAACGAATATGGCTTTGTCATTCGTTCTTCGAGGACAGACTACCCTCCAGTTTTTGAAGACCGACCTGTGATCAGGTAGAGACTCTTTTAAAGAGGACTCTCCTTGACAGGAATTTCCAGCTTGTAGTAATGAATTTTCTAAAGAATCCACTTTGGAATCTTCATACTAAGCATGTTCTCATACCGGAACGTCTCAAAGCAGACAACACGATAGAGTGAATCGGTGAGTAAATATTCACGGATTGATGAGAAATTGATTTATAGAAATCACTCGCGTGTCATATGATAAACATTTTGAGACATGACGAGAGTTTTAAGCTTTGAATCATATTTCCATTACAAATACTTTTGTTTGAAAGATTTTACACAATCAATGTGCTCAAAAATTTGTTTGTACGCACATGAAAATACTATATTTCAGCATCTGTGACAACACCAAGGCCAACTTTATACGCACATGAAGAAACTCCCGGGCGATCTGTTACTTGGGAACTAGTTGTTGATGATATTTATATACCTGTTGAGGGGAAAAAGTATAATACGATAGAGGAATGCGTTGAAATGTATAACAAATATGCTGAAGTAGCAGGATTTGAAGTTAAAAAATCGGCGCAAAAAAATACAAGAAGTGGTTCGGTAAAAAGTAAGTACCTTATGTGTAATAGGCAAGGGATTCTAAAAGAGATAAATATAAACACATTGGATCCTGAAAACAGTGACAAGATTTCTTAGGCTTTGAGACCTTTTCTTCTTCAACCAAAGAATCTGAGTCAGAAACACGCTTTCGTTTATTAGTTGTTGCAACACGCTTCTGTTTTTTAGACCTCTTTTCTTTTGAATCGCTGTCTGACTCAGAAACGACTTTCTTAACCTTTGTTTTCTTCACTACAACCTTTGATTTATAATTTGTAATTGCCTCCTCTTCACTTCCTTCACCTTCACTACTTTCATCATCGTTTTCACTTCCCTTATCATCATCACCTTCTTCACCCTCATCAGACTCGTCCTTAACATCTTCACTACTATCCTTAACATCTTCACCCTCATCAGACTCGTCTTTAGACTCACTTTCCTTATCTTCTTCAACCTCATCAGACTCATCTTCTTCAGACTCGTCCTTAGACTCACTTTTCTTATCAGACTCGTCCTTAGACTCACTTTTCTTATCAGACTCTTCTTCAGACTCATCCTTAGACTCACTTTTCTTATCAAACTCTTCTTCAGACCTAAACCTCGTTGATTTTACAGGAGGAGGTTGAGTTTTTTGTTTTAAAGGAGTTTGAGTTTTTTGTTTTACAGGAGAAGGTTGAGGTTTAGGTTTGACAACTTTTAACTTTGGTTTATCAGAAGTCGTAGCCTTCTTAGATGATTCATTTGTTATCTTATCTTTAGGCTTACGTGCATAAGTTTTTGATCGACCTGCATAAAAAATTTAAATGTTAATAACCATAAAATAATCTAATACAATCATATATGATTTTGTCAGAATCATATATGATTCTCATAGAATCATAGATGATTAAAAGAAAATCATATATGATTATATGATAATCATATATGATTCTCATTGAATCATATATGATTCTGACAAAATACACTTATAAAGAAAATACATCATATACATCAATTAAATAAGCATTTGACAATAACCAGTTGATAAGCAGAATGCACAAAAAGCTCTAAACAGTCCACACAACTTACTTAAGCTAAAATTAACTTAAATCAACAGGAAAATTAATTAGAATAAGCCAGGAAGTACTTGTGCAGGTTGAATGCAAAGACAGAAAGTTCACCTCTGGACCTACTTGACAGCTTAATTAAAAGTACTTAATAAGCTCATTAGTGGGAGGTAAGGGGAGCAAAATGAAGCTAGAACTATAGAGAACCTAAAAATTTGAAAAGCCCTAATTCTAATGCTCAATTGATGCCCTAAAAAGAACCTAATTCATATGCTGTTCACACAGATTCACCATAACTTTGACTTTTTTATTTGCTACTAAAGTTGACTAACTTGAATTTCTAATGATTAATTCTAAACCTAAATGATATGTTAAGCTTAATTATAACTAAATTACCCTAAATACAACCTAATCCTATCAGTATGCAAGAATCAAAAGTGCTTAGTACAATAAATGAAAACAGTTGAGAGATGTTTATTGAATTTCGACTATTAGCTATAGAACCTACAAATTTTATGCCTAATTGAGCTTACATCGACCTAATGCAGTGTATTAATGCAGCAAACATTCCAAATAAACAACAAGAACCAACAAGAACAAGCAGATCCAAACACCCCAAATAAACATTCCAAATAAACAGTATTTCACAGAGTTTAACGACTAGTTTAACTTGTACGCCTAATATTAAAAGTATTTCTACTCAAATGTACACTTCTCATGTGTATGCTAGTCCCTATCTAATTACATCTCAGCAAGTCACTCAACACTCAACGCACGACAGTCACTCAACACTCAACGCACTTGCAGCACACGACAGTCACTCAACACACGACAGTCACTCAACACTCAACGCACGACAGTCACTCAACACTCAACGCACTTGCAGCACACGACAGTCACTCAACACACGACAGTCACTCAACACTCAACGCACGACAGTCACTCAACACTCAACGCACTTGCAGCAAACGACAGTCACTCAACACTCAACGCACTTGCAGCACAACCGTAATCCTTTCATCAAACTAAAAAACTACATTACTATCAATCAAATATACCTAACAACAAACTCATTCAAATCACGCTATAATAATTCCTAATTTAAACCTAATCATCAATAAACACATAGTTCACACACACATATCGATGAATTAACAACAACAACAATAACAAAAACTCTACAAACCTAATCTAATCAGCATCCGATTCAAAATTAGGTCAAAATAGCTTAATAATACAATAAAATAATCAACAATAGATAAAAATCTACAAAATAAGAAACAAAATAAGCAAAAAAATATACAAAACGTAAATAATAAACAAAATAAGCAATTTTACCCTTCGATTCATCAACTGACTTCATTATATCAACAACTACGGCGTTTAACGGCGGCGGTTAACGGTGGCGACAGCGGCTAACAGTTATTGAGAGAGATTGAGATTGAAAATGGGAGGGTTTGAATGGGGTGGGTGAGAGACAGAGGAATGTAACCGTTTGTGAGATTGAAAATGGGAGGGTTTGAGTAGCGTAAATACTAATGCGTGAATTGTCTCTTTTGCCCTTTTGGTTATTACTAAAATAATAATAATAATAATAATAATAATAATAATAATAATAATAATAATAATAATAATAATAATAATCTAACGGTTGGGAGGGTTTTAAATGGATGGATGAGATAGATAGATGGGATCTATGGTAAATGGGAGATCTACATGGAACTTTTGGCTAGTCTGTCACCAAGTGCCTATTTTCTTGTAGTGGAGGTTAGATGATAAAAGTGGTACAGATAATTAAAATGACCTATTTGTTGAACTTTAAATTAAAATGCTAACCATATTAATTAAATTTATAAAGAAAAAAAAGAAAAGAAAAAAGAAAAAAAAAAGATTAGAAAAAAGAAAAAGAAAAATGCTAACCTATGTTTAGTGAAACACATGTGTAACCGCATTTGACAAAATATCTTACGGAGTATATATTTAACAAGTAATGGATTGTATTTATCATGAAGCAATTCATAAAAAATATATGAAAGTTTGATCTTTGAGGATTTGCTTAAATTCGTTCATTGTTTCTTTGTCGATGTCTTTATTGTTAGAGGAACCTGAAGGTCAGGTTATGGCCCATCCAGTAGAGGTGCAAATCTTTACCCGTTTTTTTTTTTTTTTTTTTTTTTTTTTTTTTTTTTTTTTTTAACCGATGGTTTAACTGGACCCGGTTTTTGTCAAAACCGGTTATATTAAAACCGGTCCGGTTTTTTTTAACCAAACCGGTTATGGGTTTTTAGGCCCGATCGGTTTTTTACCGGTTATATAACCGGTTTTACCCGGTTTTTAAATAAAACCGGTTATGTTTAAAAAAAAAGTTACCGTTTTAAAATTTAACCGGTTTTACCCGGTTTTTTTTTTTTTTTTTTTTTTTTTTTTTTTTTTTTTTTAATTTATAGCCGTTTTTTGAAAGAAAAAAAAAATATATATATATATAGCCGTTAACCGGATTTACCCCGGTTTTTTTCGGTTTTTTTTATTTACCGAGGCAACGGCTAGATTGCCATATAGCCCTTTTTTTTTGAGTTTTTTGATTGTTTTTTAGAGTTTTAAGCCACTATAAATAGAGGTAATGAGTTGGGGTTGAAAACACATAAAAAACAATCTCATTTCTTTCTTTAATCTCTCAAAAATGCTCTAATGTCGCTAATTCGCTAAAATAGAAAACGCACAATCACAACAAGCTTCCACTACCCCCTCCGTTGCTACTAGCAATACCCGAAAACAACATTACACAAATGATGATGTTGAGAGAATTAGACCAACTACCCGAAAATGTGATGTGTGGTCTAATTACAAGTTGTGTATTATGAAAGATCGTAATGAAATGGCGCGTTTCAAGAAATGTGGGAATTTTTATAGCGCCGGGTCTAACACTACACTTAGGAGTCATTTGGGTAGTTGTAAGGCGGTTCGAAATGATATGTCGCAAGGTACTATTAGTGCGGATGGTTAAGTTTTTATATATGATGCGGAAGCGCTTCGACTTGATTTTACGAAGTTTGTCATTCAACAAGGGCTTCCATTCAACCACTTCGACAACGTCAAGCTTACGGAGATCATCAAAAGGAGGCTACAACCGTGGTATCAACATGTAAGTCGTACTACTCTTAGAAGTGATGCTTTTAATTTATGGAAAACGGCTAAAAAAGATATTATTGATGGTTTTCGTGAATATAAATATGGTGTTGCTATAACTACGGATACTTGGACCGTACCACATGGTACGGCAAATTCTTTTCTCGCCGTTACGGCTCATTGGTTTAATCCCGAATCTTGGTTATTAATGAAACGGACAATTGTTTTTAAACTATTTGGTTATCCTCATACAAGATCTAATTTAAGAAAAATTTTACATGACACTTTAATTGAATATAATTTAGATGATAAAGTTTTTATGGTTTCACTAGATAATGCATCAAATAATACTAGAGCTATGGAATTGTTAAAATTACGTGTAAAACCTATTTTAGATGGTGCTTTTTTTCATTCTCGTTGTGTTGCTCATGTTATAAATTTATCCGTACAAGCGGCTTTAAAAATATGTGATAGTTTAAAGATGAAATTTAGGAATTTATTAGTAACTATATATAGTGTGAGCAACGAACGACAAACTAACTATAAACGTTTTCGAATTATGTGTAATGAAAAACCCCTAGGACCTTACTTTGATAATAATACTAGGTGGAATTCTACTTGCATAATGTTTGAAAATATATTACGACAACGAGCAACTTTACATGCTTTTAATGATAGACTTCTTAATAGAAATAGTTCCGTTATAATACTATCCGACCAAGATTGGGATTTTAAAGAGGCAACAATTATATTATCGGGTGTTTATTACCCAACTTTTTTACCCAACTAGCCCATTAGTTTTAAACCAAATTTATGCTATGACGGAAAAATTATATGAATTTAAAAACTCACCTACTCAAATGTTTAGAAAAATGGTTAAAATTATAAAAAAGAAATTTATAAAATATTTTGCTAGTTTACCTTTGGTTTTTACTTGTTACGCCACACTTAGTCCATGTTTAAATGTTGGAGGTGTAGAACTTTTAATAACAAAAATGATGGAAAATTTAGACTTATCTTTTGGGTTAGAAGGTGAAGACCCCAACTATATAACATCTCAAATTTTTAGATTTAACGATAATTTTAAAAATTATTTGGAGTTTATGCAACAAAATATGGTCAACAACAAAACCCAATTGTTGACCAAATGCGGGCCGGATCGTCCCGAATGACAAGAGACATTAATATAAACCTTTATAATTCTTTATTTGAAGACGCTACAAAGCGTCAACGAATATCGGCTCCAACAAACGAATTGGGGCAATATATGGCTACAAACTTTTTAAGAACTTTAAGGGTGCGTTTGGTTTCCTCCTAAGGGAATCAAACTATCACTATGAAAGTGATAGTTTGTGTTTGTTTAGAATGTCTGGGCCCACATCTATGACTATGAAAGTCTAATATATTCCATACTCCATATATAACTCTTGAGGAGGGAATGGATCTTTCATAGTTGAGGGACCCACCACTACTATTAAACTCATACCCATTGTCATTCCTCGCAGCATACCAAACGCACCCTAAGTCCCGATGAGTTTGCAAACTTTGACATTTTGGCTTGGTAGAAAGAAAGGGAAATCCAATTTCCAATTTTATCCGCTATGGCTCGTGACTTATTAACGGTCCAAGCTTCGACGGTTGCTTTCGAATCGGCCTTTTCTACTAGTGGTCGACTTATATCGGATAGAAGGACAAAACTAACCCCCGAAGCCGTGGAAGTATGTGTATGTTTGAAAGATTATTTGGACGGAGTAGATAGGATACAACATGAATCATCGTTGGAAGGTCCAATATTAGATAAAGAAGTTGAAGAAGGTATATTAAGAGAAGAAGATGAAATGGAGATATCACCTTCGAATACCAAAGGCGAATTAGATGAAGGTGAGCTTGAAGAATTTGATGTTGAAGATGTAGATGTACAAGATTTTTTGGAAGAAAATGATCTTGACTTGAGTAGTTGAGTATAACGGGTGATGGCAATGCCGAAGCTCGATATACTTGATTACACTAATATGTTTTCGGGTGATGGCCATGCCGAAGCTCGAAATGTATTAGTATTTATATGTTTTTATGATTGTATTGTTTAAATAAAAGTTATGATTGTATTGTATAAATAAAAGTTATGATTGTGTTTTTTTGTTGTATAATTGTATTGTTTAAATAAAAGTTATGAGAATATTGTTTAATTATATGTTTGATAATTAACAATTTTATTAAATAAATGTTCGAAGTTTTTAGTAAAATTTCGGAAAAAAATGAACCGAAAAAAAAACGAACCAGCAAAAAACCGAAAAAAAAACCGTTTCCGAAAATTTATAACCGAAAAAAACTGATTCCAAACATTTATAACCGAAGAAAACCGATTCCGAAAAACCGAAACTGGTTATTAGAAACACTGGTTTTTATTAAACTGAAAAAAAACCGATTTTTTTTCACCTCTACCATCCAGTATGTAGTTGAATTATAAACACGTTATCAATAATGCAACATCCCTTATACGAGTTTCATCATTTAGCATTTATGCATATTAAACGAGTACTCGTGTATAGCAACGGAATTTCATAACACTATATAGTTTTAGTAAGTTAAAAAAAAGTATATAGTTTCAGTGATAAAAAAAAGTTTATGAGCTATAAACGAAAATAGTAAAAGTTTGAAGATTTGGAGATTAAGTATAATGTTTTAAAACCCGGTTCGACCCGGGTGGTTCAATCGGTTGAACTGTTACGGGAGAAAAATGGGTCAATTTATACCGGGTCATCCCAACGGGTTGGGTAGAAAAAACGTGTCAAATTAAACCGGGTCAACCCGCCGGGTTTGAAGCGTCCCGGGTCAACCCGGTTTTCAATGTGTATTAATAGTTTCCTTTTGAAATATATGTTTTTAACATTTCATTTTTTAGTTTCAACATTTCCTTTTTTATTTTTTCAACATTTCACTTTCTTGACTTTTCACTTTTAGCATTTTTGTTTTACTAGACGAGTACCCACGCATAGCAGCGGCTTCTAGCGGCAGACAATTAACGATATGCGATATTGTGGTAAGTGTTTCGTATAATGTTCTAAGATTGATGGGTTGACTCGTTTCTTCTTCTTCCTCGTTTTCGTCATCACTTGATACGACAATGACGTCACCCTAATTCCAATTAATCAGATTATGAATGGGAAAAAGGAATAGGATGTGGAGGAAGGGGATGTGGAGTAGGGGATGAAGCTGCCATTAAAAAAAATGCAAAAATCGTCCCTGTGGTTTGCAAAAATTGCAGAAATCGTCCCTAGTCTTTCGAAAGTGCAGGCAGCCTCCCTGTGGCGAAATTTTTGAATCATTTTGGTCCCTGGTTTTAACCGTCGTTATGTGGATTCCGTTAGCTGTTACACGTTAGCCCTTTTTGGCCAACGATCGTTGCAGCGTTCATCCTTTAAACCAATGATCGTTAATAATTTATTTTATTGGTTTATTTAAAGTTTATATATATATATATACACACACACACACACACACACACACACACACACACACACACACACACATATATATATATATATATATATATATATATATATATATATATATATATAAACATGTACGTTTTTATATGCTTTTATATACGGTTTTTTTATATCTTTCTATATACATTTTTTATACGTTTCTATACACGTTCTTATATACATTTTGTATATATTTTTATATTCTTATTATATAATTTCTTATATACTTTTTATATGTTTTTGTAGACGTTTTTGTATAAATTTTGTATACGTTTTTTTTAATACTTTTTATATACGTCTATACGCTTTTATATACGTATTTATAAAAACCTATATGTTATTATATACATTTTTATACACTTTTTATACGTTTTTGCATACGCTTTTATATACGTTTGTGTACATGTTTTTATATACGTAGACAAAAACGTATATATACTCATACAAATATATATATAAAAACGTATATAAAAATGTATATAAAAACATATAAAAAGGTATTTAAAAACATATATATTTTTATAAATATGTATGTAAAAGCATATAAAACGTTGATTGGCTCCAAACGGTCAACGTAAATTGACCAAGGGATGGTCAACTAGGTCAAACAGCCTAAGAGTCAATCTCCGTGGAAGTATAGGGGTTTCCCCGGGTCGTTATGTCCCGACGAGGTGTGATGGTAATCAAAACGGGTTTGTGATCGGGTGAATTTGGACAGAAAAGGGGTTTGAATGATTTGTATGATTACACTAAGATATGGGGACTGAAAATAACTTAGAAATACTATATTAACATTTACTGATAATCAGATACACTAAAAACGTGAGCTAAGTCTAAAAACGTGTTCGTTTGATTTAAAGTTACGTAGACGTACGAAATAAAACGCGAGTTTTTGTAAAATAAAATACCTACGAACATGAAAATTACATTTTTACAATCCTAATAATAAAAGAAAATTTTTAGAAAATTAAAATCAATTTTTACACTATTTAATTAATTACTATTAATTAATTACTAATTTCCTATTTACTTTTAATTATTTAAATTATACTAAAATACAAATAATTATAAAATTAACTTAGAAAAATAAAATTAAAACTTAGAAAAATCTAAAATAATATAAAACTAATTTTAAAACTGAAAATATATTTTTAAGACTTTTTATCTAATTATTATTAATTAAAAACTAATTTAACTAATTAAAAATTAAAAGAAAATAAAAAATAGAGAGAGAAAAATACAAACTTAATTTTGAAAATTCTAAAATAATTAAAAACTATTTTCTAAAATATTTTTGGAATTTTTTATGCTTTTTCTGGATTTTTTGGGATTTTTGGTAATTAAAAAATATTAAAAATTGATTAAAAATAGAAATTAAATAAGAAAAATAGCAAATGAAATCAGAAAAATATGAAAAATTCAGGGAAAATCTAAATCTAGGAAAAATCTAAAAAGTGAGAAATAAGCACTGGAGATACTACTTGCTTTGGAACAGCTTATTTGAAAATGCTTATTTATAAGCAGACTTTGACCAACTCTGACCAAAACTTAACCAAGTGTACTTTTGACTTTATAAGGCTCAAATGAACAGGAATTAGATCAACAAGCACTCATAAACACAGATAAGGACCAAATCAGTTGGAATAAGCTCTAGGTTGAATAAGCAGTATGTAAACAAGATAAGTTGTGGATCTCAGATCACCAAAATAGACAATTACAATCACTGAGGAACTGAAATGAACACTAAAACTCAGATTATGAACAACTACAAACAATAGCAGGCCTTAAATGACAACAGATGCAATACTTGAACCACTTAATAAGACAAGGTCAATAAGTATTCCCAATAAGCTGAGAAGCCAAGTGAGCTTGGAACCAACAAGCCTGGTATGTGAGATTTCCAAAAAGTCCAAAACTATAAGCTGGGACCCACAATTGAGCTTTAGGGAGCTTATGGAGAAGGGCTTGTGAACACTGGTGAATCAGTGTATGCATTGAGATGGGACAAAGTATAAGCTACTTTCCAGCTTATCAAATAGGCTGGAAAGTGGGAGATGAGCCTTGATTCTAGAATACTGGTGTAAAAACTATCCACAAACTCAAATCACACAAGCTTATGCCAGCTGATAAGCTCACAAAGGACTTGTGAATGGCCCTGCTCACACTGACCACTCAGTGCTCATGCCCAAAAGATAAGAACTTGATGAGCAAAATTAAGCAGTGAAATAAGCATGGAAATGAGCAAATAGAGCATGCAGAGATAAATGGTAAAACAAGCTATCAAAATCAACAAAGATAAAAAGCTAGGGAACAATAAGGAACAAAGTGTAAGCCTAAGAAAGTAGGCTCAACACCCCTGCACAGGGGAAGTATTCAGTGATCAGGCCAAAACAAGCGAGCTTATTCATAAGCAAATGATCTTCAAACCTCAATTTTCTTTTTGCTATGGAATAACAAGATGGAAAATATTCTAAATCAACCAAAAGTTTGAATTTCCATTCACTAATGGACCCTGGAACTTGGTTTGAAATCTGTCCAAAAGTTGAGTATGTAATTTTGACTTTCTAAAATATTTTGACACAAGTTGACTTTTGATCAGTGCTAAACAGCCAGATAATATTAACCAAGTTTAAATGGTTAACAAGTCAAAAACAGCTTAGACTAATGCTCCGTGGAGTACAAGGTATCCGCGGGTCGTTTATCCCAACGAGGTATGAAATCTGTAATAAAACGGAATTTGGGAACGGGTGATTATGAACAGGAACAGGTTAGAATGGTTTATGTTACTAATTTAAACAATGAAACAGTTTAAACAATCTACTTAAACAGTTATGTAAACTAAAAACGTTTACTTAAAAACTTGCGTCTACGTACGGGGAAAAAGGTGAGATTTAATGAAAATTAAAACTACAAGGGGTGAAAATAAAAATTCTACAAACTTAAACTTAAAAGAAAATTTAAAATGAAAAGAAAATTATTTTTTAGATTATTTTATTATTTAATATTAATTATTTAAATAACAACTATTTAACTATTTAATTAAAACTATTTTAATTAAACTAAAATAATAAAAACTATAAAATACACTAAAAACTTGCAAAGATATTTTATAAATTTTAAAATGAACTTGAAGAAAGTATAAAAAATTAAAATAAATATTTTTGTCTTTTTATGGTTTTTCTTTTAATTAATTACTAATTATTTTAACTAAACTATTTAAACTATTTTAAATTAATAATAATACTAAAATGACTTGGAAAATTATGGAAAAAATTATAAATCTAATTAACCATCACAGGAATCCTAAAAAATTATAAAAAGTTTATTTTATATATTTTTACACTATTTTACTAATTATTATTCTAATTGTTAATTAATTACTCATTAAACTATTTAAATTATGAAAACTAGTAAATGAACAGTAAAAATTACAAGAAAATTTCTAAAATTATTTTATGACTTATAAAAGCTAGAAAAAATATTAAATCTAGGTATTACCTTATAAATATTAATTATGCTATTTATAACTTAATTATTGATTAATTATTAATAAATCTATTTTTAATTCTAATAAATACTGAATTACAAAATTAAAATCTGAGAAAATTATTAAAAATACTTTAATATAAAAGGAAATTAATAAAAATATAAAATTACAAATTACTTAATAAAAATCTAAAAATGAAAATGAAAATTAAATTAAATTAAATAGAAACTATCACTTATTTTTATATTTGTTTTTCTTGATTTTTATTTTACCAAAGTTTTTTATACCTAATAATAACTAACTTTTGTAAAAACAAGATTTTTATAACTTAATAATAAGCTAATAATAAGCTACTAACCAAAACAGTTGACTTAGTTTGACCAACTAAGCAATTAAGCTCACAAGAGCTTATGTGGGGTCCACTTTGGTAAAATTTAGTTCAAATAAGTTTAATGGACATGCATAAGTTAGAAAAAGTACAAATGTTCCACTGGATAAGCCAATAAGCCACAATAAGCTTATGCTTATTGGTATTCTGAGACAAAAAATGGGACAAAGTTCAAGGCTTGTTTCAGGTGGGTCCCATGGGTCTTAAGGTCAAACAAAAAGTCAATTTAGCGTCTCTGGTAGGAGGGGGGTTGTAAGAACCAAAAATGGGTCAGTGGGACCCACTGTGGTGGTCACAAATCACCACCAAAGTGGTGGTGATGAACTGAGGTTTGGTCTGAGCAGGTCACTTATAAGACCTCAATAAGCTATAAGCTGAGAAGCTGAGATCTAAAATAAACCTTAAACTACAAAGATAATTAGTAAACTACTTAAGAAGCTATTTTACAACTAGTGGGACCCACATGTTAACCCTGGGTATGTCTTGGCTTTTGGAGTACAAAACATGAATGGGTCAGTTTGGTGGTGTTTAGACAGGCCAACAATTGGGTTAAATAAATTGACCAATCAACAAGCATAAGTCCAAAATAAGCTATAAGCTAAAAAGTTGAGCTGATAAGCTCAGTAAAAAACCCAAGGGGCAAGTGTGGGGTCCACTGGATTAGCCAGAGGTGACCCAAGATGTTTGGTCAGACCTTGGTGCAGGGGAGGTAATTCTCCCTGCAGGCTACTTCTAGCTTGCACACAAGCTACAGAAAAATTCCTAAAAATGAGAAAATTGCTTGTCCTTGTAGTTAAACTGATAGAATTTAGTCCCAAGAAATTTCAAAGCTTAATATTCAACAAAAAATTCAAATAAATTCTTGTAACTTTTGCACAAATCTGAAATGTGCAATTTGACTTTTAGAGATTTATCACCTAGTTTGACTAAAATGAAATTCTAATTACCCTAGATGATTGATTGTGTTATATTAACCTTAAAAGAGACCAAATTAAGCAATCTCAACAAGCTTTAAGCTAAATTCCAAACTATGCTTTTCTAAAACTCAAACAGTTAAGCAGAATTAAATTAAAACCTTAGTTTTGACTTTATTACTTAAAATTTACCTAAACAAATGTTTGACTGAGCTATTTTATCCTTAGTGATAATGTCTAAACTATCCACTACCACAAATAACAACAAATACTCAGTAACACAGGTTAAGCCAAACACTCCTTAATGAGAACTATTATTATGATTTCAAAGTAATAGATGGAATTTAACCATGACACTTATTCCTGAGATTGACACATGATATATTGAAGCTATAAAAGCATATAAAACCAGCAATGAAAGCATGAAACAGATAGATCACAAGTTTACTTATATTGACTGAGAAAAGTATAAACTGAGCAACCTAGTATTTATATAAATAAGTAAGATATTTTAAATAACAATTTAGCTAAATAACAATAACTAAACAATTAAACAACAAGCATAAGTATTAACCAAGAGATATACAGTAATAAGCTAAAAAGAGAATTGAGCTTACAAATGGTAATGCAACTGAGAACAAGTGAACCAGAACAAGTAACACACCTAATAGGTCTCCACAGACCCACTAAACCATATTTGATCCAAAATTGCTCAGCTAGCACCTTCTTGCTTCATCTTCTTGAATTTTTTTATTTTTCTCTTATTTAATTCTATTTTTTTTATTTTTTTGTTTTTAGACTTAAACTGATTTTAAATAGTTTCTACTAGCTTATAGAAGATATAAGGGTACCTATATGAGCTAATCAGTCCATCATAACAACCATAAACACATTTAATTCAAATTGAGATTTTTGAATTTGAAATAAGCATAAACTGAATTCAAGTACATAAACTGGAATTGATTATTGAAAAAGGTTTAAAATACACTTAGAATACTGGAAAGATACTTTGAAAGCTTAAAGATACACTGGAAAATAAAAACTTAGTTAATCGACATACATGAAAATTAATTACAACTACACTCTCTATACTCTGCTTCTCTTCTCTTTTAAAGACTCCAAGATTGATCCAGGTGTCACAAGGAGCAAATCCCACCAATTTGTAGCTTTCATACGTGTATAATTCATCACAGCTGTTCAAAAAGCTAATTTGGCGCCAAAATCCAAAAGGGTAACTTGCAGCCGTATTTCTAAGCATTAAATGCGATTGAGCATGTTATGATGATGGAGGGGACAATTTGAAGTGTAGATGAGAGCTAGGAGTAGTGGTGTAAGGTTTGGCAGGGTATAGGTGTTTAACAGGTTGTAGGTTTTAACACATGGTATCTCCTAGGGAAAACCTAGGAGGTGGGTTTTGATGAGGGAGTGACAGAGGGTGTTATTAGAGGAAGCAGGTGGTGGAAGGAAGGGTGAGGTGGAGTGGATGAGCAGTAGCAGGGGTGGGAGGTTGAAGAAGGTGGAGGTGGAGGGTCAACGAGGGTCGTTTGACCCGGTTTAATATTTAAATGGGATTGGATTGGACTTTTTAATTTTTGGGCTTGGAATAAAACTTGGACCAGGCTTATTGTTGTATTGGATTTGGAATTGGATTTTTGTTTTATTTTTTTGATCCGTATGGTTTGTAAGGTTTCTAAGCCCAAGGACCATTTTTGTAAATTCATCATTTTCCAAGGACCAAACTTGTACCTGTTCCAAAGTCTATCACAAAGGACCTTTCTTGCCATATGTAAATATTAAAAGGACCTTTTTGATATTTTTCCAAATTAAAAACAACCGGGGACCAATTTTGCCAATTTCCAAATTATAGGGACTTGTTTTGTAAAATTCATGAATTTATCATCTAAGGGTAAAATTTGTCAATTTGTGAATTACCAAGGACCATTTGATGATAAAATTCCATTTTTGAATACTGAGGGGTATTTTCTGTCAATATTGAAACTGCAGGGACCTGTTTTGCCAATTTTGATATTTTGAACTTCCAAGGGTAAAAATTGTTATTTCATGATTCCTGGGGGACTTTTGTTGACTTTTCTTCAAAATAACTTTCGCAGGGACCATTTCTGACATTTCTTGAAAGTTCAGGGACTGATTTTGACAATTTGGTAAACTTTGGCCGTTTTTCCCTGTTTTCAGTTCTTTTATGTTTGAAACATATAAAAACACCTTCTAAGAATATTTGTAGTATTTTGTGGTGTTTCTGAGTGTTTTTACATGTTTTTGTTGTTCAGATTTGACAGAAATGATGAGTTTTTATGAACTCATCAATCCCCTACACTTAACTATTGCTAGTCCCTAGCAATCTGGCATACACTAAAAACCCATTTTTGAAAATTTAATGGATTTGAAATCTCTTTACCAGACAGCCATTACTTCTGGAGTAGTCAGGTGTGAAAACTGTGGTACACCTGATAACCGTGTGATTTTTAGCAAACCACCAGCTGTCAACGGATTTGATTAGTCTTTACCAAAAGCCGTTTGCTTCTGGACTAGCCAACTCTTAATGGAATAGTCAACATCTTGGTGATCTGATTACCAATTATGGTTTTTCACTGCCTTTACCACAAGCCATAACCTTGCGGGCTAGCCAACTCATTATCTTTTGAGGATGATGGGGAGTTGAGGAACCATACAATTTTTGGCAAATTGCAAGCCATAAACGGGTTTGAGTTATCTTTACCAAGAGCCGTTTGCTCCTGGATTAGCCAGTCCTTGTGTGGATTAGACATGGTGGACTAATAACCATTTGTTGCGTTAATGCCAAGTACTTCATTAAGTGAAAATTTTGAAAATTTTTTTTAAATTTTTGGCAAAAACGGGGGTACTAGATGTATAATGTGATTAAATTCGCTAGAATTTCCCCCCTACACTTAGAAATGAATATTGTCCTCAATATTCAAAGTCCCGGCTATTATGCCGACTCTTTGAACGTAAAAAGGCAATATCACATGCTAAATGCAGGAACAACTTTTATTTTATTTTTGAATTTTTTCATTTTTTGCTTTATGTACTTTATTTACAGTAGGGCAACTCCCCTACACTTAGGTGGTAGAACAGAGAAAGAAGTCAGAAACATGGGTGAGAACCCATGTGATGCTAATGTTTTTGTTTTCCGAGTCACTAGCTTGACTCGACCCCGTATTAATTAGTCCGTGGGGAAAGTTTGGAGATCTGGGACAACCACTTGTGGTATGTCCCCTCCAAAGTAGTGTTTCAAACGATGGCCATTTACTTTAAAATTGGGACCGTCAGGTTGCAATAACTCAACAGTTCCGTATGGGTATACTTTTGCTACAGTAAATGGTCCAGACCAACGGGTTTTTAGCTTGCCCGAGAAAATTTTCAATCTTGAATTGAAAAGAAGAACTCTGTCACCAACGTTGAAAACGCGGTTCTTTATTTTAGAGTCATGTATCTTCTTAGTCTTTTCTTTATAGATTAAGGAATTCTCGTAAGCTTGATCACGTAGTCCATTTAGCTCGTTTAGCTGAACCTTGCGGTGATCACCCGCTGTCTGAATGTCAAAGTTTGCATGTTTCAAAGCCTAATAGGCTTTGTGCTCTAATTCGATCGGAAGATGACATGTCTTTCCGTACACCAACTTGTATGGAGTACACCCAATGGGTGTTTTATAAGCCGTACGAAAAGCCCAGAGTGCGTCGTCCAATTTGTCCGACCAAGAGGCACGGTTTTCACCGACCGTCCTCTCCAGAATTCTCTTAATGCCACGATTTGAGACCTCCACCTGCCCACTAGTTTGGGGGTGATATGCAGTAGAAAGACGGTGAGTTACACCATATTTCAGCATCACTCTTGCAAATTGATCATTGCAAAAGTGTGTACCACGATCACTGATAATGGCACGAGGAGTCCCGAATCGAGCAAAAAGAGACTTCAGAAATTTTACAACAACTCGGGCGTCATTAGTGGGTAAAGCTTTTGCCTCAACCCATTTAGACAAACAGTCTACAGCCACGAGTATATACTTGTTCCCTCGTGAAGACGGGAACGGGCCCATGAAGTCAATGCCCCAGATATCAAATATTTCACAGACCTGGATGATGTTTTGAGGCATCTCATCCTTCTTAGAAACATTCCCGTGATGCTGACAAGCATCACAAGTTTTGACAAGTTCTTGGGCATCTTTATAGATGGTGGGCCAATAGAAACCAGAATCAAACACCTTTTTGGCGGTGTAGTTTGAGCTGTGATGTCCCCCAGTGGGTCCATCATGACAGGCTTTGAGGATTTCCATGGCTTCATTACCATGGACACACCGTCGGATGACTTGATCCGCACATATCTTAAAGAGGTAAGGGTCGTCCCAGAAATAGTGTTTGACGTCTTTGAAGAATTTTTTCTTCTGCTGGGACGACATCCCTTTCACTACAAAATTACCCGCATGGTAATTTGCAAAATCTGCAAACCATGGGGTAGAGGTATCATCCCGACTAGAGATTAAATTTAGTGTCTCTAGAGGAAAGGTTTCATTAATTTCCTTTCTCTCGAGATCATCCTGATGAGGATTCTCTAGACGGGATAAGTGATCAGTCGCTAGGTTTTCTGCTCCTTTCTTATCACGTATGATAATGTCAAATTCTTGAAGGAGTAGAACCCAACGGAACAACCTTGGTTTAGCATCCTGTTTAGCAAACAGGTATTTCAAGGCTGAGTGGTCCGTATACACCACACTTTTTGTTAGGATCAAGTAAGACCTAAATTTCTCAAAGGCGTATACCACAGCTAGTAGTTCTTTTTCTGTGGTGGTATAGCGTGTTTGAGCTTCAGTCATAGTCTTACTAGCGGAGTGTATCGGTTGAAAATGTTTATTTAAACGTTGCCCCAAGACTGCACCTATTGCAAAGTCACTTGCATCGCACATTAATTCGAATGGCAAGTCCCAGTCGGGGGCAACAAGAATGGGTGCTTCAGTAAGCTTTTGTTTCAAAATTTGAAACGCTTCTAAGCACTCAGGTGAGAAGATGAAAGGAGTATCCTTCTCTAAGAGATGGGTCATAGGCCTGGAGATTTTTGAAAAATCTTGTATAAACCTACGGTAAAATCCAGCATGACCCAGGAAACTTCTAACACCTTTGACGGTAGTGGGAGGAGGTAGTTTAGCAATTACATCAACTTTTGCTCTATCTACCTCTATCCCGTTTTTAGAAATCTTATGGCCGAGGACAATGCCCTCTTTGACCATAAAATGGCTTTTCTCCCAATTCAGACACAAGTTTGTGTCTTCACAGCGTTTAAGCATGATTTCCAAATTGGTGAGACAAGCTTGGAAAGAATCCCCGATGACTGAGAAGTCATCCATAAATACCTCCATAGTTTTCCCGATTGTATCGGAAAATATAGCCATCATGCACCTTTGGAACGTGCCAGGAGCGTTGCATAAGCCAAATGGCATACGACGGTAGGCAAATGTTCCATATGGGCATGTGAAGGTAGTTTTTTCTTGATCCTGTGGATCAATGGGGATCTGAAAATATCCCGAGAAACCGTCCAGGAAATAATAGTACTCATTTCCTGCCAATCTCTCAAGCATCTGGTCCATAAAAGGTAGAGGAAAATGGTCTTTCCGGGTGGCATCGTTTAGTTTTCTATAGTCGATGCATACACGCCACCCAGTAACCAAACGAGTTGGAATCAACTCATTTTCCTCATTGGTGATAACAGTTATGCCACCCTTCTTTGGGACACAGTGGATGGGACTAACCCAAGGACTATCAGAGATCGGGTATATTAATCCAGCATCAAGAAGTTTGAGAACTTCTTGTTTGATAACATCATGTATTTTAGGATTAACTCGTCTCTGGTGTTGAACTGCAGGCTTAAAGTCATCTTCCATAAGAATTTTGTGAGTACAAAATTCAGGGTTAATACCCTTTATATCAGATAATTTCCAAGCAATTGCTTGCTTGTGTGACTTTAAGACCTTTATGAGAGCAGCTCTCTCCTCATCACTTAAATCTTTTGCTATAATGACAGGTAACTTATCGTTACCTTCCAAAAAAATGTATTCGAGATGAGGAGGTAAGTCTTTGAGCTCAACTTCAGGAAATTCATCAGTTTTCTCAACATATTTGATTTCCTCTTTATGAAGTGTTAGTGGTAGAATAGGAGGGTCGTAGGGATCTTTGTTTAACAACTGCTCAAGGAGCATGATATCCCCCTCCGGGTCAATCTCTTGATGATCAATTCCAGATGGAATTGAATCACTTCTAAGAAAGGCCTCTATTTCCTCAAGGATGAAGTCACTTCCCTCAAACGGAGTGAGGGAAGGATTAGAATTATGAATGATAGGAGTAGAAGATGGAGTGGGATTGCCACTCAGGTAATCATCAGAATAACCAAGAACTTCTTGAGCGTACTCCTCACAAGCAACATCAATGACATCTATTTGGTTAACCGATTCAGAGTCGTAATTTGAGGAGTACCTCGAAGTTTGATCGAGGTTAAATGTGATTGCTTCTGTACCCACACGTAATGTGATCTCATGTTCAAAGACATCTATGAGAGCACGGCCCGTTTTAAGGAATCCTCTTCCAACAATTAGAGGAACCCTTTGATCTGCATCAAAATCAACAACGACAAAGTCGGCTGGAAAATGAAACTTCCCTACTTTCACAAATACGTCCTCAGCAATGCCAAGAGGACGTGATATTGATCGGTCTGCAAGCTCTAAAGTCATGCAAGTAGGAGTAAGTCCTGGAAGAGATAATTTCTTCCATACTGAATGTGGCATCAGGTTGATGCTAGCACCAAGATCGACCAAGGCATAGCAATCAACCATTCCTGGAAATACACAAGGTATTAGAAATTTTCCAGGATCTCCGAGCTTTTCAGGAAGCTTTTTTAATAGAACTGCAGAGCAGTTCTCATTTAACGGAGTTTTAGCCATTTCAAACAGCTTTTCCTTGTTACTCAACAAATGTTTAAGCGTTGATGCAAACTTGGGCATCAAAATGATAGCATCCGCGAAGCTTATGTCAAAATGTAATTCTTGAAATATTTCATAGAATTTGTCCATTTGATGACTAGCTTTCTCGCGAAGCTTTTGATCACTTAATCGTGATGGGTATGGAATTGAAGATTTAGGGGTGGTTTTTGGATTTTCTACGGGAACTGGTGGAGTTTCAGGCACTACTTTGTTTTTAGTAGCTGGAACCTGAATAACTGGAGGAGGGACGTCATTGGTACTTCCTTTATCAATAGGAGGTATCGTGTCCGTTGTAACCTCAGCTTCTTTTTCCAATACCTCAGGAGAAGAGAAAGAGGTAGATGGAATTTTGGGTCCTTTATATGAAGCTCCACTCCTGGTTGTGATCGCTTTTGCATCGCCCCTCGGATTCGCGATCATGGTGCTAGGTAATTTACCTGAGCCCGAGGGTCTTTCATTTAAAGATTTCTTAATGTCAGAAATCTGGCTGATCAACAACCGGTTTGTTTCTTCCTGGGTTTTCATGAATTGTTTTAACAATTCATCAGAGGGAGTAGGGTTTGGAACAACAGCTTGTGTTTGGATAGGAGGGGTTTGCCCTCGGTTGTTCTGGTTAAACCCTTGGTTTTGAAATTGCCCCTGATTTGGGTTTCCATGAAAGTAGCCAGGGTTAAAGTTACCCTGTCCCTGATTTCTATTCCCCTGATTTTGAAAGTTTTGGGGATATCCTTGATTAAAGTTACCTTGGTTAGAAAAACCTTGGTTACTTCTATTCTGATTTTGAGGACGGTTTTGTACGTTCTGGTTAAAACCAGGTGGTACAGGGTAAGTGTTTGGACGCCATGGTGGTTCAGCAGGAGGACGATATTGATTAGCTCCTGGATTGGAACTACCGGCAATCGCGTTTGTTTCAAACGTGTTACTATCGGTGGCAGTACAATTATAGTATGCATGAGGACCACCGCAAGTAACACAGACATCCACTTTCTTCACTTCAGCATGTGAAGGATTCTGTGGGAAGGAGACTTTCTTTTGGTTAGAGTGAACCAAAGCTTGTATAGCATCCGTTAGTTTATCAATCTTAGCATCGGTGCTAGATTGATTCACGGTAGATGAAGAAGGATCGACCTGTTTGTTACGTGTGGTACGAACCTTGGATTTGTTTTCTATTATAGCTAAAGCTTCTTTGACAGTACGACTCAAAAAACTACCTCCAGCAGAGGCATTGAGGGAATCTTGATCTGCTTGGCTCACTCCGTTATAAAACATGTCGAGTTGCATTAACTCAGAAAATCCGTGGTGAGGACATTTGCGAAGCAACTCTTTGAATCTATCCCATGCTTCACTGAATGTTTCACCAGGTCTTTGTGAAAACTTGGTGATTTCATTTCTAAGATAGGCAGTTTTGGATGGTGGATAGAATTCATTCACAAATTTCTTAACTAAATCTTCCCATGTATCTATGGAACGAGGGGGTTGTTTTTCTAGCCAGACTCTGGCTGCCCCCTCAAGAGAAAATGGAAAAAGAAGTAGTTTAATAGCCTCTGGCGGGACATTCTTATATTTGATGGTAGATGTAATCTTGTTAAACCATCGTATATGCGAATGAGGATCGTCCCTTTCGAAACCATAGAACTGATTAGAAGTTACCAGATTAAGTAATCCGGTTTTTAATTCGAAATTTTCAGATACTATGGCGGGTACGATAATAGCATCTCCATAACCCTCGATGGGTGCCTGGAGAAGCTCGGACATAGGGCGGTCTTCTGCCATAATGACTGAAGATTCAGGTTCAGTCTGAATTTCAGGCTCAATTTTCGGGGCAGAATGTTTTTGGGTACGTCTTCGAGGAATTGTGACAAGCTCGCGGTGAGGACTTGTAGAACTAGAAGAACGAGTGCGCATGCACTGGAATATAGAAAAAGAAAATCTTTTTGGTTTTTATATATATATGAACAGAGATAGTAAATTTACAATGAGTGTTGGTTCAAAACCACTATGCTTCCAAATTCGTAGTACGCAGCACACCTCCCCGGCAGCGACGCCAAAATTTGATCAGTGCTAAACAGTCAGATAATATTAACCAAGTTTAAATGGTTAACAAGTCAAAAACAGCTTAGACTAATGCTCCGTGGAGTACAAGGTATCCGCGGGTCGTTTATCCCAACGAGGTATGAAATCTGTAATAAAACGGAATTTGAGAACGGGTGATTATGAACAGGAACAGGTTAGAATGGTTTATGTTACTAATTTAAACAATGAAATAGTTTAAACAATCTACTTAAACAGTTATGTAAACTAAAAACGTTCACAACTTAAAAACTTGCGTCTACGTACGGGGAAAAAGGTGAGATTTAATGAAAATTAAAACTACAAGGGGTGAAAATGAAAATTCTACAAACTTAAACTTAAAAGAAAATTTAAAATGAAAAGAAAATTATTTTTTAGATTATTTTATTATTTAATATTAATTATTTAAATAACAACTATTTAACTATTTAATTAAAACTATTTTAATTAAACTAAAATAATAAAAACTATAAAATAAACTAAAAACTTGCAAAGCTATTTTATAAATTTTAAAATGAACTTGAAGAAAGTATAAAAAATTAAAATAAATATTTTTGTCTTTTTATGGTTTTTCTTTTAATTAATTACTAATTATTTTAACTAAACTATTTAAACTATTTTAAATTAATAATAATACTAAAATGACTTGGAAAATTATGGAAAAAATTATAAATCTAATTAACCATCACAGGAATCCTAAAAAATTATAAAAAGTTTATTTTATATATTTTTACACTATTTTACTAATTATTATTCTAATTGTTAATTAATTACTAATTAAACTATTTAAATTATGAAAACTAGTAAATGAACAGTAAAAATTACAAAAAAATTTCTAAAATTATTTTATGACTTATAAAAGCTAGAAAAAATATTAAATCTAGGTATTACCTTATAAATATTAATTATGCTATTTATAACTTAATTATTGATTAATTATTAATAAATATATTTTTAATTCTAATAAATACTGAATTACAAAATTAAAATCTGAGAAAATTATTAAAAATACTTTAATATAAAAGGAAATTAATAAAAATATAAAATTACAAATTACTTAATAAAAATCTAAAAATGAAAATGAAAATTAAATTAAATTAAATAGAAACTATCACTTATTTTTATATTTGTTTTTCTTGATTTTTATTTTACCAAACTTTTTTATACCTAATAATAAGTAACTTTTGTAAAAACAAGATTTTTATAACTTAATAATAAGCTAATAATAAGCTACTAACCAAAACAGTTGACTTAGTTTGACCAACTAAGCAATTAAGCTCACAAGAGCTTATGTGGGGTCCACTTTGGTAAAATTTAGTTCAAATAAGTTTAATGGACATGCATAAGTTAGAAAAAGTACAAATGTTCCACTGGATAAGCCAATAAGCCACAATAAGCTTATGCTTATTGGTATTCTGAGACAGAAAATGGGACAAAGTTCAAGGCTTGTTTCAGGTGGGTCCCATGGGTCTTAATGTCAAACAAAAAGTCAATTTAGCATCTCTGGTAGGAGGGGGGTTGTAAGAACCAAAAATGGGTCAGTGGGACCCACTGTGGTGGTCACAAATCACCACCAAAGTGGTGGTGATGAACTGAGGTTTGGTCTGAGCAGGTCACTTATAAGACCTCAATAAGCTATAAGCTGAGAAGCTGAGATCTAAAATAAACCTTAAACTACAAAGATAATTAGTAAACTACTTAAGAAGCTATTTTACAACTAGTGGGACCCACATGTTAACCCTGGGTATGTCTTGGCTTTTGGAGTACAAAACATGAATGGGTCAGTTTGGTGGTGTTTAGACAGGCCAACAATTGGGTTAAATAAATTGACCAATCAACAAGCATAAGTCCAAAATAAGCTATAAGCTAAAAAGTTGAGCTGATAAACTCAGTAAAAAACCCAAGGGGCAAGTGTGGGGTCCACTGGATTAGCCAGAGGTGACCCAAGATGTTTGGTCAGACCTTGGTGCAGGGGAGGTAATTCTCCCTGCAGGCTACTTCTAGCTTGCACACAAGCTACAGACTAAAAATGAGAAAATTGCTTGTCCTTGTAGTTAAACTGATAGAATTTAGTCCCAAGAAATTTCAAAGCTTAATATTCAACAAAAAATTCAAATAAATTCTTGTAACTTTTGCACAAATCTGAAATGTGCAATTTGACTTTTTGAGATTTATCACCTAGTTTGACTAAAATGAAATTCTAATTACCCTAGATGATTGATTGTGTTATATTAACCTTAAAAGAGACCAAATTAAGCAATCTCAACAAGCTTTAAGCTAAATTCCAAACTATGCTTTTCTAAAACTCAAACAGTTAAGCAGAATTAAATTAAAACCTTAGTTTTGACTTTATTACTTAAAATTTACCTAAACAAATGTTTGACTGAGCTATTTTATCCTTAGTGATAATGTCTAAACTATCCACTACCACAAATAACAACAAATACTCAGTAACACAGGTTAAGCCAAACACTCCTTAATGAGAACTATTATTATGATTTCAAAGTAATAGATGGAATTTAACCATGACACTTATTCCTGAGATTGACACATGATATATTGAAGCTATAAAAGCATATAAAACCAGCAATGAAAGCATGAAACAGATAGATCACAAGTTTACTTATATTGACTGAGAAAAGTATAAACTGAGCAACCTAGTATTTATATAAATAAGTAAGATATTTTAAATAACAATTTAGCTAAATAACAATAACTAAACAATTAAACAACAAGCATAAGTATTAACCAAGAGATATACAGTAATAAGCTAAAAAGAGAATTGAGCTTACAAATGGTAATGCAACTGAGAACAAGTGAACCAGAACAAGTAACACACCTAATAGGTCTCCACAGACCCACTAAACCATATTTGATCCAAAATTGCTCAGCTAGCACCTTCTTGCTTCATCTTCTTGAAATTTTTTATTTTTCTCTTATTTAATTCTATTTTTTTTATTTTTTTGTTTTTAGACTTAAACTGATTTTAAATAGTTTCTACTAGCTTATAGAAGATATAAGGGTACCTATATGAGCTAATCAGTCTATCATAACAACCATAAACACATTTAATTCAAATTGAGATTTTTGAATTTAAAATAAGCATAAACTGAATTCAAGTACATAAACTGGAATTGATTATTGAAAAAGGTTTAAAATACACTTAGAATACTGGAAAGATACTTTGAAAGCTTAAAGATACACTGGAAAATAAAAACTTAGTTAATCGACATACATGAAAATTAATTACAACTACACTCTCTATACTCTGCTTCTCTTCTCTTTTAAAGACTCCAAGATTGATCCAGGTGTCACAAGGAGCAAATCCCACCAATTTGTAGCTTTCATACGTGTATAATTCATCACAGCTGTTCAAAAAGCTAATTTGGCGCCAAAATCCAAAAGGGTAACTTGCAGCCGTATTTCTAAGCATTAAATGCGATTGAGCATGTTATGATGATGGAGGGGACAATTTGAAGTGTAGATGAGAGCTAGGAGTAGTGGTGTAAGGTTTGGCAGGGTATAGGTGTTTAACAGGTTGTAGGTTTTAACACATGGTATCTCCTAGGGAAAACCTAGGAGGTGGGTTTTGATGAGGGAGTGACAGAGGGTGTTATTAGAGGAAGCAGGTGGTGGAAGGAAGGGTGAGGTGGAGTGGATGAGCAGTAGCAGGGGTGGGAGGTTGAAGAAGGTGGAGGTGGAGGGTCAACGAGGGTCGTTTGACCCGGTTTAATATTTAAATGGGATTGGATTGGGCTTTTTAATTTTTGGGCTTGGAATAAAACTTGGACCAGGCTTATTGTTGTATTGGATTTGGAATTGGATTTTTGTTTTATTTTTTTGATCCGTATGGTTTGTAAGGTTTCTAAGCCCAAGGACCATTTTTGTAAATTCATCATTTTCCAAGGACCAAACTTGTACCTGTTCCAAAGTCTATCACAAAGGACCTTTCTTGCCATATGTAAATATTATAAGGACCTTTTTGATATTTTTCCAAATTAAAAACAACCGGGGACCAATTTTGCCAATTTCCAAATTGCAGGGACTTGTTTTGTAAAATTCATGAATTTATCATCTAAGGGTAAAATTTGTCAATTTGTGAATTACCAAGGACCATTTGATGATAAAATTCCATTTTTGAATACCGAGGGGTATTTTCTGTCAATATTGAAACTACAGGGACCTGTTTTGCCAATTTTGATATTTTGAACTTCCAAGGGTAAAAATTGTTATTTCATGATTCCTGGGGGACTTTTGTTGACTTTTCTTCAAAATAACTTTCCCAGGGACCATTTCTGACATTTCTTGAAAGTTCAGGGACTGATTTTGACAATTTGGTAAACTTTGGCCGTTTTTCCCTGTTTTCAGTTCTTTTATGTTTGAAACA
Organism: Artemisia argyi; assembly: GCA_030686995.1. NCBI lineage: Eukaryota > Viridiplantae > Streptophyta > Magnoliopsida > Asterales > Asteraceae > Artemisia > Artemisia argyi. The sequence continues at coordinate 128,794,586 of CM060684.1, forward strand.
TATAAAAACACCTTCTAAGAATATTTGTAGTATTTTGTGGTGTTTCTGAGTGTTTTTACATGTTTTTGTTGTTCAGATTTGACAGAAATGATGAGTTTTTATGAACTCATCAACTTTCCTGAGATTATACTGAGCTTAACTGATTAGGTATGATTTCCTAAGGCTAAATGAAGTGAAATCTACACACCTAAACTGATTTTGCACTGAATTCAAAGGTTTGAAACATCAAATTCTCAACTGATTAGTAGTAACAACTAGAAACCATTAACTTTGACTTTTACCACATGCATACTGAGTTTTAAAGTTTGAATACTCTAAATGACCCTAGAGTGACATGTCTCAACTAAAATCAACAACAGATTTAACCTATAGCATAGTTGTATCAGCAGATCCAAACACCCCTATAGGCCACAGATTTTACTAAGATATGAAGAATTAAACTACAAATCAATCAAATGATATCACCTAATGATCAATTACTCTGAGAAAAGCATAATAACACAGTAATCATCAACTAAATCTATAGAATCACAGTAATTCAATTTTTGACAGATTTAATTAATCTAACAACAAAAATAGAGCAATTGAATTACAAACTAACTTAATCTAATCAAATAAGCTCTCAAATGTATGAACTACTCTACTGGAACAGTAAACAAACACTAAGAACAGGAGTACACTAGAAATCATCGATAATGCAATAGAGATTTGAGAAGATAAAAGAAATTCTTACAAGCTAAACCTCAGCTGAACAGAGGGGACTTTTGAACTATTGCCTATCTTTAAATAGTCCTCCAATACCTCTTGATAAGCTGAATTGCTTATAATCAAGCAAGGTTGACTGTGGTTGACTTTTTCTGAATTTATGTTCTAAGGCCGGGTTTAGACAAAATAAACTAACATCAAGCTACAACAAGTTTGTATGAGCTTATTGAATCAGAATTGGAAGCTTATGAAAGCTATTCAACCATAAATGAAATTCTAAACTTGAACATGAAAATAGATTGCACAGGAATAAAAATAAACTGACTTGCATTAATTTTGAAACTGATTACACTACTTGAAAGAGAGGGTTACACAGTTTAAGTTGAACCATTACATTAATTTAAAACTAACTGTGACCTAAATTATACTAAGGAATTTTAAAACTAACTAACTACTTCCAGCTTTTCTTGGCCCTTTTATCTTCAAAAATTAGGGTTTTGGATGTCCCTTGTCTCTTTCCCAAAACCATATTGACTCTTGGATGAATTACAATCAATCTTGACCATTGGGAGGTTTTGCCGGCAAAATGGTATTTGGATTTTTCTTCAGATAATTGGAGCCAGGGATGAAACTTGGAGTGTTGTGTTTGTTTGGATAGGCAAGGGGGGGGGGGGTTTGAGTGTTGCAGGGGTGAAAGCTTAGGCTAGGTGTGATGATGGGGTTCTTGGAGTGTTGCAGGTAGTGGGTGTGGTGATGTGGAGGAGGTGGAGTCAAAGGCAAGGGTTGATTGGGAGGGGTTTAATATTAAAACGGGGTGGTGTTGGTTGGATTTAATTTTGGGCCAAAGGTGTGGATTGGGCCAGGGGTTATAAGGAGTTGGGTTGTTTTATTTTTGGATTGGGTGGGAGTAGTAATAGTCGGATCCGTTTAGTTTGTAGAAGTTTAATCACAAGGACCAATTTTGTAGTTTCCAGATTCTTGAAGGGCTGAAAATGTAAATTTCCAAAAGATATTACAAGGACCATTCAAGCCACATTACAATTCCATAAGTCCTTATTTGAATAATTTTCCAATTTTGAAAACCTAGGGACTATATTTACCAAATTGCAAAGTACAGGGACCAAACATGTAATTTTCTCAAACTTGTCACCCAAGGATCGTTTTTTATAACATTTGACTTTTAAATGCCTTGGGTTGACTTTTCTTTCATTTAAAACCTTCAGGGACTAGTTTTGTCAATTTTTGAAACTTGAGGGACTGAAACTACCAATTATGCAAACTTTGTTCGTTTTTCATTTGTTTTTAAACATTTTGCATCTAAAACATATAAAACACAATTCTGAGTGTTTTTGAATGTTTTGGCAGTTCAAATACGATAAAAATGATGAGTATTTACACACTCATCAATCCCCCACACTAAACTATTGCTAGTCCCTAGCAATCTTTTGAGAAAATTTAATGGATTTTAAACTCTTTACCAAAAGCCATCACTTCTGGAGTAGCCAAATGTATCAGTTCAAGTAAGAACTATGGTCCACCTGATAACCATGTGATTTTGAGCAAACCACCAGCTGTCAACGGATTTGATTTGTCTTTACCAAAAGCCGTTTGCTTCTGGACTAGCCAAATCTTGATGGAATAGTCAACATCTTGGTGAGCTGATTACCAATTATGGTTTTTCCACTGCCTTTACCACAAGCCATAATCTTGCGGGCTAGCCAACTCTTTCACTTTTTTGGATATGGCGAGTTGATTTACCATACAATTTTGGGCAAATTGCAAGCCATCAACGGATTTGATATATCTTTACCAAGAGTCGTTTGCTCCTGGATTAGCCAATCCTTTTGTCTTTTAGACATGGCGAACTGATTACCACAAAAATTTTGAAACTCAAGTGAAAAAAATTTAAAATTTTTGCCAAAAACGGGGGTACTAGATGGTAAAAATGTGATAAAATTCGCTAGAATTTCCCCCCCACACTTAGAATTGAATATTGTCCTCAATATTCAAAGTCCCGGCTATTATGCCGACTCTTTGAACGTAAAAGGGCAACATTACAAGCTAAATGTGGAAATACCATTTTTTTCACTTTATTTTATTATTATATATACATAGGAACACAGCAGGGGTACTCCCCCACACTTAGGGTGAAAACCCTAAGTACATGATACTGTTTTTGTTTACCGAGTCGCTAGCTTGACTCGACCCCGAATTCATTTGTCCATGGGGAAGCATGATGTGGAAGAGAAAATCTCCATCGGACTTTCATTCAAGATGTTTGGACAAACATTTGAAGCACGTGACAGTTCCACACCGATGAGATATAATCCCGGCTTTAAATAGTATAAACTATAAGCGGTGATGACTGGGTCAAAGATAATGTCTTCATTCCCGAAGGAGTGAAGAACAGGAGAAGTCACTCGGTAGGTGAAGAAAAGAAAGAAAGTCATGATAAACATCATGACTAACTCATCATCATCCTCAGGAAAATTCATAGATTCATCATCATGAATTTCATCATTTAAGCTCATGTGATCAAGACATATCCCGGGTGTGTCTAGATCAAAGTAGAAGTTATCATACTCCGGTGGAGATATGATATGAGTGAGTTCACAGGAGAACTCCTCGAATGTGAATGAATCATATTCAGAATTGATGTGCGTGAGTTCACAGGAGAACTCATCGAAGGTAAATGATTCATAATCGGGAAGAGAATTATAAGAATGAGAAGTGGTACTGCCACTAATCTTCTCTCCCATGGGATCAAACGTAAAGGCTTCAAACTCCGGAATTGGATCATTGGAGAAAATGTCACTATCCTTAATGAGGATAGGAGATGAAATAGGTTTCTCTTTGAAAGCCTCGATTTTTGAAATGAGGATATCGACATTCAATAATGTTGCACGAAGTGCTTCATCCTTGATTTCAGTGTCAGTCTCATCATTCACTTCTTCTAAGCTAACTAGCTCAGAAGGTAATCCTTCCACATGACTGATGTCTCCAGAAGATAAAGAATTTTCATCAGCATGTGAAGTACTAAGCTCGATGTTGGGATTAAAGTTTAAAAGATTTTCAGTTTCTCCCATATCGGCTTCAAGGTCAAACAGATCATCATCACTTCCTAATGGAAGTGGATTGATGTGAGTAAGTTCATCTGTGAACTACTCAATAAGAGGGTCAACAACAGAATGAGGCAGTGGTGCCTCTTCATACTCAACTTCTCCATAAGATGCACAATCATCATTAAAATCGGAGAAAGTCTCAAAATGATCTTTTGGATTTTCAGGGGGAGAAGGTAGGTCACACACATGATCAAAAGTCCCCTGTGACTCTCCTGGGATTGGGACAAGGTTCTCAACACTAGACTTTATGAATTCGTCCGATTCCTTTTGAGGAACAGTGCTAAGATGCTCATCCCCCATATTCAGAGAGTGAGTGTGAACTTCGGGTGTGATATCAATAGACTGAGGGAGTTGAGAGGGACTAGCATTTATGGAATCTTCAAGTTCCATTTGATCAACGGCTAGTGACTTTGTCACATTATTTTCTCCCTGCTTTTCAATGGAAGGAAATACAACTGATGAATCTGATGAATCTTTTTGAATAATGACAATGTTATCTTCATCATCATCACTGTCATCATCGTCATCATAAAGAGCAACATAGCGAAGATTCGCACGTATTTTAGCCGCTCTTTGCTCAGCAAGTAATTCTTCCATGCTCATTTCATTTCTAGCCTCTCGTTCTTCAGCAAGTAATTCTGCCATTGATTTCTCACGAGAATCTTGAAACGATGTAGTGGCAAACTCCTCCTTAAGTTTTTGCAAAATTTCACGAGCCTCTAGTAAAAGGTCTTGCTCGGTATCATGAGGAGTTGCTTGGATCATTTGGTACTGTGGAGGTTGGTCTTGAATTGAATAGTCATAATTGTTACAAGGAAATGGATTCCTTGTTTGACAATCCGAGCTAAAGTGAGGACCTCCACAGTATTCACAATAGTAAAACTGATGTGGCTGTTAGTCGTATGTGCTAGAGTCATAATTGTTATCAGGAAACTGCTCATAGACAAGTGTGTTGCCCGATTGACAATCAGAACTGTAGTGTGGGCCACCACAATACTCACAACAGTTAAACTGTTGAGTCTGGTTTGGTGAGTTGTATGGATATTGGTCGTAACCAAAATTTTGACTATTTTGACAATCAAAACCTTGGTGAGGACCTCCACAATATTCACACGAAAAGTTTGGTGTATTTTGATACGAAGCACCATTGTGATTTGGATAATATGATTCTTGCTCGTATGAATGTGATGGGTAATTGGAAAAATTTGAAGAGTTGTTGAATGAGTTCTGATCAGGATCATAAGCAAATGAATTCCTCGAACCACAAAACAAACAACTTCCGTCTCGAATATCATTACCACATTGTTCACATGTACACCAATGACATGGTAAACCAAAAAGTGGCTCACCATAACCAACACAAGGGATAAAATCCGGAGGTGGGACAAGTGGTGTGCTCTTAGAGCTAGGAATTTCCACCACTTCCGTTATGGTCTCGGGTTTTTGTTCTTGATAAACGTGAAGATTGGGTAAGTCGTTCTTTTCAGTCACTGCTCTAAGCTCTGTACGTTTGCTTGACGACCTTATAACCTTATATCGTGAAAGGTCAGGATTGTTTCTTGAAGGTTTAGGAGCAACAGTGAGCTTAGATTTTTGGACAACCGTAGGTTGGACGTATTTAGCACTTCCATCGTTAGAGGGAAGTACAGGGTCCTTTGTCACCCCGGTTCCTTGTTCCATTTCCCTCACCGGAGAGGGAATAGGGATCGATGGTCCATCATAATCAACACGACATCTCGACATTTTTGACAAGGCCTGAATTTTTTCAATTTTGCTCTTAAAGGCCCTTTGTTCAAAGAAATCGTCATCGAGAGATGCCATTAGAATCAATTACAGGACAAGTGGAAGAAGTTAGAATTAAAAGGATAGAGGATAAAGGGATGAAGAATCAAAAAGGTATGAGGGTAAAGATGGATATTTTTGGGATTTTTGATAAACATTTTATAAGAAAGAAAATCTTTTTGTGTTTTTGTGTTCGTTGAAAACTGAATTTAAAATGTTTTCGTGAACTGTTTTCTTTTTATAATAAGAAAATATGAACAAAGGATTGTAAATATACAATGAATGTATACCCAGATTCACTAATCTGTAAAACTGTTTAGAATACGCGCACGACCTCCCCGGCAGCGGCGCCAAAATTTGATTGGCTCAAAACGGTCAACCTAAATTGACCAAGGGATGGTCAACTAGGTCAAACAGCCTAAGAGTCAATCTCCGTGGAAGTATAGGGGTTTCCCCGGGTCGTTATGTCCCGATGAGGTGTGATGGTAATCAAAACGGGTTTGTGATCGGGTGAATTTGGACAGAAAAGGGGTTTGAATGATTTGTATGATTACACTAAGATATGGGGAATGAAAATAACTTAGAAATACTATATTAACATTTACTGATAATCAGATACACTAAAAACGTGAGCTAAGTCTAAAAACGCGTTCGTTTGATTTAAAGTTACGTAGACGTACGAAATAAAACGCGAGTTTTTGTAAAATAAAATACCTACGAACATGAAAATTACATTTTTACAATCCTAATAATAAAAGAAAATTTTTAGAAAATTAAAATCAATTTTTACACTATTTAATTAATTACTATTAATTAATTACTAATTTCCTATTTACTTTTAATTATTTAAATTATACTAAAATACAAATTATTATAAAATTAACTTAGAAAAATCTAAAATAATATAAAACTAATTTTAAAACTGAAAATATATTTTTAAGACTTTTTATCTAATTATTATTAATTAAAAACTAATTTGACTAATTAAAAATTAAAAGAAAATGAAAAATAGAGAGAGAAAAATACAAACTTAATTTTGAAAATTCTAAAATAATTAAAAACTATTTTCTAAAATATTTTTGGAATTTTTTATGCTTTTTCTGGATTTTTTGGGATTTTTGGTAATTAAAAAGTATTAAAAATTGATTAAAAATTGAAATTAAATAAGAAAAATAGCAAATGAAGTCAGAAAAATATAAAAAATTCAAGGAAAATCTAAAATAATAATCTAAAGCTAGGAAAAATCTAAAAAGTGAGAAATAAGCAATGGAGATACTACTTGCTTTGGAACAGCTTATTTGAAAATGCTTATTTATAAGCAAACTTTGACCAACTTTGACCAAAACTTAACCAAGTGTACTTTTGACTTTATAAGGCTCAAATGAACAGGAATTAGATCAACAAGCACTCATAAACACAGATAAGGACCAAATCAGTTATAATAAGCTCTAGGTTGAATAAGCAGTATGTAAACAAGATAAGTTGTGGATCTCAGATCAGCAAAATAGACAATTACAATCACTGAGGAACTGAAATGAACACTAAAACTCAGATTATGAACAACTACAAACAATAGCAGGCCTTAAATGACAACAGATGCAATACTTGAACCACTTAATAAGACAAGGTCAATAAGTATTCCCAATAAGCTGAGAAGCCAAGTGAGCTTGGAACCAACAAGCCTGGTATGTGAGATTTCCAAAAAGTCCAAAACCATAAGCTGGGACCCACAATTGAGCTTTAGGGAGCTTATGGAGAAGGGCTTGTGAACACTGGTGAATCAGTGTATGCATTGGGATGGGACAAAGTATAAGCTACTTTCCAGCTTATCAAATAGGCTGGAAAGTAGGAGATGAGCCTTGATTCTAGAAGACTGGTGTAAAAACTATCCACAAACTCAAATCACACAAGCTTATGCCAGCTGATAAGCTCACAAAGGACTTGTGAATGGCCCTGCTCACACTGATCACTCAGTGCTCATGCCCAAAAGATAAGAACTTGATGAGTAAAATTAAGCAGTGAAATAAGCATGGAAATGAGCAAATAGAGCATGCAGAGATAAATGGTAAAACAAGCTGTCAAAATCAACAAAGATAAAAAGCTAGGGAACAATAAGGAACAAAGTGTAAGCCTAAGAAAGTAGGCTCAACACCCCTGCACAGGGGAAGTATTCAGTGATCAGGCCAAAACAAGCGAGCTTATTCATAAGCAAATGATCTTCAAACCTCAATTTTCTTTTTGCTATGGAATAACAAGATGGAAAATATTCTAAATCAACCAAAAGTTTGAATTTCCATTCACTAATGGACCCTGGAACTTGGTTTGAAATCTGTCCAAAAGTTGAGTATGTAATTTTGACTTTCTAAAATCTTTTGACACAAGTTGACTTTCCTGAGATTATACTGAGCTTAACTGATTAGGTATGATTTCCTAAGGCTAAATGAAGTGAAATCTACACACCTAAACTGATTTTGCACTGAATTCAAAGGTTTGAAACATCAAATTCTCAACTGATTAGCAGTGACAACTAGAAACCATTAACTTTGACTTTTACCACATGCATACTGAGTTTTAAAGTTTGAGTACTCTAAATGTCCCTAGAGTGACATGTCTCAACTAAAATCAACAACAGATTTAACCTATAGCATAGTTGTATCAGCAGATCCAAACACCCCTATAGGCCATAGATTTTACTAAGATATGAAGAATTAAACTACAAATCAATCAAATGATATCACCTAATGATCAATTACTCTGAGAAAAGCATAATAACACAGTAATCATCAACTAAATCTATAGAATCACAGTAATTCAATTTTTGACAGATTTAATTAATCTAACAACAAAAATAGAGCAATTGAATTACAAACTAACTTAATCTAATCAAATAAGCTCTTAAATGTATGAACTACTCTACTGGAACAGTAAACAAACACTAAGAACAGGAGTACACTAGAAATCACAGATAATGCAATAGAGATTTGAGAAGATAAAAGAAATTCTTACAAGCTAAACCTCAGCTGAACAGAGGGGACTTTTGAACTATTGCCTATCTTTAAATAGGCCTCCAATACCTCTTGATAAGTTGAATTGCTTATAATCAAGCATGGTTGACTGTGGTTGAATTTTTCTGAATTTATGTTCTAAGGCCGGGTTTAGACAAAATAAACTAATATCAAGCTACAACAAGTTTGTATGAGCTTATTGAATCAGAATTGGAAGCTTATGAAAGCTATTCAACCATAAATGAAATTCTAAACTTGAACATGAAAATAGATTGCACAGGAATAAAAATAAACTGACTTGCATTAATTTTGAAACTGATTACACTACTTGAAAGAGAGGGTTACACAGTTTAAGTTGAACCATTACATTAATTTAAAACTAACTGTGACCTAAATTATACTAAGGAATTTTAAAACTAACTAACTACTTCCAGCTTTTCTTGGCCCTTTTATCTTCAAAAATTAGGGTTTTGGATGTCCCTTGTCTCTTTCCCAACACCCATATTGACTCTTGGATGAATTACAATCAATCTTGACCATTGGGAGGTTTTGCCGGCAAAATGGTATTTGGATTTTTCTTCAGATAATTGGAGCCAGGGATGAAACTTGGAGTGTTGTGTTTGTTTGGATAGGCAAGGGGGTGGGTTTGAGTGTTGCAGGGGTGAAAGCTTAGGGTAGGTGTGATGATGGGGTTCTTGGAGTGTTGCAGGTAGTGGGGGTGGTGATGTGGAGGAGGTGGAGTCAAAGGTAAGGGTTGACTGGGGAGGGGTTTAATATTAAAACGGGGTGGTGTTGGTTGGGTTTAATTTTGGGCCAAAGGTGTGGATTGGGCCAGGGGTTATAAGGAGTTGGGTTGTTTTATTTTTGGATTGGGTGGGAGTAGTAATAGTCGGATCCGTTTGAATAATTTTCCATAAGTCCATAAGTCCTTATTTGAATAATTTTCCAATTTTGAAAACCCAAGGACTATATTTGCCAAATTGCAAAGTACAGGGACCAAACATGTAATTTTCTCAAACTTGTCACCCAAGGATCATTTTTTATAACATTTGACTTTTAAATGCCTTGGGTTGACTTTTCTTTCATTTTAAACCTTCAGGGACTAGTTTTGTCAAATTTTGAAACTTGAGGGACTGAAACTGCCAATTATGCAAACTTTGTTCGTTTTTCATTTGTTTTTAAACATTTTGCATCTAAAACATATATAACACAATTCCTGGAATAATTTCTGGATTTTGATGCATTTCTGAGTGTTTTTGAATGTTTTGCCAGTTCAGATACGATAAAAATGATGAGTATTTACACACTCATCAAACGTATATAAGAATGTATACAAAAATATATATAAGAACGTGTATAAAAACGTATATAAAAACATTTACAAAAACTTATATAAAAGCACATACAAAGACATATATAAAAACATATAAAATGTATATAATAGCATATATAAAAAGGTATATTATATACCATATATAATAGCGTATATGTTGTTATAAATACGTATATAATAACTTATATAAAAAAGGTATACAAAAACCTATATGTTTTTATAAAAAAATTTATATAAAAAGTCGAAACACTTTAAATAAACCAAAAATGATAAATTATAAACTGTCGTTAATTTAAAGGATGAACGCTGGAACGATCGTTGGCTAAAAGGGGCTAACGTGTAACAGCTAACGGAATCCACTTAATGACGGTTAAAACCAGGGACCAAAATGATCCAAAAGTTTCGCCACAGGGAGGCCGCTTGCACTTTCGAAAGACCAGGGACGATTTCTGCAATTTTTGCAAACCACAGGGATGATTTTTGCATTTTACTCAAAAAAAATGTTGTGTCAATACACATTTGATAGATCATATAAAAAATAAATCCATTTTCTAACATAGGCGAGTACCCGCCCCTAGCGGCAGCGGTTCCTAGGGCAGACAATTAACGATATGCGCAAAGAAAGTTATTTATTGCTTATGCTTTAAATAGATTCTTGAGTTTCTCATGATTAGAAGAATAAAAGGGAAACTTGTATTATTTAGATCGGTGGCCTCTGAATATTTGAACAAACAACAAAAGAGGCAAACTTGAAGTATGGGGACATAGACTTTAAGCACGAAAACATTTCTAACACCGATGAAAGTTTATGTGACTCGAAATTATATTACTCTATCGCAAATAAATTTACTAAACAATTGGCTAACATAAGAGACACAAACTCAAATAATTCTTAATCTTGTACCACCTATCAAAGAATTAAAAATATCAGACTTAAAGAAATCTACAAACTTGCACAAAACAAATTCAACAAATAAAAATACACTATTTCCTTTATCAAAATTGTAAGTAAATGTTGCATAGAAAATTCACAACAAAGGTTGTCATATTGTTTCACTCATTAACCCTGACTTGTTCAGGCCATATAACCATTTCATTTTTACCAACAAATAAAGTTAGAAACAATTTGGCCCGTTTAAAATTAAGATAATAATCCATACCAATCCATATATCTAAAAGTAAACGATCATGATGGCCTCCTTTAATGCATACCAACTGTTTTCGTCTTTGTGATTTCTTTCCTAAAATCACTCTTAACTTGAAACATCAAGTGAACTTTTTAGCATTGAGCTTGATCATTGATGAGTGTGTAAATACTCATCATTTTTATCGTATCTGAACTGCCAAAACATCCAAAAACACTCAGAAATGCATCAAAATACAAAATTTATCCCAAAAGTGTGTTTTATATGTTTTAGATGCAAAATGTTTAAAAACAAATGAAAAACGAACAAAGTTTGCATAATTGGCAGTTTCAGTCCCTCAAGTTTCAAAAATTTACAAAATTAGTCCCTGAGCGTTTTTATGAAAGAAAAGTCAACCCAAGGCTTTTAAAAGTAAAATATTATCAAAAAACGATCCTTGGGTAAAAATTTTGAGAAATTACACATTTGGTCCTGGAGTTTGAAATTTGGCAAAAATGGTCCCCCGGTGTTTCAAATTTTGGAAATTTATCATTTATGGTCCTTGTGGAATATTAATATGGCAAATTTTATCCTTTGATATCTTTGGAAGTTGGCATGGCAGGTCCCTAAAGTTTCAGGAAATTACAACATTGGTCCTTGTGGTTTTTAGCTATAACAACAAACGGACCCTTGTTTTATCCTTAGCCCAACAATAATAAAAACCCACCCTTTTGTTATTTACCCATTCCAAACCAGCCCACCTATACTATCCTGGCCCAATTTTCCCAGCCCAATCCCACAAAGAATAAACAACTCCCCCGTTTAATATTTCCCACCAGGTCAAACTTTGACCCCTCACCCCCTTCATCTCCACACGTGAACCCTAGCCCCTGCTACAACCTGTAACACAAAACACCATCATCACCTCCACTGTCACCTCTACTCCTCCACTCAACCCCTACAACTCACTTTCCTCCACAAAACTCCAATACTCACCCCCCCCTGCCAAAAAGAAAACTGCCAAAAGGATTAAATCCTTTTCCTGCCAAAACAGGATTGGAGGGTCAAGATTTAACCCAAGCATCCAATGGTCCATAAAGAAAGATGGGAAAGAGACAAGAAGAAAAAGATGGAAAACCTAGCTTAATTGGGAGTATAAATAGAACAGGATGTATGCCATTGAATGGCAGGAGGAAGTAGAGTAATCTAGGGTAGAATTAGTTTGAATTTAATTTTTAAGTATGTAGCTTTGAAATTCAGTTTGTAATCTTTTTTTCTCAATAAAAGTTTAAACTTGGTTTATGTGTAACTGCTGATCTTTATATGCTTATTCATGACTGCTTATGAAACTACTTATTTTTCTTTAAAACTTGTTTATTTAGAGTTCAAATGCATGTTTTATTCTCTGTGTTTAAGATTTATTGCAGAAATATGTCCCTAGCAATTTGAATACCAAATCAGTCCCCCATCAAGGAGTATTTGTCACAGGCTCTCCTTCAGAGCTTGATTGAATTTTGACTTTCAAATATAGTTGATTTAGATTTACTTAAGTTAACATAGTAGTTTTCAATTCAGTGTTAGCATAATTAAATGGTTTCTCAGGTTTCGAAAAGATTTCTAAGTTTTCATGTAGTTGAACCTGTTGAGCTCAGATTAGCTAGTTACTACTCTTTTGAACTTTTTTGGCAATAAGCCATCTGCGGATTCTCTAAAAAAAACTTGCAGCAGCTTATTTAAAGTTTTTTTTTTAGAAATAATCTTTTTACCTAAAATTGAGTTTGTTGTTGTTTTGGTACATGTGATTGATGTGGAGTTGTTTAATCTTTGTCACTGCTTATCTCACCCTTGTTATTAGCTTCAGTTTGTTGGCATTGTGTGTTACTTTAGCATTTGCATAGGCTGCTACTCCTTGTCTTTAGCTTATTTTGCAACTTATGAGTTAGATTATTGGAGCTTTAGACCTGCTTAGTCAATAGGTTTCCACCCATTTTGGACCCATTACCACTGCTTCAGCAGCCTTCTGCTCCAAACCCTCCCCCTTTTGATCTTCAAATTTAGTGTGTTAAGTTAGGTTTAGGTTAGGGTTTCTGTTTTAGTATTGCCTTGTAGTATTAGCCTTAGAATTGTTAGCTTATGTTAGGATTTGGAGTCTGAATGATGTTTTCTGGTGCCTGCAAACATAAGCCCTCTTAGGCTTTTTATGAACCTGTTCAGCAAATCCATTTTGCCCCCATTTTGACCCACAGCCTGCTATCCCAAATCCACTCCAACATCCAATTTTAATTCTTTCATTACTTGTAATTAGGCCCTAAAATTTAGTTTACAACTTAGATGCTAGCTTATCTATATGTGCTTATTTTTATTGTGTTTTTACGATTTTTTTTCTGTGAGCTTATTCAGCTCTCAAAGTAGGCTGCTAACCCACTGTGTTCCCCTGCACCCAACCATTTACCCACACTGACCCATTTCCAGTGTACCACAACTTGTTCATTTTTGGACCATTTGCTTAGATCTCTGTTGACTTAGGATCCCCCTTAGGTAGTGATTAGGTCTTGGTTCCTTATTTTCACCTTACTGCTTATTTAGTGACTTATTTGAGCCCTTCTTTTAGCCCATTTAGACTGCTGCTGCTACTCTTGTTATTATTTCTTGACATTTGATCTTGTTTGTTGTTTCTGTTGTTGTTATTAGTGTGATTTGTAGTTATAATTGTTGTTGTTGTCATTGTGTTTGCCTGATTAAGCTTCATTTGTTTATTTGCTTAATTGGTGTGGCTTATTTTGGTGCTTGTGGCTGCTCATCTCAATTAGCCCACTTAGATTCATAATCTCAACACTGTTGAGATTTTCAGCTTATATAAGCTTCCTTCAAGCTTTTCAGCAAAAGCTTTTTCACAAAAATTGTTACTTTTGGTGGTTAAAGTATTTTGCAAAAAGAAAAAGTAAAAAAGAAAAATGTTTGCAAAATGTGCTAGGGGTGGGGTTTGAACCCTTGACCTCTTGGGTTGACCTGGTCAAAACCAAACCAAAGCCTTGCACCATCTGCCCTATATGCTTGTTAGTGTTGTTTGTTTCCCTTTTTATTTTTATACTAGTCTTATTCATTTTTAGCCTATTCTGCTTATTAGCTTAATTTTCCAGCTTATTTATAAGCATTTCCAACTTTTTATATTTTTCTTAGCTTATTAATTGTATAAAGTATTTTTAGAAAAAGTTTTATAATTATTACTCTTAATTTAGTATTTTTAATAAATCAAAATAGTTTAATTAGTTAATAAATAGTTTTTAATTAATAATAATTAATTAAATAGTTATAAAAATTATTTTCTTTTTCTAATAATTTTCTTTTATCTTTAGGTCCGTAAAAACATAATTTTCATGTTTGTAGGATTAGCGTAGCATAAAATTTACGTTTTATTTTGCGCACTCGCGTTTTATTTTAAATAACTTTTACGTTTTTTTTTTAAATTTAAGTTACGTAAGTAAAAGTACTTTGTAAAATAAATAAAAACCAAAACATAAAAAAAGTGATAGCTTCTATTTAAGCCCTTTTGGCTTATTTTTCTGCTTATTTCTAAGCAAACTCTGATTTTAAATTTTTAGATTACGTTTTAGGTTAACTAGGTTTCACGTTATTGTTAATATAGTGTGTTCAAATCGTTCTCACTTATATTTCCGTAGCGTAATCATTAAAATCACTCAAACCCTATTCCTGTCCAATTTCACCCGATCACAAACCCGTTTTTATACCATCCACACCTCGTCGGGACATAACGACCCGGGGAAACCCTATACTTCCACGGAGATTTGGTCTGAGACGTTTGACTTAGTTGACCATTCACCTGGTCAATTTAGGTTGACCGTTCGGAATCAATCAATCATAAAGAAAGAAAGTTATAGTTTATTATGCTTAGTTGTTCATCATCATGCCAAAATTTGTCTTTCTGATGGCATGTTAATTGTACTTATTGGATGACATGTTAAGTGTCCTTATCTAATGCAATATCATTAAACTATGCTGATAAAGTTTAGGGTTAAATGTTAGTAAACGTAGAAGGAATTTTAGGAAGAGATGAGTCAGTTTATGAGGAGAAACTAGTAAAGGTAGAAGGAATTTTAGGAAGAGATGAGTCAGTTCATGAGGAGAAACAAGTCAGATATCAAGCTAAACAGTTAATCACCCATTGGTTCTAACATAAACAACCATGAATATTTTGAGAAATTAACGTGCACTATTATAAATTCAATATTCTAGTGAACACCATCTCGATTATAAATTGTAAAGTTGATATATGTGCAAGGGTACCCGCGCGATGCGGCGGCGGGTACCCTGTGACTAAATTTTCTGGCAATGTGATTTTATTCGGCCATACTTTTTTTCTAAAGAAGTGGAAAATAATATGTCTGAGAAATTAGGATGAAGTGTCGTGTGAGCATGGTTTAGAAAAGAGAGGCTGTGTAAATGACCGAAACAAAAACCCTAATATTTAGGTATAACCAATCGAGTTTATTTTCAAAGCCAAATAAGTCTATGCATTTTTTGTGTGTATTTTTAAAAGCCCATTAGTGAAAATCAAATATATGTTAATAGTCGTGCATTAGAATCAAACAGATACACTATATGGTAACTTCGCATGGATAAGATACTCCTGCTAAATATCTAAATGCAAATGCAAACAATTATATAACTACTAATGCCAAATTATCTACTTGAACTATTTTTACTTTAAAGTTGTAACTTTTACATATAGCTTATATAGAAGTTTCTTTTGGATCTTGGAGATTACATGCTAAACACATCAAAAAGTTTTATGTTATAAATGATCTGTATAGTTATGTGAATGTGATTACGCAACCTTTCAGTTATTTGCAACTACCCGTTAATGTCAACCACCACGACCTCCTACATCTTCATGCAACCAATATCCACCTCCTTGTCACCGCAACAACACGTTGACAATCACATAACCTTTAACTACTTGCAATTATACTACTACCTTAACTAAAGTTATTGTTATTCGTAAATTAATTGTTAAAAAAATAGAGCCATAAATAAAAGTGCAAGGCAACTATACATCCAATTTTCGTACCTGAGGATCAAGTATCATATCAAGGGGTCCATCACAAAGCACACTAAATCCTCTAATCGCGTTGTTCACCTGCATATAAAAATGCGCAAGGCACTATCAATTGATAAACAGCGCTATGAAAAAGGAAATATAATACATGAATGGCTAAGTAAATATGCTTGTTAAACACTAATTATAAAATCATTTGTTCGCATTGATAGGTGAAAAGGCTAAAAGTTTACATACCTGGATGGATATCATTCCCAAATCCATTAGGATCCCATCGACTCCTGATATTAGAAGCTTCTCATTAATGCTTCTTGCACCTTCTATCAGTGGGTTTCTTGCAGTGCCCTTAGTGGCTAATAGCAGTTTGATGTTGCAATATATAACCCATAGCCTCGATAAGTGACCCACACTAAACATTACTCAAGCTAACCCATTTTGACTTTCTGTCGAACTTGTGACACCTGCCCATTTTTACCTATATAAATGATGGATATGCAACTTTGTCAAAATTTATCCCACTTTGATTCCAACTACAATATTCAATATTTAAAACACACGGTAGAGACCAATTGATATTTGTTAATATATATAAGAATCTAATACAACATGTATAACAAATAAGTTTCTTAACGCATGACGTGTTTGATAAGAGATTCATATGATGCTTCCTTGCAACCATATTAAGCAGCCAAGTTGTAACACCCCAACCCGAAAAGGGCTAAAGTGTAACATTATGGGGTCAAATCAGAACATAAGCAAGCGGAATACATTAATAATACAAGGTTCACAAAACAGTTCCAAAGAAAAGATAAAGGACTAATTCTAAGTATTACAACTTCCAAATTAATTACAAGTTAAGACCCAAGAAGGAAACCTCTAAGTCTATCTGTAATCCATGGGGAGCTATCAATAGTGTAGTCCACTAAAAGCTCCTAAGCACTCTTCACCAACCCAGCTTCCTTCTAAAAACCTGCCGCAGGAAAAGAAATGCGGCTGAGCTTAAAAAGCCCAGTGAACAGATATAAACAAACGAAAACTAATAACAAAAGGAAAACGAAGGTGAATACGACATAGGTCCAAGCGAACCTGCTGAGATAGAAATCAATAATATGGAAACATGGAATATGATCCAAGGAAATACGGATAATGGATATTAAACACTCAACGAAATGAAATGAGTCATAAGTGTAAGCAAAAGAAATAAAGAAAGCATAAGTTAATCACATTAGAGATGACAAGATAATAAGAATCATAAATAAAGAAAGCATAAGTTAATCACATTAGAGATGACAAGATAATAAGAATCATAGAGAAGTAGAATAAATAGGAATGCCCAACAATATATATACTAATTGTACATAGGAGTCATGACCTCCATTGTACCAAATGTGAAAGAGGTGTATTGCATACACACCAAAACATTCACCAAATAATACAAAACTAAGTACCTAGGATGCATCCATACGCCCCCTGCAAAACAAATATATATGCACAAAGCTCTAGGCTAAGTAAACATATACAATAATAAATATAGGCCTGAAAAGCTAGCTTAAAGGGAATGCTGTGGACTAAAACCCACCTCCACAGATAGTGTCAATACCACTGGTGCATCAGTGGCAAAGCCATGGACTCCCCATGACTGGCTATAAATTAATCAAATCATATACAAGTAACACATAATGGGCATAGAATCAAGAATGCTATAGAAAGAAATATAGTATGCAAACGAATATCAAGCTTATATCAATATCAAGTATCAACAAACACGAATCAAACAAAGGGAACATAGCAATGGCTTAACTGAAGGGATCATAATCGAAATATTAAACAAAAGAGAGAAAGATGGCCTTTACTAAAAAGGCGGAATATCTGTACCTTAGACCTCAAGTGCATACATAACAGAAAACATAAAGACCGGGAAGCAACTCCTTCTTCAGCGAATCTACACGAATTCATGATCATCTCATTATCAATAACTTGTTTTGAATCAGATTACTCATTTTAGTCGGTTTCTCATTTTTAGTAACTTTCCATTTTTAGTAACTTTCCTTTTATAGCAGCTTTCCAAAAATAGTAACTTTCCTCTTTAAGTAGTTTAACGATTTTGAGTAACTTTCTATTTTAGGCAAGTTTCCCAATGTAGTAAGTTTCCATTTTTAGAAAGTTTCCTTATTTAGTAAGTTTCCAAAAAGGAGCCGGTTTCCATATCTCGTATCTTTCCATATTTACAGATTCTATAGTTAATAACCATGGGTTACATTTATCATAATTAGGGTCTACAAGTGATCACAATCCCGTTTACTTACTTATTATGGCTATTAATGTAATATTAGAGTTGCATGACAAAAATAATAAGTTTAGGATTTTATGCATCGTTTAACGTTCATAAACATACTAATCATGTTTTATATCAAATTAGGTTATGAGAGGTATTTAGTTATCTTAATTATATCCATAAATGTCATATTAATGAATAAGTATAGCATAGGGTCAAAATACATCTTTTATAGTTAGGTGACACCATCCATTAGCTTATTATTTCAATTTCAGCTTTTATATATAATCAGGTCACACATCTACGAATTTTAGAACCACATCAGAACTCAAAAGTAAAATTCACAAAATTTCTCACATAGTCTTCAATGTATTAAGAGTCTACTTGAATTTTCTCAGAATTTATTACCAAGTGGAAACCCCTTTCAAAATCGTTTCCCCAAAACATGCCCAGAAAGTTAACTGCAGAAACACCCCGAAAGTTTGCATTTAATAGACATATCTAGACCTCTCAGAAAAAATCACAAAAATTCCAGGAAGTCCCAAATGACTCAAATATTACCCCTGTAAAAGGAGAGACCTTAAGTCTTTATAGTTTGAAAACTAAAAATAAAAAACAGCTACTGATTTTCAGACCCGATTACTCAGCTTTGACACTTAATCTTATAAAATTCAAAAATCAACCTTCCCGACCTCTAAAAGTTAAGTGGCTTACTTTTCCAGAAAGTAGACAAGTAGTACTTATATTTAGACTCAAGAATCATTTAAAAACACGTGGGTATCATCAGTTTACACATCAATCAATCCGACCCAATTTCTGGACAGAATCACATCAATTTACAAACAAAACCCTAATTGCCCCATATTAACAACTAGGGTTTCAAGCTTTTATTACCATTAATTGAACCTTCATTTTAGGGTTTAATACTGATTAAAAGACCATGTTAACAAGACAATTATTAGATGCTATGAAAATCAAAAGGATGAGATGGAATTTATACCTAGTGTTGACAGAAATTAGAACCGAGTGAGAAAGGAATCACAAATCGAAACACAACCTTCTCCTTGATCTCTAACGCGTACAAAGTTATTCCCACTAATGAAAGAACACCACAACTCGCTCCTGGAACCTCCTTGATGATCAAATGACAAGGGAGAAAGGCCAAGAAAATGAATGCCGCAACTTTGTAGAGAAATATTAGGGCCAGGGTTTTTTTTATATAAAACGTTAATGTGTTTTTGTGTGTAGAAAAATACACCGGTTCCCCTATTTGTTCTTGTGGGTCGAATGGGCCTCAAGGGCTTAAGAAACATGTTGGATTAATTTAGGTTGGGCTTATGTTGGTTCGTAGATGGATTAAAGTTATCTTAACAAGAGAAAACGGCCCAAACAAATGTCTACGAAGTGTAACAGGTTTCTTCGTATTTTATTTATGTCGTATAATTATTTTGGAGTTCTATAATATTCAAAGATTTCTAACATGACGATTCGTTACCATTTTATGGATTAATAGTTAATTCGTTAAACAAGTACAATAGTGTTTGTCTATACTAAAAAAGCTCAAAATAAATTAAGGAGTTAACTACATTTTTGGTCCTTGTGGTTGTATCAAAATCTCACTCTTAGTCTAATTTTCAAAACACGTGCGATTCTAGTTCAATAGTTTGAGTTTTGTTCCACTTTTGGTCCAATTTTCTAACGGAGTTAGTTTAGTCGTTAAGTCTAATTGTAAAGTGACAACATTAGTCCTTTAACCTAACGGTCGTTTGCCACGGTCATCCTTTATACCAAAGATCGTTTGTAATGTTTGAACCGTTAGTCCTTTCAGTTAGTTAGTCTTTTAAAAGAAATTCTAAAAAAAACCAAAAAAAATTAAAAAAGCAAAATTCTAAAAAAATGATTTTTTTTTAAATAATTTGAAAAAAAATTTTCTAATATATTTTTTTTAATTTCAAAAAAAATTCTAAAAAAAACTATTTGACGAAAAAAAAATTTTCCAAAAAATTAATTTGAAAAAAAAATCTAATAAAATTTTTTGTTAAAAAATTCTAAAAAAAAATTTTTTTTTGACGAAAAAATTAATTTGAAAAAAAAATCTAATAATTTTTTTGTTAAAAAATTCGAAAAATATTCTAAAAAAAATTTTTTTTGACGAAAATGTTTTTTCCAAAAAAAATAATTGAAAAAAAATTTTGTTTAAGAAAAATAATTTCTAATTTTTTTTCTAATAAAAATTCTCTTAAAATTCAAAAACTTTTTATAAGAATTTTGATGAGGCGAAAAGTGTACCGCTTTTGAGGGGTCATTTAAGCCCGAATTCATGATTATTTGATCAATTATTGCCCTAAATCGTTCCTTTTGTCATTTTAGGTACTTTTGAGGAGAAATCTGGAAAAAAAAAAGCGTTTTGAACGTTTTTGGAGCATAAAAGTGAAGAAAACGGCAAAGTCTCAAATTCCTTGCTGGGAACAGTACCTGACGACGTCAAGGAATAACACATGACGACATCAAGAGTGGCAAAAGAGGTAGAAGTGGAATTTACAAGGTGACGGCCCAGAGTATTTTCAGTGTTAATGATCTGACGGAGTCACCAAGGCCGTTAGGGTCAAAATGCAAGTGACGGCCCAGAGTATATTTACACATGAAGGCGTCAAGACTGGATCTAGGCAATACGAATTTTAATTTGGCGGCGAGTTGACGGCGTCAGAAGTTAATACATGACGCCGTCAGGATGCTTTGTCTATATATATTTTTCCAATTTTTCATTGTAAAGTGTGGAACAAATTATGGAATATTGGGAGCACAAACCATAGGTCGAAGTTTCTGTATATTAAAGGGGTTTCAAACCCGTCTTTCTTCCATGTTTGAATAAAGATAAGTCTTCCAATAATCATTCAATATGTATATGTGTTGTTTGATTCTATCTTATGCTTATCTTTCTTTTAAACATGTTAGGCTAGGTTTTCATTGTGTTGCTTAGAAGTAGTGAAACCTAGATGTTGATTATTGGTTGATTGTTTGTTTATAATTGTTACGGATGATTGTATTCGATGTTAGGCTTAAGAAAACTGGCAGACTTCCATTGGTAACTTGCTTGAACGTCTTAAGAAACATGATCGGAGGTGTACTACGATTTTTTGTTGTATTTAATGCATAAGTGAATTCTAATGATCCCATGTTAGGAGCTTTTAGTCAGCTCGACATAGCAGTGAAGTAGGATCTTATAGAGTTAGGGAATATTGTACACGGCCCTACGATAGATAGTATAGATATGTGTGTACATGTATATTATCAGGGACGGACCCACATGGGAGCCATGTGTGACACGGGCCACACCCAATTTTAAGTCACAAAGTGTAAATTTTTTATAAAATTTGTCTTTTTTAGGCTTGTGCAACACTCAATTTTACCTAATAAATTTTTTATCGGGCAACTTTAGTACTAATGGTCATAAAAAAAATTGTGCAACACCCTTTTAAAAATCTTGGGTCCGGCCCTGTATATTATACTGTGTAAGATTGTACAACTGTAAGATATGTATATACATTATATGTACAGTGTACACAATAGCAATATTGAGATAAAGTTAATACACAAATATGTTACTAAACTTTTCATAAAAGTTCGCCTAAGTTACTGAACTTTCATTTCGTTCACTTATGTTACTGACCTTATAAACCATGGCATTTGGGGTCACTGAACTTATAAAAAATATTCATAAATAACATTGAACCTGTAAAAACATGACATTTATGTTACTTAACATATCAAAAACTATACGATTAAGTCACTCCTACCAACACTAATAAATGATTCTTATAAGTTCAGTAACCTAAGTGAACAAAATGAAAGTTTAGTAACTTAGGCGAACTTTTTTTGAAAGTTTAGTAACATATTTGTATATTAACCCGATAAAGTAATACTCGAGTGTAATGTATATGCCTATTGACTTTATATGTACAAAGTGTAGCTTCGGTTACAGTATGCTACCTAGCTCACATTCTTCATCGTCATTTTCTTAACTCATGCCATCAGCTTACTTTCAACATGTCACATATCACATTTCATGATAGCATTAATCCTACCATCATTATTTTAAATCTTTAACTACACCCAAATACACAATGGGTAAATCATTTTGCACTATCACTATACCCCTATAGGATTCTGGCAAACCCCCTCCCCCTCCCGTTCACTCACACTTATTTATTTTGTTGATTGGAAAAGATAGTTTTCGTCATTTTATGTTCTGTATTTTCTGTCTGATCAAAATTCTAAGAATTCTTTAAAAAAAAATGAAAGGAGGGGGGAGGGGTGGGGGGGGGGGGGGGGGGGAATGTTTGCTAATAAGCCCTTAAGGGAGGTACGGATAACCTAGGCCAAAGATGTATTGTAGTTGCAAGAATCTCAAATAAGCACTAAAGATAGTAAATAGTTAACGGTGGCAATTCGGGTCGGGTTCGGGTTGACGGGTCAGAAAACCCCAACCCAAATCTGACCCATTTAAATCAGGTCAGCTATGTCAACTCTAACTTGTTTACACATAACCCGAACCTGACCCATTTAACCCATATATATACTTTGGTTGGCGTGTTAAATAGGTTACACGGGTTTTGAGTTGATCCATTTAACCCATTTAACCTACAAAGTTGGCACATTAAGTTAAACAGGTTAAACGGGTTGACACGTTTAAGCCATTTAACCCGTATAAAACATAAATAATTTTTAATTTAAGAAAAATAATTAAACGGATTGGCGGGTTGACCCGCTTAATTTATTCACAACCCGAACCTGACATGTTTAATAAACGGGTTAGATGAGTCGACTCAAACCATACCCAAAGTCTATTTAGATTCAACCCGAATCTGTTAATTTTCGTGTCAGTTTCTGATCGGTATCGTGTCTGATCAGAAATTGCCACTCCTAAAGACCCCTCCCCCCAAATACCCCTTCAAATTTTTTATTGTTTTTTATGTTTTCTAAGTTTTTGTAAAAATGTTTTTATTGTAAAACTACAATACGGAAAGTATGAAACAAAAAATATAAACCTTAACGAGTCAAAACTGATAAATTGATGAAAGAAAATTGTATCATAATGTGAAGTGTGAACAATAAAATAAAATAAGGGGTGGAGATTATAAATAGTTGGCCAGGAATACTTACGTGGGACTGCTTTGTACCTTTTGTAGTAACTTTAAGAGTAAACTGCAAAAATGGTCCCTGTGGTTTCCTGAGATTGCAAAATTAGTCACTGTGGTTGGCTAATTGCAGGCGGCCTCCCTGTGGGGGTAAACTTCACATCATTTTGGTCCCTGGTTTTAACTGGCGTTAAATAATTCCGTTAGAAGTTACACATTTAGCCCCTGTGGCCCATGATCATTGCAGCGTGCATCCTTCTTTCGTCCCTTTTACGTTTTCATACGTTTTTACGCGTTTTCGTCCGTTTTCGCGTGTTTTCGTCTATTTTTTATAGTTTACTCTGTCTTTTTTTTTTTTTTTTTTTTTTTTTTTTTTTAACTTTTTCGACTGTTTATTGACGTTTTCGTCTGTTTTTTTACATTTTCGTCCGTTTCATTACGTTTTTGTCCGTATTTTTACGTTTTCGTCTATTTTTTTACGTTTTCGTCCGTTTTTTTTACGATTTCATCCGTTTTTTTTAAGTTTTCGTCCGTTTCTTTACGTTTTGCTCCATATTTTTACGCTTTCGTCTGTTTTTTTACGTTTTCAACTATTTTTTTATGTTTTCATATATTTTTTTATGTTTTCGTCCGGTTTATTATGTTTTCGTCCATTTTTTACGATTTTATCAGTTTTTTTTTACGTTTTCGTCTTTTTTTTTACGTTTTCATCTATTTTTTTATGTTTTCGTCTATTTTTTTACGTTTTTGTCTGTTTTTTTTACGTTTTTGTCTGTTTTTTTTTTATGTTTTCGTTTGTTTTTTTTACGTTTTAGTCCGGACTAAAGCGTAAAATAATAGATGAAAACGTAAAAAAATAGACGAAAACGTAAAAAAACAGACGAAAAAATAAAAAAAAAACAGATGAAAGCATAAAAAAACAGACGAAAACGTAAAAAAAACAGACGAAAACATAAAAAAAATAGACGAAAACGTAAAAAAACAGACGAAAACATAAAAAAAATAGATGAAAACGTAAAAAACAGACGAAAACGTAAAAAAACAGATGAAAACGTAAAAAAACAGACGAAAACATAAAAAATAGATGAAAACGTAAAAAAACAGACGAAAACGTAAAAAACAGACGAAGACATAAAAAAATAGATGAAAACGTAAAAAAACAGACGAAAACGTAAAAAACAGACGAAAACATAAAAAAATAGATGAAAACGTAAAAAAAAACAGATGAAAGCGTAAAAATACGGAGCAAAACGTAAAGAAACGGACGAAAACTTAAAAAAACGGATGAAATCGTAAAAAAAACGGACGAAAACGTAAAAAAAATAGACGAAAACGTAAAAATACGGACAAAAACGTAATGAAACGGACGAAAACATAAAAAACGGACGAAAATGTAAAAAAACAGACGAAAACGTCAATAAACAGACGAAAAAGTAAAAAAAAAAAAAAAGACATAGTAAACCATAAAAAACAGACGAAAACACGCGAAAACGGACGAAAACGCGTAAAAACGGATGAAAACGTAAAAGGGACGAAAGAAGGATGCACGCTGCAATGGTCATGGGCCACAGGGGCTAAATGTGTAACTTCTAACGGAATTATTTAACGCCAGTTAAAACCAGGGACCAAAATGATGTGAAGTTTACCCCCGCAGGGAGGCCGCCTGCAATTAACCAACCACAGTGACTAATTTTGCAATCACAGGAAACCACAGGGACCATTTTTGCAGTTTACTCTAACTTTAAACAAATACTATGGTTTTTGATTTGGGAATTGATACTTACACCACTTTTTTTATGTACACACCACAATTATGCATATAGCATGTTGTAACATGTGCATTAATAATGTAACATTATGGTGTGTGCATAAAAAAATGGTGTAAATATCACTTCCCTTTTGATTTACAGTAACATTTTAGTCAACTTGGCAAAACCCAAATTCACTATTTTAGGGATATACCTTTTTCAAAAACGAATTTGATTTTATTTTTGGGATACATTTCATTGTGGTTGGTGAATAATTTGAACATATTTTCAAGTCTATGGAGCTAGAAGCTTAAAAGAGATCAAAAGTGTTACATTGTGATAAAGACGGTAATTACACAAATCGCATCAGTGACTACACAGAAGTGATGCATAGACTATAAATATATGATCAATTCCATTCATCAATTTATTTGTTAAACATTTACTTTGTAAATTCACATGTTAACGATTTTACGGATGCTTAACATGATTGTATGTTGTTCTGGTAACTTTATAATCTTGGTTTTCCATATAATTTTTTTTTAAATAATAATAATAATTAAATAAATAAGTAAAAAATAAAAATGTTAACCTATTCCACAAATTTATTCATTTTCTATATTTTTACTCCATGTATAACAAACACATAGAACTAGCTCATTATTGAACGAGTCATGAAGCTATTTGTGCATTACAATTTGGACTCTTTAACACTTGTTTAGCTTTAATCACTAGTCTAAAAGAATGTGCGTCAAAGACACTATAATCGTAAATTTTATCTAAGGGGTGTTTATTTTTTAGAGATAAAATGTCTAATCACTTTCACCACCACTTCTTGATAACAGGTGGTCAAAAGTGCTTTATGTGGAAAAGAAACTACGTATTTATTTTAGAGGAAAAAGTACTTGCAATCAGTCCAAAAACCATCAAAATCAGTTCGGTGACCGAAGATATGGTTGTGGTTGAAACATTAGGGTGGCCGGAGGTCAAGTATGGAGAAGATGTTTGAAGAAAAAGAGTTTTGGAAGATTATAAGAGTGTAGGTTGTTACTTTGTCACTGGAGAAATAACATTTGCAGCGGCAATAATGTTATTATTTTGAAAAGCTCAAGGCACACTAATGCGCAAAAGGCTTATGAAGCCATGAGGCGAGGCGCATCCAAAACGTGGGCTTCATAAATATGAGACACATTGAAATGAATTTTTTTTTAATAGTTTATGCAACAATCTATACATTAATGATGACTTAAATAATTAAAATACTTAATTTATCTAACAAACTTCAATTTCAAACCTAAAATATCAAGTTATATATTAAGATTCATGGCATGGTGAGATTTCATTATCTCATACTTAAATCAAGGTTATAAATAATGTGAGGCGTGGTGTGACGGCGAAGCCAAAAAGCCTCAGCCTTACGAGCCATAGCGAAGCTACGGCGTTTTCTAAGGCGTGACTCAAGGCGACATAAATTTTTTTAATAAATAAATATATATATATATATATATATATATATATATATATATATATATATATATATATATATATATATATATATATAGTGTATCTTTATTTTCAGAACCCTGTTAAGTACGGGAACTGCAAGAACTCCAATTTTGCATTAGAAAAAATGCATATTCATATTAAACATGTATGTTTTCTTACATATACCTTAATACACATACCTGCGTAACATATATGTTCATATAAAACCCTTAAGTGCAACATATCAATGCAAAATGGTTTTATATGAACATGTATTTTACGCAAGTATTTGTATTAAGGTGTATGTAAGAAAACATACATGTTTTATATGAACATGCATGTTTTCTAATGCAAAATTGGAGTTCTCGCAGTTCCCGCATTTAACAGGGTTCTGAAAATAAAGCCCCCTATATATATATATATATATATAGGGTAGGGATCCAATAAGAAGAAAAACTAAAATAGGAAGAATAAGAAGGATTTCTAGCCACACATTTCAAATAGGAGGGAGAATTTTAAGGAGAGATGCATCCATTTTTGTAGATGCATCTGAAATGAGTGGTTGTGGTTTCTTCTTATCATTCTTATTTTAAGTTTTCTTCTTATTTGATCCTAACTCTATATATATATATATATATATATATATATATATATATATATATATATACACACACACACACACACACACATCAAGTTTATAAAAAACGTTATACAAAAGTAATAAACTCAAAAAACTAAATTATCCTTGCATCTTTCGTCATTTCTTTAAATAAAACTTTTGTCATCGGAGTAGTCGTCAAAACCTTCTTCACTTGTTATATGAGTGGTAGAACCATAGAAATGAGTTAAAAACTTGAAATTGATTTATAAAGTTACCATGCCCAAGCCCAAATCCCTTATATCAGTAAGTCTAGCCCAAATACTAGTAAATCCTTTAAAAGCTTCAAAATAAGGCGTCACGTCTCGCGCTAAGCCGCGCCTTTTCGCGCCTCATCACACGTCATGCCTTAAGAAGACGCTTTGGTATGTTTCGTAACGCCGATGCCACGCCTCGCACGTTAGCGACGCCTTAGCAGCGCTATGGCGCGCCTTTTAAAACCCTGCTTGAAATAGATGGAGGGGGCGTATGTGTTGACACTTGAATTAAATGATCAAACACTCTAATTGTTTGATATAGTTAGTCTCTAGGTAGTTTCTATGTTAGCATTCACTAATATCGATGAATGTTAAATTCAAAAAAAAAAAAAAAAAAAAAAAAAGTTTCAAAATTCATCACCTCTACTAGGCGTGCCTAGGCTTAAGGCTCTAAAGTATAAGAGGCCGCGCTTTTTGTGAGCCTTGTGTATGTTCGGAGCCTCGATCTGAAAAAAGCCATAGAGCTTGAGCCTTGGAGCGTCTTAAGGCGCGCTTTTTAAACAATAAGACTTCATATTTCTCTAAAAATTTGAAGGGCAAAAAGAGCTTTTTGACTCTTATATTTGCGCGCGCGCGCACAAAAAAGTAAAAAAAAAAATAAATAATAATAAAAAAAATCCCTAAGCCTCATTGCAAAGTCATCCAAACATACAAAACATCATCCATTTTTACCCATGCATTAAAATTGTGATATCGCTCTCTTCACATCTCTTAGACCACCACCTCTCGACTTTTCTCTTATACCCAGTGGCGGAGCCAGGAAATATGATTGCAGGGGGCAATCGAGCACTAATCGGGGTTAAATAACATTTTGGGAGATGCCACCTTTTAGCGTAATTTGAAACAAGTTGGGTCGGGTTTGTGAGCCTTGTGTATGTTCGGAGCCTCGATCTGAAAAAAGCCATAGAGCTTGAGCCTTGGAGCGTCTTAAGGCGCGCTTTTTAAACAATAAGACTTCATATTTCTCTAAAAATTTGAAGGGCAAAAAGAGCTTTTTGACTCTTATATTTGCGCGCGCGCGCACAAAAAAGTAAAAAAATAAATAAATAATAAAAAAAAATCCCTAAGCCTCATTGCAAAGTCATCCAAACATACAAAACATCATCCATTTTTACCCATGCATTAAAATTGTGATATCGCTCTCTTCACATCTCTTAGACCATCACCTCTCGACTTTTCTCTTATACCCAGTGGCGGAGCCAGGAAATGTGATTGCAGGGGGCAATCGAGCACTAATCGGGGTTAAATAACATTTTGGGAGATGCCACCTTTTAGCGTAATTTGAAACAAGTTGGGTCGGGTTTGTGAGCCTTGTGTATGTTCGGAGCCTCGATCTGAAAAAAGCCATAGAGCTTGAGCCTTGGAGCGTCTTAAGGCGCGCTTTTTAAACAATAAGACTTCATATTTCTCTAAAAATTTGAAGGGCAAAAAGAGCTTTTTGACTCTTATATTTGTGCGCGCGCACAAAAAAGTAAATAAATAAATAAATAATAAAAAAAAAAATCCCTAAGCCTCATTGCAAAGTCATCCAAACATACAAAACATCATCCATTTTTACCCATGCATTAAAATTGTGATATCGCTCTCTTCACATCTCTTAGACCACCACCTCTCGACTTTTCTCTTATACCCAGTGGCGGAGCCAGGAAATGTGATTGCAGGGGGCAATCGAGCACTAATCGGGGTTAAATAACATTTTGGGAGATGCCACCTTTTAGCGTAATTTGAAACAAGTTGGGTCGGGTTTGATTGAAGTTATACCAACAACGTATTCCGTCTTCCACCTCCACCATTGGAAACCACTGTCTGCTGCCAGAAGGAAACAAAAGAATTTCAAAACCAGGGCAACCTATTCGTCATTGCCTCTTTAAGCAAAGACCATGCTAGTTTCATTTCATATGCCATTAATTTGTGATTAGAGGCTGTTTGGGATTGCTATATTATGGTGTCTCTCATAACAACCACGAGTAATAAAAAGGGAGCAAACACAAAATCAGCCAATATGGGTACTGATGGGGACTGGTCTCAGGTTTTATGGTTACCGGTCCGGACAGGAAATCTTGTGTTCGGAAATATGGACATTTTGGTAATTACTCGACACATATTGTCCTCTCAATGCCCCAAAACAACAATCGCAACAAAAGTATATAGAAGATGAATTAAACACAACAAAGTTTCCTCATGTCCTGTAATAAACTGATGAAACTCTTTCTTATATAGCAACAAAGTACATTAAATTTTAACAGAAATCTAACATAGAGAACACTTGCAGTGAAGCAAAATGAGCTTAAACCATATAACCATACAATCTGAAATACTAACGATTCATACCATGATATCAAGTTACAAAAAGTTTGAAAATACCATCATGTACTTATCTTACACCATACAATCTGAAAATACGTCGATACATAAAGAAAACCAGAATACATAATGGAACGAACTCACATAATGGTGTCACTCTAGTGCAAGATACGATATCAAAAGCCACACATACAGCGTTACCAACACGACGGCGAGTGCTTTTGCGTAAAGCCTACGATTCAGATAAGAAGTAGACATCCTTCGTGCAACTACCAAGAACGCCATGCTACAGTATGCTAGAGACATAATGTTTCCCTGTTCCCGCATCAACCTGAAAGATCGTAAATATGATTTAGTAAAAAGAGCGTAAACTAAAGTAGGATTACTATAGATACACAAATTTCATACCTCAAGATTTTTAGAACAAACTTTTCCATTTGATTTTGATGTTGATCCCAACTAATAGAACCCAAATACTGTATGTTTGTCCACCTACGAAACTGATTGACACAAAGAAACTAATCAGACTGTTAGTCAAACTTATAGATAAACAAGGCTTGTATCTTTACATCTCTTCTAATAAGCAATTGATCAATAATACACACTCGTAATCATATCGGGTACTTCCATAATAAAATATCTTAACATAAATAAACAGAGCTACTGATTTAAAAGCATATGTACAATTGCTAAATCTTTTTACTTTATACGTTAGTGTAATGCAATTGTCAAAATGAAAAATACCAAGTTCCAACAACCAGATTGATTTGGACATGTGCAGAGCATGAACAATGGTGGTAGCACTAGTAATGAGCAAGTCATTCTCTTCTCTTTTCTTTTTTTTTTTTTTTTTTTTTTTTTGGGTGCAAAGGTAAATTTATATTAATTCATCAACAAAATGTACATTATAAGTATTCACACTGTCAACTTGGACAAACCCAATGACAGATTCAAACTAAACTAACATTGCTCAATATCTGACATATCTATTCTATATCTCTGATGAAAACATATTCTTCAACAAGACTTATACTTTCCAAATCACAACTGCATCCATCATAGAAACCAGTTGGAGATTACCTTTTATGCACCACCATCTAGCTACATTTCCTCTATATCTATCCACCATGGTCATTCAACCATCCACCCACAATAACCATAGCAAATTAGATAAGAGGCATCACTAGGAACCCTTACCCTTCCAATCAAGGGCTATGCCATGCATCCTACATTTTCATCTCTTAGAATGGCTTCAGATACATGGGAACGCACTCCTTGAGGGAAGCCAACCATTCCTCCTTGATGATGTATTGGAAAGACCAAGAAGGATCATCTTTCATTCCTCTCTATTCAATCCATCATACATCATCCGCCAAACCATTACCCTTCTCAGTGTATAATCCTACTTTATGGTACATCTTTATGAATTAGACCTCCTATTGTGACCCCATATACTTAGCAAACTTCCTCCCAAGGCCAAGTTTTACAAGTATAATGTGGCACAATAGGTAGAGTCACATCAATAAGACTCCAAGATACAAGGTCTTATACACTGAATGGTTTGCATTAAATTTTGCACAATTCAGAGAAGTGCAATAACAGACACTGTTACACTCCCACCACCACCACAAAACCATCTCTAATCACTGAAATCTTGCTATCCCAAACACCCCTTTATTAAAGTCATTCTATTCTCTGTTACAATATAATTAGCAAGTTCACAAATTCTAACTTCCAAGTATAAACGAAAGCCGAAAGGTAATTTAAATTGAAATTTGAATGAAATGAATAGAATTTAAAGAGTGGATCCAATTACATCAGCTTTGATTTTGATCACTTACTCTCTGTTATTATATTTTTGCAGTGCGAAATTTGGCAAAAGTATATGGATGTAGACATGTAGTAAACATACAATCATGTTTTAAAAATACAATAGCGAACCTATCTGGTGATCTACATTTTATAAAATGAAATAATTCTTTAAGTACGGACCTGTCTTATGAAGATGGCAAAATGGACTGGTTCGGTAGTGTTCTGTAACTGGTCAAACGGGTTGGCCCTCTTTGAAATTTATCTCTTTCTTTTTTCATAATAACCAGTTATAGCACAAACGTATTAAACTACTTACAGCATCTAGAGGTCATAACTTATACAAATTAATCTAGAAATGGGTCGATTCCGGTTATATATCACGACAAACGGGTCAAATGAGTGAAATTTAAGAACTTCGGCTAAAATATATAGGGTCAAACAGGTGGAAGGTCACCCCAATCTGTATTTTGATGCTTACCTAAGTCGATTTATTCCAAAAGTTTACATCATTATTTTACATGTATCTCAACAAACTGATCATCTCCATTATTTCACAACAAATTCTTACTTCTGCGCATTTTTGTAGATTTTCCTGACACTAAGTAATCGTAAACAGTAGTTATTGTAAAATATAAAGTAGTATTAGCAATTTCAAATTATTGATTGAAGAGAAGAAGATCAAGACACATTAGTACATAAATACTGTAAGTCTAGAGAAAAATATATTAATTAAATACTGTAATAATTTGTCAAAAGCATGAAACCTGGCTAGGACATAACATGATATGAACATATGTGTTCAACAGAAACATACCAAAGTTCAGATCAAATGAAACAAAGCTTAGATGATCATCTGGATCTCTTCTACACTTAAAATCCTTAATGCTTCTTCATCTTTAATATCAAACTAGCCCCAAGAACTTACGGAATAAAATCACTAGATAGAATAGTTACTAAAAAAAAAGGCTTTTCACCTAACGGTATCAAAGGTGGGCACCACTTAAAAGGTTGTGGGTTCAAGTAAAGTATCACCTATAACAGCAATTTCATTGCAGACATAAATGATTAGGTAAAGTT
This sequence comes from Artemisia argyi, assembly GCA_030686995.1. Lineage (NCBI taxonomy): Eukaryota > Viridiplantae > Streptophyta > Magnoliopsida > Asterales > Asteraceae > Artemisia > Artemisia argyi. Next base: position 128,827,488 of record CM060684.1, read on the forward strand.
CTTAGATAACACAGAAATCGGCAACTTAAGGAACTTTTGTTATGCATACTAACAGTTTATTAAAACTAATTGTGGTATATACCTAAACAACAACATTGAAACACCATAACGAAATAAATTATAGTCTAGAAACTGTCAAATTTAGAAGATACTCCATTTATCAGATGGAACGAGGTTGAGTAGTAAAGAATACCAGATAGCCATCATACTGAGTTACTAATTATCGGTCGAAAGGATTTGACCACATGTTATTGAAAAAGGATTGGCAATAGTATAAGAGCACCGGAAAAAAGACGATGATGTTTATCAACGAAGAGAATGTTGATGCAGTGATGAAGAAACCACTTCTCCCAGACCCATAGGGAAGAGCAGCTATGTTTGCATGTACGCATATGACTAAAACATGCAGCCGGCATTCAGGTCAGATGCACACACCTCTTTATAAGTTGTTAATAGTTGCTAAACATCAACTAATGCTACACGACTTGAATATTTTGCCTATGGTGGTATTGAATAGTCATAAATTCACCATAACAGAACAGCATCAAGTCTTAAGACGATGAAACTCAACCAATCATAATGATAAATGTGTAAAAGCTAGATGATCACCAAGGTATTGATAACTTACTTCTACAACATACATGTGGTTACATAATACTAAATTAGTATCCCCAGGAGTCATTATTTTGTATAAACAGGTGAAAAGTATATGATCCAAGTAAAAGTCTCTGCTTTTATACCTCTCCCGCAAAGCGTGTTTCAGTGTTCATCATCTTAAAATCTGGTATAAACCATTCTTCTATAAAAACTCTATAAACTTCGAAAGCATACAGCAAAGCAGGGGCGAACCTACCTTACATATAAATTTCAGATAGCAAGTACTACCTTTTTATAGGACCTAAACTTAGATTACTTAGCGTTCGATAAGGACATACACATACCTTTGATATTGATTAAGATGGAACCTCTATATTAGTTTGTTTTAACCCGTCAGCAATTTATAACAATATTGAATTTATTAAATATACTATTGAAAAAGCCTTTTTATCACTCTAACTAAATTATTTAATCATATGCGGAAGAAACAATTGTTCATATGACCCTTAAAAAAATAGCAAAAAGCTAAACTGTAGAACAACCAAAAGAGAATTGAGTCATTTGACATATTCTAGTAACCATATGCTGGCGTGTGCCGGATTGCTTATGTTTTCTGCAAATTTCTAAGCTTGTGTTACCCAAACTACTTCAGCCTGTCTGCTTATCTCAAAAGAAAATATGCAGATTTTTTTTTTTTTTTTTTTTTTTTTTTTTTTATTTATTTACAAAATAAGCAAATCCAAAACTATTTAATGAAGTCGTTCGTTAACTATAAGAAGCTTATAAGTACTAAAAAAAACCCAATTCCAAACACCCCTGCCAGACAAGAATAGTTTCTCTAGACGATTTCAGGGCCGGTCGGTGGCCAGGGGCGGAGCCACCTTGCAAGCTGTGGGGGGAAAGGCCCCCAATGAATCTCCATTAAAATGGCTAAACTTAGAGAAAAAATGGTTAAATTTGTTGCAAAAATTAATGGTGCCCTCAACATAGAAAGTGCCCTCTTCAAAAAGAATAAATCTTTAATTCAATCTTCTAAGCTTTTTTCTTTTCTTTCTTTTTCTGCTTCTGGAATTCTGGAAATCGTGTACTGATATTTACAATAAATGGATATGTACAGTAGATGGAAAAGAGAGGTTGATGGAGAAAGGATCTTGAAAATTGGGTAACATTAAATTTGTACAGTAGATGAAAACATGTGTTGGATATTGGAAGTTGGGTTACATTTAAATATAGTAGTATATTTTTGTTTAAGTTTGTATTTTAAATTAAAATGAAGTTTCAAGTTTAGAGTGTTCTATTTGTTGAAACAAGATCAGCTATATTAGCATTTCTTATGAAACACTCTATATTGAAATTCATGAGTTAATTGTGTGTTTACATTTATAAATGAGATAGATTACAAATCGAGTAGATTTTATTTAAAATGAACTTGATGAAAGCGCATTGATGATTCATATACATCACTAGTTTGTTAGTGTTAATTGCCTAACATAAGTGGTTTTTACGTTTAATTAATGATGACCCGACCCGACCCGATTCGTTTTAGTTTTTACTGTAAAAAATTTCAACCCATTATCGAATCGCTCGTTGCCCCCTTCCATTGAATTTCCTGGCTCCGCCACTGTCGGTGGCCATACCACAAACAGCTTAAACAAATGGCCTATTGGTAATGTGGATAACCTAATCATAAACGGTTCAAAACCGACTAGGTACAACATACACATTTGGAGGTGGCAAGAAAAAGAATCGTAAATACCTACTACCTATCTTGGTTAGGTCGTGTACATCTGACTCAAAGACTTGCCCTCCTCGTCCGGGTAACCCGAACCTAGAAAACCTCATCCGTTTACTCGTTTGTTTCATACTTATAAGCATGGAGGAAACGAGAACTAAAAATGACCATTTATGAAAAACTAAATAAGACTACAAACACATTTTTAATACAACAATTTCAGCTGACAAATACAAATGCATTAATGTTATTGTAACTATATAAACAATAACACTGAAAATTAAGGTTTTGAGAATCGGAATGTACCAAACGCCGGTGGAGTCCAAGAGTTTCTAGAAGCGTCAGCAAGGTTTGTCTTGTGGAGGCAAATGATAAAAGGGCGGGGGAATTAAAGGGTGTTTGGTAGTATTTGTTTATTTATGAGAAATGTAAAGAAGAAACTATGTTTGACGCAAAGATTTATAGAGTTTTCTGGGGTTACCTTTAGCAACGAGCTTTTTGAATTTTAGTGTTCATTTGACATTAGAGCTGTGAGCTTTGCTATTTTTAAGTAAAACTCATTTTTCCAATGGTTTTTTATAAAGTTGTGAGCGGTGAGCTGTGAGCTATGACTACTGCGTACAGCTACTACTCACTACTACTGCTCACAGCTAATTTTGCCAAACAAAACAAATATCTTTTTGTTGGTACATGGTAATTTTTAAGGCTCTTCTCAAAATGTCATGCCACAACTTCATTCAAATATTGACACATGTTCATTTTATTCACTTTTATTGGCCTATAAAATCTAGTATAAGTGATTAACCGACGGCTGCTCAACTGCTCATTGGAAGCTGAGTAGTTAAGTACATGGTTATATGTAACTTATCTTTCCAAAGGTATTTTGCACGTGGTCATATGTACCTTTTAGTATCGAGCCTCAAATTGAATGATTGAGTAGCAGTTGGTTGAGCATTTGTACCAGATTTGTGAGCCCATCAAAATTAGTAACAAAGTGAACATGTGTCGCATGGAGTTACAGAATTAAAATGACAACCAAACCCATAATGTCATATACACCCAATTTAAACACAAAATTTGTCATATCTACCCATTTTATTATTAATCAGTTAAAAACTGAATTTACGTTATTAAATACCCATTATACCCTTTATATAAACACATCTCCATGTGATAAGAAACATGTACAAATCTAACCAACCACTATATGATAATACCAACATTTGTGTTAGGTCCAAAATCTTCTTTAATCTATACTACTTATAATGAAGGAAGGACTCTCTCTCAAAAAAATTCTGATATACAAAAAATGATGCATGGTTTACAACACTTTAAAGCAAGCAATTTTCATAATTACAAAAACCAAAGTATTGTGAACAACAAAAACTAACATAAATCGAAATTCAGACCACTTTCCTTAGAATTCTACATTAATAGCATTAAAAACACCCCTACACCCAATATTACAATCATTTAAACACAATGTACAGCCCTCATTCTACATTAATAGCATTAAAAACACATCTACACCTAATATTACAATCATTTAAACACAATGTATAACCCTCATTCTACAATAGCATTAATATCACAATCATTTTAACACAATGTACAACCCTCATTATACATTAATAACATTTAAAACACCCGTACACCCACTATTACAATCATTTAAACATAATGTACAACCCCCATTCTACATTAATAACATTAAAAACACCTTACACCCAATGTTATAATCATTTAAACACAATGTACAACCCTCCATCTTAACCTAAACACGAACCTGTGACCAAGACTCGACTCAATAAAACTCGACTCGATACACAAGGCTGTGAGCTCAAGCTCACAGCATCCCTTGTTTTCGCGACTCAATAACAACGACAACAACAAAATGAAAGAAAATGATACCAAACAATTATTTAGCTTCATATTTATTAGTTTTAATTTTTATTTAATAAAAAACTCTTGAAAATTCATGTACTTATCCTCCACCGTCGCTAGAACGACAAAAAGGGTGGTGGGTTTTCCTACCTTCGACCGCCGGTATCAACAAAACGAGAGAGAGATGGTTTTGGTGATGAACTTGAGCTGTGGTGGTGTTAATCGTGGTGTTGGGAGGTGTTTCTTGGAGCGTGATGTACGTCAAAATGATGGGGAGGTTGTAAGGAGTGTGGTTGAGGTGGCGGTGAGTTTAAGTGGCCGGTGGTGGTGTTTGTTTGGCCGGAAAAACGACTGGAGAAGAAGAAAAAATAGGGTGCGGCTGGTTTGAGAGAGAAAGGGTGTCAAACCCTAAGTGAGGGTATAATGAGATTTATATAGGAAAGTGTTTTGGACCTTGTGTGAACCCTATTGCACCTTTAGTGACTAAGATTGTAAATATATGATAGGGTGGGAAGTGTAGTTTACCAAATCTTTTAGTATTTCGTTCTCGAGGTAAATTTAGATGTCGGAATGACTTCCCGTGACATTTTTATTAATTTCATCGAAAAATTTTATTTCAGGGTACCCGTCGCTGCAACGCACGGGTACCCTACTACGTAGTAGTTATGTTTAATTCATACACTGTTAAATTGAAATAAGACGTGTACATATGCACTTTCTTCAAATCTGATCTGATGAGTATTAATCTTTTGAACTGAAAATGGCATATAGCCAGTAGTTGCTTTTTGCTCATTACCCATTGCAAACTGCTACTGTAGTATTTAAAAAGCACTAACGCCATCAATATTTACGAAGCCTATAACTAATAACTTTGAAAAACCAATAAAAACTAACCATTTATTGACATACTATACATATATAAAGCCCGACTTAAAAAAAATATATATGTATACACGAAAAATTATAAGACAATAATTAATAATTTTCAAATGAACTGATGAACAATCAAAACTATTATTGTAAATGAGTCAATAGTATTAGATATAAGATCATTTGATAACCAATTTTTTTTTTTACATACCAAGGGACTAATCTCCACCTTACATCTTCACTCCATCTTTATCTATACTACTTATAATGCATATTGACATTTCCCTCCTATTAATTTTTTAAGATTTCCTTAAATAGATTTTAAGTAAATACAAATATTAAAACACAATGCACAAGTATGCAAAGCACAAACAAAACTAAAAACATGTCAAGTCTTATTTACAATTAATACACAATTTAAAACACTCCATCACCAATATGTACAACTACCCAAGAACAATGTACAACCCAAATCATGAAAATAGTTTCGGTTCCACAGCAGCCCAGATCATACCCATTATATCGTGCTCAAAAGAACCAAGATCTGAAAACACGACCATCCTTTCTTGTCTCTTTGATATCTGTCGCAACTAGCAACGACGAACCACCAAGATCAATAAGACCCAAACTATCCATTCTCGACTAGTTTCCAAACATCCCCATATGCCAATTTAAAACAACCCAACCGTAATATCATGTATAAAAACAGACAATGAACAATTCAAACCAAAAACACTATCTTTATACATCCATTCATATACACAACATGGTCGCTTTTTCGATGCACACAAAAAACAAACACCATAAATAGTTTCTGACACAACAACGAAGCAAACACCATAAATAGTCTTGTTTCAAACCGGGTTAAAAGAGAGTTTTGTATTTCGATCAGAAAGTAAAAAGAACAAAAGAGTTCAATTTCAAAGAAAACGTGTATATTTGAAAGAGATAACTCACCCTTTTGTGTTACAATATACTCCGTATTGATTTGGTGAGATATTTAAGATGAGAAAGTGGTAGAAATTTTTGATAGATAAGTCTTCAAAGGGAAATGTGTAGTGGTGGCTAATGTTATGTGTGTACTAGGTTCACTATAAAGTAAGATATATGCTTAAGTTTGTGTTGCGTTTTAATTGGTTACAAGATTGGCAACGGTCGCCGCGTTGCAGGCATGCTTGTTTATTTTTTCCGGTGTTTTAAGTAGAATATTTAGCCGGTATGTATTCGTTGCATTTTAAATAGTAATGGATTAACGCCTTGTTGTTACTTTGGGATTTGTAATGGTATGATTTGTAAATGGTTCATTTGTTACTCTGGGATTTCGCTTGCCACAACTTTATAAAAGCAAACTTAATTGAAAATAACTATTAATAAACTACTTCAAATTGCTCAATCTTACACCTAAAATTCCATCATTGACTTGAAAGAAGTCAACATGTAACACCCCCAAAATTCGGGTCCGGCAGAAGCATACATACAATGGGGTGCTACGAAATCGGTATCATAACGCAAGTACAAGGAACGGTTTTTATCTCAACCATTTAGAATAACTTTCATTATCAAAAATATTCAAATTTACATTGTTCAAAAATAGTACGGGAAATATAGGTCCATAAAAGATTTTAAGCGGTCCCAAATATGTCAGAGTTGTCTATGACCATGCCATGCCATGCCAAAGCCTTCAACAGTTAGCTATCGTCTAAAACCTGAAAATACATGCTAAAAAGTGTCAACACGAGGTTGGTGAGTTCATAGGTTTAGGCATTCATAAATGCGAAACACAAGGTTTATAATGATTGGTTAATCGGTATGCTCGTAATGACCATTACACTTGGTAGTATGCCCGTTACACTCGGAAATGTGACCGTTTCACCCGGTCGTGTATGTACATATATGTTCATCCTGTACGCCTGGTCAATGTATGTGTTATGTGTGTTTCAAGCACTTGTGTCCATGAGAAAATAATCAAGTATATAGTAGGTAAACACATAATGCATTCGAGTAATCAAATCAAGTGTTTCAACAACATTTGCGTAAACAATTCATGTATCCAAACAAGCATTGAGTGTAGTTAAAAACGAGCATGTATTCTCCCCTAAAACAGTTATAAAACAAGTAAAAGTAGGGGCCATGAACTCACCTCAATGAATAGCAGTCAGGTAGTGTAGTAAATCAGATAGTGTTCAGCACCAACACGCGATCTAGATTAGTAAGGCATGTTTTAGTTCAAAGATTTAGTTTAAGACTCAACGAGATTTAAATAAGTTTTAGGAAATAAGTTTTAAAGCACTTGTGTCGTTGTTGCTTGTGTGGCAGTATTTAAGTTTGAAAATAGTTTTTCTAAGTGTTTGCAAGTATTGGCTCTTGGTAATGCGTAATTATTTAATTTTAAAGCATCAAAGTATTAAAACGAATAAATCCTCAGTTCGACGGAAACCGATAGACGATGTACGGGAAGCAATCACAAGTAAATGATAGACAAGACCGGATTATAAGAATGTCATTTAAATGTCTTTGTATTTATCTATATAGCTAAATATTAGCTAATAATAAAAGTGTGTAAAAATTATATTATAAGTGATAGCTTTATTAAAAGAGTTTGTAATTAAAATACACTTGTAATAAATCATAAATGTAGGGTTTTTAGAAGATCGAGCATGACCCGTGTATTGTTTTTCCGACATAACTAATTATTAAAAAGTACATGTTTTAACAATAAGCCGTTGCACACTGTTTGTAAAACTTGAGTAAATCTTTATAAGTCAAATAAGTCTAATAGGTTTAGACAAGCAATAATAGTAATTTTAAATATGTGCAATGGTTTATATATAAAATTCTTGAGTCGCAAAGTACGTGTTTATAAACTTGTTATAAAACATGATGTGAAATTTGTCGTCGAGCAAAGTAGAACGTGTTCGGAATTAGTTCGGATGAATCCAAGTACGAGATACGCATAAGGATCATGAGACTAATTTTGATTTGACCTTGTCACGTAAAAAGAAAATATATACATGATAAACAGTTTGTATAAACGCACACTTAGATGGGCTTCCGGGCCCGTAACCAACTCTAGTCCATATTCAACATCTATAGTAGCAATTTAACAAAAATGTTTGTTTCGAAAGTTTGACACCAAATCTGCTTGCGTTTTGTTGATTGTAGTAAAAAAAGACATGTAAACTCAATCAAAGAACAAACATTCAATGACCAAGGCAAGTTTATCTATTACTGATCTAGTGTTTCGAGCACTGGGAAAGAGGAAATGAAGACTAGTTTCAAACCGAGACACACTCCATTTACCTCATTTGTTAACCAAAATACAACTGTTTTTTATTGAATGCCTTGACTAGCTAGTTTTCGATCAATCCTATATTTGACACACCCACAAAGTCCAAATCATCTTCTTAAAATCAAAACTCAACAATTTTCACCACTGTGGTTCGACCACAGTAGGTTTTGACCCATGAAACCACCTCAACCATACCAGTTTTTACAAGCTTTTATAGACAAAAGTTAGGCCAAGATTTCACAACATAGTATAGAGTTTTATACTTCCTGCTTGTGGGGTTTGAACAGGGGACCAAGGGAAAACCAAATAAGACCAACTCTTGCTCCTCGACGTAAGGTACAACCTGACTCGAGGGGATGTACCCTCACGGGTTCGTGAGGATACGGCACACACAAGGCAAGTAAAACAACACCCTTCGATGTGGGCTTTATCTCAACCGAAAAAGACCACAGTAGCATGAAGAAAGACATGTCAAACAACTTAAAACACTTCCAGGTGTAAAGCCAAAATGGTTTTCAATTCTAGTTTTAGTTTCTTAGTTTAAAAATTTGTAGCCACACAAGATCAACAACAACTATAAAGAATTACAACCGTTCACAGGTTTGAACATATACAATCGACAAACCGAAATCAAAAGAACATCTACCACTAAAACAAAGTATGAACCAAGTTGCGAGTTAAAAAATAACAGATTTAGACTACCAACAAGATTGTCTCAAAATCATAACGTATAACTTATTCACAGGTTACGAACTTAATCAACAATCGATTCACAAATACAAACAAATCGCAAGTTTTCATAACATCAGATTCAAGAACATATATAAATTCTAATGAAGACACCAAGACAAGGGTTGAGATTCTTACAACATGTGACTGAATGAGGGAGTAGCTAATCAACAAAATTTCGAGTACAATTAAACCCAATCCGATCCAAGCAAGCAATCCCACCACAGTTTCTCTTTGCCTTTTGAATATAGTGTTTGAGGTGTGACTTGCTTGTGGATCGTTTGGCACTATAAGAAAGAAATAATACAAGAAGGGTTGACTCTTGTTTCTTTGTTTTCAGATGAAGGACATCCGTATGAAGCTAAGATCGGTCTCACCCTGCCATCTATAACCGTCGCGATGCATTGACTTTAATGTTTTGACAAAAGGATTCAGACCTCATTTGGACACAAGGGTGATGGAGACGGATTTGTTTTTGTTGCCATAGACTCAGATCTGATTTCTTCAGATGGTGGGGAGATGGAGATGACGATATAACTGAGGGAGGGAGAGATAGGATCGCAGGTGTGTGGGGATAAGAGAGGGTAAAAAAAAATATCGGTTTGTGTTTTTATTTATTTATTTGTTCATTTAATAGAAAAGTGAGTGAATAATTAATTAAAAGTAAGGTATATATAAAGTGAGGTAAGTTATGTAAATTTTTTGGGTTTTGTAACACTCGCGGGGGTTTAAGCGTACCCCGTGTTCCGTTGAGCTCCGGTATAATTTGTATTTTCGAGGTTAGCGTGAGTGCTAAAACATTATTAACGAGGACGTTTCAATAATCGTAATAAAATATATTATTTCTGGATAACCCGTATTGAGTTCATGCCTTTACTAGGATTTATGTCGGTACGCGTGTGGTGTTTAGTGCGAGATAATTCTCGTGCTTGATCAACAATTATCAGTAACAGTTAGAAAATGGCACATTCACATTTTCTGATAAAATAACTAATGTAGTGATTTACAGTGCGCGGGTTTGTTTTCCCGAATTAGTTATGCAAGCTTATGAATGCTTAGTTTGAATAGCTAGAACATAATAAATAAATATTTATTATTAAAATACTGATGGAAAATCACCGTTTGTCACATCCTCCCCGCCTTAGAAGGAAAACTGTCCTCGGTTTTCACTTAGAGTTACCTGATGGGGTTGAGAAAAATTGGTGGTATTTACGCTTGATTTCGTTTCCATGCTCCCACGTGAATTTGAGAACTTTGACGATTCGAGACGTGAAGTGTTCGCTTTGAAGTGCAAAATTCTTGAGGTGACAAGACCCATCATAGCATAATCCTTCCTGAATTAGACATAGGTGATCAGGCTATGTTTAATTGAGGATTGATAATGCCATGTTCGGTTTAGTCAAGATAATATTGGGTTTAAAACAGTGTTGGCCATTCCGTCCATAAGCTCGAATTAAAAATAGTTTATAAAGGAGCACAAACATATATAAGACGATAGCATAATAGTTTGCGGGAAATTTCAAATATGGTGTGTACAATAGAGAGCGTAACGGAAAAAGTCATCATAACGCCTTGACATAAAAAGATAGGGGATTCATTAGACGAAAATCCATACAATGCAACGAAAAAGAAAATATTTAGGAAGTACAAACGCTCGAGGAAATACAACCCAAGAAAGTCTAGAGTTAGGTCTTATTATGCAAAGCAGGGAACTCTCTTTTCTTAAACATTGTCATCACCCATGACGTTGTTGAGGTCCTGACGAGCTTCTCCTCTACCTAACGCGTATGCATTCCCACGAGTTCTTCCTCTATTCTGATTCCTCAGCTCTGGGCATTCACTCCTGAAGTGCCCTATCACTCCACACTCATAGCAGGTTATCGTGACGTTCGGATCCATCACGAGGGTGGGAGCCTTGCAATCTTTGGCTTTGTGTCCGACCTTTTGGCAGTTTCCACACTGAGCGGGGCAAAGTCCATTGTGGTGAAATCGACACTTGTTGCACTTGGGTAAAGTTCCAGCATAACCTTTTTTTCTCCCGACCCAGCAGTATAGATCTTGGTGGCCTCTTGTCGGTTGTTCTGGTTGTTGTTACTGTTGTTTCCGAAGTGATCATCCCATTTCCTTTTGTTATCTACCACCTTCTCGGCGGCATCCTCGATTAATTGGTCCGTTAGCTTGTTTGCCACTTCCATAGCTTCATGGAGGTCAGCAGCCTTGGAGGTAGTGACACTACCCTTGATGGATTGGGGTAATCCTCTAATGTACCTTTCCAGTAAACGAGTCTCAGTCGGGACCATTTCAGGACACAACAAAGCTAGTTCCTGAAAATGTTGGTCGTAAGCAGCCATGTTGGTACCTTGAACTTTGAGATTCCAAAATTCAACCTCTAGCTTCATGACCTCATTGCGGGGGCAATACTTTTTAAGCACCATTTCCCTAAAGTTCTCCCATGGCATTGTGTAAGGAATTATTGAAGATACTGCTGACTAATACTGCTGACAGGTTCCTGCGGAAGGCTTAGTGACTTTCTGCTGATGACTGGTTCCTGCGGACATATAGAGATCCTACGGATAGAGTTTAACCGTGGATAGAACTTATATATTTTAGGACAAGATATGTAGAATATCTTTTAATAGTCTATCATTATTCGTTTCTTGTAAGAAAGGTTAGGGTTTCCACTAGTATATAAGGAACCCTAGGTCATTGTAATAGACACAAGTTTTACGTACGAGTTTTATTAATATTATTAGTTTATTGATCCATAGAGGATCGAGTTTAGTATAAGTTTGTTTTTATATTCCGCATAATTACAAGCTCACAGAGATTATCTAACTTAGTTTAACTAGTGATTACATTAGTTGGCTAACGATCTATTGGCTCGTGATCTATCAAGGTATAGATCCCTACAAGTGGTATCAGAGCCACTAGATACTCTCTATAACCTTTACACAATCACATAACTATTCAATCAGTACCAATGGGAGACAAACCAGGCGGTGATGTTGCTCTCTCAGAAGCAGGCTCTCTTACTCAACAACTACAACAGGTGGCCTTCTCTAACAGCAATGCAAAACTTCCTTTTCTTAGGAAGGATAAGTATGAGATCTGGGCCATGAAGATGCAGAACTGGATTGCAAGTGTTGACTATAACCTCTGGAATGTGATACTCAATGGTTGTCGTCCTAAAAAGCAAAGTGTTGATGCTAATGGTAAAGTTACAATTTTGGAACCTGTTTCTGCTGAAGAAATTCTTGCTATTCAAAGGGAGAACAAAGCAAGAACCATATTGCTGCAGGCAATCCCTGATGACCACATGGGAGATTTTCATTCCATGACTGATCCAAGAGAAATCTGGTGGGCCATAAAAGCTAGATTTAGTGGGAATGAAGAATCAAAGCGGATGAGAAAGAGTATGTTGAAGATGGAATTTCAAGAATTCAAGATTACTGAAGAGGAAGGTCTCCACAAAGGTTATGACAGGTTTCAGAAGATTCTGAGTCACTTGAATCAGCTGCTAGCCAGACCTGACAATGAGGAGGTGAACTCTAGGTTTCTAAGAGCCTTGCCTCCCTCATGGTCTCAGGTGAGTATATCATTGAAAACCAAAGGTGGCTTGGACTACCTCACCTTTGATGACTTGTACAACAAACTCAGAGCTTTGGAAGGTGACATAAAGGGATTCTCTCCATATGCAGCAACTCCTTCACAATCTGCATTTGTCAGTTCTAACTCAAACTACATGCCACATACCTATACAAGTCCATCCCCAGCACCACAGGCTTACTCCAGTCCATCTACTCCAAGCCAAAGTCTTCCAATGACCACATTGTCTTTTTCAAGTGCTAATCCAATAACTCATCCAAAGATTAGTAATGTGATGGAAGATGTACTTCATTCATTTGTTGCTGAAGTTGATAAACAACAACAAATTGTTTATGAAGATTTTGAGCAGATTGATGAACTTGCTTTAGAAGAGTTGGACTTAAAGTGGCAAATGGCTATGCTCTCTCTCAAGGTTAGAAGATTTGAGCAAAAGGTTGGTAAAAAGCTCAATGTTGATGGAAGAGATGCAGCTAGGTTTGATAGAAGGAAAGTAAAGTGTTATGCTTGTGGAGAAATTGGCCATTTTGCAAGAGAATGCACAGCCAAGAAGGGTGAAGCCAGTATCAGATATTCAGCATACAAGAAGAAAGAAGTGGAAGCTAAAGAATCAAAGGCCTTGATCACTGCTATAGATACTAGTGTGGACTGGAATGAGCATGATGATGATACAAGCAACACTCCTCAAATCTCCTGCATGGCTAGTTGTGATGATAACTTTGGACTCATGGGAATCTCTCCTCAGGTATCTACTTGTGTTTGTGATTGTGATTCTAAATATACAACTCTAAAAGAAGCTTATGATGATTTGAAACCAAAATATAATGATTGTTTTATTGAAGCTGCAACTTATAAAGAAGCTTTTAAAACTTTAGAACAACAAAAGGTGTGGTTTCAACAAAATCAATTGGCCTATGAAGAAAAGATTAGAGTTTTAAGTAGAGATTTAGAATGTGCCAGCAATGAATTAAAGTTTTCTGAGAAAGAAAAAGCTAGGATTGAGTCTGAGAAAATTGTTTTGCAAGAAAAACTAGATAAAGAAGTAGCTTTACATAAAAATTGGTTGATCTCAGGAGATAATTTAGCTAGTTGTCTTTATGGTAGTCAAGCTGTAAACTCTGGGATAGGTTTAGGGTTTAAAAAATATGTTGGCTTAGAAGCAAGGAATGATGTGGGTAAATCTACACCAGCAGGCTTAGCACATTATGTTAAAGAAGGAAATTTGCATGCTGTACCAGGACCCATCAGAGGTGTATTTATGCCTACTACCAAAACCTCTGACTTTGATGGTTCACACCATCTTTTTGGCAAAAAGTCTAAAGACTTGCCAAATAGGTCTGAAGACTCACCAACGATAGGAACCCCTAAGCCCACATCCCATAAGGTTGACTTACCAGCATCAATGGAAACCACTGGCATTAGGATCAATGACTCCCCTGACACTAGAAGTATATCTAGTAATGATTCTAACAATTATGTCTCTTGTTCTTCCAGGGACAAGACCTCAGAGACCTCTAGTTATGCCAGTTATGATTCCAAGACCAAGTCAGATTCACCCAAGTCCTCAATAAAGATTTCTGACAAGTCATCTTACAAGTCTGTGGACTCTGAAGTTGCTGCTGATGAAGTTCTTTCTAAGACAGCCTCTTCTGAAGACTTGTTATTTACTTCTTATGAAAACAATTCCTTTCAGTGTTTACAAAACAATTCTATTTCTGGTGTTTATTTGAATAATTCTATGTTTAATAAGACATCTTTTGGATTTAATAAATCTTATAAGAAGAAGAAGTGTTTTGTTTGTGGTAGCAAGTTGCATTTAATTAAGGATTGTGATTTTCATGAAAAGAGGATGGGTGTTTCTGTTGTTAATAATAGACCTAGACAAAAGTGGACTAAAACCTGTTCCAAACCCTCATTAGTTCCACAGGCAAAGTATAATGTCAGCAGAATGTATTTCACTCTTGCTGATTGGACTGTTCCTTCTGATAGGTCTGTTTTTCATAATAGATATCCCAATAGAAATAGATATGGGTCACAACCATTTTATGGTATTAATCATTGGTATGAATATACTGACCAAATGTTTATGGGAAGGAGTAATTGGGATTCTGCTGAAAAGTCCTCAGCAGATTGTTCTTGGACAAACAAAAGACCATTTAACTACAGGGACTCCAGGAACAATTGTGGATCTAACTCAGCTTCTTGGGTTCATCATAATGATCCACAGGGCAGACTCAAGTCTTTCATGACTTAAGTCTCTTACCATATGTTGTTGTTGTATATTAACTTTCTTTGTTGTAGGAACATCCTCTTCTTAATAAAGACTTAGGTATTGTTGATAGTGGCTGTTCAAGAAACATGTCTGGTAACCAAGAGAAGCTGCATGACTTTGTGCCTATTAATGGAGGCATAGTGAGGTTTGGAAGTGGAGTAGGAAGGATTACTGGCAAAGGAACCATTAGAACTCCAAAGGTAGATTTTGAGAATGTCTACTTTGTGAAGGAGCTTCAAGGATTCAATTTGTTCTCAGTCTCACAAATTTGTGACAAAAAACTTCCTGTGCTTTTCACTGAAGATGGTTGTTTCATTCTTTCACCTGAGTTTCAAATACCTGATGACAATCAAGTATTACTAAAGGCTCCAAGAAACCATAATCTTTATACCTTTGACTTGAATGATGTCAAGCCAGAAGGTGATCTAACATGCTTGGTGGCTAAAGCATCCTTGGATGAATCTACAAAATGGCATAGGAGGATGGCACATGTTAATTTTAAAGTCATCAACAAACTTGCTAAAGATGGACTAGTTCATGGACTTCCTTCAAAGATCTTCACCAATGAGCATAATTGTGTGGCTTGTAACAAGGGAAAGCAACACAAAGCTTCCTATAAGGCCATTACTACTGTGAGCACAATCTCAGAACCATTGCAGCTACTTCACATGGATCTTTTTGGTCCTACATCCATCAGGAGTATTGATCATAAGTACTTCTGTTTGGTGATCACTGATGCTTTCAGCAGATTCAGTTGGACATTTTTCTTAGTGACTAAAGATCAAACTTTTCAGGCACTTAAAGAATTTATGGCTCTAGCTGAAAATCAACTTAACAAGAAGATTAAAGGTATAAGGTGTGACAATGGGACATAGTTCAAAAATGCCAATCTCATTGAACTTTGTGGTTTAAAGGGTATTAAAAGAGACTATAGCACCCCTAGGACTCCACAACAGAATGGAGTTGCTGAAAGGAAGAATAGAACCCTTATAGAGGCTGCAAGATCTATGCTTGCTGACTCTAAACTTCCCACCATGTTTTGGACTGAGGCAGTTGGTACTGCCTGTTATGTATTGAATAGGGTGTTGATTACTAGACCTCACAATAAGACACCCTATGAACTATTGACAGGGATGAAACCTACTATTGAACACTTGAAACCTTTTGGTTGTCAGGTGACCATTCTTAATACAAGTGATCACCTAGGCAAATTTGAAGCAAAAGCTGCTAAAGGATATATTGTTGGTTACTCAGCTCATAGCAAGGCTTATAGGGTCTATAATTTGGCTGCAAAGAAAATAGAAGAGACTCTTAACCTGAAATTTTTGGAGGATAATGTAAATGTTCAGGGCAAGGGTCATGAATGGTATTTTGACCTTGATTACCTTACTGATTATTTGGGGTATGCTAGACACACATCTAACCCATCTGCATGTATACAAGTGTCATCTTCTAACAATGCAGGTACCCTAAAGGATGATTCAGACAGTGATGAACCCACTATTGTTGTAACAACTCTACCAATCCAGATAGCAGATCCTCCTAACAAAGAAACCTCTGATGCCAAATCTGCTGATGATGTGGAAAATTCAACCTATGCAGAAGATCTTGTTAGACTCAAAAAGCAAGAACATGCAGCTGCTGAGGAAGCTAAAAGACTTGGTCTTGAATTTGCTCAAGACACTGAAGCACTCTTAAAACAAGCTGCTGGTGAAGAAAGCAGAAAACCTGATTCTGCTGATACATCTGCTAATGCAGCTGTTGATTCTGCTGATGGAGATTCTGCTGCAGTTCCTGTTTCCACTGAAGCTTCCACTAGTTTGGATGAACCTTATGGCAGGTTTCCAATTCCCTCAGATCTTGCTAATGTTGAGCAACATGAAGGCATTTTTCAATCAGCTTCTTATGAAGAAGACTTTGCTCCTACTTTAACCAATCTTGATACCTCAATTGATGTTAATCATGTTGCAATTAAAAGGATCAACACCATACATCCACAAGATAATATACTTGGTGATCCAAATGCTATGGTACTCACCAGGAGTGCCATTAAGAATACCAAGTTTGGGCAATGTGCATTTTTGACTTATGTATCCACTCAGAAGAGAGACAATCACACAGATCAGAAGCATTGTTTGTTTGCTTGTTTCTTGTCTCAAGTTGAACCCACAAGCATTAAACAGGCTTTGAGTGAGCCTAGTTGGGTTGAAGCTATGCAGGAAGAGATGCAACAATTCAAGAATCAAGATGTTTGGGTACTTGTTGATCTGCCTGCAGGAAAGATTGCAATTGGGACCAAGTGGATCTTAAAATGCAAGAGGGATGCCAGAGGTATTGTGGTAAGAAATAAAGCAAGATTGGTGGCTCAAGGTTTCAGACAAGAAGAAGGGGTTGACTACACTGAGGTCTTTGCACTAGTGGCTAGGGTTGAGGCAATTAGACTGTTTTTAGCCTTTGCCTCATATATGTGGTCTAAGGTCTATCAGATGGATGTCAAGAGTGCCTTTCTCTATGGCAAAATTTAAGAGGAAGTATATGTTACTCAACCACAGGGCTTTGAAGACCCCCATCATCCTAAGAAGGTTTACAAAGTTGTCAAAGCACTTTATGGACTTCACCAAGCACCAAGAGCATAGTATGCTAGACTGTCTACATCTCTTTTGGAGCATGGATACAGAAGAGGAGCTATTGATAAGACCCTCTTTATTAAGAAAAACTCCAGGGACATTATTCTAGTACAAGTATATGTGGATGACATTATCTTTGGATCCACAAAGGAGGCATGGTGCAGGGAATTTGAAGAATTGATGAAAGGTGAATTTCAAATGAGTGCAATGGGGGAGTTAACCTTTTTCCTAGGGCTGCAAGTCAAACAACAACCTGAAGGGATCTTTATTCATAAGGAGAAGTATGTTAAAGATATTTTGAAAAAGTTTGACTTTGACCTTTTGAGGACTGCTACCACTCCATATGAACCACCCAAGCTTAAGAATCCAAATGAGCAAGATGAGGCTGTGAATGTTCATCTCTATAGGTCCATGATTGGATCCCTCATGTATCTAACAGCTTCTAGGCCTGACATTACCTTTGCTGTCAGTGCTTGCTCAAGACATCAGGTCACTCCATTGACTTCCCATCTAAATGCTGTGAAGAAAATTTTCAAGTACATCAAGGGCCAACCCAAACTAGGCCTTTGGTACCCAAGGGATTCACCATTTGTGTTGGAGGCTTACAGTGATAGTGATTATGTTGGAGCTAATTTGGATAGGAAGTCCACAACAGGAGGTTGTCAATTTCTTGGTAGAAGACTCATTTCTTGGCAGTGCAAGAAACAAACCATAGTGGCTACTTCTACTACTGAAGCAGAATATGTTGCTGCTGCCAATTGCTGTGGTCAGGTACTTTGGATTCAAAATCAGATGTTGGATTATGGGTTTAACTTTATGAACACTAAAATCTACATTGATAATCAAAGCACTATTTCTATTGTTAAAAATCCTGTTTTTCATCAGAGAACTAAACATATAGAAATTAGTCACCATTTTATAAGAGATGCAAATGAGAAGCATCTGATTCAAGTGCTTAAAATTCACATTGATGATAATGTGGCTGATTTGTTAACAAAAGCTTTTGATGGACCTAGGTTTAATCACCTAGTTGTCAACATTGGGATGGTTAACCCTTGAATGCTATGTTTGAGGGGAGGCATAAGCCTCAGGGGAGGCATATGCCTCAGGGGAGGATTGTACATGTTGTATTTATGTAGATTATTATGTTTTCTAGAATTATGTTTACTAACTTTGTTTTGCAGGTTTCTTTCTAATTTTTGTATATTATTTTGGTTGCTCTTTTGTGTTTTGTTTGAATGTTTGGTTTCAGATCATGTTTCTGCTGATATACAAAGATCTACATTCAGTGGAATTAGATGTAAAGACATAAAAGTAAATTTTATTCATCAGTGGAAAGCTTGGTACATCAAGATCTGTCATCAGAAGAAACACAAAATACATCGAACAACAACAAACAACCACCACCACATCCCTAACCATCAACCCCCCTACTCCATCTTCCTCTTCCCTTTGCCCAAGTCCTTTGGGTCTGACATTTTCTTTTGGACCCCTCTGGATTGCATGTCTTTGTTCCAGAGCTTGGGAGCAGCAAGACCAAGGACCACTTTCAATGGACCCTTCTTCCTTCTTAAGGACTGTGGCTCTTCAGGGACAGATATCCTTCTCATATTTGCACATACTCTTTCCATTTCACTGGTTAAGAATGCAGTGACAGGAGTGAAATCAGGGACAACCATAGCTAGAGGAGTTGGTGTTTCCTCAGCTTTAGTGGTTTCTTTTGATGAGGTGGGAGATGGACATAACTCTGAAGGACCTTCACCTAAGTAATAGTATGATTTTTGGATTTGAGGGATGTCAAAGGTAGAGTCTGATGAATCAGAAGAGATTTCAATGACTTTGGGGAATGGCTTCATGTTTTGAATGTGAGAAAGACTTTGGGATATGTTATTTGTGGGATGGTGAGTTGATCATGACTTGAAGACTTATTTATAAAGACATGATTTGGGTTTAATGTGAGTTAAAGCAAGTAAATGGGAGGTAGTTGAGTCAGTAGCAATTACTAATTGTGCAAGTTGTCCACTTAAGTGGATTCCTCGGATGAAAGTCAATGGTTTGACCAACATGCTGCTGATACTATCTATTTTGTTGTTAAGTGTGTTCCTGCTGATGACTTATTCAAGATCAATTGATTCAGGGGAATGCTAATCTATCAGAAGAATTAAAACAAGTAAAAATTAACGAGGCAAATTTTTATTGATTCTTCAGAAGTACAATACAAGACAGTGAAATTGAAAGATTAACAACAAAGTTCCTATTCTACTTTGCACTTGCGCTTGCCTTCCACAGCCTTTTCCTTGCCTTTGTTGTTGATGTTGAAGAGTCCTTGCCACTGAGGACAGGGCAAACCTAAAACAACCCTTCTGGTCTTTGGCAATGGGGAATTCACCTTTCTTTTTCTTGGACGAGAGGACTGAGGCTTCTCAGGGGTTGTAGGATTGTAAAGTGCATCATTATCATCATCCTCTTCATCAGAAGATGTGAAGATGAAGGGAGACTTCTCAGGATTGGGAACTCTGTTTGCCCTCTCCAATGCATTCCATTTTCTCTCCATCTCTCTCTGGTACTCTGGATCATCGATTTCAGAAGGATATGGTGGAAGATCTTCTGTTGATGAACTAGGAGCAGGGACATCATGTCTCTTCTTCTTGGCTTGTTCCTTTGCGAGACCACGAGGTCGTGTTGGCATATTGACTGGTGGTGGAAATGTTAGTGAGTCAGATGTATCAGAGGAGTCAGAAGAAAGGTTGATGATTTCTTGATTGGAAGCCATGGATGTATTGTTGATTGGAGGTATTATAATTAGGGATTTGATTTGAAGTGGAGAGATTTGGGGATAATTAGCCTTTATTTATAAGATCACCCAACCGTGTGTTTTTATTATCATTAATGCGAGGTAGTTTTGAGATACTTAAGGGTTCTTTGAAATTTGAATTAAGAGATATTTTTCAATGATATTTGGTTTCCACTGATGGGTAGATTCTGCTGATTGATACTGCTGATGGTTCTGTTGACCATAGTCAAAGTTTGACTATTTTCTGCGGATTGACCATTTGATTTCAGCCGTTTGATTTGGTTTATACGGATGAGTCAGTTAATTGGGATTTACCTTAGTTGATTATTGGTCAAAGATTTCTTTCCAATAATTCACATCAGTTTCATTCCACGTTTGGTAACTTCCATAATTAACCAAGACGTGCATATCCCACTCCCAAATTAACTGATTCCCTCTCGCTATATAATTTCAAAAACCATTTCAATATTTTTCAGAACACCCAACCCTAATTTCTTATTCTCAATCAATGGCTGAACTATATTTCAAAGGAGATCATAACAAACATGCCTTTCTTGGTCCTGGTAAAAATGATGAAGATTATGTGGGCATGATCGAATTTCTTCAAAGGTCCAAGATTCGTTATGCTCTGCTTCAGTACCCAAATGTTATGCATGAGTCTCTTGTTGTACAATTTTGGGAAACCGCTCAAACAAGGACTGTTGAAGATGGACCAACAGAGATTGTTGCTGTCATAGATGGGGAAGAATATGTGGTTACTGAGTCATTGGTCAGGACTCAACTACAGTTGGATGATGAAGGAGGGGTGACTGATTTGCCTAAAGGAGAGATACTCAGAGGCCTTCAGGCTGCCAGATATAGTGGTGATGGGAAAGTATGGTACAAGAATCTGTTTTGTCCGAAATGGAGATTCTTGACACACACTTTGCTTCAGTGCATGGGTTCTAAGTCTGGTGGATGGGACCAATTCTCTATAGACATTGCTCTTGCCATTGTGTGTCTCTCTCAGGGAAGAACATTTAACTTTTCTAGGTATATCTTTAATGCTATGCTTGAAAATGTTAAGGATACCAAACTTAAATATTTATTGTATCCTAGGTTTCTTCAAATCATTTTAGACATTGAGACCAATGACCCCACTCACTTGCCTGTTAAGGGTTTATCTAAAAAGTTGTTTACCCAAATGAAAATTAAATTTGCTGGTGAACACAGACCCTTACTACCAGCTATGTTGCCTGCTGGCAATGCTCCTGATGGAGTAGCTGCTGATGCAGCTGCTGATGCCCCGGTGGGTAATCCCCCTGATGGAGAAGCAGCTGATGTAGCTGCTGGTGGTCAGGATTCTCCTGATGTTCAAGCACCAGAGGATTCTCCTGAAAGAACTGAAGATGCTCCTGAGGCAAATGCATCAGTTGCTTCTGATGTTCAGCCACCACCACCTCCTCCTAGGTCACCCACACCTGTGTATTCACCAATGGATATCAATTCTCCTGAGCATGAGCTCCATGAGAATTTAGGCTTTGACCAACCTGTACACTCACCACAATTTACCAGACTTCCCACACCTAGTCCTTTGAGACCTCACTTTGAGGATCATGTAGATGTAAATTTAGATTATTCTACTCACAGGACCAATGATGCTTCAAATGCCACAGATATCCCTGTTGGTGGAGTTGAAGGTCCTGTTACTCTCACTTCTGTATCTACTTTGTTGAACAGGTATGTATCTAAGGTGGACAAATTGGAGAATGATCTGAACTTCACCAAAAAGAACCTCAGCAATGCTGTTCTGACTCTAATTGGAAGAGTTAAAAAGTTGGAGGGCAAGCTTAAGCAAAGGAAGAAACAAGGTGTGGTGTATGATTCAGATGAGGACTCTACTAAAGCATCTGACAACATTGACTTGGAAGGCCTTGAACTTCTTGCTGCTACCACTTTGGAGAGTGTTCAGAAGAATGCTGACACTAGGCCTGAACCATCTGTTGCTCCAACTGCTGATGTTGCTCATTCTACTGATGCAAGTGTACCAAAGGACTCCAGAGTCATTTATGTCAGAAGAAACCATTCTACTGATAAGAAGTCTGCTGATGCTCCTAGAAAGAAGACTTCTGCTGATGTTCATAGGAAAGAATCTTTTCCTACTACTATGCCAGAAGTGAGCACTCATGGTCCATCAGTAGATGTCCAAGCTGATCTTCCTCATGATTCTCCTGATAAGACTTTCGTCCCTCCTAAGAAGAAAGATAAAGGGAAGTCTATATTGATTGATCAAGACATTCCTTCCAGAGTGAAATCCAAGGTGGAACTTGCTAATGAAAAACTTAGTGAGATTGCTGCTGCACATATGCAAGCTCAAGAGGAAGCTGCAGCTACTAAAGTTCAATTGGATTTGAAAGCCTCAGAAGCATTAGCTAGGAAAATTCAAGATGATTTGGATAAGATGTGACCTCAATTTACTAGCACCTTACCTGCTGAGAGACAAAAGGAACTTGATGAAATAGCTAAGAATCTTACTGCTGAACAATGGGAGAACTTGGCTGAACAGGCTGCTTCCAAGCCCAATTTGGGTGAATCTGTGCTTGGAGTGAATAATCCTGATTTTGTTCAGATGATGGTTGAAAGAGGAAAGTTGTTGAAACAACAGGAGGAAGAGAGAAAAGCTAAGCATCTCAGGGAAAGACCTTGGACTAAACAGGAAATAAAGAAATACATGAGGAATTTTGTAAAGAATCAGGGATGTTCTATGTTTGGGTCACGCTGGAATTAAAAGAAGGTTTGGGGTTTTTCAGATAAGCAGCTCACCTTTTACTATGACAAGATCATTTCCAATCTTCATTCCTCTGGTATACATGTCCAAGATGTTCTGGAGTTTAGAGGCAGACTTATGGATGGGCCTGAAGCTAAGAAAGCTAAGCTTCATGAGACTACTGCCCAACCTGCTGAGTCTATTGGGTCTTTTCATGGTGGTCAGGAGAATGTGCAACTTCCTTCAGTCTTGAAACCTCAGAAGGATGATACTCTTGATGCTCAGAAGGATGATACTCCTGATGCTCAGATGGATGATACTCCTGTTGCTTCTCATCATGATAATGCTGAATCTCATCCTGATACCACTGAAGCTCCACATGATGTTACCAATGATGCTTCAGATGATACTCCAATTGAAGTACCTGATGATGATGATTCTGCAGCTGTTCCTGCTGATACTTCCAAACAAGTGCCTAAAGAGGAACCTGCTGATGGTCCTTCTATTCCTGTTTCTACTGGCACTAGGAGAAAGACTAAAGCTATCAAGAGGAAGGCTACAAAAGATATTCCTTTAGAGGATAGTACTACTTTTCTTGATTATGCTTCTGATGATGGTCAAGACCCTGTTGCATGGGAGAAAATTGTGAAGTGGGAACTTGTTGATACTGAGTTTGGCCAAGGAAAAGTGAATGTCATAACTAGACAAGATGGAACTACTAAGACATTCTTGTTTCTGAGTCAGATCTTACATATGGTGGACAAGCAAGATCTTCTCTCACTTTATGATTGGGTTACCAAGTACTATCAAACTCATTCCCCTGATGACATTGGAATGTATTTGATGGGTGATTTGCAGATTTTGTGTGATTCTTATAAAGGTGATTCAGGTGTAAGGTTTCAAGTATGGAAAGGTCAAAAGACATGGGTGGTTGACTATAGGAAGTTCTTTCCACTACCTAATGTTCATATGATTGTAACAACCACTGGTAAAACCTTATACTGCTGGGATGATGTTCTTTACCCAATCACAAAAGAAGTAATGCATCTCATGCTGGAGACAAAGTTATCTGTTCCTTTGGATATGACTGAGAATGATCTTCATCTTGCTGAACAATTGGTAAGGTTCATCAGAAGAAGTATCTTGACTAAGCAGGAACTGGTGATGAAGCGAAAAATGAACCACTTTTAGAGGTCATTTAAGCCCGGAATTGAATTTATTTGATCAAATATTGACCTAAATCGTTCCTTTTGTGATTTTAGGTACTTTGGGAGAGAAATCTGGAAAAGGAAGCAATTCGGACGTTTTTGGAGCATAAAAGTGAAGAAAACGCCAAAATCTTAATTTTCCTTGCTGGGAACAGTAGGTGACGGCGTCAAGAAGAAAATCCTAACGGCGTCAAGAGTAATTTTCATGACGACCCAGTACAGAATTGAAGGCGTCACGAGGTAGAGCGTCAAGAGTAAAATGCGTGATGGCCTGCAAAATGTTATAACGTGACGGCGTCAAAAGTAGATCAAGGCAGTCCGAGAATTCTTTTGGCGGCGAGATGACGGCGTCACCAATTTGGTCTTGACGCCGTCAGCCTCAATTTCTTATATATAGTTTTCTAATTTTCATTCATAAAAAGAGAGAAGTTTTGGAGAAACCCTAAGGCTGAACTTAGTACGAATTTTACAGGTTTTTCAAGGGTTTTCAACCCTTGAACCCTTTCATATGTAATTGAGATAAGTATTCTTTTAATTCAATCAATATGTCTATGTGTTGGTTGTCTATATCTTGTTCTTGTCTTAATTCCATCATGCTAGGCTAGATCTATCTTGTGTTTGCTTGGATCTAATGAAACCTAGATGTTAATTATGTGTTGATTACTTGTTTATGGTTGTATTGGATGAATGATTTCGATGTTAGGCTTAAGAAAACTGGCAGATCTCCAAATGGTAACATGCTTGAACGTCTTAAACATGAACTGACGTGCACTAGGTTTTATTGGTTGTATTTAATGCATGAGTAAATTCTAATGATCCCATGTTAGGAGCTTCTTATCCGGCTCGACGTAGGAGTGAAGTAGGCACTCATAGGATTGGGGAATTAAGTGCGCCACCCCATGAATGGTATTAAGGAATACAATCCATCATCCACGCAACTATAACAAGTAATTAACGTGTAAAAGATATCTAGGGAGTAGTGAAATCTAAGTAAACACAACTTCTCCACTTATTGCTCACAACCTTAGTTAATTTAGTTTAATTTCATTTTTAGTATTTTATTTTGATTGCATCTTTAGTATTGGGTTAGTTGACTAGCAACTAATTCCGCCCAAATCCTTCAAACCCGAGATATTTACTTGCTTTCAAAAAATATAAAAAATACAAAAATAATCATCCTTCATCTTTAGAACTAGTATTTAGGTTTTCTAATCCTAGCGACACTATTCCTAGCTGAACGATCAATCCCCCGGTACTTGTCACTATACTATACTACAACGATCAGGTACACTGCCTGGTGGGGGTTGTAAGATTCTCAAGATCCCTTGAGAGGTAAAGCCTGGTGCGATTCCCACGTATCAAGTTTTTGGCGCCGCAGCCCGGGGAATAGTTATTGTTTAGGTTAGAATCTCTTTTTATTAGGTTTACTTGCTAGATTCCTTTCTAGTAAGATTTTATTTTTATTTTTAGGTTTTCTTTAGTCTATCATTTTCTTCGTGCCTTTGTTAGTAAATTAAGTTCATTGACTATTCCGTTGGCCATTATGGAGAACGTGAATCCACCAAGTCCGACACTAGAGTTTTACCAGAAAAAATATAATTACACCAGTTTGGATATACCAAGATGGAGGAATGAAATGAGGAGGACAGGATCTTATATTGATTTTATTGAGTACCTTGAGAAAAGAGGCCAAGTGCATAATGCTTTTAAAGAATTCACCTTAGGAGCTCCATCACCCCCTCAAAATGCCTCACTTAGTGAAACCTATGCACCATATGAGCCTTCACCTAGGATAGTTTCGTATGTGCCACCTAGTTGCATGTCATGGTTAGGCACTACCATAATACAGGATGAACCCATAGGTGACCTTGATGTAATGGAGGATGTAGCCGAACATGATCACATTGATCAAAAAGACCTAGGTTTTATGATCGATGATGATGAATCTCAAGAAACACATGATGAATCTTTTGGGTAATTTGTATATAGCAGTCAGAATATTGAGGATGATCCTTATGATTCGGATATAGAAGTTGAGATGCCTAGAGAAGCACGTGAGATACTTGGGAAAATGTTAGGGTTAGATTATAATGAAACACATGTTGGGGATATAGGTGATCTTGACGCAAGGAATGATGAAGTAAATAACATAAGCTCACTAAGTACCCCACAAGTCCTACCATCATTTGAGGCACACACACCGCCCATGACTTACCCGGAAGAAGTAGAAGAGACTATAGGAGCCCCAATAGAGGTAGAGCCCTTGTACCAAAAACCACTAGAGGATATAGGTTTGAATACTTCTAGTGATAACCTTACTCTTAGTTCTAGGGAATTACCTAGTGTTGATGAACCGGAACCTCAATCTTCACACAACTTTCCATCCTTAGATATACATCTAGGAGACTAAAGAGGAGCCGACCCACCCATCAACCCATGTAGTCTGGGTAGTATTAGGATAAAGGTAGTGGACTCTAAGCCTTGTAGAGAGGAAGCCAATATAGAAGTGGAAAATGACCTTACATGCTTACATCACCCATTTATGATTGATCACAAGAAACATTATGGGTTTAAACCGGGGTTATTAGGTCAAGATGGATCCCCAACTAGTAGTCTCTTGAAGTTGATAGAAAATGATCCCTTTTTAGGAAAAAATCTTAATCCACCCATTAACCTGATTGAATTTGGTAAGGTTATGATGATAGGAGCACACCCCTTTGAGCATATAATTCATCCACCACACTTTCCTCACGTGGCATATTTCTACCCCAAGGGTGTGTATCGCTACTTCCACCCGCACTTAATTCAAAGTGTAGGGAAAACCTCCCCTATTTCCGTTAAATAAGGGTAGAGTCAGGCTCGTGACTCGAACAAAAACAAGCGCTTCTTGGGAGGCAACCCATGCTTTTGTGTGATTTTTATTTTGTTTGTTTGTTATTTGTTTCCGTATGCATGCTTTATTTTTATTGTTGGTAGATCATGTTTCTAAACTAAATAGTGGAAATACTTTACTTTGTTGTTTTGGCCTAGTCTTAACTTCACCTAAAGGTATTTTTGCAAAAGATAAGTGTAAGGGGAAACCCCAAATATGTTTTTAAGAAACAAACCGATCATGATTCTCCACAATATTAAATGAACATGTATATTCGTATTTGTTAGGGTCAAATGCTTGTATTGAGTCATAATGAAGTTTTGCAGGATTTTCCAGGAAGTGAGACCAAGTTTTTCCAGAAATTTTCCGGAAACTTAACATACGAATTTCTGCAGGTCACTTCTGACGGCGTCACGAGTTAACTCTTGACGGCGTCACACGTGTAAAAATCTGGAAATTTTACCGGTTTTGTTTTTCTAACGGAGTCTTATTGTTTTTGTGAATTATTAAGTTTTATAATCTCCAAAAAATCTGCAAACTTCATTCCACAAGCATTATATCTTATTTTGTTTTCTAGGATTTAGTAACTTATATAGGTTGCCGCCGATTTTATGCGAGGTTGTCTTGTCTATTTTCTCAGGATTCACAGGTTATGTATGACAAGAAGATGATTTATATTCTGGAAGGGAAGCTTTGATTGTTCATTTTCTTGGAGGAAGATTTAACCTGGCCACCTTATTATCCATACCGAGCGAATCAGGGGAGTATTTGATTTCATTCTTTTTACTTTTTCACTTTTACATTCTTTACTTGAACATTGGGGACAATGTTCATCTTAAGTGTAAGGGGAGGGTAAAATGATGATACCTTACATGTACACTTTCGCTTGAGTTTGTTTGTTTAATGGTAGATGTGTAATAAAACTATGAGAAATACTTGTTAGTGCAATTTTAGCGCCAAATTTAAAATTTTTTACAACATTTAGGAGTGAAACTTTAGCCATAGCAAGCGTCTCATGGATAGGAGATTGTATGACTAGCACATAACCGTACTTTCAGAAAAAATTTCCACCCAAATATGTGAGGTTCGCCTTTAGATTTGATAGGAAAAGCATTTACTATTAGTGCTTATGAGTGTACCGGTAGCATTTAGATTCTAGAACTTGCGTTAGTAATGCATCCCGAGACCGCTAGTGAGACTACATTCGTGTAGTAGGATTTACTACATGATAAGAGGCATTAGGATCACCCGTGTGTAAAACCCGTATCAAAATTACTTGACCATTTAAGTCATATTACTTGGCTAGTTAAGTCAACTAATTTTTCCCACACCCTTAGCGTTGTACTCATTTTTAGTACACGAAAGCCCTAGTACACCCCTCCGAGCCTATCTTTTCGTTTCTAACTTTAAGCATTTTACTTAAAGGAAGAATTTGTTACACCCCACTTAAATGTACAACCAAATCGCCTTAGCCTTCCGTGTATGCGCTCATCCTTAGTGCATTATTGTTATTTGTTAAACCCTAAGTTAACTATCTAATTGATTACATGGTTGCTAAGTCGAGTCATATCCTTGTACATATTGTTTTTGGACGATTGGGACTCATGGGTAAAGTATTTATTTTATGGAGTAATGGGGAAGAACATCATTTATTACCCCCATATGTACGTTAATCTTAAAAGTACTCCAAGTGTTTTGATTTTCTTAATTCGAGTCATTAGATTAGTTTATTGTAAAGTATGTAAAAATTCAAGTGTAAGGGGAATGTTCATTCCCTATGATGTATTATTTTGGATGGTAGGGTAAGAGTGTATACAAAAAAATAAAAAAAAATAAAATAAAAAAATAAAAAATAAAAAACATACGGACTACCATCCCTTTTTATTCTATGTTTATTTTATGTTTTTGTTATTTTTCATTTATTAGCTTAAGTCGAGTCTAGTCTTCGCTTAGCAATGCCACATTGTACATGTAATTAACCAAGATTGTTAACTCGCTACCAGTAAAAACTTCCTTTATCCAACAAAACCGTGTATTTCATATCCCTACACCTAACGTTACAACCCTTTAAAAGACCTCTTTGATAGTTTATCCTAGGTGCTTACGCCATGTGGTGGAGGTTTGATCCTTTCCCAAGCCTATGGTAATCTATTTTGCTATGACAGGTAGTGAGAGATATCTTCCGTTTCCATATTGTAATTTATACTTTATTACACCCGAGAGATGTGAGTATCTAAACACTATTTGTGAGGTGCTAGTATATGACCTCCGTGCTTGTCTATTGGTCTTTAGTGGAACGATTATTTGTTGTAATTACTTTTATATTAGTGTTAAATGACCCCTAACTTGTATTTTGAGTAGAATAAAAGCGCATTTGCTTGAGGACAATCAAATCTCAAGTGTAAGGGTATATGATGAGGCGAAAAATGAACCACTTTTAGGGGGTCATTTAAGCCCGGAATTGAATTTATTTGATCAAATATTGCCCTAAATCGTTCCTTTTTGTGATTTTAGGTACTTTGGGAGAGAAATCTGGAAAAGGAAGCAATTCGGACGTTTTTGGAGCATAAAAGTGAAGAAAACGCCAAAGTCTTAATTTTCCTTGCTGGGAACAGTAGGTGACGGCGTCAAGAAGAAAATCCTGACGGCGTCAAGAGTAATTTTCATGACGACCCAGTACAGAATTGAAGGCGTCACGAGGTAGAGCGTCAAGAGTAAAATGCGTGACGGCCTGAAAAATGTTATAACGTGACGGCGTCAAAAGTAGATCAAGGCAGTCCGAGAATTCTTTTGGCGGCGAGATGACGGCGTCACCAATTTGGTCTTGACGCCGTCAGCCTCAATTTCCTATATATAGTTTTCTAATTTTCATTCATAAAAAGAGAGAAGTTTTGGAGAAACCCTAAGGCCGAACTTAGTACGAATTTTACAGGTTTTTCAAGGGTTTTCAACCCTTGAACCCTTTCATGTGTAATTGAGATAAGTATTCTTTTAATTCAATCAATATGTCTATGTGTTGGTTGTCTATATCTTGTTCTTGTCTTAATTCCATCATGCTAGGCTAGATCTATCTTGTGTTTGCTTGGATCTAATGAAATCTAGATGTTAATTATGTGTTGATTACTTGTTTATGGTTGTATTGAATGAATGATTTCGATGTTAGGCTTAAGAAAACTGGCAGATCTCCAAATGGTAAAATGCTTGAACGTCTTAGGAAACATGAACTGACGTGCACTAGGTTTTATTGGTTGTATTTAATGCATGAGTAAATTCTAATGATCCCATGTTAGGAGCTTCTTAGCCGGCTCGACATAGGAGTGAAGTAGGCACTCATAGGATTGGGGAATTAAGTGCGCCACCCCATGAATGGTATTAAGGAATACAATCCGTCATCCACGCAACTATAACAAGTAATTAACATGTAAAAGATATCTAGGGAGTAGTGAAATCTAAGTAAACACAACTTCTCCACTTATTGCTCACAACCTTAGTTAATTTAGTTTAATTCATTTTTAGTATTTTATTTTGATTACATCTTTAGTATTGGGTTAGTTGACTAGCAACTAATTCCGCCCAAGTCCTTCAAACCCGAGATATTTACTTGCTTTCAAAAAATATAAAAAATACAAAAATAATCATCCTTCATCTTTAGAACTAGTATTTAGGTTTTCTAATCCTAGCGACACTATTCCTAGCTGAACGATCAATCCCCCGGTACTTGTCACTATACTATACTACAACGATCAGGTACACTGTTTGGTGGGGGTTGTAAGCTTCTCAAGATCCCTTGAGAGGTAAAGCCTGGTGCGATTCCCACGTATCAACTGGCAACCAAGCATGGCATTCAAATGGATTCATATCTGCAATGAGCTGATCTTGGTATTGTATTTTGTTGTCTATTTTTTATTTTTCTTTTAGTTTAAAAAAAAAAAAAAAAAAAAAAAAAAAAAAAAAAAAAAAAAAAAAAAAAAAACTATCATATTTGTATAGCTTGTGTATGTTGTATGCAGGTTTGGTGTTGATTCTTATCACACTCTTTCTGGTCATCAACTTGCCTGATGTTGACTATTTAATCAAAAAGTTGGCTAGTCCAAAGGGTACAGCTTTGGTAAAGACTCATCAAATCTGTTGATAGCTGTAATGGTTTGCTCAAAATCATAAGGTTTTCAACTCACCTATGCTTTATTGCTGAGTAGTTGAAATGGTTGTCAATTGACCATGGAGTTTTCCTTTATGGATTCCAAATAATTGACTAGCCCACATGTATATGGCTTGTGGTAAAGGCAGTGAAAAACCATATTTGGTATTCAATTGACCAAGATGATTATTCATCAATAATTGACTAGTCCTGAGCAAACGGCTACAGGTAAAGACATATCAAATCCGTTTATAGCTGATGATTTGCTAAAAATTATGTGGTTATCAGTGTACCTTTGAACACTTGGCTACTCCAGTAGTGATGGCTATTGGTAAAGAGACATCAAATCCATTATTTTCAATGATTCACCTCTCACAGGAGTTAACACACCTGGATGTGATGAGAATAGTATGCAACTTATATGTTTTGATGTACATTTAGTCTTGTGTTGCTGCAAAGAATGGTGCTTTTCAATTGTTTGCTGATCATAGAGATTCTACTTATGAAGATTCTTTGCTGCTGATGATTATTCTCAATCCTCTGGATTGTACTCTTGGCGATCTATCAAGAAATCTTGAACTTAACTGTGTCAAATTCAAGATTAGGGGAGGATTGTAAGGAATTATTGAAGATACTGCTGACTAATACTACTGACAGGTTCCTGCGGAAGGCTTAGTGACTTTCTGCTGATGACTGGTTCCTGCGGACATATAGAGATCCTACGGATAGAGTTTAACCGTGGATAGAACTTATGTATTTTTGGACAAGATATGTAGAATATCTTTTAATAGTCTATCATTATTCGTTTCTTGTAAGAAAGGTTAGGGTTTCCACTAGTATATAAGGAACCCTAGGTCATTGTAATAGACACAAGTTTTACGTACGAGTTTTATTAATATTATTAGTTTATTGATCCATAGAGGATCGAGTTTAGTATAAGTTTGTTTTTATATTCCGCATAATTACAAGCTCACAGAGATTATCTAACTTAGTTTAACTAGTGATTACATTAGTTGGCTAACGATCTATTGGTTCGTGATCTATCAAGGTATAGATCCCTACACATTGAGTAAGCGGTGTCATACCCGGCAGACTTCAGATAGTTATTCCACCAGGTTAGAGCAGTATCTGTGAAGGTGAATGATGCATACTTCACCCTATCCTCATCCGCACAACTACTTATCCTAAACACAGTTTCCAACTTCTCAATCCATCTGACCAATACCACTGCTCCTTCTGACCCTCCGAAACCCCCACTCATAATCTTGCGAAATTCTTGGTAGTTGCAGCCCTGGCCATTACCGTGATTTGGTCTGGAAGTGCCAACATCGGTGGTTGAGGTGTTTACGTTGGCTGCGGCTAAAGCTGCTGCTACTCTCTCGTCCACCAGTTGGTCTAACATTGCTTGGTTAATAGTAGGTGGGACAGTGGCTGTAGCCCTAGTTGGGCCTGGGTTGGCTCGTGTGGTTCTGTTTGACTTCTTCCTGGGAGGCATTTTGCTATTAACACAAAATGAGGTGAAGATAAATAAGATCCCATAAGGAGAGATTTTTATGACGCAAGAGTATAATCATCACAATTAGAGCACACGAATGAGATCAATCACAGAGGGAATGACACAATAGAGTATATAACCAAGCTTGTTATAGATTAGGAGTCGGTACGTGGCTGTGGAGACTAAGTCCTGCCTTCCAAACGACATGTCCCTTCAAGATAACAAGGATAGGGAGAAAGACCTAGTAGTGATGTGTCATAAGAGTAGATGTTTCGAGGAGGCATGTTTTAAGATGATAGGTTGATGTCATGACAAAATGGATTAGTGGATTTCTAGATGATGGTAAATTAGACATTTCAAAAGAATTGGGCTAGCATTCGAACTCGATGTCGGGTAGTGAAATCGTGTAGCGGGAGGTAAGTTGTGACAAGTACGATATGTGTTTATAAGTATGTAGAAAATACTTTTAATATATAGTGTAAGTCAAGTATATATAAATCATCAAACGGTAAAGCATAGTATATAGTTGTGTCAAGTGAAACAGTAATTAAGGCAACAGGCTTGGCAGGCAGGCATGTGATGGTCATAGGGTTTCATTTTTGTAAAAGTAGTTATAATCTAGGTTTGAAAAATACCCAGTTCTCTATAACCAAGGCTCTGATACCAATCTGTAACACCCCCAAAATTCGGGTTCAGCGGAAGCATACATACAATGGGGTGCTACGAAATCGGTATCATAACGCAAGTACAAGGAACAGTTTTTATCTCAACCATTTAGAATAACTTTCATTATCAAAAATATTCAAATTTACATTGTTCAAAATAGTGCGGAAAATATAGGTCCATAAAACATTTTAAGCGGTCCCAAATATGTCAGAGTTGTCTATGACCATGTCATGCCATGCCAAAGCCTTCAACAGTTAGCTATCGTCTAAAACCTGAAAATACATGCTAAAAAGTGTCAACACGAGGTTGGTGAGTTTATAGGTTTAGGCATTCATAAATGTGGAACACAAGGTTTATAATGATTGGTTAATCGGTATGCTTGTAATGACCATTACACTTGGTAGTATGCCCGTTACACTCGGAAATGTGACCATTTCACCCAGTCGTGCATGTACATATATGTTCGTCCTGTACACCTGGTCAATGTATGTGTTATGTGTGTTTCAAGCACTTGTGTCCATGAGAAAATAATCAAGTATATAGTAGGTAAACACATAATGCATTCGAGTAATCAAATCAAGTGTTTCAACAACATTTGCGTAAACAATTCATGTATCCAAACAAGCATTGAGTGTAGTTAAAAACGAGCATGTATTCTCCCCCAAAACAGTTATAAAACAAGTAAAAGTATGGGCCATGAACTCACCTCAATGAATAGCAGTCAGGTAGTGTAGTAAATCAGATAGTGTTCAGCACCAACACGCGACCTAGATTAGTAAGGCATGTTTTAGTTCAAAGATTTAGTTTAAGACTCAACGAGATTTAAATAAGTTTTAGGAAAGAAGTTTTAAAGCACTTGTGTCGTTGTTGCTTGTGTGGCAGTATTTAAGTTTGAAAATAGTTTTTATAAGTGTTTGCAAGTATTGGCTCTTGGTAATGCGTAATTATTTAAGTTTAAAGCATCAAAGTATTAAAACGAATAAATCCTCGGTTCGACGGAAACCGATAGACGATGTACGGGAAGCAATCACAAGTAAATGATAGACAAAACCGGATTATAAGAATGTCATTTAAATGTCTTTGTATTTATCTATATAGCTAAATATTAGCTAATAATAAAAGTGTGTAAAAATTATATTATAAGTGATAGCTTTATTAAAAGAGTTTGTAATTAAAATACACTTGTAATAAATCATAAATGTAGGGTTTTTAGAAGATCGAGCGTGACCCGTGTATTGTTTTTCCGACATAACTAATTATTAAAAAGTACATGTTTGAACAATAAGCCGTTGCACATTGTAAAACTTGAGTAAATCTTTATTAGTCAAATAAGTCTAATAGGTTTAGACAAACAATAATAGTAATTTTAAATATGTGCAATGGTTTATATATAAAATTCTTGAGTCGCAAAGTACGTGTTTATAAACTTGTTATAAAACATGATGTGAAATTTGTCGTCAAGCAAAGTAGAACGTGTTGGAATTAGTTCGTATGAAGCCAAGTACGAGATACGCATAAGGATCATGAGATTAATTTTGATTTGACCTTGTCACGTAAAAAGAAAATATATACATGATAGACAGTTTGTATAAACGCACACTTAGATGGGCTTCCGGGCCCGTAACCAACTCTAGTCCATATTCAACATCTATAGTAGCAATTTAACAAAAATGTTTGTTTCAAAAGTTTGACACCAAATCTGCTTGCGTTTTGTTGACTGTAGTAAAAAAAGACATGTAAACTCAATCAAAGAACAAACATTCAATGACCAAGGCAAGTTTATCTATTACTGATCTAGTGTTTCGAGCACTGGGAAAGAGGAAATGAAGACTAGTTTCAAACCGAGACACACTCCATTTACCTCATTTGTTAACCAAAATACAACTGTTTTTTATTGAATGCCTTGACTAGCTAGTTTTCGATCAATCCTATATTCGACACACCCACAAAGTCCAAATCATCTTCTTAAAATCAAAACTCAACAAGTTTCACCACTGTGGTTCGACCACAGTATGTTTTGACCCATGAAACCACCTCAACCATACCAGTTTTTACAAGTTTTTATAGACAAAAGTTAGGCCAAGATTTCACAACATAGTATAGAGTTTTATACTTCCTGCTTGTGGGGTTTGAACAGGGGACCAAGGGAAAACCAAATAAGACCAACTCTTGCTCCTCGACGTAAGGTACAACCTGACTCGAGGGGATGAACCCTCACGGGTTCGTGAGGATACGGCACACGCAAGGCAAGTAAAACAACACCTTTCGATGTGGGCTTTATCTCAGCCGAAAAAGACCACAGTAGCATGAAGAAAGACATGTTAAACAACTTAAAACACTTCCAGGTGTAAAGCCAAAATGGTTTTCAATTCTAGTTTTAGTTTCTTAGTTTAAAAATTTGTAGCCACACAAGATCAACAACAACTATAAAGAATTACAACCGTTCACAGGTTTGAACATATACAATCGACAAACCGAAATCAAAAGAACATCTACCACTAAAACAAAGTATGAACCAAGTTGCGAGTTCAAAAATAACAGATTTAGACTACCAACAAGATTGTCTCAAAATCATAACGTATAACTTATTCACAGGTTACGAACTTAATCAACAATCGATTCACAAATACAAACAAATCGCAAGTTTTCATAACATCAGATTCAAGAACATATATAAATTCTAATGAAGACACCAAGACAAGGGTTGAGATTCTTACAACATGTGACTGAATGAGGGAGTGGCTAATCAACAAAATTTCGAGTACAATTAAACCCAGTCCGATCCAAGCAAGCAATCCCACCACAGTTTCTCTTTGCCTTTTGAATATAGTGTTTGAGGTGTGACTTGCTTGTGGATCGTTTGGCACTATAAGAAAGAAATAATACAAGAAGGGTTGACTCTTGTTTCTTTGTTTTCAGATGAAGGACATCCGTATGAAGCTAAGATCGGTCTCACCCTGCCATCTATAACCGTCGCGATGCGTTGACTTTAATGTTTTGACAAAAGGATTCAGACCTCATTTGGACACAAGGGTGATAGAGACGGATTTGTTTTTGTTGCCATAGACTCAGGGTGTGTTTATTTTTTTAGAGGTTTATAAGGATTGTGGGTCCCCCTTCTCTTTTAACGTCTGAGTGGGGATGAGTATCACTCTAGTGGGTAAGAGGATTTAAGGGAATTAGTGGGCCCCAATGAAAAAGAAATAATATAATATTGATCATTTAGTGGGTAAAAGGATTTAACAAAAAAGTAAACACCCCCTCAGATCTGATTTCTTCAGATGGTGGGGAGATGGAGATGACGATATAACTGAGGGAGGGAGAGATAGGATCGCAGGTGTGTGGGGATAAGAGAGGGTAAAAAAAAAAATATCGGTTTGTGTTTTTATTTATTTATTTGTTCATTTAATAGAAAAGTGAGTGAATAATTAATTAAAAGTAAGGTATATATAAAGTGAGGTAAGTTATGTAAATGTTTTGGGTTTTGTAACACTCGCGGGGGTTTAAGCGTACCCCGTGTTCCGTTGAGCTCCGGTATAATTTGTATTTTCGAGGTTAGCGTGCGTGCTAAAACATTATTAACGAGGACGTTTCAATAATCGTAATAAAATATATTATTTCTGGATAACCCGTATTGAGTTCATGCCTTTACTAGGATTTATGTCGGTACGCGTGTGGTGTTTAGTGCGAGATAATTCTCGTGTTTGATCAACAACGATCAGTAACAGTTAGAAAATGGCACATTCACATTTTCTAATAAAATAACTAATGTAGTGATTTACAGTGCGCGGGTTTGTTTTCCCGAATTAGTTATGCAAGCTTATGAATGCTTAGTTTGAATAGCTAGAACATAATAAATAAATATTTATTATTAAAATACTGATGGAAAATCACCGTTTGTCACACAACACTTCGCAACAAAACCAACCATCAATAACTATCATTATTACCATCTCAACAATCGCGGCGTCAAAACAACATTAACTGAAAATAAGTAACAATAATCCATCATTGATCTTTAAAAAGTCAATATAATAGGAAAATTAGCATGATAGTTTAATTGTTAGAATTAAAGTGGGATTACCAATATCTTGTTGGACATAAGAGTATACTTGCATTCACTATTGTTAAATGCTTAAGTTACTAGATTATGCACATGCAATTGGTATTATGCATGAACAACATGATGCAGAACACATGTGCTTAGCTACTAAAAATATAACCAAGAAAGAGGATCAAATATGCAGTATTCATTTCCTACAAAGTTGGAAAATCATTAAGCATAGTAACTGGGAGCCAAACAGAACTAATATATATGTTTATATTAAGTCCAGTTTGGTACGTACAAAACCTTTAGTGATTTATCATAATTAATGTTACCACATGAAATGATTCATAGATTTACAGTAATTAACGTAGTATATGAAATCATACATAAAGTTTTACGCCTGTACCTCTTTGATAAGGATATTACAAACATTTCCATGCCATCAGATAGGTTGATAATTATCGCATTCATAGTACTATCTTTGCCGTTAGTATCTCCCGTGCCTCTGGATTAATTAGTTTCTTTGGTGTCTTCGCGCAATACCTGGCCAGGAAACAAAATATGTTACTGTAACAAAAATGGTGAACGCGTTCTGGTGTATGTAGTTTTGCATGTTTGTTACTTACTCCGTTAGTGGCCAACTCCCTGTTTGTTGTGGCCGTATGATTAAAAGTGATTGGGTTAGGCCGCTAAAGAAGCTGCAACATTCAGAGGCGTCAACAAATTTGGGCGAATGTATGTGGTTCCAGAAGTAAACAAACCCTTTGTAATCCAACACGACTAATCTCTTAAACCCCTTAAAATAGCATTGTGCTAATTAAAGAAAAACTTATAAGCATGCGATATCAGGTGGTTGCTCATTTATCCACGGCTCTTCAACCCACAATGTGTTCATCCAAGAAAGTTCTTCCAGGTTCAATTCATCAAAATCCAAATCACGTAGTTTACTCGCTTCATATTTGTCAAATCGCCATTACTGAAAGTCATTCATCAAAGAACATTGAGTCAAGCTTATACATGGATAAGTTATATAGGTATGCTGCTTGCAATTTACTTGTATCAAAATCACTTAAAAAAGTTCACCAAAGACATTTAGAGAGATGATCAACCGTGAAGGTATTTGTTTTTTAAGAAAAAGTTTATACATGAACGCTCCCACCACTATCTCATTGTAAGTTGTTGCAAGAATGGAATGGAGCCACATTCAAGCTTTAAGATAAGATTTTAAATATTATGGGGTGCCCTCTACAATAGTTTTTGCCCTTATTTTCCCATCGTGATAATGATCTATAGTCAAAATATCTACTTATTGGGTACTAATAGTAATTTATATGGGAACATAATATAAAGCTAATCTTTTACTGGCCCATCAATATCCATAGAGAAAGTAAGCTACACAAAACATATTCAATCCGTTGTTCCTTGTATACACCTGATATAGTCTGGTTGCAAAATAGATAGTGATTTAATTATGCGTTGTGTATCATGTTTAAGTGACAGTTTGTAGTACCTGTGAGAACTGCATTTTTAGCATCAACTCTTGATTCAATTTCATTAAGCGTGGAAAGCTTGAAATATTGTTAAGGGAAACCGGTATTCGGTATGTTTTGAAACTGGGTGTATTTCCCGAAGATGAGGGAAATCGGTCACGTATGGTTTGTTCCCATTCTTTAGTTTCCTGAAAACTAAATCCTCTGATCTTGTATGCAATTCCTATCAGAAGTAGGTGGTTGAACTAGCAAATGTCTTTAACATCCATTTGAACTTGAATGGCACCACCTTGAAAAAAAATTAACAGTCAATTTTTAGGAGTATTCAACTGGTACGTTCATCTGGACAACCATAAAAGTTTATTATATTAAGTTGACGTAAGTACCTGTTTGTCTCGGTATGCATCGAAACCCGTTAATAAACTCTGCCCTTCACCGGTTTCTACTACAAGATTGTTACCCCTAATACGCCCACTCAATATATGATATTGACTCTCGCTAATTCTTTATAAAACAATTTAACGTTGTGACCCAACATATGGAACCTATCACATAAGCTTCTTCTTGTACCTCCACCACTTTCACCACCGCATCCGCAACCACATCCAAAATCAAATCATACCAACTACAAAAAAGAACTACAAACTTTACAAAAACCCCCCAAATTATCACAAAAGCCTAATTTAAAGAATTAATTTTTTTTATATATGTATAAGTTGTAATACTTATGATACGTTACCTAAATTGCACCCGCAATGTCTTTGGTGTTAACCATCATAATGTCTTTGGGTTAAATTGCACAGAGTTTACAAAATCAGTAGCAGTTGTCACCGCTTCTAAATGCACGGGCATAATTCAGGCCGTAACCGAGTGGAAAAGAACAGGGTTCACTGTACTTTCGTCATGAGCAACCGTGTCAGTTGCACCTGTAACACATAACCACGACAACAGGTATACAATTTTAGTGAAGCTACACATTGACATTCAACTCAATATTTTAAACTAATTTTGAATAAAATTTTGTTTTCTTATTCCTAAGTTTAGTGGTTACTTACTGCTGTGCCAAGGGCTGTTTGATACCGACTTGAGTGCTGCAGCAAGAGATGTATGGACTGAGTTTGTTGTCGTAGCAGTGCACATGCCATTAAGAAGATGATATTTCAATTATGCAGTAACTCCATCCACTTCCTGGTCCATGTAGTCCTCTAACGACACTTCACCATAGGAAAATTGTAAGGTTAATTTCGCCTGGATCATAGCACCCGCCAAATTTAACATTCAAAAAATGTAAGCTGAACTCATTTAGTTATAATTTGAAAAGGGTTTCACCATAACACCAAAATAGCATTAATCACTGTGCAAAACAAAAAAGAAAAAGAAAGATACAAATACTTCTGGTCCGCGTATCATGTTTGAAAAAAGTTGCTCTTGTCTATGCTTCGATTGCGTGGCGGTGGTAAGAGACCGAACACCAACATCACTAACACGCTGTCATCAAAGAAATAACACAACAATAAAAACACGCATCTTACTTACACTTATACATTAATAAGTCTAAACATAACACCAATCCTCACAAATCTACAACGTTACCTACAATTATCGGGCACCATTGCCACGGTTCATGTAAACTCTGCAATTTTATCACTTATAGCGGTTGAAGCCCCAAAGAGATATCTGCATCATTGGCAACATGAATTGAAAAATAGTATATCTTAATAGGAATATCATCATGAAATAACATGATAAAGAATAATGAATAAAGTATCTGTCTTTTGTTCCTCTACTGTGAAAGTGAGGCATCACAATCCGTTACCTTAGTAATTATGGAAGATGCAATTCCTCGACAGCTGTCACACCAAATAATGCATATTCAGCCCTCAAATAACAACATAAAGCATATTAGAGATCAGAAGTATGGCAAACAAAAACCTCTTTTCTCAGAGTCCTCAATTGTACTCATAATCACAAACCCAAAGCCTCTGCTTTGGTCACTATCCCTTTTATATATGACCTACAAAACGCTGCATTTTATCAAAACCCCGAATTTTTTTTATAAAATTCTATATGTATTTAAACAAATTAGCATAACTCATCAATCTCAACAGTACCAAAGAACTAAACAACCGACCCAACTTTCGGCTGTGATAATCATGTGTGTTCCTTCTTCCACCACTTACATCTGTAACTCATAATAACAAACAACAAACAAAACCCAAAAATTAGGGAAACTGTAACCTTCCTAAATTATTTTAAAGGTATAATCGAAATAATTTTTTTTATTAAACCACATACCTACATCGATTCTCTAATCCAAGGCTCAACCCGATTTCACCACCAAGATTAGTAGCCACTTCACATGAAACATATAGTGGTACATGATTAGTATAAACCTTAAACTTGATTAAGCCTTCAACCATAATTATTTTTGTACATACTAATCAAGGATCTGTGAAATTAAACCATTGGGCTATGTAAGCCAACATATGGTTTAAAGACCACTTAACACTTGAAAATGTTTACATTAGGCCACATATATACCTGCATCCTCTCTCTAAACACAATCGAAAGCAAACCCCTTTGTTCCTGTAAGATCTGAAGCATACCTCTGTTACCCTTTTTTCCTATCATAGTCTTTTGGGTTTCTGAACTTCCCCATCCTTCGATCATCATCATCGCCGGCAGGAAATTAGGGTTTCTTGATTAAACTGCTTCGATTTGAGTTTGAGGAGGATTTGTGAAATTAGGGTTTCTTGATTAAACTGCTTCTATACGGGTCACACACAAACCGTTTTGGTGGATCACTTGGGCTAGGAAAACAAGCCAACGATTTGGGCCACAGTTTTGGCGGGAAAAAACAGAGGGTAAAACGACACCGTTTATGATGTGATTTAATATAAACCTTAATGTGGACTTTATAAAGGGCTGAATTGATTATTTTTGGGCCACGCATGATCAAATTCGGATGGTATTTGGTACAATATGATCATATGTAAATATGATGTATATATTGGTTGATGATTAATATATGATTTATTTTTCAATAATAATAATAAAAGAATTTAGATGATCTCTCCTACTAATATTTAAAGAAACATTATAAGTTGTTAGAGGGATACACAACTAAACAACTCATTTATGTCTTAAAACTGGTTTAGTGGAACACATTTAGCGTCGAACAAATTAACACTAATTTGTTATTTTATTTGAATCTTTATTGTAGTATTTTTAAATCTATTATTAATATTTTTTTATTATTAATGAAATTTTAATTTTATTGTTAAAAGATTGAAAATGAAAAAATAAAATGAAGATATCGACCATTTTTCAATTTGCAACGCTCATTTTTGCAGCCATGGTATCTTCTTATTGTAACGCTCATTTTTGATAAATAATCATGGAAATGTGTTTAGCAAAAAGCGAAACAACGTTAAAGGCGTTTAGCAAACATTGTTGTGGAACAAGTTCATAAACTACAAATTACAGTGTTTACCGAATTGCAAAAAGTGGAACAAGTTCATATAAACTACAAAAAGCGAAACAAGGTTAAAGACGTTTAGCAAACATTGCTATGTACCTAAACTCACCGTTGAACCTCTGTATCTTTTTTTATAAAAATAAGCAGTGTTGCAAAAATCGGCCTACAAGGCCGATTAATCGGCGATTACAAGCTGAACGGCCTTGGACCTTGGAGCGACTGACAAGGTAATCGGCCGATTAATCGACCTTGGACCTTGGAATCGGCGATTAATCGGCCAAAAATCGCTACACGGCCCTCGACCGCCTCGGGACCGATTCACGATTTTTGCAACATTGAAAATAAGAACCATTGATTTATTTGCTTAACATCGTCAAAATGGTTTTTAGTAAACAAAAAAAGCACACGAACATCAAACACATTGGCAAAAAAGAATGAAAAAACACACACACGAGTTGAAGTAAAGAACATTTTGTCAAATTTTATAAACCGTTGTCGCTTAGTGCGAGTACTCAACTATAAAATGAAATATGCACAAACAAACACACAAAACACATAAATCGCTGCAATCGTATTTTTTCAGAAACTGCACACCGCTACTCGCCAAAAATTATGATTACAGGGTACTCGCCACCGCAACGCGCGGGTACCCTGCTAGTTTGATCTAATGGATAAGATTAATTCCAACAATTTAAAAAACCCACTTTCATCTTTTTTTTTTTTTTTTCAAATATTAATATCTTTCAAACCGTTAATCGTTAAGCAAAAAAAATATACCGTTACGACGAGTATTTAATTACCTTTTCATAGATAGACACATTGATATATTGTC
Source organism: Artemisia argyi (assembly GCA_030686995.1). Classification (NCBI taxonomy): domain Eukaryota; kingdom Viridiplantae; phylum Streptophyta; class Magnoliopsida; order Asterales; family Asteraceae; genus Artemisia; species Artemisia argyi. The sequence goes on from CM060684.1 coordinate 128,870,858, forward strand.
GACAATTTTTTTTTTGTTTTTTTCACGTTTTTTTTCATGGCCGAAAAAATCATATATGATATATCATATACATATCATATATGATATGTAATATCATATATGATTTTTTCGGCCACGAAAAAAAACGTGAAAAAAACGAAAACTTTTTTTTTTTTTTTTTTTTTTTTTTTTTTTTTTTGTCAAAAGTATATTAAAGTGCCCGTCTGTAGAAAGATAATTAAATGCTCGTCGTGATGGTGTAATTATTTTCGCTTAACGATTAACGGTTTAAGAGATATTTAAATTATAAAAAATGGGTGAAATACTAAAATGCTTTTAATCTCAACCATTAATTTTTTTTAGATGGATGGTGTGGATTAAAAAAAGTTTGGTATTTAATATAACTCTTCTCGTAGTATTAAAGATGAGAATCATTGTCGCACTACACATTTCAATTGATAATTATTAAGGTTTTTAGATTTTTTTTTAAATCAATAATTTTATAAGGGATAATTACTAAAATAGACCGGGCAACCAAGTGGTCGGGGATCGGAAAAAGTCTTTTTTAGACCAGAGTAACCTGTACTTTTTGGGTAACTGAAATATATAAGTGACAAGTGTAACTTTTCTAACACTTTTTTGGGCAACTTGTGTATTTTTTTGGGCAACAACTGCTATTTTTTGAGCAACTGGAGACACTTGTCATCATATGAGTCGATTTGCCCAGTTGCCCGGTCTAAAAAAGACATTTTCCGATCTCGGGATAGAAACCCCCACACTTTGTTGCCCGGTCTATTCTAGTAATTATCCCATTTTAGAAAATAGATAAATATGACAAATTTTGTGTTTGAATCGGGTAAATATGACATTACGGATTTTTGTTAAGCAAATATGAGATTTAAGAGTTTTAATTGGGGATATATGTAATTTTCTCTTTCTTAAACCCACCTCACTAATGAGGTTTTGACAAAAGTATTTATTCATAGGCATGAGACATTGAGACCCACATTTTAAATTCAAATTTTATACTAAACAACAAATTTTATTTTCATATGTTCAAATCCTAAAGCTACAACCACCCTCCCCCCTCCAATGATGATGATGATGATGATGATGATGATGATGATGATAAATAAATAAATAAATAAATAGACAATCGAACTCTCATCCAAAACCCGACCCTATTAAGAGTTCGGGTGACTCGGGTTAATTCGAATAGCTCGCATAAGATTTTTCCAACCCGAAATCTTATTCAAGTTCGGATAAGATTGGGTTAATCACATTTGGGTATTTTTAACACTCATTATTGTACCGTTTCTTTCCCTTTCACCCATAAAAAATACATACAATAATCTTTCTTCATTGTCTTTTTTTAACGTTATAATTTTAAAATAATTTATTTTCCAACTTAAGCCGGATCTTAATCCAAACCTATTCATGATTTACTAACAAACCAAATGCATTCAAAACACTAGCGAGAACCCATATATAGCAACGAAAATTTATAACAACAAATTGTATAATGAGTGTTTTGGATAAGTTCGTATGCATCGAAATGTCGTGAGAAAATTAGTAGCTTAAGATACAATAATATGCATTAATAAAGTTGGCATGCATTTAAATAGCTGTCACATTATTGTCATGCATTCATATATTATTGAAGTTGTTAAATTAAAATAAAAAATTACTGATAAATTTAGTGGAATACTCCTTTCGTCCCATTTTTATTGTTCATCTTTTCATCTCGATTTATCCCAAATTACTTGCCCATTACTTTATGTAGTAGTTAAAATTGCTTAATATATTGCCTTTAATAAAAATTATTAGATAAAACTGCATAAAAACATTAGATAATTGTTAAATGGTAAGATTTTTTTTTTTTTTTTTTTTTTTTTTTTTTTTTAATTTTTTAGTTTTGGCAAAAATCAAAGTTGTAATAAATGTAATTTTTTTAACTATATATTTTTTTTATCTAGTAACAATAATGTTTAGTAGGGATGACAACGGAGCGGAGAACGTCGGGGATTGTATTTCCCATCCTCATCCCCGTTTCCACTCTTAATCCCAATCCCCGTCCCATCCCCATAGGGGAATTGATTTACATGATCATCCCCGTCCCCAATGGGGATTGGGATCCCCTCGGGGATTCGGGGATTTTCCATCCTTATGAAATATCATAAAAATTCCACCAACTCGTCGAAAATATAAAGAGTTTTGACTCATAAAGTGTCTTAACAATATGCGTACATTGCACATAGTTGGACTAATTACAATTTCAATTCAACTTTAAAGCATCCTAAGCATTGTAACATATATTTCTAATTCTAAAGGTGTTTGATTCTATGAATATCACATATGCATATAAAAATACATGTCAATACTCATAAACATATATACATATACAAGTTAATCGAGTATCAATATAACATATAAATTCTAAATATTTATACACTAGAAAGATTGGGGCCGGGGCCGGGTTCGGGGATTTATGCTATCCTCATCCCTGGTTCCATATTTCGGGGATTCCCCATCCCCGGTCAACTCGAAGATTCCTCAGTCAAATCAGGTTTGAGGAGCGGGTCCCCATTAGTTACTGATTTTTTTGCCATCCCTTTAAACAATGTACTAGGGCTATGTTTGGCTTACAAGATTGTTGAGAGATTATGCTTATTTTTCAAAAAATAAGATATTTGAAAAATAATCTTTGTTTGTCAGACATAACTTATAAGAGATTCTAAAAAAATAATATTTCATAATCTCTTAAAACTAAATGTTACTTCATGTAGCTTATAAAAATAATTTCTTTTTATAATCTCTAACACCACTACACCAGTACCATCTTCAGCACCATCTTTAATTCCAGCAATAGTTACTTTTGTTAAACATACATTCGCCAAACATATATTTTTTGTGCAAAGATACCAAAAATGACATGGACGAATTTGAACCATCACTTCTTCTTTCAGAAAACCGCCCCTTCCGGACCCTTTACGAACATTCGAATAAAACTATTTCTTCATAAACCCATAAAAAATGCAATCTTTCCACCATCACCACCACCACTTTCTCCGTCCATCAACCACCCTCCTCCACCCTCTCCTTCAATCAAAACCACCACACATGTCATCATTCTCATCCTCAACTCAACAAACCCAAGAACAAGACCAATCATCACTAACCCAAGTCCTAACTTACCACAACCAAACCAAACACTCCTTTACAAAATACGCTAAAGCCCCACGTGGCCTCGACTGGAAAAACCAACCAAACCCATTCCGTCGCTATATCCAATCACCCCTCCTCCCTCTAATTTATACCCCCGACTCCTCCCATACCCTCTACCATTCCCATTTCCAAACCCCCACCCATTCCCAACCCATATCCAAACACTCCATATCTGAGTTTTTCCACAACTCCTTGGCATTATCTGCTTGGAAATCAACTGGGTTTTCAACGTGGTCACTTAGAGTTAATCCTAGTAGTGGGAACTTGCATCCAACTGAAGCTTATGTTGTCTTTTTGTCTGATGTTGGTTTGGGTATAGGTAATGGTTTTGTGGCTCATTATGCGCCGAAAGAACATGGGTTGGAAGTTAGGACTGAGTTTTCGTCTCGGGTTTTTAAGGGGGTGTTTCCTGAGGAGTGTTTTCTTCTTGGGTTTTCGTCGGTTTTTTGGCGGGAGAGTTGGAAGTATGGTGAAAGGGCTTTCAGGTATAATTTGTTTACTTATAAAGGGGGTGTTTGTTTTAGTGTAATTTCGGGTTTATGAGGTTATTGTGTTCTGTATTCGGTTTATTTTTCATACGCTTTGGGTCTATAGTTTATTTTTCGGTTTTTAAGGCGTAGTAAGGTGGAGAAAAGGTTGATTAAAATGGGTCTGTTGAAAAATAAGCCGAACAAAATAAGCTAAAACAAACACTCCAATAGTTGTGCTTTTTTTCTGAACAAAGATTAGGCTTTAGTTCGAACAAAGTTACATTTATTCGAAAAAAATACAACCTTACCAACAACTATCCTATTTGTTTCCTGATGATTGTTTTCTTATTGGGTTTTCATCTGTTTTTGGTGGAAATGCTGGAAGTATGGTGATTGATTTAGCTTATTTTGGGCTTATGAGTTGATTTGTTCGCTTATTTTTCGTCCAATGAGCTTATTTTCTAGTTTCAAGTATTATAAGTCAGAAAAGCCGGAGAAACGGGCTTATAAAAAAGTTACAGTTTTTTGTAAATAATACAAATTTACCACAAGATGCAAGTACTTGATAATCCCCTTTGGTAAATAAAAAAATAAAAAAAATACATACTAAATTATACAGTCAATTTTTGTTTGAATTTGTCTGACGATTCAACGAATTACAATGTTGCTATGAGTGGTTTAAGGTACCCGTTGATATAACGTCTGAAAAAGTTTTAGTTTGTTCAATAGAAGACTACATTTGTTTGTTAAAAATAACATATGAAGTATCTACTGCTAAGTTTAGTTTAGTTTGTAGTATGGTAATTTACGACTTGTGACTACCTTTAGGTACTGTAATCATGACGTGGGTCACGCTATTGGGGCGGTTACAATGGCGGCTGCTGGGTTAGGGTGGGATGTCAAGTTGCTTGATGGATTGGGTCATGATGAGTTAAAGAAAATAATGGGGCTTGATGAAGGTATATTTGATGAGAATGAATCTGAACATCCTGATTGTTTGCTTCTTGTATTTCCTAATGGGACTGATAAATTTGATGTGAATTATAAGGATTTGAGTCCAGCGATATCGGAATTTAGTAAGTTGGATTGGAAAGGAGAGCCTAATTTACTTAGTAAAGAACATGTATATTGGGATATAATCTATAAAACAGCTGAAACTGTGAAAAAGCCATTAACTTTGGATAAGGAATTTGTTGTCGAACCTTTTGTGAAAAGTGGGAGTTGTAGTGAGAATGCGTATAAGGATTTAAGTTTAACGGAAGTAGTTAGGAAGCGTAGGAGTGCGGTTGATATGGATGGAGTTACATCAATGGAAAGGGATACCTTTTATCAGATATTACTTCATTGTCTTCCTTCTGGTTTACAAGAGAAGCAAAAGAGACAGGTGGCGTTACCCTATAGAGCTATGGACTGGGATAGTGAAGTTCATTGCGTGTTGTTTGTGCACAGAGTTGTTGGATTGCCGAAAGGGTTGTATTTTCTTGTTAGGAATGACGAACATTTTGATGATTTGAAGAAAGCCACACGGTCAGATTTTAAGTGGCAGAAACCTGAAGGTTGTCCATCGGAGTTGCCATTATATGAACTTGGAAGAGCCGATTGTGAAAAGCTCTCAAAGCATCTTTCGTGCCATCAGGTACTCATATTTTGTTACTTCAATATTTTTAGCTATGTATTTACTACTTCAGAACCAACAATATAGGAGATGGGTGTTTGGACATAATCTTGGTTTAGTTGGGTGGTATGAATGTGAGATTCTAACTTGATGGGTGTTTGGATGTGGGTTTTCAAACTGTTTATTATGATGTATTAATCAATGAATTATCTGCATAACATTAATGATAGACAGTTGATTATACATTTATCTCAATAATCAGCTTTAGCAGAAAATTAATATATATATATTTTTTTTTCTCCAAATTTGATCCTAAATTGTCAGGTAGTTATAATTATAACTTGTTTAATCACCTTAAACAATGGGAACACACTCAAACACTATGTTATGCACCCTTTGTAGATACAACCATGTTGTTCAGTATGTTCCATGCTGTATCAACTATTTTAACCGCTTGGACCCATTAGAATCAGCAAGATTCATCCATGAAGTAAAGAGACTAGACACAGACCTCAGACAAACCCGTTGCAAACTAGCTATACCTGTTATGCGGTCCCATGTTCTCTTGAACAAGGCCTTTGTGTAGCAATGCTACCAGGGACATTTAACATGTCTACCATTAACTGCCACATAAATAGCGCCGCATTCGGTGGAGCCAGAGAAAAAAAAGATGTTATTGCTGCCTAAAAAATTTTCTTAGTATCCACTCATCATCCCAATTCCTAGTGCAGGTTCTGTTTGCCACCTAAAATTCTACAAGCATTTACCACCATAACCACATTGTTGCGTAATAAATATTCTCTTCTGATAATGGTTCAAAACTTCAAACACACTTTCCCATACCCTTGATACCTCCTTGTTAGTTTTACCATTTTGAGCCTTCCTCATTCCATACATTTATAACCATTTTGTTAAGAGCGCCATGATTTTCATGTTCTGCTCTCCCAAACCCAAACAACATGCTTTCTTTGGTTTTCTGATCTGATCCCAACTAGTTCATTTGCTACACCTCCTGGCATCTTGAAGAATTGCATGTAGTGTAGAGGCATATAAGTCATGTTCTCACTGCTTTCAATATATCATCTGTTTCTTGAGAACGAAGCCTCATCCTAACTTTTGTTCAAAAGATTTTCCTAATTTGCACAACCAAATAACTGAACATGATCGATCATCCGATCCAACCCTGCAATCTCTCTAATTACCCCAGTGATTAGCCCCTTTATCTGATCGAACCCTGCAATCTGTCTAATTACCCCCAGTGATTAACCCCTTTATCTGAACATTTACCCCTTATAAGACACTTCATTTTGTATGTAAATTTGTTTCATCGCTGTTGACAAGTGAAAGCATTGCAAAACCTTTTTTTTTTTTTTTACTTTGTGTCATCCACGAACTGCAAGTTGTTACTCCATATGTTAGAATCAAAATGTTAGTCACCTGTTATTTTTTTCTCAACCAGTGTAGTCAAAAGCGAGAAAAAGCGCGCTTTAAGCGAAGAAGCGAAGCGAAGCGCCCTATAGCGCTTTGATTCTAAAAAAGCGATGCGTTTTACTAAAGCGAGCAGAAGCGACCTAAAGTGACCGAAAAGCGACCTAAAAGCGCTCGCTTTTTTGCATAACGGCTAGTTTTTAATTTTTTACCTAATGAAGTTTTACAGCCGGCCCTAATCTTTTAAATTAGGTTAAATATTTACAAAACTAACCCTTTAACATAATATTATAAATACTAACACTTATTAACAATTATTAATCACACAATCTTCTCTTCCCACGTTTCATACTTCCACTTATCATTCTTTATTCCAAGCCGGCCCTACCACCATCCATCCAAGTTAAAGTTCAGATCTCAAGCAGGCCCCACCCAAATCATAAGGTATGTCACTATTTTGTTCTTTAGTAGAGTATTATATTACTATATATTTGATTCAATTGATTATTATATGTGATACAATATACATGTCTGTATACTTTAGAATATTAGAATTAGTCATGTTTCACTTTTCAGGTTATATAAATGGCAAATAGAGCTAGAAAAACTGACCCAGCATGGGAGTATTCTCTCCTGGAGGACCCGAAGAATAAGATTGCTATTACTTGCACATTTTGTAACAAGAAAACTCATGGTGGAATTTTTCGACAAAAGCTTCATCTTCGAGGCATTATACAAGAAGAAATGCACCGGCATCTACAAGTAGGACATCTACAAGTAGGGCACTCTTCGATGAATCCGACGAGGATCTTGTAGATGAAGATGATATAGTGGATCTCAGAAACGATGGGGAAATAAGAAATGAGAACTTAGATGATTATTCCGAATAAAAAATATTAGACTTTAAGCTTTAACTATTTGAATAAACTTCTCTTTTGTGGTCTTTTTAGATTGAAAATGAAGATTTTAAGATAATTATGTTTTTATTTAACCATTGTTTTCATACTAGACACTATTATATGCACAAAGGGTAAAAAGTTAATTGAAGCGCTCGCTTTTGTCGCTTCTCACTTCTCGCTTTAGAAAAAGGCATGTCGCTTTGAGGTCGCTTTCGCTTTTAACTACCTTGTTCTCAACACTTTATATGCACATCCAAACACCCATTCTCGAGAGGTGTTTGGATTTTCGTTTTGGAACTAATTATCTGATTATTATGACTTTAAATTCGATATAATCAGTTCTAATGTTTGGACAAACTGATTCTGCTTTTGATTATCTGAATATTTAAGGGTCAAATGATCAGTTTTGAAAGTTGCAACAATATTGGACTGCCAGGGGTTAAACCATCATTTAACTCGATGTGTGAGATATATTATTTCCACTTCACGAACCATCTCTGCGTTTTTTACAAGAGTATCATTTTGCCATTTCAGAACTAATTAATTCTTAATTAATCAGTATTTTCTAAACATTGGAAACACATCTAAACACTATACCTTCTATTACAATTGATTAAGTGATTCTGATTATTCAATATCAGTCACTTTCATACCACTTGGACAAGTCCCGAATCTTTGTTCAGTTTTGGGTTCTTAGGCATCAAAATGGTATCGTTTGTTGTTTATAAGATTGATATGTTGACATTAAGAACTACAATTACATCGAACACTCAATGATCAACAACAAAATGAGTTACAAATATATTTTTGTTTCTGGTGCAGGATATAGCAAGTGATGGTTGTTTCAGCCTTGGTATGGTGGCACATTTAGAGTATACCTTACGGAAGAAGGGTGTTTGGATGTATCCCCGGCTGTTTTGGGAAACTGGAGTTCTTGGTCAAGTCTTGTACCTTGAAGCACATGCAGTTGGTCTTTCCGCGACTGGTATTGGTTGCTTCTTTGATGATCCAGGTATCCCATCAGTACCATTTCTACCAGATTATCAACATTTTTCCATTAGTTTTCCAGTTTATAACGGTTAATGTAGTCTTTGTATCTCAATGGATGTTGTTCTTTACTGTATGGCAGTGCATGAGGTTCTTGGATTGACGGGATTGAACTATCAGAGCCTTTATCATTTCACGGTTGGTGGACCTGTTGTCGACAAGCGTATAATGAGCCTCCCCGCATATCCTGGCCCTGGTGTTGATGCATAACATGTTTGGTTTGCATAACCACTCCCATATTCTTTACTTTAAATAAAAGATTTAGAGTTGATTCACCAAGTTCAAATGGGTTAGGTACATTTATAGAGGTTAATGTCTGGCTTCATAACCTATATTTTTAAACCTGCACCGTAAGATTTAGTAAAACCGTATATTGAATGCCTAATATGTTCGGTACATGAGATAATATATAAGATACAATATGGGCCTAATACACACGGGCCTAATACAATATGGGCCTAATACACACGAACCGATAAGGGTTAAAAGCAAACGATGAGTAGCAGTTCAGAGTTTAGGGTTGGCAAACGAACAGTAGGTCGACAACGCTTTTGGTCGACAAACACACCAGGTAAACACGTCGACAACACTAAGGTCGACAAACAAAAACACTTTGGTCGACAACACAAGGTCGACAAACAGTAACCGGAAATGAAAAAAAAAAAAACGATCGAGAGGGTTAGGGTTAAACTTGCGGGAGGTGGGGATCGGTTAGGTATGATACCATGTAAGATTTAGTAAAACCGTATATTGAATGCCTAATATGTTCGGTACATGAGATAATATATAAGATACAATATGGGCCTAATACACACGGGCCTAATCCCCTAATAGTTATCGTCTAACATGCACCATCTCTACCACATGTAGAAGATACACATGTTGATGATTCTCCGAATGGTGATAAATTTGATAAGGAGCAGGCAAATGATAAGGTAAGTGGAGACATCAATGAGGTTGAAGATAAACCTGTTGATGATTCTACGAATAGTGATAAGTTTTATAAGGAGCAGGACCAAATTCCTAAAATGGCAGAAACTTTGATCTTAAAGGATACTACGGATGGAAGCTGTCCACCTGGATTCGAACATCTCAAACAAAAACAGGATGTGAAACGTATTAATAGTTCATCTTCCAAAAATAGTAAGTGTTCTACTTCGTTTGCTTGCCATAGAAAGAAAAATATCCGTGCATTGTCTCTATTTCATGAAATAAATCGGGTGATTGAAGTAGGGGGAGCAATGGGTTATGATATCCGAGGTTGTTGTAGAACATTCAAAAGGATGTTACATGATGATACATGTGTGTTCAATGTGGATCAATGAATATTCTATCCGTGAATATTCGGGGCACCAAGAAGCGAAAAAAACGTAATTGGATCAAAGAATTGTGTTTTAGACATAATATTCAATTCTTAGGGATTCAAGAGACAAAAATGACCCGTTTAGAGTTATTTCGTTTAAAATCTATGTGGGGAAATTATTCGTTCGATTATGCTTGTAGCTTGGCTAGGGGTCAGTCGGGAGGTTTGGTGTCTATTTGGGACCCGTTGGTTTTTGTGAAACAAAATATTTGGTGTGACGATAATTTTATAATCATTCAAGGAAGATGGTTAAATGTGGATGTTAATGTGTTTTTAGTGAATATTTATGGTCCTCAAGAGCCTTCAGCTAAACAAGTTCTATGGCAGTCTTTACTTCAGTTCATTCGTAATCACAATGGTAAATATGTTATGTTTGGGGACCTAAACGAAGTTCGGGATGAAAATGAAAGATTTGGGTCACATTTTTCAAGAGGGGAAGCTCAGGTGTTTAACGAATTCATTCATGATTCGGGTTTAGTTGAAATGCCTATGGGGGGTAGACGATTTACATGGACGAACAAAGCGGGATCGAAAATGAGCAAGTTGGACAGGTTCATCTTATCGGATTCTATCATCGGAAATGTCCAAGACTTAAAAGCAACCGTTCTAGATCGTCTTTGGTCGGATCATAATCCTATTCTGTTACACTCCCTTAAGACCGATTATGGCCCAATCCCGTTTAAATTCTTTCATTCTTGGACACAAAGACAAGGCTTTGAAGTGATGCTTTATCAGGCATATCAAGAGTGTGTTCAACAGAATATAGTCAGATTTCATGATAAATTGAAGTTTCTAAAGCATAAAATAAAAGCATGGTCGAGAGATACGAGAAATATGGATCGGTATCGTAAGCAAGAAGTTGTTACGTTGTTACATGATTTAGATATAAAAATTGATTCAGGAGTTGCTACAGAAACAGAAAGAGAAGATCGGGTTAAGTTAATTCAAGAAGCCGATGATATTGATAGATTTGAATCTATGAACTTAGCTCAAAAAGCTAGAATTTCTTGGGAGGTTGAAGGCGATGAAAACACAAAGCTATTTCATGGGATGATCAATCAAAGAAGGAGAAAACAATCTGTGCAAGGGATTTTAATAAATGGTGTTTGGGTCTCAGATCCACAACAAGTAAAGGCTGCGTTCCTTGAATTCTATCATAACAAATTTAAAGCTAAAACTGCTCGTGTTAATTTTGGTCGTCTTTCTGTTTCTACGTCTCTATCTTCATCAGAAAGAATCAATCTTGAAGATCACGTTTCTCTTGATGAGATTAGACAGCAGGTTTGGGATTGTGGGAGTGAGAAGGCCCCAGGCCCGGACGGTTTCTCATTCTTATTCCTGAAGAAATTCTGGGAGTTGCTAAAACATGATGTCGAGAGGTTCGTAATGGATTTCTTTGCAACAAGTAGAATGCCTCCGGGAGCAAACTCGGCATTCATTACTCTAATTCCAAAGGTTTCTAATCCCGTCCTTATTACTGATTTTCGACCAATTTCATTAATTGGTCTTCAATATAAAATTGTTGCTAAAATTTTAGCAAATCGTCTAGCAAAAGTGGTTCATAAGTTAATAAGTCCGGAGCAGTCGGCTTTCATTTCGGGGCGTCAAATTCTTGATGGCCCGTTAATGTTAAGTGAAATTATGGATTGGTACAAAAAGAAGAAAAGAAAGCTTATGGTTTTTAAAGTTGACTTTGAAAAAGCCTACGATTCAGTTAGTTGGAAATATTTAGATCATGTTTTAAGTCAATTCGGGTTTGGATCAAAATGGAGAGGGTGGATTCGAGAATGTTTACATTCGGCTTGTACTTCTATTTTGGTGAACGGTAGTCCAACGTCCGAATTCTCCCTAAAGCGTGGGCTTCGACAGGGAGACCCATTATCTCATTTTCTTTTCATTCTTATCATGGAGGGTCTCCACATAGCAATAGAAGATGCGATTCATCAACACTTAATTAGTGGTGTAAATATAGGTGATTCAAATATGCACTTATCTCATCTCTTCTATGCTGATGATGTGGTCATGCTTACGGAATGGAACCAAAGTGATATGGTTAATATTATCCGGGTGCTCGACGAATTCTACTAAGTCTCGGGTCTTAAGATTAACATCCAGAAATCCAATGTATATGGTATTGGAGTTTCTGAGGAGGAGATTGAAGCTATGTCGCGGCTATCAGGGTGTTCCCTAGGTACTTTTCCTTTTACATATTTAGGCCTTCCGATAGGTTCGAGTATGAACTACACAGTTAACTGGCAAAAGGTGATCGATAATTTCAAAGCTAGATTATCGACATGGAAGGCAAATTTATTATCCATTGGTGGTAGGTTAACGCTCATAAAGACGGTTTTGGGAAGCGTGAGTATTTATTATATGTCGATATTTAAATGCCCAGAAACAGTTCTTCATGAGATTGAAAGATTACGAGCACGTTTTTTCTGGGGTGGGGACTAAAAGTTGAAAAAAATGTCTTGGATCAAATGGGAAAATATTTTGGCATCTTTCGAAAAAGGTGGTTTAGGGGTTGGAAGCATAAAAGCATTTAATCTTGCGTTATTACAAAAATGGCGTTGGAGGTTCGTTACTCAGCCGGAGATGTTATGGGTTAAGTTATTAAAAGCTATTCATGGTAAGGAAGCAGGTTTAGATTTCAAAGGGTGTGGTTCCAGTGGGGTTTGGGCAAAGATTGTTGGCTCATTTAATACTTTACATTCTAGCGGGATTGTTACAAAAGGCACTTTAAAATGTAAAGTAGGAGATGGATCCTCTGTGCGCTTTTGGAAGGATACGTGGCTCGGAGATGGTCCACTTTCTACTCGGTATAACATATTGTTTAGACTTGACTCGAATGAAGAATGTCTTGTAAATGAACGTTTCGTTAATAGCATCTGGTCGTGGTGTTGGAATCGTCCTGTAGAATCTGGACGTACGGGATCATCGTTGATTCAATTAAAGAATGAAGTGTCTCAGCTTTCATCTCTTTCAGGTACAGATTCTTGGCAATGGTTGATCAGTAATGATAGCACTTTCACAGTCTCGGAGACTCGGAAGCATATTGATGATATTATTCTCCCTTCACTGCAAGTTAGTACGAGATGGTGTAAAGCTCTTCCTCGGAAAGTTAATATATTTATGTGGCGTTTAAGATTGGATCGATTACCACATCGTTTGAACTTATCTCGAAGAGGCATCGATATTAACTCAATCTTGTGCTCAGTGTGTAATAAAGGTATGGAATCAAATGAGCATATATTTTGCTCTTGCGAAGTAGCTTTTAATGTTTGGAGTTTAATCCGGTCGTGGTGTGATGCCCAATTACCGGTCTTTAATTCAGTTCTAGAGGGGATCGAGTGGATAGATGCTATGAGGAAGTCAAATGTTCTCAAAGAAAGGATGTTCGTGATCGCTGCTACTACTTGGTGGATGCTTTGGAAATTTCGAAATAATATCACGTTCAATACTCATTCTATGAGAAAAAGTGATATTTTTTATTCTATTCGTCTTTTTTCTTTTTATTGGTTAAAATATAGGTGATCTAATATTTCATGTTGGAATGATTGGTTGAAAAACCCTTTGTAAATTTCTAGCTTCTTGCTAGCTTTTGTTTCTTTTATATAATTTCCTTTTGCTGTTAAAAAAAAAAAAAAAAAAAAAAAAAAAAAAAAAAAAAAAAAAACATGTAATCCACACGATTTGTAGAGATCTACAAATGTGATGAGGGATTGGTCGGTTTCACAGTCAAATCTTCTTTGTAGATAACTGGCCGGATGTCTGTACCTTTGTATGCCGTTGTATTTGCAGATATAGTTTGTAACCTATAAGTTTTGTATATATCTGAGATTTTTTTTTTTTTTTTTTTTTTTTTTTTTCAACATTTGTTATTTGTAATTGATAGTTAAAAGTATGTCGTGACGAATGTTAAAATGATAAAAGAGGTGAGACATACCGGAAGTATGACAGGTATCATAAGTCTCCATCTTCTTGATACGAACCTATCCCATACTAGGCTCGTATCGGTTCATAAGTCCAAGTGTAGAACTCACTCAAAAAGCGAGCTTGTAAGAGGAGGGGACACCTAGACTTATAAACCACCACCCAATCCCATACTTGGGCGATGTGGGATCGTAACAATACCCCACCCTTTGAAGAACCAACGTCCTCGTTGGTCACGACTATGTTGGTCACGGTTGGCACCCCTCCTTGGGTCCAAGCCACCACTCCGAGCTCGTTGGTCATGGCTGTGTTGGTCACGGTTGGCACCCTTCTTTTGGGTCTAAGCCACCACTCCACAGGCCACCACTCCGAGTGTTGGAACCTCGAACGGTAGGGCTGGCTCTTGATACCAATTGATACGAACCTATCCCATACTAGGCTCGTATCGGTTCATAAGTCCAAGTGTAGAACTCACTCAAAAAGCTAGCTTGTAAGAGGAGGGGACACCTAGACTTATAAACCACCACCCAATCCCATACTTGGGCGATGTGGGATCGTAACACTTTTCCATTGTTAATCTTTTGAAACTCGTTTCACATAAATAAATATGTATCACTATTCATTATACTTCGACGAATCTGTTGGTACACTGGTTTCTGCTGGCAACGTAGACCATCTACCTTTTTTACGGGGTTGACCATACTATTGGAGGACAATGAAAATACATTCTAGCCTATGTAAAATAAATTGTATTACGTAGGGTTTTAATAATTCAAAAGAGAGGAGAAAAACTTACGAGGGAGATTTGTAAAGTACTTAAAGTGTTCAGAGGTTAAGCCTTTCTATTTTTACAACAATGCTCAATTCCGTCGGAGTAGGGTATGAAGAGGTAAAAGAGAGATTATACCCTTACCTCCTCGGAACAAGATCCTCTCAAGTTCATTTGAACTTGATAGATCATGTTAAAGTTACTGTGATGAGGAAGTAAACGTAAGCCCTCTAATGTGGGACATTTATTTTACTTTAATTTAAAATCCTCTTCACAAAAAATTCAACATGATCTATCAAGTTCAAAATGATTTTAAACTTGAGAGGATCTTGATCCTCCTCCTCTTAAACCCAACAGTAACGAGAGGAGATTGCTTCAAAGAAGATCTCTGACAAATGTGTGTCCCTATCCTGGTAATTGCAAATCTCTAATAGTTTCTAGCAGATTAAGTTCGAGGGGCCGAATCACGTGAACTGTGGTGTCGTGGTGTTTTTCGTTCATATATTCATAGCGTGATATTTTGTCATAGGTATATGATCCCCGGTGGTTTTGGCTTCCAAATAGTACTTCAACATAGGGTGCGTTTAGTTGGAAAAATTCATTTCATTTCTTTTTAAGTTAGAAAATAGTAATATGTTTTGTAAAGATTTTTTTTTTCTTTTTTTTTAAAAAATAAATAAATAAATAAAATTAAGCGATCCAAACGCAATCTTTATTTTTCATTTGTACAAAGCTTTTTATGAAAAATATGCTTGGTCTTCTCCAAGTAAATATCTAGGCCATGTCATCTCCCCTCAGTTAGAGAGCCTCAGGTATCATGAAGAGGCTAAGTTCTTTATTTGGGGTCTATGGGTGCCACACACAATCTTCTTAACTTTTTACTTTTTATCTCAAGGTCATCTTCACTCAAAGTTTACATTCACATTTACATTTAATTTTTAAATTTTAGTTTTCTTTATTGCAATAATTTAGCTCTTATTGGTGTGTTCAGTTGTTTTCCAGTTAACCAAAATTATTTGGTTTAGTGTATTCGGGTTTTTTTTGGTTAAAAGTACACCAAAAAAACAAATAAAAAATGAGCAAACCCAAACCGAAACACCCAAATTAACAATCGGGTATATGGGTTTGGCCGCATGGGGTCCGTTAAACCAAATAAGAAAATGTAGAGGAATTATGAAATACAACCACAAATCCAGTTACGGATTAAACAAACAAGTCAACAATATATGTACAGTTCATGTTTATTCAAACTAGAACGGTACCCGCACAATGCGGCGGCGGGTACCTGTGACTATATTTTGCGTTATTCGGTGACTCATTTAGTTGTCCGTATATTTTATAAGTAGAGATGGTTAAGCCAAATAATTTTAGTTTGAACAACCAATATGTTTCATAACAAACTTCCTAACCAATTTGTTTCCTAACCAATTAATTTTGAAATCCTTTCATAATAAGCAAGAAAAAAGTCTGAATTTTAAGCCTTTTGGTTCGCCTTAAACGGTCAGACGATTATTGGTCAACCACTTGTGAATGGTCAACCGTAAAAGTCAAACAGCTGAGGCAAATGCTTCCGTGGAATACAGTGTTTTCCCGGGTCGTAATGTCCCAACGAGGTGTGCGATGTTTTATTAAAAACGAATCTGTGATCGAGTGAATGTGAACAGGAAAGGTATAAAGTGTGTGTGAGTGATTAATCTAAGGTTTTATAAAATAAAATGACTTAAATAAGCTATAAGAGTTGTTACGTAAACCTAGATATCTAAAACGTATAAACGTAAACTAAATTAAAAATCAGACGCGACTGCGTACTGAGAAAAAGGTGAGTTTTAAGAAAAATAAACTACAGGGGTTAAAAATAAAAATTCTATAAACTTAAACTTAAAATAAAATTAAATTAAAAAGAAAATTATTTTTTAGATTATTTTATTATTTATTATTAATTATTTAATTAAAAACTATTTAACTATTTAATTAAAACTAATTTATATTAACCTAAAATTTATAAACACTACAAATTAAACTAAAAACTTATAAAAATAATTTCTAAAACTTAAAATGAACTTGAAGAAAGTAGAAAATTAAAAATAAATATTTTTGTCTTTTTATGAATTTTCTATTAATTAAAAACTATTTATATTAATTAAACTAATTAAACTATTTTAAATTACAAATAATACTAAAATGACTTAGAAAATTATGAAAACATTTATAAAACTATTTTATAACTTATAAAAGCTAGGAAAAATATAAAATCTAGGTGTTGCTTTATAAAAACTAAATATGCTATTTATAACTTAATTATTGATTAATTAATAATAAAATTATTTTTAAATCTAATAAATATCAAATGACAATATAAAAATCTGAGAAAATTATTAAAAATACTTTAACCTAAAAGGAAATTAACAAAAATATAAAAACACAACTTACTTAATAAAAATCTAAAAATGAAAATTAAAATTAAATTATATTAAATAGAAACTATCACTTATTTTTATATTTGTTTTTCTGGATTTTTCTTTTACAAAACTAAATTATACCTAAAAATAGACAACTTTAATAAAAACAACTAATTTATAAGCTATTAATAGGCTCTGTGGAAGCTTAATACTTCCACAGTTGACTTTGTTTGACTGAATGAGCAAATAAGCTCAAATGAGCTTATGTGGGATCCACAATGGATAAATCTGATCTAAATGAGTAAGTTGGACTTGTCTAAGCTATAGTTTTTCAAATAAGCTCAGTAGATAAGCTGATAAGCAAAAATAAGCAATTCCAAAACTCAATTATAACACAGAATGGGGACAAACTTTTAATGCAAAACTGAGTGGGGTCCACAGGTGCACAGGTCAAACAAAAGGTCAACTCTAAGAGTCTGGTAGGAGGGGGTTGTAAGAAACTAATTTGGAGGTGTGGGGCCCACTGAGGTGGTCACAAATCACCACCAAAGTGGTGGTGATGGACTGAGTCTGATGGACAGGGGAACCCTTTGCCCTGCAAGTGTCTTTGAGAGTGAGTGGGGCCAGGGTAAAAATGCTAAAAATATAAGGATTGTGGAATTCAAAAGTTGAGGTGGTAGTCTATTACTACAACAATTTTCAGATTCTAAAACCTAATACACAATTCTACAAAAATCACCCAAGAAATGGGTTTTCAACTGATGTGCAATTTTTGACTTTTGATAAAAACCTAAGATTTGACTTTATTGAACTTTTGGTGATCCTAGATTACTAGATATGATGTTTTATGCTAAAATAAGATTATATGGGACTAGTATAACAACTATTGTATGGAATTATGGATTTGTGGATCACAAATCCCTAACAGTTAACTGTTAGGGAACTTAGATGTGGATTTTGACTTTTATCAATATAACCTAGGTGTTTTATAATTAAACTAACCTAAAGGTACCTATGTAAGACTATATGAACTAAAAATAACAACAAAGACAACCTGTGACTGGACCAATTTACTCAATCCAAACACTCCTTAATATGATTGATTACACTACAACTTTTGATTTCTAAACTATAACTACTGATTTTTAAGATTAAAACAGATTATATGAATACAATTTAAGCTATTTGAACTGAGATTACATAACAGAAACAATGAAAACTCATTAAGCTAAAAAATTAAAAACTTGCTTACAAATGGGAAATGGACTGAGAACAAAAGTGAACCAGTGATCAAAACATAACCTAGTGTCCCCCATAGGACTCTAAACCATTTTCAATCCAAATAACACCTGCTTCTTGCTTCCACCTTCTTCTACACTAATTTTTTTATTTATTTTGGATTTTCTTGAATTTTCTTGAATTTTTTAGTCTAATCACTAAACTGAATTTTGAGATATCTAAAAGCTTTCAAAAGCTTTGTCAGAGCTTTATATGAGCTAAGAGAGTTTAACACAACACTAATAACAACTTAACAACACTGAGTGAAATTGTCAGTTTCACTTGAAATTTCCAAACTTGAATTTATTGAGCAATACTGAGATTAAAGGTTTAAGATGATTCAAAATGCTTTTAATTAACTGAAGACAACTTAATTTAACTGAGATTACAACTTTTAAAATAAAACTACACTACTACGATTAAATTACACTAAGTCTAAACTAATTATCTTTCTCCTCTGCTTCCTTCTCCTTTTTAATGGACTTCTAGGGTTTGTGGGACCCACAGTGTCATTTCCCACCACTTTAGGACCATTGGATTGGTCTGATGAATCATGGCCGTTTAAAAATCTTTTAGGCGCGAAAAAGTCTTTGGGGCAGCTGTGGTTGCGTGGAGAGGGTTTTAGGGCATTTATTGCGCCTTGGAAGTTGTGGAGAGGTGGAGGTATTGCGTGGACAGGTGGGTGATGAGGTGGTGGTGAAACAGGCAAGGTGGAAGGGCGGTTTTGGCTTGTGAGGGAAGGTGAATAGTGGTGGTGGTTTAGGCGGGGTTTGACTGGTATGTTTGACCCGATTTTATTTATTAAAAGGGTTGGGGCTGGATTATACATGGGCCTAGGAAGGGATAGTGGGTGGGCTGGTATGGTGTGTTGGGTTGGATTTTGGTTTTGGGTATTATAATAAAAAGGATCTGTTTGGTTTTTAATCAAAACACCACAAGGACCAAAGTTGTAATTCATTCAAAGTTGAGGGTCTGAATTGGTATTTTCCCAAAGTTCATATAAGGACCTAATTTGTCATAAATGAATAGTACAAGGGTATGTTTGATAATTTTCACTTTTAAAATACCTGGGGACTATTTTTGCCAAACTGTGAAACTTGAGGGACCAATTATGTAAATTCACCAAACTTCACACCAAGGACCATTCCTGCAAAATATTATTAGTACAAGGACCAAAATTGATTTTTCTCAAAGTTTTTACATCCCAGGGACCATTTATGTCAATTTCCAAAGTTGAGGGACTAAACTTGTAATTTTATGAAACTTTGCACCAAAGGACTAAATATGTAACTTTATGATTAAAAAGGACCTTTGGTGACATTTTCATGTTTTTAGAATAACCAGGGACTAGTTTTGCCAATTTATGAAACTTGAGGGACTGAAACTGCCAATTATGCAAACTTTGTACGTTTTTCATCTGTTTTTGCTTGTTTTGCATTTGAAACATATAAAACACACTTCTAAGATATTTTAAGTATTTTGATGCATATTTGAGTGTTTTTGTATGTTTTGGCAGCTCAGATTGGTATAAAATGATGAGTATTTAGACACTCATCAATCCCCCACACTAAACTATTGCTAGTCCCTAGCAATCTTTTGAGAAAAACTTAATGGATTTGAAAAACTCTTTACCAAAAGCCATCACTTCTGGAGTAGCCAGATGTAAGAACTGTGGTACACCTGATAACCGTGTAATTTTGAGCAAATCACCAGCTGTCAACGGATTTGATTTGTCTTTACCAAAAGCCGTTTGCTTCTGGACTAGCCAACTCTTGATGGAATAGTCAACATCTTGGTGAGCTGATTACCAATTATGGATTTTCCACGGCCTTTACCACAAGCCATAATCTTTCGGGCTAGCCAACTCATTCGCTTTTTAGGATATGGCGAGTTGAGGTACCATACAATTTTGGGCAAATTGCAAGCCATCAACGGGTTTGAGATATCTTTACCAAGAACCGTTTGCTCCTGGATTAGCCAATCCTTATGTGGGTTAGACATGGCGGACTGATAACCATTTATTGCGTTCTAAGTGAGAAAAAATTTTAAAATTTTGGCTAAAATGGGGGTTCTTGATGGAACATGTGTTTAAATTCGTTAGAATAACGAATCTCCCCCCACACTTAGAACTGAATATTGTCCTCAATATTCAAAGTACCGGGTGTTAAACCAACACTTAGAACGTAAGAAGGAAAATACTCCATAGCCTTTATTTAAGTTTATGTACACACATTTTTTTTTAGAGGATATATACATATATACAACATGTGGGTTAGTATCTCCCCCACACTTAGGGTGAAAACCCTAATGCATGCTACTGTTTTTGATTACCGAGTCGCTAGCTTGACTCGACCCCGAATTCATTTGTCCATGGGGAAGCATGATGTGGAAGAGACAATCTCAATCGGACTTTCATTCAAGATGTTTAGATAAACATTTGAAGCACGTGAAAGTTCCACTCCAATGAGATAAGTACCCGGCTCATAATTTATAAATGAGAATGCCGGGGTCAAAGATAATGTCTTCACTCCCGAAAGAGTGAAGAACAGGAGAAGCCACAGGATATATGAAGAAAAGAAAGAAAGTCATGATGAAAATCATAACTAACTCCTCATCTTCAATAGGAGAATTCATTGTTTCATGAATCTCCTCTTTTAAGCTCGTTTGATCAAGACATATTATGGGTATGTCTAGATCAAAATAGAAGTTATCATACTCCGGTGGAGATATGATATGAGTGAGTTCACCGGAGAACTCCTCAAAAGTGAATGATTCGTATTCGGGATTGATTTGAGTGAGTTCATTGGGGAACTCCTCAATAGTAAATGATTCATAAACGGGAAGAGAATTATAAGAATGAGAAGTGGTGATACCACTTATCTTCTCTCCCGAAAGATCAAAATGGAACGTTTGCAATTCCGGAGTAGAATCATTGATCAAAACCTCACCATCCTTGACGGGGATAGGAGATGAAATAGGCTCTTCATTAAAAGCCTCGATTCTAGAAATGAGAAGATTAGCATTTAGTAAAGTAAGACAAAGAGCTTCGTCTTGGATTATTTCTTCCTCATTCTCTACTTCTGAGTTGACAAGCTCAGAAGGTAATTCCCCCACATAACTTATGTCTCCACAAGATAAAGAATAGTTCTCATCAGAATCAGAGAACATCTCAATATGATCATTTGGAAAGACAAGAGGGGGAGGGATATCACACACATGATCAAGAATTCCCTGTGACTCACTTGGGATTGAGACAAGGTTCTCAACACTAGACTTTATGAATTCGTTAGATTCCTTTGCAGGAATTGTGTCAAGATGCTCGTCCCCCATGTTCAGAGAGTGAGTGGGAACCTCGGGTGTGATAACAGCAGACTCAGGGAGATGAGAAGGACTAGCAGTAATGGAGTCTACAAGTTCCATTATTTCTACTGCTGGTGATTCAGTTATATTCTTTTCTCCCTGTATATCCATGGAAGAAGTCTCAACTGATGAACTTGATGAGGTATCATCACTTTCATCATCTTCATCGAGAAGAGCAGCATTTTGAAATTTGATACGTGTTATAGCTGCTTGTAGTAATTCTTCCATGCTTCTTTCGTCTCTAGCAGCATGTTCTTCAGCAAGTAATTCCGTGATAGATTTATCACGAGAATATGGAATGAGTGGAGACTGTGGGGGGGTGAATGTGTCAAAACCGGATGTATTAGAACTAGAACAATGTTCAGGTTTATAATACGGTTGACATTGGAAATCATCATGAGGACCCCCACAATGTACACAAGAAAAACTTGGTGCATTGTGAAACGAAATATTAGCCAACTCCTCCTTAAGGTCTTTAAGTTTTTCAAGAACCTCTAGACAAGGGTCTTGCTGGTTTTGAGGAGTTGCTTGGTTCATTTGGTACTGTGGAGGTGGGTCTTGAAACGAATAGTTGTAATCGTTACAAGGAAATGGATTCCTTGTTTGACAATCAGAGCTAAAGTGTGAACCTCCACAGTACTTACAACAGTAAAACTGTTGAGTCTGGCTTGGTGTATTTTGATACGAAGCATCATTGAGATTTGGATAATATGATTCTTGCTCGTATGAATGTGATGGGTAGTTGGAAAAATTTGAGGAGTCGTTGAATGAGCTTTGATTAGGATCATAAGCAAATGAATTACTTGATCCACAAAACAAACAACTCCCGTCTCGAATATCATTACCACATTGTTCACATGTACACCAACTACATGGAAAACCGAAAAGCGGCTCACCACAACCGACACAAGGAACAAAATCTGGAGGTGGGATAAGTGGTGTGCTCTGAGAGCTAGGAATTTCCACCACTTCCGTTATGGTCTCTGGTTTTTGTTTTTGATAAATGTGAAGATTAGGCAAATCATTCTTTTCAGTCACTGCCCTAAGCTCTGTACGTTTGCTTGACAAACTTTTAACCGTAAACCGTGAAAGGTTAGGATCAATTGTGAGCTTAGATTCTTGGACAACCGTAGGTTGGACGTATTTAGCACTTTCATTATCAGAGGAAAGTACAGGGTCCTTTGTCACCCCGGTTTCTCGTTCCATTTCCCTTACTGGAGAGGGAATATGAATCGATGGTCCATCATAATCAACACGACATCTCGATATCTTTGACAAGGCAATAAGTTTTTCGATGTTGCTCTCATAAGCCCTTTGTTCAAAGAAATCGTCATCGAGAGATGCCATTAGAATCAATTATGGGACAAGTGGAAGAAGGTAGAATTAAAAGGATAGAGGGTAAAGAGATGAATATTTTTGGTATTTTGAAAATTTTTGTAGTACTAATAAGAAGGAAAATATTTTTGTGTTTTTGTGTTCGTTGAAAACTGATTTTAAAATGTTTTCGGGAACTGTTTTTGGTTTTATATGATAATAATATGAATAAGGATGGGTAAATATACAATGAGCGTGTATTCAGGTTCACTAATACGCAAAATCGTTTAGAATAAGCGCACAACCTCCCCGGCAGCGGCGCCAAATTTTGATTTGCCTCAAACAGTCAACTTTTATTAGTCAACCACTTGTGAATGGTCAACCGTAAAAGTCAAATCTTAAGTTTTTATCAAAAGTCAAAAATTGCACATCAGTTGAAAACCCATTTCTTGGGTGATTTTTGTAGAATTGTGTATTAGGTTTTAGAATCTGAAAATTGTTGTAGTAATAGACTACCACCTCAACTTTTGAATTCCACAATCCTTATATTTTTAGCATTTTTACCCTAGGCCCCACTCACTCTCAAAGACACTTGCAGGGCAAAGGGTTCCCCTGTCCATCAGACTCAGTCCATCACCACCACTTTGGTGGTGATTTGTGACCACCTCAGTGGGCCCCACACCTCCAAATTAGTTTCTTACAACCCCCTCCTACCAGACTCTTAGAGTTGACCTTTTGTTTGACCTGTGCACCTGTGGACCCCACTCAGTTTTGCATCAAAAGTTTGTCCCCATTCTGTGTTATAATTGAGTTTTGGAATTGCTTATTTTTGCTTATCAGCTTATCTACTGAGCTTATTTGGAAAACTATAGCTTAGACAAGTCCAACTTACTCATTTAGATCAGATTTATCCATTGTGGATCCCACATAAGCTCATTTGAGCTTATTTGCTCATTCAGTCAAACAAAGTCAACTGTGGAAGTATTAAGCTTCCACAGAGCCTATTAATAGCTTATAAATTAGTTGTTTTTATTAAAGTTGTCTATTTTTAGGTATAATTTAGTTTTGTAAAAGAAAAATCCAGAAAAACAAATATAAAAATAAGTGATAGTTTCTATTTAATATAATTTAATTTTAATTTTCATTTTTAGATTTTTATTAAGTAAGTTGTGTTTTTATATTTTTATTAATTTCCTTTTAGGTTAAAGTATTTTTAATAATTTTCTCAGATTTTTATATTGTCATTTGATATTTATTAATAGTTTTATTAGTAATCAATCAATAATTAAGTTATAAATAGCATATTTAGTTTTTATAAAGCAACACCTAGATTTTATATTTTTCCTAGCTTTTATAAGTTATAAAATAGTTTTATAAATTTTTCCATAATTTTCTAAGTCATTTTAGTATTATTTGTAATTTAAAATAGTTTAATTAGTTTAATTAATATAAATAGTTTTTAATTAATAGAAAATTCATAAAAAGACAAAAATATTTATTTTTAATTTTATACTTTCTTCAAGTTCATTTTAAGTTTTAGAAATTATTTTTACAAGTTTTTAGTTTAATTTGTAGTGTTTATAAATTTTAGGTTAATATAAATTAGTTTTAATTAAATAGTTAAATAGTTTTTAATTAAATAATTAATAATAAATAATAAAATAATCTAAAAAATAATTTTCTTTTTAATTTAATTTTATTTTAAGTTTAAGTTTATAGAATTTTCATTTTTAACCCCTGTAGTTTATTTTTCTTAAAACTCACCTTTTTCTCAGTACGCAGTCGCGTCTGATTTTTAATTTAGTTTACGTTTATACGTTTTAGATATCTAGGTTTACGTAACAACTCTTATAGCTTATTTAAGTCATTTTATTTTATAAAACCTTAGATTAATCACTCACACACACTTTATACCTTTCCTGTTCACATTCACACGATCACAGATTCGTTTTTAATAAAACATCGCACACCTCGTTGGGACATTACGACCCGGGGAAACACTGTATTCCACGGAAGCATTTGCCTCAGCTGTTTGACTTTTACGGTTAACCATTCACAAGTGGTTGACCAATAATCGTCTCACCGTTTAAGGCGAACCAAAATTTGGCGCCGCTGCCGGGGACTATAATTGACAAACTGCCAAACTTGAGGGACCAATTATGTAAATTTACCAAACTTCACACCAAGGACCATTCCTGCAAAATATTATTAGTACAAGGACCAAAATTGATTTTTCTCAAAGTTTTTACATCCCAGGGACCATTTATGTCAATTTCCAAAGTTGAGGGACTAAACTTGTAATTTTATGAAACTTTGCACCAAAGGACTAAATATGTAACTTTATGATTAAAAATGACCTTTGGTGACATTTTCATGTTTTTAGAATAACAGGGACTAGTTTTGCCAATTTATGAAACTTGAGAGACTGAAACTGCCAATTATGCAAACTTTGTACGTTTTTCATCTGTTTTTGCTTGTTTTGCATTTGAAACATATAAAACACACTTCTAAGATATTTTAAGTATTTTGATGCATATTTGAGTGTTTTTGTATGTTTTGGCAGCTCAGATTGGTATAAAATGATGAGTATTTAGACACTCATCACTTTTCTAATTATAGAATAGTCTCAATTGCATTATATAGTAGTATAGATAATGATAATTTCCAAAAGAATCTAAAACATTTAAACTTAATCATATGCCTCAACGACCGACACCGAAAGAAATATTTAAGAACTGAGTTTTGAAGATGCTAGAATTTTGGTTATATATAAAAATCAATTAATAACAAACACTTTTCACACTCAATTGCAAAAATTAACACTTTAAAATGGATTTATCAAAGTCGACACTTCGAGCATTTGAAATTGCTCGCCACTTTTGTTTGCCCGCCAGGGGTGACGTGGCCGGTCCCCATCCACTCATTTCGGTCAATGGCTGCAAAAGGTTTTGCTCGCCGATTTCAAAATATTACATATCCTCTTATTCGCTACGAGACAAAGCACACAACGAGTATTTTCTTTGCTCGCCGCCCATTTGCTCGCCGGTTGTATACTAGTATGTAACGTTATGCCTTATCAGATCCTAGGGAGTCATAACATGTTAACACCAAGTTTTTGGTGCCACGTAAGCGTCACATCATTTCAACACCAAACAACATAACACCAAAAAACACCAGAAAATCGTAACACCAAATAACACAATTTCTTAGGACCCACATTTTTTTTATACAAATTCTACCCTCAATAATTTCATTTATTAAACATTCAAACGCTTCATTAATAAAACTAAACATTACAATACGAAAAAAAAAATTACAATTAAAAAAAAAGAAAAAGAAAAAAGAAATAACGAAATAAAATACGATAAGTAGATAAATTAAACTAGTCGGTTGGCGGATCTTGCAAGTTATATTTTTCCTTGATTCTCTTTTTTCCATTTCGATCCAACTTCTTGCGCCAGGATCTACGTCATCCATTTTCATACCGAGAAATTAAATTCTTTCAAACGCGTAGTTGTCTTGTCTTTCATTCTAGCCGCGTTGTACGCCATTTCAGCCGCTTCCCGTCTAAGTTGAAGCTCGTTTTGTCATAGATTCCAAGTTGCTTGAAGCACTTCCCCTCGTGCTAGTCGATGTATCGGACTTTTGTTTTTTGGAATTTTTTGGTTTCCCGGCAGGACGTGGTCGTACATCATCACTGAATAGCTCTTGGTTGATTTGACTGGGGACGTCTCCGATTAAGTCAATCGGTGCTGGCGCGTCCCATTTTGGACACTTCTTCAAACTTAACCACGCTTCCTCTTGAGCAAACGCAACACCTTTATGCTCGTCCCGATACATTTGTCTAGCATGCCTCATATCATCCAATTCACTTTCACCATTTTTTGTCAAACGTTTAGCACGTTTGTAAACCGCTAGAAAACTTTTGGCAATTTGCATTCAACTTATGCCACTTGCTTGTTAGCATATCTTTGTTACGAACTTAAAAAATTTTCCGATTGAACTCGTTCATAACCCGATACCAAAAAGTGATGCCCTTTTGAGAAGCTCCAACATTTTTATCCTTGGAAATGGCCACCCAACACACGGCAAGTAAAACTTCCTCTTCCGGTGTCTAACGTAACGTAGTCGCGCTCATGTCGGGATTTTTTTCATCATACACCTCGACGTCTTGTTGTTTGCCTTTTTTTGCCATACATTTAGTTCCACGTTTGGATTTTCGTGGAGACGTTGCTTCGGGTTCCACAGACGCCACTTGTGAGGATTGGGTTTGTGGTGTTAGCAGTGTTTGTTGCTCCACGTTATGGTTTTGTTGCCACATAAACATCAATTGTTGTTGTTGTAGTTCGAGTGTCAAATTAACAAATGGGTTATTGTTGTTTGGGTTAGGATTTGAAGAAGACCCGGCGTTCGGGTTAGCGTAAGCATTTAGAACACCCATCATGTTTAAAAAACTTAGATCGTGACGTCCCGACATGGTTTTGTTTTTGTGCGAATATGATTTTATTTATTATTTTTTTTTGGAATGTTGCAAAACTAGCCGTTGCTAACTTGAGGGGTATGTTGTGCAATTCACTCCTAGTATCCTCCCACGTTACAACGGAAGTTACTGAAACAACTTGGAGAGCAACGATGTGACAACGTCGGGGACTAGAAAATGGTAATAACGTGTGTTTCAGCGTTTTTTTTTTTTTTTTTTTTTTTTTTTTTGCCAACTAGATCATAACGTCGGGGAGGCGTTACCACTCCCCGGGCTCTCACCACGTGCCCTGCATAATACGTGGAACAAGCAAAATGATTCATCCAAACTATAGTATCTAAACACAGTTTTATTATGCTAGCCATACTATGCATCACTTTCCCTGCTCACAAGCTAATTCAGTTTTAAGTTTTTAACCTCACCATATTCCCGCAATATATTCATGCAATATCAACCCTCAATACCAATTAAGCACGTCGACTTGAGAAGCCAAATTTGCACAACATGATATCTTATCTTTGGTTTATCCATGGTGACTACACATCTTCTACCTATCATACAAACACACATGAACATCCAATACGCAACACCATGCTGTCCCAAACTTGCTATATTGATTTGGCGAGCAAAACCATTTGCTCTCCCATGTTGTTGTGGGCTAATCTGAGCTGTCCGTTTCTTCTACGTGTAAAGCACCTAGGTTGGGCGAGCAAAATAAAATGGTGAGGAAAGCTAGTTTTGCTCGTTTCGTCGTTTTTTGTAACACACGTTTTCAATTGTCCATTTCCGCAGAGTGAATTCGTATAAGTTCATTTAAAAAATTCACACTATATATAAACACAAGCATACAATTTACATTTCAGTTATAATCTCCCCATACCAAAATTAGTATTCCATTCACTTATCACAAGTTAGGTTTTTCGGTTGAACCCAATTACCTACCCGAAACCCAAATAAGCCAAACAAGATGAACCATATCAATTTGAATTGGTTGTTTTTTCGGGTCAAACCGTTTAATGTACACCTTTAATTTTTGTGCGAATAGTTTTAAGATTTTATAACTGAGAGAAAGTGTTGAATTTGATCAACTAAACTTGAAAATTAGTTTGGTGGAATCAAAAGGGAAATTTGTAAAATTGACATTGAAGATGACACTTATTTCTTACTTGACTCAGGCATATTGTTAAAACTAACACTATTTTTTTTGGTATTCTGATATTACCATTTCCTCACATACAACACAACTCTTATACACTCTTACACAATTGTATGCCCATTTATTTTTTAGTTCGATACTTTTTGTTTTGTACGCATTGCAATTGAAATTTATTACAATATTATTTTATAAACCTTAAAAGATTTTTTTCCTTCCTTTTTTAAATCCCGCTTAACTTATTGAGAACGTCTTTTTGCTAAATAGCCGATCTTTTTGTGTTTATTTGTCAAATACATCACTGTTTTGCTCCAAAATAAGTTTTGGTTTCTTCATGCCTGCCCATTTTTACTAAATAGATCGGGTTTTAGGAAAAGTGATCTAAATGACCTTTTGTGTAGTAGTGTTTAAATTTATACTAGCAGGGTATCCGCGCGTTGCAGAGGCAGGTACCCTAAATTAAAAATTTCCGGTGAATCGTGTAATTTTAGTTTATTATGTTCTTTTTGACAATAAATTTACGGATATCAAAATTTCGTTTAGCTCGTGTCCGTTTGGGCTCGAGCCTGTTGGCTCGTGTCCGTTCAGGCTCGAGCCCGTTTGGCCCATGCCCGTTCGGGCTCGAGCCCATTTGACACGTTGCCCGTTCGGACTTGAATATTTGTATAATGTGCTTTATTATTTGTATTAGTGACATTTAATGCAGGAATTGTGTTTAAGTTGGTTGTACAATATGCTTGATAATTTGTATTTCTTATGTAAGGGGTGTTTTAATAAGTGCATTAATTGTATTTATTGACCGGTTAATTAATTGTATTTAATGTTTTATTTATTATATTTAATGTTAGTATTAATGGTATGTTAGAATTAAATAGCGCAGTTGGCCACCTTGGGCCCTTCTGGGGCTTGGGGGAAAGGTTGTTACCCAGGGTTCGATTCTCGCTAGAGACGAATCTTTGGGGTTTTCCTTTCAGGCGGACGAGGAGTGGGGAAACCTGGGCTTATGCTGCAGGGACGTGAAGGCCAAATAACGCTGGTGGTTGAAAACCCACCTACTAACTGTAACCACTAAGCCGATACTAACAAAGCCGTTCTAAAAAAAAAAAAAAAAAAAAAAAAGAGGAAAATTGGTGTGTACTTTAAGCTTATTAACTTGTAAATGTCTAATTATATTTCATCACTTGTACTTTAAGCTTATTAATTTGTAAGGCTTAAAATTAAGCATGCTAAAATTAGAAGGCATTCCTCTTTTATAATATAGTAAGATATGGAGCAAAATTTGATCTCAAATGAATGAAGATTAAAATTAAGATTTTTGATATAAATTATTTAATAATTTTAGTTATTACTTTGTGTGTGTGTATATATATATATATATATATATATATATATATATATATATATATATATATATATATTATTTAGATGACATTCTTAAGTAAATTTTACAATAAACTAGTAATAATTTCGTAATTGAATGATAAAATTGAGAGAAATATGAGTAAAGGGAATATATTAATTAATAAGAAGAGAGAAATTGTATCATGAAAAAGACTGCTTTGTCATAAGAGAAAAAACATTAATTAATTTCGTAATATTTATGTCATTTTTTCTTCTTCTTTTTCTTTAAGTTATAAAATGCAGAATATTCCATTAGGAATATATTACAATATTTTGCGAAAAAACTATAAAAATGAAATTCATTTTAAGAACATACCTACATTACAGATTTATAAACCACGATTCATTTCTTTTTTCTTTGTCCTTTTTTTGGTATAAAAGGTCGGTTAATCAATAAGAAATACAAGTTATGCATAGACGCTTTGTGGGACTCCTCACAAAGATAAACAGCTCTACTCTTTAGGGACATGTTTAGCAACAAGCTTTTAGAAGCATTTAAAAATGGCAAGCAGTAAGCATATGTTTGTTTAGTAACACATTGACAAGCGTTTGAAACATGATCAACAACTCCAATTTTAAATGTGTTCTGAATAAGCAGCAAGCGACAAGCGATAATCATTTGCTTATTTTACACTTTATAATTACATTTACAACTACGTTACCAAACAGTTTTTTAAACAAGCAACTAGTGTTTACTGTTGCTACGTGTCGCCAAAGTGCCAAACATAGTCTTAGACCAATAAACAATCTTGCAGCATCTCCGACAACACAAATTATTATTGAACAAAGTATAATAAAAGCTTTATTGCATATAGTTCTTTTTTTGTTTAATGACATCTAATAGCATCAAAAAATTTAAATGTTCACACTTCATATATCAGTTATAAACCTAATAAAATATAACAATACACATCAAAGTTTGTTTGTTTTGTGTTGATATTAACAAAAACCTGTTTTTTACCTTCAAAATTCACGGCGGTGACAAATGTACATGCCATGTTATAAATTTGTACCGTTATAATCCACGTCAGATTGGGTTCAAGTCTGATAAGTGAACATAAGACAAAATTTGATGGGTATTTTGAAACAGCTAACTTCACGTAATTAACTTATTAAATAAATAAATACAAAATCAACGTATGCAATTTACCCGGTGTAGCCGGTTGCCGGTCATACCAGGTAAGCAAAAGTATGATATCGAGCTAAAATTTAAAAGTTTGATGTGTATTGTAGTCTTTTATTAAGTTCATGACTGATATATGAACATTTAAAAAAGTTCCTTGTTATTTGATGATTAAAAAATGTGAAAGATTTGCATTCAATAGTGTGCTTAAAAAGGATGCACATTAAACTTAAATTCAACCTTTAATAACCTTCAAAAATGAATCATACGAACTCAAAACCAAAATGTAATTGTAAATCACATTTTGGTTAACCGTTATACCATTCCATGTGATAGCAATCATAGCATCGTCATTGATCTATGATCCAAACCGAGAATTCCAAATAAGGCGTGATTCTAAAATAAGATCCTGAAAATTCAGAAAGAAAGAGTTAGATGAATGCACACTTAAGTTAAATTGTAGAAGTCAAATGATAAACAATGAAAAAAAAAAGAAAAAGTGTAAGCTTCATTTTTTACTTCTACAATTTAAGTGTTTTCATAAACTCTCCATTGCGTTTTTTAAGGATGCCAAATTTGAATCTAAGAGCATCCACTATGATAAACCTTTTATAAAGGTTTATACATTAATACATCAATAAATTTTAGATCTTTTGATTTTATAAACCTACATTCACTATGGTATAAACCTTTGCAAGTTTATAAAATGTCTTTTTTTAACAAATGCATTAAATGTATTGAATTTATAAAAAGGTTCAAGAATTAGGACCTCTTCATGCTACATAGACATGAAATGAGTGTCAACTATGGTTGAAATAAACATAAATCTTTTCATCTTTCTTAGACCTTTTCATAAACTCACCATAGTGGATGCCCTAATCTTCTCCGGCAAATAGTGTTAATTTTTAGTGATGATAGGTCTTTTTTTTTTTTGAAGGTTTCAAATAGGCCGGTGAAAGGGTGGATCGAATTTTATGAGGCTTCCATTCCATCATAAGTTTTGCATAAATGTCATGTCTTTTTAATTAGTGTTTGAATTCTTAAGTAAAATGACTTATTTAGACACTAGAATTTTAGCAAGTTCTTCTAGAAGATAGTGAAAAGTATGTTATCATATACTCCGTAACAATAAGAATAAAGTTGAATCATTAAAAGTTGCATGGAGAATGCATTAAGAAGAAAAACGAAATTAAATAAAAAAGTACTAGTACTTTTTTTATGGACTTCAACTTAAGGAATAATTTAGATTTTAGTCCGAGTTAAGTTTCCCAGTTTTTGCTTTTATGGATTTCGTACGTTATGCACTGCTAGAAGTCCTAGAACTCTTTTTGTGTCATCGGTTTAAAACATGAAATATTAATTTTGAAATTTTAGAAAATACTTGTTTTGTTAAATATATTTTGGAAACACTATGGTCAACCAAAAAAGGGCAAATGACACAAAAAGGTACCCAACTTAAGGTCTGTTTCCAATCAAGGTACTATACTTTTTTTCTTGCACAAAAAGGCGGCAAACTTTTTTTTTTTTTTTTTTTTTTTTTTTTGCGGATTTAGGTTGTTTACTAACTTCCATTATCCACTTCGTTAGAAAATTACTTGTTTGGTCCTTGAATATGTATAATCATTTCATGCACAGTCCATCACCACCAAAAAAATTCCTAAAAAAAGTATTAAAAAAAAAATACATAATTTTTTTAAAAAAAGTTAGAAAAAAATATATAAAAATTAAAAAAAAAGAAAATAAAAAAAATCAAAATTATTTTTGAAAAAAAAATTCGAATTTTTTTTAAAAAATATTAGAAAATAAAAAAAAATTAAAAAAAAATTTAAAAAGTAAAAAAATATATTTAAATTTTTTTTTGAAAAATATAGGAAATAAAAAATTTCAAAAAATTAAAAATAATTCAAAAAAAAAATAAATCATAAAAAATTTTAAATTTTTTTAAATAATTATCGTAAAAGAAATTTTGGAAAATAAATTTCAAATTTAGGAAAAATTATTTTTAAAAATAATTATCGAAAAAAAACAACTTTTTCTGAATTTGAAAAATTTTTCCAAATTTTTTTACGATAATTATTTAAAAAAAATATTTTTTAAAATTATTTTCTGAAACTTTTTTTCGAATTTTTTTATTTCTAATTTTTAATTTTCGAAAAAATATTTTCAAAATTTTTTTTGAATTTTTGAATTTTTTTTAATTTCTTATTTTTTTTTAATTTTTCGGAAATTTTTTATTTTCTATATTTTTTTAAACTTAAAAAATATATTTTTTGTTAATTTTTTTTATCTTCTAATATATATATATATATATATATATATATATATATATATATATTTTAATTTTTTTTGAAAAATTTTGAAAATTTGTTTTCTAATTTTTTTTTGATTTTCTATTTTTTTTAATTTGTATATAATTGTTTTTATTTTCAATTTTTTTTAAAATTTTTTTCTATATATTTTTTTTGAAAATATATTTTTTTTTGAATTTTTTTGGTGGTGATGGACTGTGTATGAAATGATTATACATATCGAAGGACCAAACATGTAATTTTTTAACGAAGTGGATTAACGGAAGTTAGTAAAGAACCTAAATTCGCCAAAAAAATAAGTTGGCCGCCTTTTTGTGCAAAAAAAGAGTATAACATTTTGATTGAAAACAGACCCTAAGTTTGGTACCTTTTTATGCCATTTGACCAACAAAAAAAACTCCAATTTATACATTCAATCAGAACATTGTATTATATATAAGAAACTTAGTTTTGAAGTAAATAAGCTTTGATTATGAGGATAGAGTTAGGATCAAATAAGAAGAAAAACTAAAATAAGAAGAATAAGAAAAAACCACAACCACATATTGTAGATGCACCTATAAAAATAGATGCATCTTCATTCAAATTTTCCCTCTTAAATTAAAATGTGTGGCTAGAATTACTTCTTACTCTTCTTATTTTTATTATTCTTCTTACTAGTTATAATACCCGTGCACGCACGGGGTTTTGACATAATTTTTTTAGTTATACATTAATACGGGATATTACTTCGTATGAATTTAATTGTTATAATTAGAACGTAGTTTTATAGTTTTAATGTCCGAATATATTTGTTCTGTTCGGTGTAAACTTATAAGTTTTATATTCATACATTCGATTATTCCGAAATCCTTCATAATTATTTAAAAAATATACTGCCTTGCTAAAAAAAATTTATAGACATATACTTGAAAACGTAAAAAAAAAATATGCGCATGCGGGTTTGAATATGAATATATTAACTTCTTGTTTTTTAAATTCTATAAACTTAATACATAAATTTATAGTTTTTTATCTTATAATTCGAGCAATGCAAGATCTAATCGTATTGTATCAGGATCTTAAGATATCAAGGTAAAGATCATAATCCTATTAAGATCTTATCTTGGAAAGATCTTATGTAAGATCAAGATTGTTTTGCTTTGTAGTATCGTAAAGTTAAAGATCCTTAAGATCGGGATCTTAAGGACCAAGTCACATCATTTAACATATATTAAAAAGTTGCAAAAGAATGAGACAATAGAAATCGTTACTGATAGCTTCTCATGACAACCCCAACTGCCATAGCTCTTCTTTAATAATCTTTGAAAGATAAAGAAGTATCGAGTATTAAAATATAAAAAGCCATTGTATAGGAAGTTAAAAAGTGCTGGATAATAACCCTTTATAATCTTACATAAGTTGTCAATATAATTTACTTCCAAGATACTTGATTGGCTGTAATATGTCCATACCAGAACCTTTGTATATATACCCTGTCACTATATGAAAAATAATAATTAATAGAAATTTTGTTGAAAAAAAGAAAGAAAAAAAAAGACATGCAAGCTAGCTATGGATAGTTGGATACGTTCAAATAGTAGAGCACGACCTTCTGAATTACTCGGGTTCATGAATAGAACCTCAACAGACTCGTAAAGAATAACCATAGCTGTCACCGGCTTGTTCTGCTACATGACCTCAATGACCTCTGTAAATTCTCTTTCTCTATTTCTCTCTGTTTAGATATTTATGTGCGTTTATGGCTACATTGTATGTTCGAATCCATGACGGAAAACTGGTGACGTTGTGAGTGCCTTCCCGTCCTTTCGGTCAATTTCCGCAGCAATATGAAAACTAATAGTTCAGTTAATCATGTTCTTCGCCAATCATGTTGAATCAACAAATGAGAATTCATTAACAAAAGTAATAGCTTGTTTAAACTTATAGACATTGACTTAACAATATCTAAAATAACAATGCAAAGATCCTGAAAGTAAGGGATGTTCATTAGTTCTTTAAAAGTGTGCATAGTATCTATTGTAGATTAGTAGAGGTAATTGCAAAAACCAATCACTTCGGCAACCCTATTTGGAGAAGTCTATATAACTCATAAAGAAATACTAATTAATATTAATATATCGCCAATAAACCACTGTGTATCCATGTTTGTTTATCGATTGGAGAAACATCTGATGGAAGACTCATTTATGTAAGCTACTAAAAGCATGAAACCGGGTCAATTAAGATGGGATCACATTAACTCGTAAAGAAATAATAAAGTTTCGATTAATCAACCCTTTTATTAAAACAATAACTAATTACTAATCCTCAAGATCGTGTATTAAGATTCTGAACATGTTCAATCATTGGATTGTGCATAGAAATATCTTTTTTTTTTTTTTTTTTTTTTTTTTTTTTTTGAAGAACAGTTCAAAAGAAGCAAAGAAGGTGCACCTTACCTATTGAAAAGCTCGACTCCAATCTATACAAATACCTTAATGAAAAGTTTCTTCGTAATTATAGAACAAACCTAAACATAAGACAATAGGGGCTTTTGGTTTTTTTTTTGTATCTTTGAGGAGGCAGTTTAATTGGTGTTTTGTTGTATCTTTTATGTGTATATATTGATAATTTTTTGCCATATGGCGGACACAAAATTTAGACTAAAACCAAATAACATTTTCACCACAATCATCAAACCAAAAATTAAAACTGAATCTAAACACCAATATCCCCAAGACACATACTAAAGAATTCAAATCGGAACCAAACACCCCTCTCAACAAAGCCACGTACCAACAAAAAACCTCACAGAAGTGTTTGGATAGTACAAAATGAGCATGAATCAATTACCTTATTTTAGCTACAATAAACTAATTTTTCAAAGTGTTTGGATAGGCTTACGCTCAACAGCTTTTGCATCCTCAAATATCTGTTTAGCCATCAAAATAAGCATATTGGCCTTTTCACCTCACATAACTAACATTAATAGCAGATAATAATGATAATGCACGAATTATGGTTACCTGATTCAAATTTTCTCCTTCATGCGGTCTTTGGCATCGTCCGCACTCGTAACCAAGAATGGAAACTTTGTCCTAACAGAATTCAACACTTGAACTTGCTTAGCAATGACCTGAAGTAAATATATTATACTATAAAAGCTGAAATAAAAAATGAACAAACCTTTATTATGATGGTCTCCATGTTCTTATCAACTGAACCATTTGGAATGTGCCACACAATGGCTTCAATAGAAACGACATACTCAAGTCTTAAGTCATTCACCATAAAATAAGCCAAACGAAATTCATTAGGGAGTATTCTAACCTGATTTTAACAGACACATTCTAACCTGATTTTAATAGACATAATATTAAAGCCAAAA
The DNA here is from genome assembly GCA_030686995.1 of Artemisia argyi. Lineage (NCBI taxonomy): Eukaryota > Viridiplantae > Streptophyta > Magnoliopsida > Asterales > Asteraceae > Artemisia > Artemisia argyi. The sequence goes on from CM060684.1 coordinate 128,907,773, forward strand.
GTGACCCAATTCATTTGTTATTGTTTATGTTTTACTGAAAACGTATATGTATTTTCGTATACTATTGCGGATTCATTCTAGACACAAGAGAAGGAGTATAGTAAAACCCATAGGTGTTTATACGAAAGATCATGTGTAGATAACAAACAGCATAAGATACACATACAATTATAAGTAAGATTAATTTTTTTCACACACAACAATAGCTCTACAAAGAAAAGAAGCAAAAATTCGCAAAGGTAATTGGATTATAGAACTAACCTTCGAGATAACGTAGGGGTCCTTGTAAAAAGGTTGCTAAGAGAAGGCTATGAAATGGCTACTGGCTTACCAACCCTTAATGCGACACACTTCAATGCCACAGCCTTAATAGCAAAATGAAGTCGAAGAACCCCTGAAATGTCCTTCAAGAAAGTCAACTCTGGTTAAGAGATTAAAAATGAAGAATATCCAAAGTACAAAAGTCTTTATCTAGTAGAGGACACAACAACAGTTTGATATACTACGCCATCATAACACAATAAGAAAGAAAACGTAAGGATAGTAGAACTGTGAGAATCACAACTCCAAATATTACATTAGATTACGAATCTCTATAAGGATTCCGTCGGTGCTGGGACTTAGAAAAGGAGCTCAATATTTAGTGAATCAATGTGTACCCCATAACAACCATAATCAGAAGCAAAATTGTGGACTGTTCTTCACTTTAAGCCTTTTAATTGTTACACACGTGCTCATGAATAAACTAATGAGTTGCATTAGTTTTGAGAACTCAAGACATTTATATTAGATTTTGAATAATCTTTTAGTTGTTATCTCTATGCTAAACTATCATGATACTGATAATTGATAAAAAGGGAAAAATGACCACCAAAGTTTGTTATTCTTGACTTCTTGTGTGTTCAACCAATAATAGTATCAATAAAAGAAATTGCAGAATCCGCTATATAGGACTTTTGCATGTTTTAAGTATATTTCTTGTTTTGTAATATAATGAAAGAATGAATAAATACCGACTTTTTCATCGAAAGAGGATGTCGACATAAACCATGGTATCTTTGGATACCAGTGGACAACAAAGATCCAGGTGTTTCCGGGTGGAAGTTCCATGACAATCTGCATAAGTTTTTCATCGGGTAACTCAGATCCTTAGTAACCAAAATAAGTACACTAAGTTCGAAAGTAAAACCATTAGCATAAAACAGCTATGACAGACCTAAGCTGAATTAGTATCCCAACATATAGTGTGGTTGTCTTTGGCGCAGGTAAGTAAATAGGATATCATTAGGACACCAGGACATTGCAACAACACCTGGTTAATTGGGTTGTTAAAATTAATGTATTACACGTGTAAAAATTGATTGAAGAGTGACATCATTAATAGCAGATGATCAATCAATAAATACTTACTATCATACCTTTAGTGTGACCTACCAACTCCCGCAGTGGAGACATTGTGTTCCGCATATCCCATACCTGCCTGATCAATAGATACCTAAATTAAATAAGTAAGATATTTACGAAAAGACATGTATATAGCAAATAAATCAGTGCCCTCAAAGAAGGTGAATTGTCATCGTCTTAAGCAACAATAAGTTGTGTGCCATATTAGGATTTCACTTTAAGACAGAGTATCGCCTTCTAACTGAATCTGAGAAACTGTAAATCAGAAAGTATGCATCACAATTCACAAAGTCATAACACCAGATTCCAGAATCTTACCTTATAATCGGTTTTTGCTTCCTCATGTCCCAAACCACATAAAGAGATAATCACACCCTGCTACTTTTCTTCCAACATGAGTTTTGTCTTGTGCAATCTAAAGAATATATATACTCAAGCTTTTAAATTTTTAGAAACACACATATGATTTTAATATTTTCATCATTAGTTTTACATTGGTTATGCTACTTAAAGCACCTAAAGTTTCAAAAGCTTTAAAATTAGCCATATGAAAACTTTATAATTGACAATGAAAACCTGGTCAAAGTCAAAACTAACTTCAAAAAGTATTGGCATCTTCAAGATTTTACCAGATTCACCTGTCTAAACTAACTTCAAAAAGTATTAGCATCTTCAAGATTTACCAAGTAACCAATTTTCCACTAAAATAATAAATTATTACGAAACATGTATATTCAAGCATTAAATGACATAGATAATCACTCTTGAACACTTAATATGCATTTGTGTTGAAAATAATAAAAAGGTAATTAAAAAGCATGTGAATGAAACCGAACAGTTGTATGAATATGTCAGATGCTTTTGTGTTGCATTCCTCAAGGAAGAAGGACCAAGCATTTAGTTTTCGGTTAAAATATAAGTTTTCATTGAGCGCTTTCATCAAAAGGTTAGAATGCATAAAACCTCATAGCTTACATGGGATTGTTTTACATGGACTTGTTTTCCATTGTTTCAGGCTAATCACCCCTGCAAATGTAACATACCATTTTATTGTGGATGCTTTACTTAGCATTGGTACTATTAAAGAGAGTTCACTTTTGATTTCTCAACCAAAATTTAATTGGAGAACATATTTTTTTACAAAAGGCAAGAAACTAAAAGCTGATATTCTAGATTTTAAAATCAAAGGTCCATTGAAATAAAAGTAGGGCTATAGGAACTGAAAAGCACTTCGGCTAAACAAACGGGTCCGATCAGGCAACCACCCTCTAGCCCAACCTGAATATCCAGCTTTAATTTTTTCAAAAATAAAATTGAAAGCCAATAAAGTATACACTTAAATAAGCAATTCCGAACATCCCGTCCAAACTGAATTATACAATTTCATACAAATACTCAAAAATGCTATTTAGCAATAATGGGTTGTTCCAAATTGTTTATATAAATGCCTATTGCTTAAGAAAATGCACGTGCACCAACATCCCAATGAAGCATAAGAGAACAGACTTAAATTACCCTCAACATGTTTGAACTCGGATACAACTACTTTGTAATACATAATGATAGTCCAAATAGGCATCATGCAACTGATATTGTAATAGATGTGGTATAAAATCAATCAACCTCTATGTACACATGATAATAATAACGTCAACCTTAAACATAACCATAATCAAGCAACAACAAAAAAGCAAAAAACTTTCTTAAAACGAATAACATGTTTAATACATATAAATATGTTTCTACAAAGGTGAAAAATAATACCTGCTGTTTTTTTTTAGCTTTATTGAATGATGAGTTTTTATCTCTGATGATGATTTCGTAGAATAAAAAAGCAGGGCTATCAATTGAGTTTATATAATGGTTTCAACCGGTTTTAGTTTAGGTCCTATTAGGATTCTAATTGTAATTGTAATTCAATAAAAACTTCGCTGAGTTTTTTTTTTTTTTTTTTTTTTTTTTTTTTTTTTTTTAATTAAAAATTAACAGTTAAGACCAACAAAATGTGAAAACTTGCTTAACCAACTTGACATATTTGAAGAACTTTCAGAATGTCCATAAATCAATTAGCAAAAAAAGAGCACAAAAAATCCAAAAACACCAAAAACAATACATAAATCAAATTAGCATATGATAAATAAAACCTGAATACAATGATATAAACCATACCACTAATTAATCATGTGTTAATTTGCATACAAATCCATTCGAGTGCCCCAATCGCTCATCAGAATCTCCACGAGAAGAGGAATGGCTTATGATTTTCTTGAGAAACTTTTAAAACTCATATTTGTTGTTTGATGAAACAGCTTGTGCACGGAATCTATTCGTTGGTGTTTGTGGATGTTTTGTTGGGTTATTAGGATTGAAACACAACTTAGGTTAGTGTGTGTGTGTTTTCCCAGGTAATTGGGGGAATAGATTTTGTTAGTGTGGTGGTGAATATGCGTTTTTTTAAAAATTTAACACTTTTACCATCAAAATATCAAAAGTTAACACTCCAGCCCATGTGTATGTTACTACTTTTTAAATATAAAAGTATAAAAACGATTTTATACACTTTTTACACAAAAATGGTAATTTTTAAGGTTACTTTGATAATTACAAAGCTTTTTTAAAATCTAAATAAAAAAATATTACTAAAAGAGGAATGAATTGATTTTTTTGAAATGGAAAAATTCCAATAGAAGTTTTACTTTATTATATAAAAGATTGGATCACTACCCAATGAGGATAAGCTTAAATTCAATAACTAAAATTATTTTATTTTTCGGTAAAGAAAAGATACATCTTATTCGGCCATTAGGAGGATGGCAAGCCCATGAAGCCCAATCCAAACATGGCCAGGGTTTGCTTAACTCGTAATCGAGTTCATCATTTCGTGAAGGTTTCGCATATCACAAATCGCAAAAGTAAGTACTGGATCATGGTTTATATCTATTTTATTTGCTTGATTAGACACAACTGTTCCATAAACTATCTTTGGCCTAATACCAAAAGTCACCCATTTTAGTCTTTTACATTTTCTTGAATTAGGGCATGTTTGGCATACAACATTATGCTTATTATTTGAATAAAATTACCGGATTCCATTATCTTTTAAAATCAAATGCTATTTCAACTTAAGTTTCACTTACAGTTACTTTTGCCAAACAATTTCTTTAGTTTCAGACTTTTTGGGGTTTTTTATTTTGCTCAAGCTGCGGTTATTTTCGGTGTGTTTGGTTAAACTTATTTATGGGGTTATGAGCTCATGGCAAAAGTTTAATATATATATATATATATATCATATTTGTCATATATCCAATGAACAAATCATCGGCATTTATTTTTTTATATAAAAAAAACAAATAAACGTTCACCTATTTTTTTAAAAATTAAATATCTTGCAAACCGTTAATCGTTACGCGAAAAAAATCATACCATCGCGACGAGAATTAAATTATCTTTATATAGATATGCACTTCTATATACTTTCAACATTTTTTTTTCAAAATTTCCGCCCCGAAAAATTACATGTGATTTGATTTTTACAAATCACATGTTATATTTTTGGGCGGAATTTTTGAAACAAAAAAATTCGTCGAAAGTATAGAGAAATATACTTATAGATATATAATTTAATTCTCGTCACGATGGTGTATTTTTTGTTGCTTGAAGATTTACCAGGATATGTTGTTTTTTTTTTAAAAATGTGAAAATGGTTTTTTATTAATTTTGATAAAATATGGATAGCTAAGATTGATTTATTGGATATATGAGAAATATGAGATCTATATTGATATCAACCCATGAGCTCATATGTCATTTTTTTTTATGTTTTATTTTGCAACTTTTGGGCTCGTATAAATTTAGTATGTTATAATAAACTAATATAAGCTCACAAGTTTCAAAATGAGCCGAAAAAGTAAGCTTATGAAATAAAAGTTGAAAACAAATAAGCTTAACCAAACACCTTTTTTCACGGCTATTTAGTATAATGGTCGTTAAATGTCTATAGTAGTATTTATTTTTACACCAAGAAATACATTAGTACGCCACATCTGTTCCACTTCAAAACCAAGAACGTTCAGCTGGTATTTATGTGAAGCTGCTTCTTTTATGCTAGTTAAAGTTTTAATTTTGATTTGAAGCAAATGCCACAAGTTGTTGATGTTTTTGTATGTCGTCTTGCAATTCCTTTTTACCAGTTTTGGCTAGTTAATATCTTTACAAGAAAGTTAATTATTGAATATGTTGCATGTTAACTACTATTTTTTGTTTTATAAATTGACAGATGAAGTTCTACAAGAGCTCAGTTATCCTATTCCAGGATGTGGTGAATTCTTTGAAACCACGCAAATTTGTCGGTCTTGACGTCAGGAAAAGGTATATTGGTGTAGCCATCACCGACTTAAACTTTGATCGTGCTTACCCGCATAGGTATGAATTTGTTACACCTGAATCCCAACACTATTTTTTATGTCTATTGTTCATTTTATTTGCTCCTAAACACTTTTTTGTTACATAGTGTATAAACATATTTCTTAAGTAGGCACTTTTTCTATATAAGTATATAAACATTATTTAATAAGTAGGTAAGTTGGGTATTGTTTAATTGATATTTAACTTGTTTAACCTCGTGCATAATGCACGGGGCTCTTATATAACTTTTTTCTACAAAGTTATTTTTTTGGACGAGTATTCGACTTTGTTTAACTGACATGGTATTGAGGTTCATCTTGTTTAAATTTAACCATTTATACTTTGTTTAACTGACAAGGTATTGAGGTTCATCTTGTTTAAATTTAACTATTTATATTATCTAGACATTTTGCTTGTTTAATAGCACGTAATGACCTTTAAAAAAAATTCTTTTCCGGGAATCCTTATTTAAACTTTAAAGATGTTTTAAATGCGTCGTTGTTATATGTAAAATGGCTTGTATTTTATTTTGTCTCACAGTGTCTTCATTTTGTTATTTATATTCATGTTAATAATAATTTTAGCCCTATTTAATTTTTAAATCCATGTGCGAGCGGGTTAAACTTTTATAAAGGAATAACATGAGTCGTTATTGAACGGTATTAGAGAAAAAAATATTCCCCTTACTTAATCTCGTAAAGAGGATAACATGAGTCTCGTATATTTACAATCTCGTAATCATCATATCACAGTCATTCGTGTTTTCATTTTGATGTTTATAATTTTCTGCATATACATTAATCACATTAACCCAATATATAATGACAATAATATCTTTTAATAACAAATACCTTTTTTTTTTTCTTCTTTTTTTAGAGGGGGTATTTATTAAACTTATAAAGTTATTAAAAACATGGAAACTAATACGTTTACTCAAGTCCTTATAGTTTATTTAAATTTAACAACTAAAGTTTTTACTAGTATTTATTAACCCCCCCCCCCCCCCCCCCCCTCTTTTAGTTTTTTCTTTTATAAAATCGACACATGTATTTTTATGTATATATATATTTTGTTGGATAAAATGTTTGACCAATTTGAAGGCAATTTTGACTTTTATTGGCCAATCATAAGACTCGATTTTAAAATTGAGTTCTCCCATTAGTCGATGGAAAAATCGATTTTTACATTTTGTATCTTCTCTTATTATATAAGAGATTAAAATGAATTTGATTAAGAAATTCTGTCATACTATTCTTTTTACTAGTATCATTTCATTTTTTGAAAATAAGCAAATGCATACACTGTCTCTTATAAGTACTAATTATTCATTAAAAAGAAGCAAATCCAAAACGGCCTCACAAGTTTTAACAATAAGTGTGACACCCCCAAAATTTACAACGCAGCGGAATACCAATTTGGGTGTCACTTCATAGTTCATAAAAACAAGTTACATAAAACGACCTCAAAAGAGACGTTTAATAAAATGTCACATTCGATTTGATAAATCAGAGTATAAAGGTCCCAACAATTTATATTTAAAACTTAAGTTACAAGAGTTCAAAAATGACTCATTTGCATATTAAAATAAAATAATTATCGAATGTGAAGAAAACAAGTCCTTCAATGTTTGATATCCACGCGACTCCGATTGCTCCCAACGCTCAGCTAGCCAAATAATACCTGAGAAAATACATGCTAAAAAGTCAACATAAAGTTGAGTGAATTCATAGAGTTTAATAAGTAATAAGTTGAATACAAGCATTATTTATCGGGCGACAAGTATTGCAATTACATGTCGGTTTATTTGATTATAGTATTGAGTTCATGTAACCGAACCTTGACGATTTTTAATAATGCCCCGGAAAGGTAAATTTTGCCATTTACCACAATTCTAACTATTATGTGTCCGTATCCCGAACAAGGCCCGCCAAGCCTAATATGCATATCCATAATACTAGCGTTTACTACTCGAGTAATTAACGGTTCATGAGGGGACTTAATTGGCAAAAAGCATTCAATATCTATGATCATACGATCGGGTCCAGCATACCAAAAACTACTTGTATTCAGTTTGTAAAAACTAGCATGTATCCCCCTCGCGAGGTTTATAAAACATTAAATGAGTAAAGGCGAGGCTATAAACTCACCTTGATGATACGGTAGACAGGATAAAGTAATGTCAATAGTTATAGTAGGAATGGCTCCAAAAGGCAACCTGAATAATATGGAAGTCTGAGATGTTGATAATTTAAGCTTGAATTATCGTGAATAATTATTTGAAACAATATCGAATGATAAAATGGTTTGTGTGACAAAGGTGGCTTGTGATTAAGGAAATATAAGCGATAAAGAAAATGCATAAATTGCATACACATATAAAATGTATACAATTAGTCGACATGTATAATCATATTCCTTAGAATCCATGTAACCTTTAAACTCTCTTAATTAGACTCATTAAGTGTTTCGCATAACAACTATACTTAATTTTAATTCATTCCGCCTAATATGTAACTTTTAGTAAAAATTCCCATTTTGACCCATTACCGCAATTTAGACTTTTAGACATACACAAAGCCAACGACTAATTTATTAGTCGCAAAATATTTAGTCTTACTTATTAAGTTCTACGCTAAAACAATTTTATAATGTTACTAGACTATTAGAAGAGTTTTGCCGAAATTGACTTTTGTAATATATTTTCCAAATCTGGCCCGGCCCAAACGACCCACTAAAACACATTTTCACATCTCGGACTCAAAAGAGATTTTATGTAAAACCACATTCCGGAAAACTTTTTAGTTATAGCCGAGACCTGAATCTCAACGTAAAATGACCAAAATGCCCCTGCAAGTTTCAGCTGGTAGTTTGACTTTTTAAATGAACTGCAGTAGTTTGACTTTCCGTTTTGACCCGTTATATTACCTTTTCGTGACTCGGACTCTAAAGAGATTTTATGTAAGACGTTGTTCCAGACAACTTTCGTGTTTCGGCCGAAGGCCGAAACGGGTCAGAAGGTGCCCAAAACGACCCATTTCAGTTCTGCGCAGTATTCAAATTTAATAATATAATGCTGAATTTTAATATAGTATTTTCCAGATTTCGGATGGTCATAAAAACTTCGTTATTAGGAGTTACGGGACGTTCCAATTACCGAAACGAACACAAAAATAAGTTCTTTCATATTATCCAATCAAAATTTAGTTTTTACAAAGTCCCGAACCTCAGTTTGCGTGTCATAAAATCTGCATTAATTTTTCTTGTTCTAAACACATCAAAACCTCATTTTAAAAGAAAAAAAAAATATAGAACTGATTTTTAATCAAAATCACCCTCATTTTCGCACTTTCACACCCCAATTTCTCGCGGTAGACTAAAAACGTTGTTTCGGACAACTTTCGTGTTTTGGCCGAAGGCTGAAACGGGCCAGAAAATGACGAAAATGCCCTTATTCAGATCTGACAGCAACTAAATTTTATACAAGTGCTGTTTGGAAATTTATAATTTTTCTAAATTTCAAATGACCGCCAAACTTTCGTTATTAAGAGTTAGAAGCCGAATTTTATATCAAAACGTTCATATTAATATCCTCTATCATATTCAAAAGACAAAAATCAGTTTCAAAAATTTCAACCTAGGCGAAACAAGCCTCAATTTTCTGGTCTAAAATGGGTAGCTTTAAACCCCTTCAAACTTCAATTTTTGCAATATATAACATCACCATAACTTCTAACTAGCCTAACCCCATTCACTAATCATCCCAACTATTAATCCAACCTTAATAATATTTCACACATCACCACATGGATTCTAAGTACTAGATTATAAACATGCATGCATATATATAAACAAAAATCAAATTAAGATCAAAGAAAATACTTACAAAAGAGGTATAGAAACAAGAAGATGATCAAAACCACAAACCCTTGTGGTTTTGATGATTTGGTCGAGCACAAGGAGGAACAAAGGAAACCAAAAACTTGATTTCTTCAAAAACCCAACAAGATTAAACAAAAATGGTGATGTTTAAGAGGTTGTGATGATTCGTTCGTGGTGTAGAAATGGGTTATATGGCGCGTGTTATATACCACATGAAAGAGAAAAAGATGATGAACAAGATGGTGGTGGTGGTTTTGTTGTGAAGTCGACGGTGGTGGTGCTATTGGGGTTTTAAGGGTGGCGGTGATGGTGTGTTAAAAAGAGAGAGAGAGATGTGAATGTTGGTGAAGGTGATGGTGTTGTTGTGTTGCTTTATCAGGTTTTCACAAGGACGATTTTCAATTTATTCTTATAAAAAAAAAAGATTTTTATTTATAATAATAATAATAATAATAATATTGAGGGTAGGGTGGGTGAAGTAACCCGGTGTAAAATACAAGGACCAAACCCGAAACCTTTAATAACAAATTAACTCTCTCGAACCGAACCCATTCCAAATAATCAAAAAAAATCTCACGATCCGTTCCAAAAATATAAATATCCGAATCAATATTTAAAATAATTAAAATTGTCAGGTTATCCTATTTTGTTTTCTTTTTAAGTGTATACACGGTATCACGGGTATGCTTGGTCCGTAAAAATATAAAAGAAACCCGAAAATTTGCGTTTATAGAAAACGTTTTTATAAAATAATAAATAACTTATTTTAATATGTTTATTAAAATAATTTATGATAATTAAACATAAAATTAATTATTATGGTGTCGGTACGCGCTGTGTGCAGTGTGTAGTTTTTCACGTTTTGTGAGATAATTTATCGTTTTCAAATCAAATGAGTTCAAAAAAAAAAAAAAAGTTTGAAAATGAAATATGAGTAATAATGATTATAATTTATTATAACAATAAGTCCGAAAAATTACGGGTGCGTGTAACGACATACGCGATTAAACTCTATCGGTAAATCTAATTTACTTAAAATAAGATAATTAGTAATTGTAAATAGTAAAATAATGACATGAAATTTTCGAAATGTCACAGCACGTACCCCTTAAGAGAGCGACGTCCCGGCGCTCAATTCTTCTTAATCATTTTTGGTCGTTTTTAAAGATTTTTGGGATGGAAGTATGTTTAAAAACCATGTTGAAACTCGGGTTTATGGTTGTGATTGTAGAATGTCTAATTTCAAAATTTTAGGAATCATTAGTTGTAATGAAGTTTAAATCAGTCATATCCTCAAGACGTGATTAAAATATGATGTATAAAAAGTGTAATTTGAAATATAGGGCATGGTGTCATTATAAATATTGGTTATGATTTTTACGAAAGAGGGTGGTTAGAACCGACTCTTTAAATTAAAAAGGTAATTTTGGTAATTTAAACACTTGTGAAGTATTTGTAAAATTTTCATAAAGACGCATATTATTATTTTTATTTTTTTATAAAAGCCCATGGAGGTGCTTAATGCATTTTGTGCTGGGGATTTTGACAAGGTAACAAGATAGCAACGAAGATAGAATAAGTGATAGAAATCACCTAATGTGTAAGCAATGGTATGAGGGAACGAATAGAATGTCATGAGGGTCCTTAAAGGAAAGGATAGAATAAAAGTGTTGGTGATAAAACAATAGGAGACAAGGAATTTATCAAGTCGTCAATTCGTGGAAGTGGATAAAAGTACATTACACTTAGCTTATAAAGCTCACGACGGTCGATACAAAATCGGAAAAATCCACATTAAATTATGAGTCGAGAGAAGTTCATAGCCCAAAGAATGATTCGTACACACGCTATGGTAGATACACATAAGCCCACTAACTCGTCACTTACATAAAGAGGCGTCCCGATCCATGTAAGTGAAGATTTATGAATTTATGGTTCGGCGGTTTATAATTTCCTTATTCAAATGAAGAAGCGTCCCAATTCATTTCAATAAGATGATTATAAATCATCCTACTTAAGGATGTCCATCACAAAAAATACACAACAAGATCAAGTGCTAAAATAAATAAAAGAATGTCTAATTAACGATATGATTCATCAAAATCATAAAAAGAAGTAACGAGAATAATAATATGACATTAGTCAATCGCATTCGCAAAGGTAAGTGCCAAAAGATGACATGATCTGAGATGACAAGTTAAGGTCGTACTCCCATTAATTGGAAGATTTCAAAACAATGGATAATGAAAACATATGTGATTCAAAGGCATAAGAAGAATGTTCACACTCAGAGTTGAATAATAAAATAGCTAGTGGAATTGACAAAGTGCACCGAATGTCAATATGATCAAAAGGAAATAAAGTAAAGTAGCGAAAATGTTTCAGAGATCACCGCATCGTTCATAAAAGGTTAAAGTAAAAGAACTCATTCATACATATCATAGTACTATACATATGCGTAAGAATTTGAGAAGAGAGTAACAGATATATGTACGGGTATCCTTATACAATACTAGTATCGACGTTCGAGGGAGAAAGTAAGAAAACATGAAGTACGCGATAATCGGAGTGATCAGCGTAAAATAACCGACCGTTATAAAGTAAATAGTATAACATCATAAGATAGGCATGAGAGAGCGAAATCGTGACTAGGGGATATATTCATTAGTCATATAATAGAAGTATGGAAGCAAAATAGAGCATATAAATTACCTGGGAGCAAGCGTACGCGGATATCGAACAACGGTGAAAGACTTAAAAAAAAATATTTGAAAATCAGTTATAGTTTAGGTTTTGAAAACGACCTATTTCTCTACAACTAATGCTCTGGTACCATTCTGTGACACCCCCAAAATTTACAACGCAGCGGAATACCAATTTGGGTGTCACTTCATAGTTCATAAAAACAAGTTACATAAAACGACCTCAAAAGAGACGTTTAATAAAATGTCACATTCGATTTGATAAATCAGAGTATAAAGGTCCCAACAATTTATATTTAAAACTTAAGTTACAAGAGTTCAAAAATGACTCATTTGCATATTAAAATAAAATAATTATCGAATGTGAAGAAAACAAGTCCTTCAATGTTTGATATCCACGCGACTCCGATTGCTCCCAACGCTCAGCTAGCCAAATAATACCTGAGAAAATACATGCTAAAAAGTCAACATAAAGTTGAGTGAATTCATAGAGTTTAATAAGTAATAAGTTGAATACAAGCATTATTTATCGGGCGACAAGTATTGCAATTACATGTCGGTTTATTTGATTATAGTATTGAGTTCATGTAACCGAACCTTGACGATTTTTAATAATGCCCCGGAAAGGTAAATTTTGCCATTTACCACAATTCTAACTATTATGTGTCCGTATCCCGAACAAGGCCCGCCAAGCCTAATATGCATATCCATAATACTAGCGTTTACTACTCGAGTAATTAACGGTTCATGAGGGGACTTAATTGGCAAAAAGCATTCAATATCTATGATCATACGATCGGGTCCAGCATACCAAAAACTACTTGTATTCAGTTTGTAAAAACTAGCATGTATCCCCCTCGCGAGGTTTATAAAACATTAAATGAGTAAAGGCGAGGCTATAAACTCACCTTGATGATACGGTAGACAGGATAAAGTAATGTCAATAGTTATAGTAGGAATGGCTCCAAAAGGCAACCTGAATAATATGGAAGTCTGAGATGTTGATAATTTAAGCTTGAATTATCGTGAATAATGATTTGAAACAATATCGAATGATAAAATGGTTTGTGTGACAAAGGTGGCTTGTGATTAAGGAAATATAAGCGATAAAGAAAATGCATAAATTGCATACACATATAAAATGTATACAATTAGTCGACATGTATAATCATATTCCTTAGAATCCATGTAACCTTTAAACTCTCTTAATTAGACTCATTAAGTGTTTCGCATAACAACTATACTTAATTTTAATTCATTCCGCCTAATATGTAACTTTTAGTAAAAATTCCCATTTTGACCCATTACCGCAATTTAGACTTTTAGACATACACAAAGCCAACGACTAATTTATTAGTCGCAAAATATTTAGTCTTACTTATTAAGTTCTACGCTAAAACAATTTTATAATGTTACTAGACTATTAGAAGAGTTTTGCCGAAATTGACTTTTGTAATATATTTTCCAAATCTGGCCCGGCCCAAACGACCCACTAAAACACATTTTCACATCTCGGACTCAAAAGAGATTTTATGTAAAACCACATTCCGGAAAACTTTTTAGTTATAGCCGAGACCTGAATCTCAACGTAAAATGACCAAAATGCCCCTGCAAGTTTCAGCTGGTAGTTTGACTTTTTAAATGAACTGCAGTAGTTTGACTTTCCGTTTTGACCCGTTATATTACCTTTTCGTGACTCGGACTCTAAAGAGATTTTATGTAAGACGTTGTTCCAGACAACTTTCGTGTTTCGGCCGAAGGCCGAAACGGGTCAGAAGGTGCCCAAAACGACCCATTTCAGTTCTGCGCAGTATTCAAATTTAATAATATAATGCTGAATTTTAATATAGTATTTTCCAGATTTCGGATGGTCATAAAAACTTCGTTATTAGGAGTTACGGGACGTTCCAATTACCGAAACGAACACAAAAATAAGTTCTTTCATATTATCCAATCAAAATTTAGTTTTTACAAAGTCCCGAACCTCAGTTTGCGTGTCATAAAATCTGCATTAATTTTTCTTGTTCTAAACACATCAAAACCTCATTTTAAAAGAAAAAAAAAATGTAGAACTGATTTTTAATCAAAATCACCCTCATTTTCGCACTTTCACACCCCAATTTCTCGCGGTAGACTAAAAACGTTGTTTCGGACAACTTTCGTGTTTTGGCCGAAGGCTGAAACGGGCCAGAAAATGACGAAAATGCCCTTATTCAGATCTGACAGCAACTAAATTTTATACAAGTGCTGTTTGGAAATTTATAATTTTTCTAAATTTCAAATGACCGCCAAACTTTCGTTATTAAGAGTTAGAAGCCGAATTTTATATCAAAACGTTCATATTAATATCCTCTATCATATTCAAAAGACAAAAATCAGTTTCAAAAATTTCAACCTAGGCGAAACAAGCCTCAATTTTCTGGTCTAAAATGGGTAGCTTTAAACCCCTTCAAACTTCAATTTTTGCAATATATAACATCACCATAACTTCTAACTAGCCTAACCCCATTCACTAATCATCCCAACTATTAATCCAACCTTAATAATATTTCACACATCACCACATGGATTCTAAGTACTAGATTATAAACATGCATGCATATATATAAACAAAAATCAAATTAAGATCAAAGAAAATACTTACAAAAGAGGTATAGAAACAAGAAGATGATCAAAACCACAAACCCTTGTGGTTTTGATGATTTGGTCAAGCACAAGGAGGAACAAAGGAAACCAAAAACTTGATTTCTTCAAAAACCCAACAAGATTAAACAAAAATGGTGATGTTTAAGAGGTTGTGATGATTCGTTCGTGGTGTAGAAATGGGTTATATGGCGCGTGTTATATACCACATGAAAGAGAAAAAGATGATGAACAAGATGGTGGTGGTGGTTTTGTTGTGAAGTCGACGGTGGTGGTGCTATTGGGGTTTTAAGGGTGGCGGTGATGGTGTGTTAAAAAGAGAGAGAGAGATGTGAATGTTGGTGAAGGTGATGGTGTTGTTGTGCTGCTTTATCAGGTTTTCACAAGGACGATTTTCAATTTATTCTTATAAAAAAAAAAAGATTTTTATTTATAATAATAATAATAATAATAATAATATTGAGGGTAGGGTGGGTGAAGTAACCCGGTGTAAAATACAAGGACCAAACCCGAAACCTTTAATAACAAATTAACTCTCTCGAACCGAACCCATTCCAAATAATCAAAAAAAATCTCACGATCCGTTCCAAAAATATAAATATCCGAATCAATATTTAAAATAATTAAAATTGTCAGGTTATCCTATTTTGTTTTCTTTTTAAGTGTATACACGGTATCACGGGTATGCTTGGTCCGTAAAAATATAAAAGAAACCCGAAAATTTGCGTTTATAGAAAACGTTTTTATAAAATAATAAATAACTTATTTTAATATGTTTATTAAAATAATTTATGATAATTAAACATAAAATTAATTATTATGGTGTCGGTACGCGCTGTGTGCAGTGTGTAGTTTTTCACGTTTTGTGAGATAATTTATCGTTTTCAAATCAAATGAGTTCAAAAAAAAAAAAAAAAGTTTGAAAATGAAATATGAGTAATAATGATTATAATTTATTATAACAATAAGTCCGAAAAATTACGGGTGCGTGTAACGACATACGCGATTAAACTCTATCGGTAAATCTAATTTACTTAAAATAAGATAATTAGTAATTGTAAATAGTAAAATAATGACATGAAATTTTCGAAATGTCACAATGAGAGTTAAGCAATAGTGATATAGAAAATGACTTGCTTAGAGAATGGGATATAAAGTGAGTATTTGTGCAGAAAAGCTGTTTAAGAAACTTGCCTTAGATAGACTAGCTTCATCATTATTATGATGATAGATGTCAGTTACACCGAATTGTAAGTGATAACTTTTACTGTAATAAATATGTTTAGTTTCGGGGTGTTAATAGCAATTGCAACATCTATATCTATACATATAATATATGATGTTGTTTAACCTTAGTTATTAAGTTATTAACAATTTAACATACATGGTAACTCTTAAAAGGATATTGTTGATGGAAACCAAAATCAATCACAACTCTTAAATCATTTTATGCTAATAAAATATATATTCATTGGTTTGGACATAAAAGTGTGTAAATGTCTCCTATATTGGGATTATTGGCCTTTTCTTTTTGTATGGTTGTACTAGTATTGTTGTTTTTTGTATGTCAGCTGCTTGGAAAGAAAGGAAAACAATACTGGCGAAATAGCTCTTGAACTTCAACGTTTGGTTAGTTTGTCAAATTTCCTTTGATTTGGAAGCATTCTCTTCTGAATCGAAAGTTCATCCTCTTTTCTCTTTTGTAGTTTAAAGAATGGGGTGTGGGGGCTCTTATTGTTGGATACCCAAGTGACGGAAGAGAGAACAACCCGGATGTAGGTTTTCATCTCAAAATGTAATTTCAGTTTCTTATGTTCCCTCACAAATGCCAATCTCTTTTGTTTTTCTTTTGTTTTTCATTTATGTTAGATTACCCTCGTTCAAACCTTTGTCAATGATCTTAAGAAGACGGGGAAATTCAAAGGGATTAAGTATGCCTATGATGAGGAACGCTACGAAACAAGGGTGCGTACTTTTTTGTCCACACAGATTAGCTCTTATGTGCAAACTTTTGAATTGTATGACCCAACTAGTTTAGTTAATTTTAATATTGTTTTACCCATTGTTCCAATGCTAAGTTACTACATCTATTGTCGCTCCCTTTATCCTTAAAATGAGAATTTCAAACAGAAATTGTGGCTGCTAACTTGTTCATCTTCTAAGTACTGGTATTAGTTTCACATAGGGATGGCAACGGGGGAGAAAAACCCACAACCCGCGGGTACCCACCATAAATGGGTGGGTAAACGCGTCAATTTTCACCCACGAGTGGGTCGTGGGTGAAAATCTGTACCCATAAGTCATAAGTGGGTGGCGGGTGAGGCATACCCATCACGGGTAAACCCATGACACCCATTTAAAATACCCACGGGTATACCCGTCAAAATACTCGTAGGTGTACCCATAAACCCATGTTAAAATTAATTATACTAATTAAAAAAATATGAGTTAATGGCCCAAATAGACCAAAAAATACAAGATTTCCACCATATAGACCGCACGACTTTTCTTTCTTTCATTTTTTTTCCCCAAAAAGTGAAGTCGTTAAAAATTATAATGAAGAGTAGAGCAAACTTGTAGGAAGTCGTGTAAAAAATAACACTGAAGTCGCGTGGTCACGCAGTCGAGTAGTCTATTATTTGGAGGGTTTTTTTTCCAAATAGAGACAATGGTGTATATGGTGGGAAAAAAATTTCTTGGTCTATGGCCTTAAAATATTTAGTTGCAGCTATACATTTAATTGTTAATACCAAGTCTCAAGAAAACACATTGACCTAAAAGTTTGTTTCAGTTTCAAGACTAAAAACAGAATATGAAATATCAAATAATCAAAATTGTATACGTGTATCATCTCATATTCCCTGTTCATCCTTGTACAAAAATACATCTTACCCGCTTATTTATCTCTTTAATCAAAGTTTTAAACTATTTGACTTTATCTCTTTAATGAATAAATATGAATGTGTTTAAGTATTTTGTGAACTAGGTATTTGGAAAATTGATTGGTGTCTTGTTACGCAGTGTCATAATTAGTTTTCATATCATGGTTTTGTAATTTTGTTGCATAACACTAACCCATGGGTAACAAATACCTGCGGGCATGGGCATGGGCATGGGTAGAAAATTGTACCCATTGGTGGGTGACGGGTGAGAAAAAAACTACGTGAGCGGGTGACGGGTTAGAGGTACCCGTGCCCATTACCCATGGGTGCCATCCCTAGTTTCACATATTAAGATGCTTGTTCTTTTTTCCTTTGGCTTCCTGCTTTGGTGTCCTATGTCTATGTCTGATGATTATCTTTTTGATATTTTGTTAAATTGGGGGTGGTTGGTTTAGCACACGTTTGTATAAGCATATAGTTTAAAGTTTAAACACATGTGGTCCTACTAATTTTTGTATATATTTTATTACATAATCGATGGCGTGTGTGATCATTAGAATACTTTTGAGTGTAACTATAGCAATATGGTAATTGATGTGCTAATTTTCGTGACAGCATGTAGACACTTTGTTGGACCCTTTCTACATAGACCATGAAATAACAAAAGTAGCCGGCAAGGATGGTGCTGTTCACATTCTTCAGGTGTAATATTATTCTCTCTTACATTTAACTTTTGCTTTAAAACTTGTAGTTTTAGATTAAAAAATGGTTTCTGCGGATTTACCTAAGTTTCATCTTTGATTCGAAATTGGAATTCGTCATTCATTTGTTGGTCTCTGGCAGGATTATCTGGATGGTGCAAATCTGTATGCCTATCGTGCTGACCAAGATTGAAATTGGTTTCATGACTTTTGCGTACTTGTGTGGAAGAAATTTGGCAAAACGTATGTATTTATAACGTCAATGAAGTGCGACTTCTGCTGATGTGTAGATAATCTTTATGAATATTAAACTTTGTCTCTTCGGGTTTCCTGAAGATGTTTTGATCGTTTGCTAGAATGGAACATGTGGATATCTAACCCAGGAGGCCTTTTGGTTTGATTGTTGTTTATGGGTTATTAGTGTTTTGATATTTTTGTTTTTCTTTTTTAGGTGCAGATTTCTTTATAAACTAGTGGTTTTATTTTGACATAATGTACTAATTGATTGTTATAAACCATAAGAGCACCTGAAGAGCCATAGTTACTCATTCGGGCCCCACGGGGTGCCATATCACTTTAACAAACCTCCGCAACTAACCCTCTCACTCACAAGTCGCAACTAACCTCAACTTACTTATTTGGGGCCCACTACTTAAAACTTTATTTTTTTTATTCAAATTTCCAAATAAACTAAATTCATTTCATTCAAATAATACGAATAACACTTTTATTAAACAGTTTCAGCCCACTCCAAACACATTACAAAAACAAGCCAAAAAAAAAATCATCTTCTTCCTACGATGTACACACACTTGATATAAATTACAACTAAACATTAAAAGGTTAGAAAAGAAGGAAAAAAGAAAAGAAAAAAAATACAAGGTACAAGATTTACCCTCGCCGTGCAGACGACGATGGTTGAAATGGCGAGCTATAACAAGGTGGCACGACGAGGCACAAACTGTATGCCTCTATCCTTGTAATTGCAAAATTTTAAAAGTTTCTAGCAGATTAAGTTCAAGGGGCCAAACCACGTGAAGCGTTGTGTCGTGTCGTTTTTCGTTCATATAATAGTTGGCTATATTCGTCGTGTGATCTTTTGTCATAGGTATACAATCTCCGGTTGTTTTGGTTTCCAAATAGTCCTTCTACATAGGGTGCATTAAGTATTTTTTTTTTAATATAAAATGATTTAAAGGCGATCTTATTTTTGGTCTCTATTCCATGTTTTTTGATCATGCTTTGGGGCGCAGCTACATAGGGGGCGCCCGACCCCCCAAAATTTTTTTTGCGATGTATGTGGTATATAGTTTTCGTGTAGAAAAATTTCGGTATATTCGGTTTCGACCCCCCAAAATTTTGGTATTACCCGAAAAATAACGTTAGGAAAAAAAAAATTTAGATCCTGACCCTCACTGAAAATTTTCTAGCTTCGCCACTGATCATGTTGAATCTATTTGACTGTTATTTTTCTATCAACTCCGATCATTCTTTCGAAATGACTATTTTACCCTCGTCTTCTTCACCTCAGTTAACACAACCGAAATCAAACACACCAAACCCCTCTTTGCTTAACTTTGGCATCCAATATCCCAGTTACACAAGTAAATCAGTCTCATTGATGTGCATGGAGTTTTGAACCTAAGGAACAAGAATAAGATGCCTTATTTTGAGTTCTTAGTAAATAATCCAATTGATGTTTTGGTAGCAGAGACTCAGAAAGTGGAAAATGGTTGCAATTGGGGTCTATACATTTCACACAATTCAAAGTAAACAAATGGTTAATCCTAGTGGACACTGAATGAAAGATCACAACAATAAAAATCTTATGAAAGTTGGTCAAATGCGAGTTTCGTGTTATTTATGTACAGAATTAGTTAATGCAGATAATTCTATGGTCACTGAGTTTGTATTATATGATCTTGGACGTTCAAGAAAACCTGGTTAAAAACTTGCCAGTCAAAAGAGTAGACGGGTCAATCGAAGGTCCACGTTGACCAGAAGTTTGTAGCAGATTTTCATCCAGACCTCACGGCCATTGTTATACTTATACAGTTTCCATCTGAGAAAAAGAAAGCTTGAAATGCAATCAAGGGGATATGAAAAATGATGACTTGTTTAAATTCTCGAACCAACACAAGTCAGCGTTGTGATCCCTTGAGGTAACCATGGTTTGCCAAGTGACGAAAGTCATCGGCCCAAGCCATTGCTTGATCGATGAGAGATTTGGTGGTGGTTGTGATTGTGGAGGATGGGATATGGGGTGTCCTCTTATTGTTCTTGGCAACTCAGATATCTAGAAAGCTTAAGTGTGTAAGCAAGCGGTCGAGCTTTTCCTAAAGGTATTGTGTTTGTACTTTGTAGCATAGCATTAAATTTTGTCATATCGAAAGTAGAAAGTTTGACCTGAAAAGTCAAATTCTTTTGCAATATATCCTTTCTTAACTGAAAAGTGTGTCTTTGTAACTTCACTAATTGTATGGGATAGCATATTACAAGTGCTTATTGACATATTGCCATTTTTTCTAGAAAACTATGCACTTTTGATGTGTTTGGCTTGCCAAGTGCTTATTGGCTTCTTTGCTTAGATATTGAGAAAAGGTGTTGCTGATTTATGTGTTTATGTTTGAGACAATGATTGTTCAACATAATAATGTGTGATGTTGGTGAATCTTAAATCTTTATGCACCATGGTCATAGTGTATTAGTTTAGTCAAAGGTTGTTTTGCTGAACTGTTTTTGCTAAGTTTGTAAATGGGCATAACCTTGTTGTTGATGGTGGATTTGACAACAAACAAAAAGCCACAAAGTTTAACTCAATATTAGAGGACTGCATTCAAACGGATAATACGAAATATGTGAAATTACAGAAAAACAGATATTACGAAATTACTCTATTCAGAACAATTAAACATCTGTGTTTAATAAGTCATTATATATATAATTAACACAAGAACTATTTACAAAAATTTACAAAACTGCATTGCTGATCTACTCAACACAATGTGACCCATTTTAACCCATAATCTAGCCAGCATATTTTCCATGTATGATTATCCAATCCCCGCTCAAAATCGCGACGCAGCTGGCACAATGTGACCCATTTTGACCCATAATTTAGCCACATATTATTCCACTTATGGTATCCAATCTCCACTAAAAATCGCGAAGCGGCTGGCAAAATGTGACCCGTTCTGACCCACATAATCTAGCCAGCATGTTTTCCCACGTATTGTATCAAATCCCCATTAAAAATCGCGAATCAGCTGGCACAATGTGATCCGTTTTGACTCATAATCTAGCCAGCATATATTTCCATGTATGACATCCAATCTCCACGAAAATACGCGAAGCAGCTGGCATGTATGGTAAAACCGAACCAAAGTGACTCTGTCGGTTCGTTCAGACGGTTTACAGGATCATGCACAACATGTAAATGTTCTAGTTAAACCTCAACCGTGAGGCATGACTTGCAGGTGCTTTTGTATCTGTACACCAACTGTGAGTCATGACAGCGCTACTATACCGTAAAGCCCATAAATCTTCAATGCAAATCAGTAACGATGGAAACTTACTTGGTTTGAGAAATGGTTGCGGCCATTTTTCCAACAGCATCTTAAGGTTAGAAAACCGAGCAACTGATTTTGCTGGCACAAGCTAAGGCCACTAGCAATTACCCTCAAGCCATTCTGCAACGATGAAACTCCCTCACCTATTCCATCTGGAAATTTTCTTTTCTTGTTAGTTTGTGTTGTATCATCTATCTCCATTGCATCACTACCGATGGTCATCATCTTTTGGGCCATTTGCTTTAGCAATACACCTTCTTTAACAAGCAGCACAAGCTCATTTGAAACAGGAGTAGTTTTGACATTAGCCACTTCCTTTTCAAAGAACACCTTAAACTCAGACATAAACCTTTCATCAATTAGCACCAGCCTTATGAAATACAACCACAAATGACACCGAAAGGATAGAAATATTTAAGAACTGAGTTTTGAAGATGCTGGAATTTTAGTTAAATATATAAACAAAAACATAAATTTTACATTTCAGTTATAATCTCCCCAGGATTCCATTCACTTATCACGCCTGTATATTCCCCCATACTAAAAAAACCAAGCTAAGTGATACCGAAGTTCTGAATCTTACTTGCTACTCCGTATTTGTTCTCTGCAAGTTAGTAACTTTGTTAAAGTTTTCATTCATAATACCAGTACACATTGTAAAATTTAAGTTTCTTTAAGAGATAATATGTTTACTGAGTTTCTTTGTCATTTCAAAAATAAAATGTACTACGTAATTGTTAAAGTCATAATACATACTTGCAAATTCGTGCTGTCGATACTCGATATTGTTGTAATACACTAGATTTAAATGAAGCTCATAAATGTAAAAATGCATATCCACAGTTTTAAGTGATCAGCTTCTGATGATAAAACATGTAATATACAAGTGCTATATATACTAAAAAACACAACCACATCTCTGCAATTTATTGATACTGAATCTTTTTAGCAAGGAGCAAGAAGTGAAAATTACAAAAAGTACAGCATTTACACTCTATATTCTACTGGAGTAGTCCGGGTTAAGAACTTTCAGTGTCCATCCACAGAGTGCATCGAGTTGGAACCATTGGTGCAGAGAGAAGGAATTAATCCCACATCAGTCACACACAACTAGTTGCTGATACAATTCTCCGGATATAGCAGCTTCCATAATCTCTTCAGGATTAAAGCCACTCTTCTTGGGCACATCCTCAGGATTGATCACACCACCTCCTTCAAGAAACAAAGTCAACAGATTCTTCGAAAACCCACTAAGCAACGCCACCCCCTTCTGGTTAGCAGTCACAGGAGTAGCACGCGAGTCTCTAAGATTCCAAAATACTATTTCTGGCACATTTGCATACCCGCGACTCCTAAACTTTCTCTGAATCGCTTCATAATCAGTCTCCCATGGACGCGACGATGCCTGATCAAACTCCATATCACTAAAAACAAACACCCTTTTCACCATATTGGCCTCACTCAACCTATTCTTTACAGCAACTTCCAACATTCTATCAAACACTCCCTGAAAATTGGTACTACCACCCCAATCCATTCTTTTAATAAATTCTGTCTTCGATTTAAGATCACGTCCTTCTACTAAATGTAACTCGGGTGATGAACTAAATGTAATCACATGACCTTTCCATGGCTCTTCACTAAGTTCCGAAACCAACAAACCAAGCGCAACACAAACATCCATTGGTGTCCCAGACATACTACCAGATACATCACAAACGGCAATGCAATTCGTTAATTTCCCTTCCTTCAACAAATCGTTAACCATTCGTGTCCATTGTAGCTCAGCTACCATACCACCCCCACTTCCGCTTTGTAAAGAACTGATAATTTCATGAGGCAACAAAGCTCCTGCAGAAATCTTCGCATCACCAAGTTTAACCTTCTCTAGATAACTATGAAACCGCTCGTTATCTCTATGCAAAAATATGTTAGTATAGTTTTTCATAGCAATAGAAGCTACTCTCTCATAAGTAATCGAGCTCCATTCTTTTGCACTCATATAAACTTCAGGTAACATCAACGCATTCCTAAGAGGAACAAGTACTTCTTTCCTAAGCTTATTTTTAATCCTAACAATATAACTAAACTCATCAAGTGCCTCAAACTCACTATCTGAATCCCATGGATAAAGAATCCTAGCAATCGCTTCACAAATCTGTAACGCCTTATCATACGAGGAATCAACACTAGGACACCACTTGGCAGCTAAACTAATCTTCATACTTTCACCCTTATTCAACAATTCAATATCATATCTTAAACATTCAGCAAAAAAAGTCGATACCTGATCATGCAACATCTTAAAATCATGATCTGAACCATACCTATCAGACAACTTTTCCTTCATAGCAAATTCCTTTTCTTTCCTTAACTTTTTCGCTTCGTATTTATTTTTCTCCATCTGCTTCCTATTTTCCTCAACCCTCTCATCTCGAGTCTTTTTAATCCTACTTTTATCTACCCGCATGTCTGATCTCCTATTATTCCTTCTACCTCTATTTCTTTTCGCCATTCTTTTACGCTTAATCTCCTCTTTTTTCTCCCTTTTCTTGTTAAGAAAATACATTTTTCGATTAATTCCTTTTCCTTTAGACAACTTTTTCGCCATCCATAACTTTTTCGCCACTTTCCTAACATCCTCACCTTCAACAAGCCTATACAAAATCTCTAACAAATCTTTAAAATAACCGAACTCAACCAAAACAGGAATATTACAAACTAGGGTTTTTGCATGGTTATTATGGAGCCATATAGCAGACGTATAAAAGCTTTCTTTATCTGTTTTACCAGTGCCGCGTATGCCTCTAAGATTACATATGAGTTTAAGTGTAGTTAAAGGATCATGAGCCCATGATGATTCTAGCTTAGTGATTAGGGTTTGTGGTGGCGTGTCAGGTGTGACGTGGAAAAAGAAATCTAGGTTAGGGTTTTGG
Organism: Artemisia argyi; assembly: GCA_030686995.1. Taxonomy (NCBI): domain Eukaryota; kingdom Viridiplantae; phylum Streptophyta; class Magnoliopsida; order Asterales; family Asteraceae; genus Artemisia; species Artemisia argyi. The sequence continues at coordinate 128,932,893 of CM060684.1, forward strand.
GTTGTTCGGTATGTGGCAGAGTTGTTTTCAGTGCGGGTTTTGTACGTCGTTTCATCGTCGGAATCGGAGTAGCTGAATTCGTCTTCAGATGAGTAAGCGGCTAATGGTGTGAATCGGTTTTTCATTGTGGAATATATGGTGGATGAACGTACGTTTAGGGTTTAGGGTTGTTGAGCAATTCATGTATGATTTCAATATATATATATATAAGACTTTTTGCTTGTGGGTTACGTATTTTGCTTGTAGGTCACGTATTTTGCTTGTAGGTTACGCATTTTAACGAATTAATAGGTCAAGCTGTTTTTATTGTTACTTCTTCTGTTAGATATTTATGCTGAACGATTAGTTGGTTTTCTAATAAATTATGCATATATATCGCTTAGCATTACCAACTTAGCTAGCCTCAATATGCTTTTTTTAATTTTTACAAACGTAAAATGTAAAAGAATATTTATACTTTCAAAAATGAATATGCACATATTAATTGTAGGTGGGCTTAATAAAACTACATTTAAAATCTTATTCGTAAAAGCAGGGCATCTCGTGGCTAGATATCGGTAGCCCTATGTCATGACTATAACTAGGCCCTGTTAAACACGAAAATTTGAGACATATGTAAAAATATTCGTTAATAATACATTAATACACAATAGTTACAAGCATAGATCGATACCATAACGACTTCATTTTAGTTACATGCTTCAAAATTAATTAAAAAAGTAATGGAGCATTTTTTTTCCGATTACACCTGGCTTGGCCTCGATGTATTGAATAGTAAACATCAACTAAATCTGTATATGCATTTATCGGCCTCATCACTCGTAGAAGAAAATATACCGACATGTATTATTTACCAGTATTGCAGGACAATTTGCGAGCCTCTACAAGTGGAGGGCCTCTACTACAGAACCAGTTGCACTCCCCAAAAGCCGGCACTCCTCTTTGTAAATAAGCTTTTACAATAGCTTGATCCATCGGAGATGCTCAACTATAGCCTTATTTCAATAGCAAAAGAATATATATATTTTTTTGAATGGCAAAATTTTATTATAATAAAAAAAAAAAAAAAAAAAAAAAAAAGAAAAGAAAAAGACACACACGATAGCAAGAAGCTAGAAAAGATTACAATCTAATACAATTGGGGTTTTGTAACCAAGAAACCCAATTGATTTTAAACTTACAACGACTAGAACACCACACGATGACATTGACACAACATCATCAAATAGAAGCTCACGTCTTGGTTGAGGGGGACCAAACAACAGTTGATTTCAAAAATGCCAAATAAGCCACCACATCACGTAACAAATACCTTCAAGAAACACCTTCAAATGCTTAGGTAAACGAGTATTGACGAGCCAAAAAAGCCACTCGTTATAAGATTTAAGATCTATATCGTCGAGCTCCCACCAAAGCAAAATTTTTCTCCACACTTGAAGAGTCAAGGGACAAGAAAAATAAACATGAGAAGTAGACTCCACAGCCGAGTTGCAAAGGGGACATAAGATCGATGGGATATCAATTCCTCTAAGCGACAGATTTAATCTAAAAGGTAATTTGTCCATGCAAACCCTCCAAGCATGAACATTAACTTTGATGGGGATAACCTTAATCCACCTCATAGGCACTTCAACTTTAGGCAGAATCTTGTCATCAATTAGAATGCAAGTAGATTTAACTGTGAACTCGCTTGAGCCCTCTAAAGACCAAGACCAACGATCAGACATATTTGGAAGAGTAACTTCGGCAACACGAGAACAAAGTAGACCAAGTTGCTCCTGTTCGATCCCCCCTTTTGGCAGCCGACGAAAAGAATGAACAAAAGAGGGATGTCTCAATTGTTAGCCACGCTAATAGACTTACATGTCTCTAAAAAAACAACCTCTTATATTGAAGTTTAAAAGGAACCTCGCCTAACCAGATTTCGTCTCAAAATGAAGTATTCTCACCATTACCAATTTTTTTCCCTAATGAATTGCAAAAGATCAATACCTTTACTTTGGAGAGAATGAATGTTACGAATTACGTCTAGCCAAGGAGATCTTCTAGACATCGACGTACATATTTTTACTGAATACATTGTATATGGGAAAATTCTTTTTGCAAGTAGGACAAGTTGGCAAATGGTTAGTATGTACCAAATGCATGAACCATTGCTATGGACACTACTATAAATAGAGGCTTTCACAACCTCATTTGTCATCCCATTCCAAGATAACACAAAGGGTTTTTTGGTCTCTTTTATATCTCCTTGTGTGAGTGAATAGAGAGTTTAGTATTTCCTAGTTACAAGAGATAAATAATTGTATTATCCTTATAACTAGAGAGAATGTGTAACTCCTAGTTTACATAGTGAAACGTATCTTTCCTTACCCGTGGTTTTTACCCTATTGGGGTTTTCCACGTTATATTCGTGTGTCATCTTTATTATATTTCATATTTTAGTTGTGGGTTTGCTTCAGTCCGGTGTCACTTTTCTCAACAAGTGGTATCAAGAGCTAAGGTTGGGTGTGTATATAATTATTTATAGTATGCTCTGTGGTTCCCACTAATTAGTGGACCTTCCACATCAAAAGATAAATAAAATTATACTCATTCAGAAGGTGTTCATTACTATTATTAACAAATAATAGTTTTGTTGAAAAGTAGATTGTGATTGTAGCAATGCCGGCAAAATTTGATATCGAAAAATTCAATGGGAATAATTTCTCGTTGTAGAAATTAAAGATGAAGGCTATCCTTAGAAAAGATAAATGTTTAGCGGCTATTGACGAAAGACCAGCTGAGGTCACGGTTGACAAATGGGACGAGATTGACGGAAATGCTATTGCAAATCTTCATCTGACATTAGCAGATGGATTTTGTCAAGCATAGTGGAGAAGAAGACTTCAAAGGAGATTTGGGATCATCTTGCTCGATTGTATGAGGCAAGATCGCTCCACAATAAAATATTTCTTAAAAGGAAACTTTATGCTCTTCACATGATGGAATCTACTTCAGTGACTGGGCACATTAATAACCTGAATAATTTATTTTCTCAGCTCATGTCTTTGAGCTGTAAAATAGAGCCACAGGAACATGCTGAAATTCTACTTCAAAGTTTACCTGACTCAATGACCAACTCTATGTTCTTCGGACTATCTAGTCTTCGATGATGTTGCAGCCGCTATTCTGGAAGAAGAAAATAGGCGTAACAATAGGGAGGACAGACATGCCAGTTCAAGACAGGTGGAGGCGTTGGTGGTAACGAGAGGGAGGTCAATGGAACCTGGCTCCAGTGGGAGTCTCAATCATGGTAAATCTAAAACAGGAAAGAAGAAGAATTTTAAATGCTTCAAATGTGGCAAGCAGGGTCACATGAGGAAAGATTGTAGGAATTTAAGCAACTCTAATCCTCAAGGAAATGCCGCTAGCACTTCAGAAGATGGTAACGCTCTGTGTTGTGAAGCAACGGTTGCAAATGAAGGCAGGAAAAGATTTGCAGATATATGGTTGTTCGATACGGGAGCAACTTTTCATATGACCGCAAGAAGAGAATGGTTTCATCAATATAAACCTATCTCTGGAGGTGGATCTGTGTACAGTTGCAATGATAAAAAACTAAAGATCATTAGAACTGGAAGTATCCTGGTGAAGGTGCATGATGGTACAATTTGTACTATTCGGGATGTGCGACACATGGAGGGGCTGAAAAAGAATCTTTTGTCTCTAGGACAATTGGATGATCTTGGTTGTAAGGTTGAAATACAAAACAAGATCTTGAAAGTTATAAAAGGCGCGCTTGTACTTATGAAAGGTGAAAAGGTGGCTGCGAACTTATACCAACTGAAGGGAAAGATAGTGGAAGAGGCGGAAGCATCTGTTGCTTCACATAGTCCAAGTCATAGAGTTGTAGTAACATGGCATCAGAAGCTTGGACATATGTCAGAACAAGGAATGAAGATTCTTGTTGAAAGGAAGTTAATTCCTGGCCTCACAAAGGTTTCTTTATCTTTCTGTGAGCATTGTGTTATCAGCAAGCAGCACCGCCTAAAATTCAAGACATCAAATTCTAGAAGTGTCTTTGTTCTAGAATTGGTTCACTCTGATGTTTGGCAGGCACCGGTTCTATTCCTGGGAGGAGCAAAGTATTTTGTATCCTTCATTGATGACTATTCCAAGAGATGTTGGGTGTACCCAATCAAGAAGAAGTCTGATGTGTTTTAAGTTTTCAAAGTTTACAAAGTGTGGGTTGAACTTGATTCTGGAAAGAAGATCAAGTGTTTGAGGATAGATAATGGAGGTGAATACACTAGTGATGAATTTGATACCTTTTGCAGGCAAGAAGGAATCAAAAGGTAGTTCACTATAGCATACACTCCTCAACAAAACAGAGTGGCAGAGCGGATGAAAAGAACCTTGTTAGAAAGAGCAAGAGCAATGTTGGCAACTGCAAGCTTGGAAAAATCGTTCTGGGCAGAAGCAGTCAATACCGCCTGTTATGTGATAAATCGGTCATGTTCAACTGCAGTTGAGTTGAAGACACCGATGGAGATGTGGACAGGAAAATGGTCAACTATTCCGACCTTCATATATTTGGAAGTTTTGTGTACGTGATGTACAATTCTCAAGAAACTACAAAGCTGGATCCGAAATCCAGAAAATGTTTGTTCTTGGGGTATGCTGACGGAGTAAAAGGGTATCGCTTGTGGGACCCCAATGCCCACAAAGTAGTCGTCAGTAGAGATGCTGTCTTTATGGAAGACAAAGTTCAAGAGAATGAAGAAGGTGATAGCACTACAAGTGAAACTACATCAATACAAGTGGAAAAGCAGTCTAAGTCGAGTGATTCTTCTGAAGCCGTACCACAACGCGAGGTGAATGAGACAATTGAGTCTCAAGCTCCAACGACTCGTACTCTTAATCATGAAAGAAAACGTCCGGTGTGGCACTCGGATTATGTTATGGAGGGCAATGTTGCATACTGTCTTCTTACAAAGGAAGGAGAGCCGTCAACTCTTCAAGAAGCACTGAATAATTTAGATGCTTCGTTCTGGAGGGAAGCAATGCAAGAAGAAATTGAAGCTCTTCATAAGAATAAAACTTGGGAACTGATGCCACTACCAGCGGGTAGAAAACCAATTGGAAACAAATGGGTATATAAGATCAAGATGAATGGTGATGACCAGGTTGAGAGGTATCGTGCAAGATTGGTAGTTAAAGGATATGCTCAGAAAGAAGGAGTCGACTTCAATGAAATATTTTCCCCTGTGGTTTGAATGACAACTGTTCGAGTGGTTCTGGCAATGTGTGCTACGTATGATTAACATCTAGAGCAGCTAGATGTGAAAACTGCATTTCTTCATGGAAATCTTGAGGAAGAAATTTACATGCTCTAACCAGAAGGTTTTAAACAAAAAGGAAAGAGAACTTGGTTTGCAGGTTAAACAAATCTTTGTACGGTTTAAAGCAGGCGCCTCAGTGTTGGTACAAGAAATTTGATTCTTTCATCATCGGCCTTGGATATAACAGACTACACGTAGACCCTTGTGCATATTACAAGAGGTTTGAAGATAATGATTTTGTCATCTTGCTATTATATGTTGACGACATGTTGGTTGCAGGCCCCAACAACGATCGTATCAGTAAACTGAAGGCACAGCTCGCTAGGGAATTTGAGATGAAAGACTTGGGACCAGCAAACAAGATTCTAAGGATGCAAATTGACCGAGATAGAGTTAGTAGGAAAGTTTGGCTTTCACAGAAATGTTATGTGAAGAAAATCTTGCAAAGGTTCAATATGCAAGATTGTAAGCCAATATCAACCCCGTTTCCTACCAATGTCAAGTTATCCTCCATGATGAGCCCTAGCAGTGAATAAGAGAGAATGGAGATGTCTCGAGTACTGTATGCATCAGCAGTGAGAAGTTTAATGTTCGTGTGGAAAACTAGAAGGGGGGTTGAATAGTTTACCGCTTTTTTAATTCCTTTTTAACTTGAATATCTTTAAACACTTTTACATTTGCTTAAAGATATAAACACAATGTTATATGTTTGATTCTTTGAAAAGCTTTTCATGTGAATAACAATTCTAACTTTACTAGTTTCATACTTTGAAAAGCTTTGCTTGTGATGATCCTAACTTTGCTTGTTTAGTTCTTTGAAAAGCTTTACTTTTGTTTGAAGACATAAACACATCTTTACTTGTTTAGTTCTTTGAAAAGCTTTATATGTAACTAGCTATTCTAACTAAAGAACAACATGTAATAAGCAAAGATAAAGAAAGAAACGATCAAACCACAACACGATTGTTTATCTTGGTTCGGCTACAAGGACTCTTTTTCTTTGCCCTACATCCACGCCCTGAGTTTCCAACTCGAGAGTTATAAGCACTAATCAACAAGCTCCTTTCACCGGCGGAGAAAACCTTTACAACGTCGCTTACACTTTTACCGACACTAAGCTAGATGTCGAGTTCTTTTACACGGGTACAACCACTCCCATCGTCGCTTATACTTTTACCGACACTAAGCTAGATGTCGAGTTCTTTACCAAGGGTACAACCACTCCCGTTAGTTCTTTTACAAGGGTACAACAACTCCCGACACACTACGTATTTTGAGGCCTAAAATACTAACCACTTACTTCTATATACATGACACACATGAAGTATAAACTACCAAAGCTTATACATGACCAAGCTACCAAGACTTGCAACTTTAGAGTTGAAGCTTGTAACTTCTTGAATGATCTTGTGAAGTCCCTTGCTACATAAGAGAATCACACAAATCAAAAGGTTACTGAGTTAGTTGAGAGAGTATGTGAAAATATATCCTAAAAGGGTGACTCAAAACTAACAAATGGTTTGGTATTTATAGCAAACCATTCTGCAGGTCTGGCGGATCAGGTGGACCCCTCAGAAGGGTTCCACCCGTGTATCCCCAGGGTACCGCCAGGCTTGCAGTTGGTTTTTGCAATAAATCTTCCAAACCAAACAAGGTCACATCACATTATTTCTAGTCAAACACAAGACTTGTAAGAAAGCATAAGGTTAGTCAAACACTCTTTCTTACCATAAATGTATATGGACAAAGCTTACCCTAAATGTGATGTGACATTACTATTTTAAGAAATAAATGTGATGTGACAAGACACTTTCTAATTTAAGAAATAAAAACAATGTTTTGTTTAAAAAGAAATGTAAACCTTAGTTAAACAAGACTTAAACACTTAAAGTGATGATTTACTTATAGCTAAACTTCATACTTTGTCATTAACAAAACTTAGCAAAGATCGTAAAATATAAATAATGTTTTTAGGCGATATTTGTATTAACAATCTCCCCCTTTTTGTTGATGACAAAACATAAACTTTATTTATAAGTAAGTCACTAGTTTTAGTGTTAAGTCTTATAAAGGTAGTATAAAAACATGTTTTTGCAAAGATGAGGTGGTAAGCACAAGTTTATATAAATTCTCCCCCTTTTTGTCGAAACAAAAAAAAGAGTAGCGAAGCGGAAGTATGTACTTGCTCCCCCTTGGACGATACTCCCCCTAAATGGAGTGCTAAGAGAGGAGACATGGATTTTGAACCTACAAGAAAAAGGTTAGTTGCCGCACAAGACAAGTCATGAAAGCATTTCATGTTTAAAACACAACTAAGAGTTGTGAAGCGGAATAATGCAATACTCATGTTCCCCCTTGAATATTACTCCCCTAAATGGAGTATCAAGGAAAGAAAACATGGAAAATGATCCTACAAAAAGAAAGTTAGTTTCTAAAACACAAGATATACAAGTTACCATAACAAGGTATAGTGCAATCACAATACTTTAAATGGTCAACAAACAAAGCATATCTCATAGTAGGATAAAATTAATTTAATGTAAAATTTGACTTTTAGGAAGTCAAAAACAAGAAATGATGTGAATAACATCCTACTTCTAAAAATAAAAGACCAAATAAAAAGAAACTAAGAATATAAAAATCCTACATCTATAAAAAGGAAACCATCACTTTCCTTAATGAGAAACATTCTTCCAAAACAAGGGTAAGGTTGTTTGAGACTAAAAGTAGGTGGTAGAGGATGTAGCGGGTTTCATTTTGAATGTTGTGGGGGTGACACGGTTTTGGTTTGTTTGTTTAAATGGTGAAACATTTTCCAAAAGAAACGGTTTTGTTTCATTTTTGAGACTCTAAATTTGAGGTGGTGTTGGTGCTTTAAACATGGTTTGTTGGTTTTAATGAGAAACGTTTTCCAAAAGAAACGGTTTTGTTTCATTTTAGAGACTCTAAGCTTGAGATGTTCCACAATGTGGTTTAGGATAAACCTCATTTCATTGTTTAGAGGATCATGGATGTCTTTGTAGATAAGGTGAGACAACAATGGTTTTGGGTGGTGATATTCTTGTTGTGGTCACAAGACTCATTTTGGTCAAGCAATGACCGTGGTTTTTCATTCGTGAAAGGTGGTAGTTTTGTTGGTCTTGATGGAAGATCATTGAGATGCTTCTATTTTCTTATACGAAGAAAATAGAGATTAAAAGTGTTGGGAAGGTTCATGTGGTGGTGGTAGTTGAACAAAGTGACAAAGGCTTGGTTTTCCGGATGGATTACCATGAAGGTTTTTGTAAATGGGGTGAAACACAAATGATTGTAGGTGTGTATGACCTTGATTATTTGGAAAAATTTAGGGTCTAGCATAACGGTAAGCTAAACTCTTAAGCAATGACGGTGGATGAGGTGCATCATCCAATGACTCATTTGGTTGAAATATTGGTTGTTGTTGGGTTTCTGTTTCGACAATGGTGTCAAAGGGTGACAATGATGGAGGGCTTGATGGTTTAGGTGATAGGTTTTCAAAAGTTTCCAATAGTGGATGTGGTGATGTTGGTGGTGTATGGAAAAAGTTCCATTGGTGTAAATGTTGGTGATCGATGGTTGAAAAAGTTTTTGATGGTTGAAAAGTGTATATGTTTGTATTGCCATGTTTGGGAGAGGATGTTGGAGTAGCAAGATTTGAGGAAATCTTGAATAGTGGTCATGTTGATGTTGCAAGGTATTGAATATGGTGTTGAGGTAGTAAGGTTAAGGAAGTCTTGGATAGGTGAAGAAATGTCAAGTGATGAGCTTGATTTGATGGTTTTGTTGAAGCAACAAGGTTTAGCACTAATCCTAGTGGTTTTAGCTTGATGATTCGGATGAGGTGTTTTGATTGAGTCATCTCAAATCTTTGGTTTGCAAGAGTTTTGAGATTGAGAGAGGTAATGGTGTTGGTGTGAGTTTTGGGGTATTCTAAAGTGATCAAATTTAGAAAGAATTGCGGGAAGGAGTGTTTGGATTTGATGTGTTCCATACCAAGATTGAAGTTTGAAATGATTTGATGTCAATCCAATGGAATTAGGTGGAGTGAAAGATCAACAAAAGCACTCAATGCTTTGTGATCCTGGGATGTGATTTGGTTGAAAATGTTTCAATGGTTTGAAGAATCCTTTAAAAGGGTTCCTTGGGTTAGTTATGTTTGAATTTGAATTTTTGGAGAGAAGTGACTTCCTAGTTGTTTTAGTGAGTGAGAGTTGTCCTAATATGGTTATTGGAGGTAATGGAAGATGTTTCTCACTAAAGAAAATGGTTTGACACTTTACAAGTTTTGAACTTAAGAAAAATGACAAAAATTTTCTGCAGGTGTCTGGCGGAACCCTCGCGGTACACAGGCGGAACCCATTTGAGGGTACCGTCTGGTCCGTTGGGCCAATTCTGGATTTCCCAGAAAAGACACTGGCGGAACCCAATTTTGGGTACCGTTAGATCCGCCAGGGCTGAAAAATTAGGCAGTCCGCGATTTTGACCCGCGAGACGATTTTCAAAATTTTCGAAAACTCCTAAAATCAAAAAGATAATGCATTTCTGGTTTGGCAATGCAAAATTAGACACGTAAACACACATATCATAGGACTTTGACCTTGAGGTCGAGGATTTCACTATACTTAGTAAGAATTGCCATAAGCATAAAAAAATTGGCAAACACCTCAAACATTGTCATTATGCATAAAGGTTCATACAAACATAATCCGACAAACGTAATAAAGCATGAACGTGAAAAACAATACAAATCACATAGTTTAACACATACAAGGTTCTAAAACCTTCATAAGCCAAACACTCTTTAATCAAGATTCTCACAACCGATCTATCTTCTTATAGAGCTTGCTTAAGTACCTTCCTAAGCACTTGAAAATTCCTTTGGTTTGTTTAAACTCTTCGGATGCATTGTCAATGACGGGGAGTTCTTGAAGGTAGTCTAAAGGAGGTAACTTAGAGCTAGGAAGTTTATTGTCCTTGCTTATGTTGGATGATGATGATGATGGTGTAGGTGAGCGAGTACGTTTGCCCTTACCTTTGAAAACTCGTTTATCACTTAGAGGGACGAGGATGTGAGGAACGAGAGAATAGTCAAGGCACATTCCATTATCGTTAGGAGGAATGGGTGAGATTGCTCTAAAGAGGCGGGTGAGAAGCATTCCGTAAGGAAGAGTGGTTGTTCCTACCAAAGGTATGTCGGCCATTCTTTTGGCGAGGTAATAGGCTAAGTTAAAAGGTTCACCGGTGGAAATGCTATAGAGCATGTAGCTAAGACATGTGTTGACATGATCTCTATTTCCTATGGAACTTATAGCGTTGGCTCTAAGAATCTCTTTCCATTTCTTAAATTGTGGTTTGAGCTCATTGATTTTCATACCAAAAGGGTCCTTATCTACCTCTTTACCCGATCGATTCTTCCTAGTTGTTGAGGTTCTAACAAATAGATGCTCACGAATTGCTTCCTTATTCACAAGAAGATTATCATATAGATGAAAACGCTCAATAGAGTCAAGACTAGAAAGAGGCCACTTATTCGTGTAGAGACATGTACCAATATTGGGGACACCAAGAATTGTTGCAAAATCTTTCAAGGATATGATGTTTGGTATTTGATTGGTTTTAAAGGTTAGTGAGAATTCGCCATCGTCATCAAAGTAAAGGGTTAAGGTTGCATAGAATTCTAAAATGAACCTAGAACAAATAGGCTCGTCGATTTCTAAGAGACACTCAAAGTTGATTGTGGCAAGTTCCGTGTAGAGGTTTGTACTTTCTAAGAAGGATGGATCAATGGTTCTACCCTTATGGACATATCGTTTTTCTAAGGCTTTGAAGACAACGATTTGAGTTTGAGTAAGACCTTTGGTTTTGTGGTGTTTGGGTAGGTACTTGATGGTGTCCTTGTGGTTGTAGTGAGTTAGAGGAGGCATGATGATTCCTAGAAAATCAAAATTTCACATTTTAGTCTAAGTAAACGACTATTGTAATGTGAATGTTCTAGTGTGTGCCTATATGAAAACAATGTGGAGGTGCAGTTAACTTGACTCATTTTGATGCTTAAAAATGTTTTATAATGCAAGTGATGTTTCAATGACGTTTTTCATTTGTTTTAACAATGTGGTAAACGGTGTTAAAGTATGGTTGACGACCGAGAGTGGATATGTGAAATGAGGTGGTGATTGCTTGACAACACTTAAAGCTTGGATATCTTCTTTGTGTTCTTCACTTGTTAGAAAGTGGAAGAGTATGGCAATTTCCCTTTGTTTCAAAGAGCGACACAAGGGTGAACATAGGTTTATGTATCATGAAAGGTGGTTTAATCTTAATAGGTTATGTTATAGTGGGGATGACACACTTGTTTGGTTACATTGTGGAATCTTCTTATGAAGATTACTAGGTGGAGTTATTGGTGAAGATGATATTGACTCTTGGTTTCTTTGAGGGCATGGAAATGGTGGATGACTCGATATTGATAGGATAAAGGATAACTCGGTTTCTCATTTCACATTGGTTGTTTGAGGTTTAAGTGATGAAAGGTTATGAGAGAGATGCTAGAAGTTTTGCTCATTTTGTGAATCTTATGGGCTGAGATATATCACAAGGTGAATGTGATGAGATGATGGTGAAAGAACAAGTGAATGATTAAGTTAAGAGGGTATTTGGTTTTGAAATTAGAATTAAAACATTCTGTAGCTTTGACGGACCAGGCGGAACCAAAAAGTGGGTTCCGCCCGTATGGTCTGAGGGTACCGTGGGTGCTGCAGGGAAAAATTCAAAAGGTATTGTCTTGATTTTTGTGGTTTTATCCTAATGTTTAAAACTAAGGTTTTAGGTCTTATGAGTCCTTGACTAAGCCTAGGGATGATGAATGCTTCTCATTCAAGAGGTTTTGTGAAAACGTTGATAGAATGGTTAACGTATACGACTTTCTTAGTTAAGATGTTCCTCAATGAACATTTTTACCAAAACGATGATGATGGATCACAATATGTCAATTAAGAACATAATGGATTGAATTGTCGCTGAAGTCGATGCTTCCTTTGTTGAAGGGATAACAATGTTGATGAGATGAATTCCGTTGTCGACGTGAGTTAGCTTGTTCAAGTGGAGCTTGTTGATGTGCTTCTCCATCCGAAACTAATTTGAGAACCTTACGTGTTTTGGAGAATCATTGGGTAAGTAAGTATAAAAGTGCAAGTACCACTTGTGTTTTTCTTATCAACTTATTACCGACATAATTCCATTTTGCATACACTATGGTTTCTATTCCTGTTCTTTTGGGATACCATAATCCTAGTTGTGTAGTACCTTATGATGTATCCAAACAAGCTCTTCCTAAAGAGTTGTATTAGGATCTTCTCTAAAACGAGCACATAGACAAACACTAAACATAATGTTGAATCTAATTGTTATGAGAAGAAGTAGCCTTCCAAACATTTCTCTACGTTTAGTTTTACCTATGGATTTACTAATCTCATTCTTGATAAGTCATCAATAACTTAACCATTGAGAACAAGAGAGTAACTAGGAATGTCTTTAAGTTAATATCCCTTGCTTTTGGGGCTTGCGTTTATTATCAAAAAGTCTTTCAAATATTGACACTATACTCACTTGATTACTTTGAAGTATCTATTTTGTTTCACTAGTTGTTTTATTCTAAATTTCAAAAATTGTTTTTGTTGAATTTGTTTAGACACAAGTATGACCTATAAATCAAGTTTTATAACTTATGTCAATTTTACTTGATTCAATGTTTGACTCAAGGTGAGAAGATGTTATTCTGTACTTTTATTCCATGCTTGTCTTGCCATCATTGGACTTTCGACTAAGTCATCATCTACCAAAGATGATATCTTAGAAGGAGGAGATCACTCGTCAAATGTTATATTCAACGACTCCTCGACTCTTTGGGTTTTCTTACTTAAGACACTATGAACTTTATTTGTTTTGAAAAAGTCCAAGAGGTACAACATCATGAGACTATGTGTCACATTTGATGTGTAAATCCTAGATGTTGAAAACTCATTTTTTTTCACACATCTTAATATATGCTAATGTGATTTATTTCACCTTGTGTGTTTTATGTGAGATTATCATAAAGGAGTGATTGAAGAAAAACATAATTAAAGACTAAAAGTATGGTGTTTGAGAAAGTTGTTTAACAAAGGTTTGTTTTGCAAGCATCACAAAAGTGTTAGACATTTTAACACTTAGGAAATTCTTAGTTAGCTCACTTGTAAGCAAGAGTTGAGTGAGACTCACTCAAGAGTTTCTCGTGTTTATCTCTTGATGATTAAATAACCAAAACACCTTATATCTCCTACTAATACTAATGACGAAATTCCTTGTTACATAGAATCTAATCATAGTTATTACTAATAGAAAGTAAACACTTTTAGAGTATTACTAATAACACATATTTCAACACATAATGCTAGAAACAAAAAGCAATCAAAGTCGAGTTGAAGTAATGTGTACCTTTTAAATTGCATAGAGATGCTATCAAGAGGATAAATACTACGCGTAAAATCTTGGTTTGACGACACGCTTTGAAACTCAATAACTCATGTATCTAAAGAGGTTAGATAATCATATAAAAAACATAGAGAATGATAATCCTAATCCTTTTATCATGAGTTTCTATTAGAGATTGAATTATCTCTAAATCTTTCTTCTAGGTTTGACAAATTTTACTTGCTTTGTTTTATTAGTTGATGGTGCTCTTGAGTTAAGTCCTAATCCGGTTTTGTCATTAAACAACCTTTGACTCCTCAACAATCTTTCAAGAGATTTTGAGCTTTCATCAAATTTACTAATAATTTTCCTTTCTCATTTTGCTTTTTAATCTTATGTTTGTAATCTAGACACAATTTACATTCTAGATCAATTTTAACATAACTCTCAATTCTAGACATTTTATCTTCTAACAAGATTTCCTTTTCAAAGATATTCTTAAAAGATTTTGAAGACTCATTCTTGAAGATAGTTTTTAGGTCCATGTTGCATAACCGTTTAGATTCATTTTCTAGTTTAGAAAACTCTAGGATAAATTTATCAATGCAAAAGTGTTTGGTTTCAAAATGTACCTTGCTTTGATGTTTTATCTAGTTGAGAATCACAAACCGGATGGTTGGCTTCATCTCATCCGTGTTATTCCATGAATCGTAAGCAAGTCCACAAAGAGCTCGACATGAATAATCATCTTCACTTACACCTTCATTTAAAACATTTAAAACTAGTAGTACATGTATTTATCTCAACTAAATGTCTATCTATTAATATTTCTAAGACTTCTAATTCATACGTGAGATCAAATTGATCATCTTTGACTTGACATATTTCTTGATGAAAGTTTAACATATTTTTCCAAATATCATTAGCCGTTTGACAAAAATACATTCTTTCATATTTGGTACTAAAGCTTTAAAAATCATTGTTTTAGCTTTAGTAATTTTATCAAGTTCAAGATAGTTATCTTGATTTTCAAAACTTGTTTTCTTTGGTTTGAAATCACCAAAATAAATAATATGCCAAAGATCTTGATCAATTGATTTCACATAGTTTTCAAAATTACTTTTCCATTTAAGTAAGTTTTCTTTTTCAAATAGCGGTGGGTTTTGAATAGGTTGCCCTTCTTTGAGATTTTCAAAATCCATGGATCGATCCAAGTTTTAAAATACATTCTATTTTAAAGATCTTGAGTAACGTAGCTCCTGATGCCAATTGTGGAAAACTAGAAGGGGGTTGAATAGTTTACCACTTTTTTAATTCCTTTTTAACTTGAATATCTTTAAACACTTTTACATTTGCTTAAAGATATAAACACAATGTTATATGTTTGATTCTTTGAAAAGCTTTTCATGTGAATAACAATTCTAACTTTACTAGTTTCATACTTTGAAAAGCTTTGCTTGTGATGATCCTAACTTTGCTTGTTTAGTTCTTTGAAAAGCTTTACTTTTGTTTGAAGACATAAACACATCTTTACTTGTTTAGTTCTTTGAAAAGCTTTAAATGTAACTAGCTATTCTAACTAAAGAACAACATGTAATAAGCAAAGATAAAGAAAGAAACGATCAAACCACAACACGATTGTTTATCGTGGTTCGGCTACAAGGACTCTTTTTCCTTGCCCTACATCAACGCCCCGAGTTTCCAACTCGAGAGTTATAAGCACTAATCAACAAGCTCCTTTCACCGGCGGAGAAAACCTTTACAACATCGCTTACACTTTTACCGACACTAAGCTAGATGTCGAGTTCTTTTACACGGGTACAACCACTCCCATCGTCGCTTATACTTTTACCGACACTAAGCTAGATGTCGAGTTCTTTACCAAGGGTACAACCACTCCCGTTAGTTCTTTTACAAGGGTACAACAACTCCCGACACACTACGTATTTTGAGGCCTAAAATACTAACCACTTACTTCTATATACATGACACACATGAAGTATAAACTACCAAAGCTTATACATGACCAAGCTACCAAGACTTGCAACTTTAGAGTTGAAGCTTGTAACTTCTTGAATGATCTTGTGAAGTCCCTTGGTACATAAGAGAATCACACAAATCAAAAGGTTACTGAGTTAGTTGAGAGAGTATGTGAAAATATATCCTAAAAGGGTGACTCAAAACTAACAAATGGTTTGGTATTTATAGCAAACCATTCTGCAGGTCTGGCGGATCAGGCGGACCCCTTAGAAGGGTTCCGCCCGTGTATCCCCAGGGTACCGCCAGGCTTGCAGTTGGTTTTTGCAATAAATCTTCCAAACCAAACAAGGTCACATCACATTACTTCTAGTCAAACATAAGACTTGTAAGAAAGCATAAGGTTAGTCAAACACTCTTTCTTACCATAAATATATATGGACAAAGCTTACCCTAAATGTGATGTGACATTACTATTTTAAGAAATAAATGTGATGTGACAAGACACTTTCTAATTTAAGAAATAAAAACAATGTTTTGTTTAAAAGGAAATGTAAACCTTAGTTAAACAAGACTTAAACACTTAAAGTGATGATTTACTTATAGCTAAACTTCATACTTTGTCATTAACAAAACTTAGCAAAGATCGTAAAATATAAATAACGTTTTTAGGCGATATTTGTATTAACAGTTTGCAATAATTTGTACAAGACCAGATATTGCACATGCAGTAGGAGTAGTGAGTCGATACATGGCGGAACCTGGTAGAGAGCATTGGGAAGCTGTGAAGAGGATCTTTAGATATCTTAAAGGAACCTCAGATGTTGCATTATGTTATGGGGAATCGGGTTTAATTGTCAGGGCATATGTTGATTCTAATTATGCAGGCGATCTTGATGGAAGTAAATCAACCACTAGGTATGCATTTACACTTTCTTGCGGAACAGTAAGCTGGGTTTCAAAACTGCAGTCAGTTGTGGCCATGTCAACAACAGAAGCAGAATATGTTGCAGCTGCTAAAGCCAGCAAAGAAGCAGTATGTTGTTGGAAGAGCTCGGGAATGAACAAGAGAAAATTACTCTATTTTATGACAACTAGAGTGCCTTGTATCTTGCAATGAATCCAACATTTCATTCAAAGACAAAGCATATACGAGTTCAGTATCACTTCGTTCATGAGAAAGTGGAAAAAGGAACTGTGGATTTGCAGAAAATTCATACTGATGATAACGTGGCAGATTATCTGCAAAAGCAATCAACTGTGACAAGTTTATATAGTGTTGATCCTCATGCGGCCTAGCGGATTCGTAAGCAACATGAAAGTGCAAGGAAGGATAACGGTGTAAAGATTGATTGAGTTTCAATTTAATCTTCAAGTGGGAGGTTGTTACTGAATACATTATATATGGAAATATTCTTTTTGCAAGTAGGACAAGTTGGCAAATGGTTAGTGTGTACCAAATGCATGAACCATTGCCATGGACACTACTATAAATAGAGGCTTTTACAACCTCATTTGTCATCCCATTCCAAGATAACACAAAGTGTTTTGTGGTCTCTTTTATATCTCCTGGTGTTGTGAGTGAATAGAGAGTTTAGTATTTTCTAGTTACAAGAGATAAATCTGTAACTAGAGAGAAGGTTTAACTCCTAGTTTACAAAGTGAAACATATCTTTTCTTACCCGTGGTTTTTACCATATTGGGGTTTTTCACGTTATATCCGTGTGTAATCTTTTATTATATTTCATATTTTAGTTGTGGGTTTGCTTCAGTCCGGTGTCACTTTTCTCAACACATATGTCTAAAGCCCTTTGGTTACCAAAAATTGTTTTAACAAAATGCGTCCACAAAGAAAAATTATCAGTGATAAAACGCAAAACCCATTTGAAAAGAAGAGCACGATTATAAACAAAAAAACTAGAAACCCCAAGACTACCATTTCAAAACCTGTTTCGAACATAATAAACTAAAATATGTTCACATATTGTACAAACCAAGCAAACTACTAAACAAAAATAATAAAATAAATAATAAATAAAATAATATAAACCAAGCAAAATTTCATCAAACCTTTACCATAAAAAACTAATCAGCAAAGCTATTGCCAAAAAATGTACAAATAAAATAAATTTTTAGCCGAAAAAATTAAATTATAGGGTGTCAGCAGCTGAATCGCGCGAGAGCCCTGTTAGTAGATCCATTAATCATTGATGATGTTCTATTACCGTAAATTTCACGGAGTTATATATACGAACTTCTAAGCTTTATGATTTTCTTAGATAGTTGGGTTACTATTAAAATATAGACTTATTACCTTAGCAGACTCTCCAACTTGTCTAGTCATCTTTATCATGTACAACTTATAAACCATCGAGTAATTTGTATTATAGCGTTTTTTAGGGTGGCAAGATGTATGTTGGTAATGTGCGGATAGGGTACAACAAAAAGATGATCATTATGTGTCTGATGCGGGTCCTAACTTGTTTTATGAATACTAAGTAGGCTCGGTGCAACTCGTTTTCCGTTTGCCGTCTGCAAAAAATGCACGAGTGGCGTTGCTGTTTTGCACCGGCAGCGGTGACGTTCGTCATCCAGCCAACCAACCAATTGGCGTTATTCATATTTATTTATTTTTAGGGTGGCAAGATGTATGTTGGTAACGTGCGGATAGGGTACAACAAAAAGATGATCATTATATGTTTGATTCGGGCCCTAACTTGTTTTATGAATACTAAGTAGGTTCGTTGCAACTCGTTTTCCGTCCGCCGTCCGCCAAAAATGCAGGAGTGGCGTCGCCGTTTTGCACCGACAGCGGTGTCGTTCGTCCGTCGTTCGTCATTCAGCCAACCCACCAACTTGCGTTATTCATATTTATTTAATTTTTGATTTTTAAGTAGGTTTTGTGTTTATGTGAGTTTTTGTGTTTGTGTGTTGTGTTTGAGTTTGTGGTTGCGTTTATTTTTTATTTTTCCGGTTTGGCGCCACTCTCAAGTGGAGAAGAAGGTGTGTGTGTGTGTGTCTATATATATATATATATATATATATATATATATATATATATATATATATATATATATATATATATATATATATATATATACTTCTTCATTTTAAACAATTTTGTTTTGTATTTCTACATTATTAGTTAATTTGACATTTTTTACATCGTTAGTCTTTAATATGTTTGCAATGTTAGTCCCTAAGTTATTTTATAAAATGTATAAAGTTTGTTATAAATGTATAAAATAGAATGTTATAGAAAACTAGAAGGGGGGTTGAATAGTTTTACGTCTTTTCAATTTTATGAAAACTTAATTTAGTTTTAAAGTCTTGTTTACTCTTAAAACTTTGATTCGATCTTATGTGAATTCAAGTCTTGAACAATATGAACAACTATATCGAGGTATGAAAAGTAATAACGAAGTAGGCTAAATATGTACAATCAACACATGCATAATATAGACAATTATAGCTATATACGAGATGTAAGTAAGTAAGCTAAGCAATAAGTTAGAGTTGGAAAGATCTAACCGCGAGACAAAGGATTTATAGTGGTTCGGCTACAAGGACACCTTCCTTGCCCTACTCCACTCCCCGAGTCACCTACTCGAGAGTTTTCTTCACTATGTCAACAAGCTCCCTTATGGCGGAGAAAACCTTACACAACTTTTGCTTACACCAATTAACGACACTAAGCTAAATGTCGAGTTCTAATCCTAGCTAGAACTAATCTCACAACTTCTTCACGACTTGGCACACCTTCTTCACAACTTGTACACACCACTACTACTTCACAACTTCACACTACTCCACTACTTCTTCTTCACACCACTACTTCTATTCACAACTTCTACTCCTAGATCTATCTAGTTACAATACTATCACACCTTTACAATGAATGTACACAACAACTAGACTATATACACAAATCTACAATACTTCACAACTTGATGTTGAAAGAGTATTCTTCTCTTGCACTTTGAGAGATGAGAGGTGAGGGAATGAATCACTTGAAACAAGGATTAACAATTATATGATCAAAGGGTTTTTAGGAGGATGTTTAGAGAGATTTGGATCTGAAAATTTTCGTGCAAGAGGTGAGAAAAATACCAGGTTTGAGGTGGTATTTATAGGAGAAAATTTCTGACAGATTCTGACAGAGGAGCGTGGCCGGCCCCCTTAATTCATGGACGGCCCCCTTAAAATTAAGGGGGTCGCCCAGCTGTAATGGCCAGAATTCTTGTCTTTTTCTAGGGAAAGTTTATTTGGTGATAAACTAACTGATTTTGGTTAAAAATTTGAATTCATATATTAACTATGAATTAAACATTTTCTTTATTACCAAAAATGTTTTTAAAAAATATATAATAAGTTTATTTAATTTTATAAACTTTTAAGTAAACATCCCTTTGATCATACACTTGTTTATTCATACCTTAAGTGATTATGTTGGATGAGATGATATAAACTTGCTTAAAACTTATTAATGTATTAACTTTGCGTTTAATGTTTTTATATTTTATAATCGTCAAAACTTAGGGATATCGAAAAATACTAATAACGTTTTTATACATTATTTATATAAAAAATCTCCCCCTTTTTGATGATTACAAAATCTAAACTCATTAAACTAAAAATTAATATATATATATATATATATATATATATATATATATATATATATATATATATATATATATATATGCAAGTTTTTAGTGTGAGTTTATATCACTTCTCCCCCTTTTTGTTAACATCAAAAAGGTTATCCCAACGAATGTATAGCTGCCCCTCGAAGTATACTCCCCCTCGTTTTGAGGTCATAAGAAATCGAGATATGGAATTCTTGCAAAAAATATTTAGAGCACAAGCAACATAGATATATATGCATGCAATAAATATGAAGTAACTAATAAGAATTCATGGTAATAAAACAAAAGAAACATTCATGAATAATTATGTTGAAAACATAATCATTAGTACATAAGCATATAGATATATGATTTTCTGGCAAATTTCACTAGATAATACTAAGTTGCCAAGTTGAGGTCTCTTGGACTTGCTTGGAACACAAAAGGTTTGAAATGATTTTATTTTTAGAGATGAGAAACATAGTATTTAGGAAAGGTAGACTTTTGTGGGAATGGTGTTTGTAGAGTTTGGAGAGTTTGGTGGTGAGTTTGGAGCGGAAGGATTTGCTTGAGGGTTGGTGTTTTGTGTTATGGATGATGTTGGAGAAGACCTAGTGAGGAGATACTCAATCCAAGTGAGGTGTTCATTTATAGCCATGTTTTGTTTTTGGAGAAAAATGCAACAAGAACAATTGTTGACATGAATCTCAAGATGTAAAGCAAGAAGAGCACTAAGCTCATGTGCTTCTTTAAGTTCTTCAACGAACTTTTTATGTTCGGAAGATGGTGATGATGGTGGAGTTGGATAGTGATTATTGATTGTGCATTGAACATGGAACATAGGTTTCATGTATGGATGAGTTTTGATGGTTGTTGTTTAAATATTGAGTATGTTCCTCAAGAGGGTCATTTGGAAGAAATGAATTGGGTGAATGTGGAATTTCATTAGTGAGGGTGACTGTGAGATTGTCTTGTTGAGACAAAAGAGATGTTTCATTTGGGAGGATGTTTTGGAAGAATGTATGGAAGAATGGGATGTTTCATGAGTGGAGGATGTTTTGGATTGTGCATTTGGTGCACTAGGAGATGAGCATTGAAGTTGAGGTGATGGGGTTGTGTTGTCATCTTTGGTTAAGTCAATGAGGAGTTGTTTAGGAGTGATGATGAGGATCTTTTGTTTCTTTGATGTTTTGGAAATGGAAGTTTTTGGTGAATCCTTGGTGGATTATGATGATGTGTGTTGTAGGTATTATGAGACGAAGGTGTACGTGGGTGATGAGATGGATGGTTGGTTATTATGATGTGGTTTGAAAAAGGGTTCATTTGAGTGAACATGAGGTTTGTGTATCATGAAGTATGGTTTGACCTTCATGGGTTAAGTTGTAGTGGTGATGACACACTTTTTAGAGTGCAGGTAATGTTTCATGGTTGAATCTTTTTGTGAGGATGACTAGATGGAGTTATTGGTGAGGATGGGAAATGAGTATCAAGTGGTGTGATTGGTGAGAATGAAATAGCGATGTTCACGGAAGGGATGCCTTGGTTTTTCATTTCACTTTGGTGGTTTGAGTATGTAAAGGTTATGAGGTTTGAGTGTAAGGTAGAAGGGTATGAGTGAGTAACGGTTATGAGATTTGAGTGTGTAAACATTATGAGGTTTAGGGTCCGCTTGGTTTAAAGTGGGGAAAGGTAAAGGTAAAGGGAAAGGGAATGCAAAGGATTGAGTGAAGTGAGTAATCAATACCTTACCCCTCAATTTACTCTATAATGTTGATTACCCACTACGGGGTAATCAATACCTTTGCACACCCCTAACCAAGCACCTAATTTGAATGAGGTGGGCCCTTTTAAATTCCTTACCCATTCCCCACCCCCTTAACCCCCTTACCAAGCACCCCCTTAGTTTTGGGCAAGTCTAACTCTTTAGGCAACTATGCATGTATTATCTTAATGAAATATGCATGAAAAGTATATAGGCAAATAAACATGTAATATGATTACAACTACGCATGCATGCAAACTTAATAAAGTAATAGATCAAGTAATTAAGGTATTCTACCTAACATGACTAACTTAGTGCAAAGGCAAAAGCAACTAATGAGTGAGACACTAGTGATGGAACAAATGTGATAGTGTAATTCTTGATTTTGTTCTAGTGTATGCCTATATGAAACAAATACGGAGTTAAGATCGTTTCGACTCCTATAAAAGAAAAACAAATTTTCCTAAGAAACGATCCATGATCTCCTTGATTTAGCTTTGCTCACTTCTAAGTGTCATGTATATGTATATATTGGATTATATATATATAGACAACGAGAGTGAGACTATTGTGCATGGTTTGATAGAAAAACGTTTTTATCATTATTCAACAATGAGTTCTCCTAAACGTGAGAATGATTTTAAAAATTGAATTGGGTTTCCTTTGAAAACATATTGATGCAATAACAAAATATCCCAATTCCTGATTTTGTGCAAAATAGAATCCTAGACACAGATTAGTGAAAAAGTAGAGAAAACTGGAAATTTATTTCTCAGATGGCCGACCCCCTTAAAGTGAGGCCGGTCCCCTTAATGTTTAAGGGGGCCGCCCTTATGAATTTAAGGGGTCCGCCTATCTGACAGAAATTTATTTTCTTCCGAACTTTGATTTTTTAGAAGATTTTAAGTATTTCAAGAATTTAATCAATTTGCTCCATCATTCCTAATCCTAAACGCAAGTGATTAAATAGTTCATGCTTAAGGGGTTTGGTAAACATATCGGCAATGTTATCTTCCAAAGCTTCCTTTTCTACATAACCTATGATCATAAGTGATTGATGAAGTTGTTCTATATGTTTGATGTAGGAGTGTTGAATAGGGTATATCCTAACTTCTATAGCTCCTTTGTTGTCGCACACTTATCTAACTTAATGCCAATGTCTACGAGAGCTTGTTTCATCCATAGTTTTCTAACACGAGAAATCTAATCTTACTTCTATGTTAATAATTAATCCACTTGACTCATTACACTTCATCACCATGAGTTTTCTACTAGTGGACATAGAAGATTTCCATTTTCTATGTTGTTCGACAACGAACAATTTTATTATAATCCTAGGAAAGCCAACTAAGAGGGGTTCATAATTGCGTGAGTAAGTAAGTATAACTAGCTATATAACTAAGCATTAATCTAACTAGTTGTTAATCTAAGAATATAAATTTTAACGATGAACTTAAAAGAAACGCGTACCTTTTAGTCTTCAATAAATTTTCTTCAAACACTTCAAGATGCCATGTTGACTTATAAAAGCCATTTGTAGATGAGATACCAATATTTTCCAAAAGTGACAACTTAGTCACTTGGTTCCCATGGTCTCATTGGTCCAAAGTTATTTGAACCAAACATGGTTTGCAATTAACTAGGATGCATGTATGGTGGAAGTATTCCCCATGAGCTAAAGCTTAGTTGATGTGGATAAATCCACATTGGGTGACTATTATTAGAAAAGTTTTGTCTACCTTGATTTCTCCTATGTTGAGGGGTTTTAGACCGAGGATGAGGATTATTTGGTCTATTTGGAGGTAGAGTTTTAGATCTTAATTTTAGTTTAGAAAATCCGGTTTTGGCTTTTAATGATGGTTTATAAAAACTTTTTACTTCCTCATCACTCGCAATAGGTATATTTCTATCTTTTATAGGTACATACTTAGGTTTTGAGTCTAATGGTTTTTGTTTACTAGATTCACATTCAAACTTTTCATTTTTATTTTCACTAGTTGAAACATTAGTTAAGTCGAATCCTAGACCGGTTTTATCTCCAAAATTTTCTTGAACACTTATTATTTTCTTAAGTGAGTTACTACTATTTTTAAACTTGTCAAGTTTAAAAATTTCATCTTTAAGTTTTTCGTTTTCATTTTTGACCTCTAAACATGTTTTACATTCTTTAAAAATTTCTTTTTCTTTTTCCAAATGCTGTAGTTTAATTTTTAATTCGAGTACTTATTTTCTAATTGATTATTAATATGTTTTAGTGACTTATTTTTAGCTATGACCTTTTAACCTAATTTACACAATCTACTAAATTCGTTATCTAAGTCTTTTTCATCTAAAGATAAATGTTCATCACTATAGTATTCGATTTTAGAACGTACCTCATCGGATGCCTTTGCCATAAGACACTTTGCATTATTTGTTGTCTCTTTTTCATCATTATCACTATCGCTCCATGCTCCTCCTACAAAGGCCTTGTGGTTTTGACTTCTTTACAATTTCGGACATTCTTCAATAAGATGATTTGGATCTCCCCACTTAAAATACTTTCTTTCATTATATGGTTGCCTAACGTATCTTCCTCGTCTTTTGAAGAATTTCTTGAAGTTTCGTACGGCCATAGCATACTCTTCATTGTCACTTTTGGAGGTTGAACATTCTTCGTCACTAGAGTCCTTTTTAGCCTTCAACGCAATTGATTTGCTTTGCTCCCTTTTTTCCTTTGACCATCTCGGAGTCTTTCTTTATTATTTCTTTGTAGACCTTTAAGTTGCCGATCAATTCGTCAAGTTGTAGAGTTGACAAATTCTTTGATTTTTCAATTGCCGTAACTTTAGATCGCCATTTTGGATGAAGAGCCCTAAGAAATTTCCTAACAAAATTCTTACTAGAAAAGTTCTCATCAAGTGCTTTTAAACTTGTGATGATAGTGTTAAATCTAGCAAAAGCATTATCAATTGATTCCTCTTCCGGAATCGTAAATTGTTCATATTGTTGAACAAGAAGATCTATTTTATTATCTTTGACTTGACTATTAACTTGTTGAGTAATTAATAAAGAATTCCAAATTTCTTTTGCGGTTTTGCACATAAAAATTCTTTCATATTCTTTGCGTGGTAATGCATTATAAATAACCATTTTAGCCTCATTACTTTTTGCTAGTTTCTTTTTCAAATCATTATTTTGTTTTTCAAAAGATACTATTTGATCCTTTTTAGTTTCAAAGTATATTGAATAGGGGGAAATCACCAAAGGTAATGACATACCAAAGATCAAGATCTTTTGATTTCACATAAGTTTCGAATTTATTTTTCGAACAAAGAAAACCATCACTTTCAAATAGTAGTGGTCTTTGCATAGATTGTCCTTCTAAATATTTTTCCGATTCCATAGATCGATACAAGTTTTAAAATACAATATATTTTAAAAAACTTGTTTGACCTGGCTCTGATGCCAATTGTGGAAAGATAGAAGGGGGGGGGGGTTGAATAGTTTTACGTCTTTTTAATTTTATGAAAACTTAGTTTAGTTTTAAAGTCTTGTTTACTCTTAAAACTTTGATTCGATCTTATGTGAATTCAAGTCTTGAACAATATGAACAACTATATCGAGGTATGAAAAGTAATAACGAAGTAAGCTAAATATGTATAATCAACACATGCATAATATAGACAATTATAGCTATATACGAGATGTAAGTAAGTAAGCTAAGCAATAAGTTAGAGTTGGAAAGATCTAACCGCGAGACAAAGGATTTATAGTGGTTCGGCTACAAGGACACCTTCCTTGCCCTACTCCACTCCCCGAGTCACCTACTCGAGAGTTTTCTTCACTATGTCAACAAGCTCCCTTATGGCATAGAAAACCTTACACAACTTTTGCTTACACCAATTAACGACACTAAGCTAAATGTCGAGTTCTTATCCTAGCTAGAACTAATCTCACAACTTCTTCACGACTTGGCACACCTTCTTCACAACTTGTACATACCACTACTACTTCACAACTTCACACTACTCTACTACTTATTCTTCACACTACTACTTATATCACACTACTTCTATTCACAACTTCTACTCCTAGATCTATCTAGTTACAATACTATCACACCTTTACAATGAATGTACACAACAACTAGACTATATACACAAATCTACAATACTTCACAACTTGATGTTGAAGGAGTATTCTTCTCTTGCACTTTGAGAGATGAGAGGTGAGGGAATGAATCACTTGAAACAAGGATTAACATTTATATGATCAAAAGGTTTTTAGGAGGATGTTTAGAGAGATTTGGATCTGAAAATTTTCGTGCAAGAGGTGAGAAAAATACCAGGTTTGAGGTGGTATTTATAGGAGAAAATTTCTGACAGATTCTGACAGAGGAGCGTGGCCGGCCCCCTTAAAATTAAGGGGGCCGCCTAGCTGTAACGGCCATAATTCTTGTCTTTTTCTGTGGAAAGTTAATTTGGTGATAAACTAACTGATTTTGATTAAAATTTTGAATTCATATATTAACTATGAATTAAACATTTTCTTTATTACCAAAACTGTTTTTCAAAAATATATAATAAGTTTATTTAATTTTATAAACTTTTAAGTAAACATCTCTTTGATCATAAAATGTAGTAGTCACTTGTTTATTCATACCTTAAGTGATTATTTTGGATGAGATGATATAAACTTGCTTAAAACTTGTTTACGTATTAACTTTGCGTTTAATGTTTTTATATTTTGTGATCGTCAAAACTTAGGGATATCGAAAAATACTAATAACGTTTTTATACATTATTTTTATAAACAAATGTGTTTATATATGATACAATAAAATGAAAAATAAAAATGTATTTGCCTCAAAAAGTTTTTTTTTTTTTTTTTGATAGTGTTTCTTTTTCTCATAACTTTCTTTGTTCTTAAAATTGGTTTAAAATTTTCTAACAACTTATTATGTTTTCGACTTTATGTAAAGCTAATTATTTAAATTGTTTACTAGCATGTTTTTATGTTTATCTGAGTCACATCTTTTAGCTAATTAAGCAATGTGTGGGTTTGATTAGCTTAAGACAAGCATCCTTGTCCCATGCAAACCCTTTCCTATTGCTTGCACATTACATGGTCAACTTGTAACCCTTATTGCTTACTCATATAGTATATGATAAACAACATTGATAATCTCTGATTAAGAATCTTTTTCCAAAATTCTTGTTTAATCGTGTTTCATCCACGTTACGAAAATTCTAATGTTCGGTCTAACACGTAATTTATTTTAATTTTAATATATTCTCGATATTAGATATCCATTTGCAGAAAAAGCTAATATAGATCCACGTCAACCTCATATTGTTTAGTTCGTCAAATTGGTAGTTTAGTCTTTACATAATTTTTATAACAAAATTTATTTATCCGAAAAGCAATATGGGCAATGTTGCTTGTCTAAGTGTCTAGGAAGTAGAACGATAACATTAATATTCTAAGTTCAAATATCATTGTCCGAGAGACTCAGAGACTTAAATTGGATCTTTAGATCAAAACTGGATATTTATTCTGATCACGTACATGTACGTGTTTGTCTGTTTGAGAAGATTGTAATTTAACATATAAATAGTATTTTACAAATTTTTGTCACATGTGGTTCAGATAGTCATTAAGTGTTCTTTTTAGAATAATAATAATAATAATAATAATAATAATAATAATAATAATAATAATAAATGAATAAATAAATAAATAAATATTCAAACTAGCGAAAAAGTAAGCTTTGATGTTGTTGTTCAAACCAATGTTTTGAAACCCGGGTTTGGGATCGACCGGGCCGAGTCATCGGGTCAACCCGGTTAGACCCGGTTTTACGCACATTTCCAAAAATCGATTTTACGCACAAATATGAGTGAATAAATACCATAAGGAAGTCATATCAAACAAAAATAGCACCTTAATAATGACAAATAAATAAAAAATAGTCAAAATTAAAAAAAAAAAAAAAAAAAAAAAAAGAGAAAATCCAAACCCGACCGGGTTTCAAAACCCGGGTTGAACCGGGTCACTCAAAACCCGGCGGGTCACACCGGTTGACCCGGTTTTAGAAACCCGGGTTGTTTTGACCCGTTTTTTGACCGGGTTCCGGTCTAACCGGTTCGACCGGCCGGGTCGACCCGGGTTTCAAAACCTTGGTTCAAACTAGTATTTGGGTTATTCACTTAACTGGTTTGAACTCCAAGACACGATATACCCGTGGAAAACATCAAAACAATATCACACTTTTGATTGGTGTATTTGATAAATGTTCTCTCTTCTCTTGTATTAAACTAATTAAATGCATACACATTTTTGTGAATTTCTTTTGTGGGTATTATTGTACAGTTATATCACTTCTCATATAAAAATGTGTAGAAAATTCACAATCAGGGTCATGCAGTTCTTTAGGTATTTAAGAACCAATATCCTACACAATATATACACATATTTATATATACATATTGTGTTTTTAGTTACAAAATTAAAATTTGATTAAATGAACAATCAGAATTAAGCATGATCAAGTATTTTTAATGATTAATTATCTTATATATTGTCTGCATTTGAGAAATAGGTCAAAGGTCAACCTTATATATATGCATTCTTTCATTTTTTATTTATTTTATTTTTTTTCAAGTCGGCGGTCTGTTTTTGATTATAAAAAGGTTACTTAGATTTGCTATTTACTCCAATATTTTCCAATAACAACAAAACAGTTCACTTACTTTTTTAGCAAAGTTGCATGTGCAACATGATTGGGATCCATGTGACAAGCTCGCGCGTCTATATAATCCCTTACAACCTCTTCATGTTTTCACAACCCTAACTCACAAATCACACACACACACACATACATAAGCATATAAAAGAATGGCACAAATGACTTTTTCATTGTTGGTTCTCGCTCTCACCATCTTAGGTTTTTTCGGCTCGGTTGAGTCACGTTCACGTGCAAGGACGTACCTTGAGGCACAATGTCGAACAACTCTATACTCTGATCTATGTCTCAGAACTCTGCTACCTTATGCTAACAAATACGATCTACCAAGCCCGCAAAAATTAGCTCAAATTTCACTAGCCACTTGTCTAGCCAAAGCTCAATACACCAAGGTTTATTTGGACAGTTTAGCAAAGCAATTCAACAAAACCAGAAACCCTGGAGAATATCAAGCAATGGAAGACTGCGTGCGCCAAATCAATAATGGAATTAATCAAATTACTCAATCCGTCAAGGAAATACAAGAGATGGGCAAAGACGGAGAGGAGAAGTTTGCATGGCATGAAAGTAACGTGCAAAGTTGGGTTAGTGCTGCCTTAACGGATGCCACAACGTGCATGGACGGAGTTTTGGGGGATGAAATTGGAAGTAAAGCAAAAAGTATGATTAAAGCAAGGTTTTTGAACGTGAAACAACTCGCTAGCAATTCTCTTGCGATGTTTAACCGTTTTACAGCAAAGCATCGTGCTTCCCGAGCCATCAAGAACCCTTAAATTTCGTCATTATGGAGCCTTACAAATATATTTCAAAATGAAATCCCTCATGTTATATATGTTATTAGTTTGTGGTGTTTATTAATTGTTTTAATTTATTTTAAGTTGAAGTCATATACATACAATGATCGATGTAATATATATGTGAATAGAAATTTTGGTAAAAAGATAAAGTTATATGTCATAGACTGTTTGCAATAATATATAATGACTTGTAATTGAATTATATCTGTTGATGTGTTTTAATGATCGGTAAGTATACTTGTTTATAAATTATGACATAGATCGAAGTCAACAATCAGATAACGAGGGTGGCTCCTAGATGGTGACTTCCCAGCCATTGTCTCTCATTCATGGTCTTCACCCATTGAATCCCTCAATCCAACTGTCAATATCCACCCGGCCACACTATGACACTAATAAAAAAGAAACTCCAAATTCTGAAATGTAACATCAAAATTTGGAGAAACAGTGTGAATCTCAAAAATAGTACATTAGCTCGTAACTTGAAATCAAAAGTCGAGCTCCTGGATATGAAAGCCGATACTTGTGGGTTATCAGCTCTTGAAGTTGAAGAACGGATTTCCCTCATTAAACAACTTGACTACGCGGACCATATCAGAAGTTTGGACCTTTTGCAAAAGGTAAAGATTACGTGGGCAATTGAAGGTGACGAGAACTCAAAGTTCTTTCATGGTATAGTTAATAATAAATTCGCTCGTTCAAGAATAAATGGCATTTTCATTGATGGGACATGGGTTACGGATCCACCTCTTGTGATTGAAAAGATTTTCAACTTTCACAAGGACAAATTTCAAGTCTCATCACCAAGCAGACTGCATTTTACGAGTAATCTTTTTAAAACCCTCACCTCTAATGATATTTCTTTACTTGATGCTCCCTTTACTTGCGAAGAGATAAAAAGTGCGGTTTGGGATTGTGGGAGTGGTAAGGCCCCGGGTCCTGATGGATTCACTTTCAAGTTTATTAAACTCTACTGGGAAACTATTGGAAAAGATTTTGTTGAAATGGCAAAACGGTTTGAAGTAAATGGATTGATTCCAAGAGGCTGTAACTCCTCCTTTCTCGCTTTGGTTCCAAAAATTCCTGACCCTTTACATGTGAATGACTATAGACGCATTAGCTTGATTGATTGTCAATAAAAAATCATTACAAAAGTTCTTGCAAAGCGGCCCCAACAGGTTGTTCACTCAGTTGTTAGTAAAGTCCAAACAACCTTTGTAAAAGGTAGACAAATCATCGATGGGCCCCTCATAGGCAACAAAATTATTTCATGGGCAACAAAGATCAAAGAAAGGCTTTCTCTCTTAAAAGTTGACTTCTGGAAAGCGTTTGACTCTCTTGATTGGAGCTTCCTTGATCATACAATGGAACAAATGGGTTTCACTCTTAAATGGCGATCCTGGATTCAAGGATGTCTCAATTCGGCCTAAGGCTCGGTTCTTGTCAATAGGTCCCCAACAAAAGAATTTAAGATTCAAAAAGGTTTACGGTAAGGTGACCCTCTTTCTCCCTTCCTTTTTATCTTAGCAATGGAAGCACTTCATGTCACTCTCAAAGAAGCAAAGTCTAAGAACATATTTGAAGGGGTTAAAGTAGGTTGCAACAAAGTTGATATCTCACATCTTCAATTTGCGAAAGACGCCTTCTTAATGGGTAAATGGTCACTTATTAATTCCAATAAACTTTGCGGCACTTTAAATTGCCTCCATTTGGCTTCTGGTTTAAAAATCAACTTCTCCAAAATTAAATTTTTTGTAATCGATGTCAATGCAAACGAGACCAGGCACTTTGCCTCCATCCTTTGTTGTGAACCATCCACCCTCCCTTGTTCATATCTAGGTCTTCCAATCGGTGCTAATATGAATAAGACTTGCAATTGGAAACCCGTCATCGAAAAATTCCATAAAAGGTTAACTTCTTGGAAAGCTCGTACTCTCTCGTATGGTGGTATACTAACTCATTAAATCAATTCTTGGTGCACTCGGGACTTACTTTTGTCTCTATTCAAAGCTCCAAAGAGTGTCGTTAACTATTTTGAGAAATTGAGGCGTAACTTCTTTTGGGGTGGTTCGGTACAATCTAATAAACCGGCTTAGGTTGCTTGGAAAAAAGTACGTTCTCCTTCCACTTGTGGGGGACTTGGTATTGGTAGTCTTCAAGCCGCAAACCTTGCTATGTTAGCAAAATAGCGGTGGCGTTTTCATAAAGAAAACAATGCTTTATGGCGAAAAATCATCACTTCCAATCATGGTCCAAATGGTAGAATTTATTTGAACACCACTAACAAGAAGCCTAAAACAGCCCCTGGAAGGTTATTGTTGACATAAACTCTTCCCTCTCAACTGCTAACATAAATTTACATTCCATCTTTTGTCGAGTCATTGGAAACGAGTCTTCGGTGTCATTTTGGAGTGACCATTGGTTAGGAAATTCTACTCTAGGATCATCGTTTCCTCGGTTTTTCTCACTTGAGGCTTTTAAAGAATGCAAAGTAAGTGACAGATGTAATCTTCTTTATGGGCCTAAATCTAGGATATGGAATTGGCGTCGACCCATTCGAGGGGGTCGGGAACAAACACAATTTTAGGACCTGCTCCTTTTACTCCAAGATGTCGACACAAATGATAATCCAGATGGTTGGGTATGTAATTTAAACGCTTCCAACTGCTACTATGTTTGAGAATTAAATTCAATTTTGGAGCATAATGGAAATCAAACTAGATGGAATGAGATTCTTCCCATCAAGATAAACGCTCACTCTTGGCGGTTAGGACTTGATTGTCTTCCTACTCGTTGCAATTTAGATGATAGAGGGATCGACATTCACTCAAAAAGATGCCCGGTGTGTGATGAGGACTTAGAATCGAACCAACATAGTTTGTTGATTGCTTTTTGGCTGCCTTTTTATGGAGGAAAATAGTATATTAGTGGGGATTTGATGACTATCCGAAGCAATTGCAAAGCCTAATCGTGTGGGGAACATCGAAAAATCTTAATACCCTTTCGAAATTATGTTTTGATGTGGTTGTCCAAACTACCACATGGGTTATTTGGCGTTTTAGGAACCGTGTTTTTTTTACTTGAAGCCCCCCGTGTAAAGACACTCTCGAGGAAGAAATCAAGCTTCTCTCCCATTCATGGATCACTCATAGGCTCAAAAAGCCACATCCCTTATGGATAGACCGGATCCGAGATCCAATTTTGGCTTGTAAGAACTTGTTGTAACATGTTGTAAACTTCCTCTAGCATCTTGTTAGAGTTTTTATATTTATATATATTCACATTCTGCCGTTTTTAAAAAAAAAAAAAAAAAAAAAAATCAGATAATTTGACAATGTATTAGCATCTGGATGAGTGGATGACTATCAATTTAGTGAATATAATTGCATGTAGTAATTTATTACCGTAAGTTTTACGGTACATGTCGAAATGAAAGCAGATAAATATACATATTTCAATATTTGGATGTGCGTGATTTACATCTCATTCGCTTTTGCGTACTTTTTTTAAACAGAAAATTATAACTTCTTTAAACTTTGACTCATTTATTTACTTAAATGAGTCGACTAGAGTTGTTTTTTGTTCTGTTAAAAATAAATAAATAAAAAATTGTGTTTTCTAACACGTTAAATGAATAAAATTAATAGGTAATAGTAGAAGGGTAAAATAACATCTACACTACTTTAGTCATACTGGCCTTTAGTATATTTGATTATTTTTCTCAAATTAATATTTTTGCAAATAAGTTTGTGTTATTTTCGGTACCTCGTTTACAAAGTTAAAAGTTGTTGTGCAGAAAATTGTAGTTTTTATACCATTAATTAAGAGTAGGTTAAAGTTAAATTTGAATAATATGTAATTCATCTGTACCAAAAATAAGTGTTAACTACCATTATAACAGACGCTTTGAAAATGATATTTTCTACTCTATTAACTAAAAGTAAGTTATCTTCACCAAAGGACTTTTAGCCAAACAATATTTGAGTGTCCATCAATGTAACCGATTTGGTTTAAAATTCTTCTAGAGAACTTGGTGAAATATTTGATATAGTACGTGTGTAAAGACTCTGTTAATCCGTTAAATTGAAAGCCAGCGTTATCTTTATGACAACTTATGGAGTATAAGTATGGCGGGGAAACGGTTTACCAAAAAATACTTATAGAGAATAACAAATTAAACAGACAATTATTATAGATGAGAAAAGTATTATTGCTGGTGCCATGGATTGTATTACCATGAAACAAGGCTCACATAGTCACATGTGTCCTAACTCCTAATTAAGTGATATAGTTTCCAAAAGACAAGGAGGCCCATACTTATCTTGGGCTTGGTGTAGAAGATTAAGAGTGGGTATATAAAACACCAATTTAGGAGCTAAACTGTACTCAGTAACATTTACTTTAGAAGGAATAAATAAATAAATAATAGTCGAGAAAAAAACAATTTAAAGGACATTTGAGGTCAAAGACATTACAAATTTCAGACAACATTCAAGTGCTTCAAACATTTGCGGATTCAAGCCATAACCTCAAAAGATGTTTAGACGGTGCGATAAAAACCAGCTTATTGATGTTTTGGATGTATAGAACAGTAATTACTTTCAATGTCAAGCAATATAAGACGATGATTAATCTTTATTGGAAAGAGTGGTATTTTGCAACAGAAGATCCAGTTGTTCTCAAATGATATGATGTACAATAGTTGTACCATTGTTTTCGGCATCTAGTTTCTTGCTAGGGTGGTCTTTAGTTATATATAATCTTGCAGTTAAAAAAAAGAATGATTGATCTCTATACATAGTTTGATCGATCATTTATGTATTTGTATACGCTTTGAAAACATATTATTTAACAAACAAAATGCATATATACAAAGCTAACCAACTTAGGATGCGTTCTCCACCGACAAACTAGTTACATAACAAACATTTGATGTATCAAAAAGCTATAAGCATTATATTTTGTTCACCTTTGCTCAAAAACTAGGTCTGTGCTGAAATGACACGAGGTAAACTTTTGTGATATTGACATCTTTTTTTAGTTGATTATGCTATGAGACAATGACGACTGATCTTTTTGTAATTTTCCACATATATGGGGTTCAGCCAATGCAAAGACGGAGGAAAGTGGGACATCATGGCCGGCCACATGGTGGGCGGCATCAAAAGTGTGTGTGGTGGTGGTGGTGGTGGTGGTGGGGGTGGGGGCTATATACTTTTTAATATGGGGCACGTCTATAAATTGTTTTCACCCTTTGGATATATATACTTTTTAGGTGGCTCAATCGTACTAGCATATATCAATCGCGCTATTTCATTGGCTAACAGTGAACTTCTAGTTATTGCCATAGCAGCAACAATCACAGCTGTAAACGAGTAGCAAGGAGCTAGACATAAATAATTACAGAGTTTCTGCAAGAAGGGATTGGATCGCTGATTCTTTCAATTCAGTCCAATTCGTTTATAAATTCTTATAAATATGTCGGTTGCAGGAATGAGAAAGAAGTTTAACCTCTTTGTCGGGAGAAATAGAGAATAAAGAAGTGAACTGGTAGTTGGTTCTCAACAATGGAGGTAATAACTTGTGTTATTAGAGGTCTAACTGAAAGGGGTTCAAAGACGTTATTTAGCAAGCTGACGAATTTTTGAGTGCATGAATTACTTCGATTCTTTAGTTCTTTGATCGGGGCATTGGAGTGCAAGACGATCTCATAATTTAGGTTATTTGTTTGCTTGGATGAATATCTATATCAAAAAGGAAACTTTTCATGTTGAAAGTTTTTCTTTTTCATAGATTTTTTTTTTTTTTTTTTTTTTTTTTTTTTTTTTTTTTTTTTTTTTTTTTTTGTAACAAAGAAAGATAAGTTTTAAATCTACCGCGAAGGTTAATTAACCGTATCATAAATTAACCTATATTAACTTGCAATAGATGTCCTCGACCAGTCCATCATACTTCATCAAATTCAATGAATTTAGTTTACCTACAAGTCTACAACCCAATCCAAAACATCTTTAAAGTTGATCAAACAAACATCAAAAGACTCCTTTAATTTGACACACTACCAAACCCAACCTATTCATTCATTGCATTCATATACACATAGACTTAATTAGATGGGACAACTATTAAAGAAGTGGTTTAGAAGCGTTCTTGAAAGAATGTTGCCTAAGTCTTTAAGAAGTGGTTTCACAAATGTAACGTGTATACCTCTGCCCTGGCTTTTGTACCCTGGAAAATAAACTGTCAATGTATGTCGATCAAACACGATATTAGTGTTTTCTTCTTGCTGCAACGATCTTTTCGTTTCTGCTTCTTTTAGATACTTACGGCCTTTTCGTATATGCGTTTCTTATTGGTACAGGTGGTTTCCTTGCACATACAAAAGCACAATTAAAAACCTACGTAACAAATAAAATAAAATAAAATAAATAAATAAAATAAATAATAATAATAATAATAATAATAATAAAATAAAAATAAAATCTTTAATCGTGGAAAGCGATAAAAGTAATTAGGTAATGACAAAAGTTATATACGAAACACCATTTAGCTAAAGAACAAACCAAATGATCTCAACCATCTATCCTCCTTCCATCCAACGGTGTAGATAAATTATCATTTTAAAATTAAAATAGGCTAAGGGGCATTTTACTCATATCACCTCCAACTAACAAATCACTTTTTTCTATCAAATCCGTCTCATTCACACACAACAAAAACACACACACACACGCGTTTTCTCCCCCAATTCCATTTTAGTAACTCTAATCGCCCCTAAATCCGTCAAACCACCGTCAATCCCCCGTCAAACCACCGCGAAACCACCATTCATTCCATTAAAATGGACCTACGAGCTGAAATATCTCAATCTAAAGACCATTCATTGGCGGAATCCGATCAAAATAAGCTTCTAAATGTTGATTCTGGTATATTTTTGTTAAATCAGTCTTTATTTTGAATTTTTGTGATTGATTACATTATTTTGTGAATGTATTAGCTTATTTTGTGGTTGTATTAGCTTATTTTGTTACTGAATGAGTGTTTGGATTAGGTTATATCAGCGAGTATATTAGCTTTTAGGATTAGGCTATTTTTTGTGATCGAATGACTGTTTGGATTAGCTTATTTTTGTTATAGGAATGTCTGTTTGAATTAGCTTATTTTTCTGATGTAGTTAGTTGTTATGCTTTACTTAAAATGAAATAAGTTTAAAAGTTTTTGCTTATTTTTTTGATGTAATAGGCATAAGAAGATAAGCAAAAGGGATTGTCTGTTTGAAATAGCTTATGTGAATCCCTTGAGATTCACACCGAATCCCATGGGATTCACATAGAATGAGTGTTTATATTAGCTTTTAGGAATCCCATGTGTTAGCGATTACTGATGTTCGTTGTTGTGTTAGCGTTTACTGATGTTTGATACATTGATGGCGTGATATTGCTAGGTTAGGATCTGCTGATTTATTTGTGACGATTTTGAGTTTATTTTTTAAAGATAGTTTGTGATTTTTGGGAAATATTGGTTCTAATTTTTAGCTTAGAGTTGTTATACTGATTTGAATTTATTGTGTATGAATCAAAGTTGTTTTGTTATTGTTATTTAACGAGAATGTTATTGCTAGTAAACATATAACTTGATTCTTGTGATTAATGTTGAATACCATGTGATTTATTCTAAATCCCATGAGATTCTTACTGAATCTCATTGGCTTCTTAATGCTTTTTTATTTGTCTCAAAACTAATATTACTCTTTTCATCTTAAAATTGATATAGGTAAAATTTGAACCCAACGCCGTTGTCTCGTTTTAATCCTTTTGATAAGTTGTTGAAGAAAACATCGAATGTTGATAAGTTGGCGAAGAAAACATCGAATGTTGATGTTGATGTTTCTAAACTTATTGATGATGTTGTTACTGATTTGGCGAGTGATAAGGACAGGCCAGATGATATGGAAAATGAGAAGGATGTTGTTTTTGTTAAAGGTAAGTCGCATGGTCTTGTTTATGAAAAACGTAATAGTCAGAAGTCTAAGGCAGAGGATAAGCAGGCTATGGTTTCTATTGAGAAGGATGTTAGTTTATTGAGAAGGGTACATGTTGAGAAGGCTACGGGTTATTTTGAGAATGCTACGGGTTCTGTTGAGAAGGCTCCAGGTTCTGTTGAGATGGCTGGTGTTTCGAAGCCTAAGAAGGCAAAGGTTGTTATTACTGCTGTTGTTGATAAAAATTTGCAGTTGAATGTTGTTGATAAGAGTGTTGGTAAGAATGTTACTGATGCGTGGAATTGCGCCCTCACAAAAGGTTTTACCTCTCAAAGGATCTTGAGAAGCTTGCAATCCCCACCAGGCAGTGTACCGGATCGTTGTAGTATAGTATAGTGACAAGTACCGGGGAATTGATGGTTGAACTCAAAGAATAGTGTTCGCTAGGGTTAAAACTCACTAAAACTAGGTCTAGATGTGAGGGATGATTCTTTTTGTATTTTTATATTTTATAGAAAGCAAGTAAAAATCTCGGTTTTGGATGGAGTAGGCGAAATTAGTTGCTAATCAACTAACCCCAAATAACTAAAGATCCAATCAAAATAAAAACTAAACTTAAACTAATTTATGGTGTAAACAATAATGAGAGAAAATGTGTTTATTTAGATTTCACTACTCCCAAGCTATCTTTTACATGTTGATTAGTTTGTTACAATTGCATGGATGACAGGTTATATTCCTTAATACCATTCATAGGGCCGTGTACGATCTTCCCTAACTCTATAAGCTTCTACCTCTTCCTATGTCGAGCCGACTACTAGCTCCTAACATGGCCTTATTAGTAGTTACCTACGCATTAAATACAACTAAAATATCGTAGTATACCTCCGATCATGTTTCTTAAGACATTCAAGCAAGTTACCAATTGGAAGTCTGCCAGTTTTCTTAAGCCTAACATCGAATTCATTCATCCACAACAATTATAAGCAAACAACCAACCCATAATCAATATCTAAGTTTCATTACTTCTAAGCAAACACAAAGAAAACCTAGCCTAGCATGTTAAAGAGAAGACAAGTGTAACATATAATCAAACAACACATAGATATATTGAATGATTTGATAAAAGAATTATCTTCAATTAAGCATGGAAGAAACAAAGGGTTGAAACCCTTAAAATAGCTGTAAATTTCGTCTAGGGTTTTCTCCCTTCAAAGTTGCACACAACGAATGAAAACTAGAAAACTATATATAGATTTTGTATCCTGATGGCGTCAAGAGATAGGTGTGACGCCGTCAACTCGGCGCCAAAATAAACTCGTATTGCCTAGATCTACTTCTGACGCCGTCACTCTTTGTGGACTCTAGGCCGTCTCTCTTTGCATTTACTCGTGACGGCCTTGGCATCTTAATACATGACACCGTCACGAGCTCTTCAGAAAACATTCTGGCGCGTCACGTGAAATTGATCAATCTACCTCTTTGTCAAGTCATGACGCCGTCACTAGCAACATGTGACGCCATCAAGTGCAATTTCCAGCATGATTTTGAGACTTTGTCGTTTTCTTCACTATTTCGCTTCAAAAACATCCAAAATGCTACCTTTTGTAAATTTCCTTACAAAAGTACCTAAAACGACAAAAGGAACGATTTAGGGTAATATTTGATCAAATAATCTCGACTTAGGCCTTAAATGACCCCCCAAAAGCGGTACACTTTTTGCTTCATCAAATACCCTTACACTTGAGATTTGTTTGTCCTCAAGCAAATGCGCTTTTATTCTAATCAAAATACAAGTTAGGGGTCATTTAACACTAATATAAAAGTAATTGCAACAAATAATTGTTCAATTTCAACAAAAAACAAGCACGGAAATTATACACTAGCACCTCACAAATAGTGTTTAGATACTCATATCTCCCGGGTGTAATAAAGTATATATCACAATATGGAAATTGAAAACATCTCTCACTAACTGTCATAGCAAATAGATTACCATAGGCTTGGGAAATGATCAAACCTCCACCACTTGGCGTAAGCACCTAGGATAAACTATCAAAGAGTTCTTTTAAAGGATTATAATGTGAGGTGTAGGGATATGATAACACGGTTTTGTTGGATAAAGACAATATTTACTAGTGGCGAGTTAATCATCTTGGTTAATTACATGTGCAATGTGGCGTTGCTAAGCCAAGACTCGACTCGACTTAAGCCAATCATAAACTAACAAAACGTAAACATAAAAGGAAACGGGATGGTAGTACGTATGTTTTTTCTCTTTTTCTTTTTTTATATATTTTTTTTCTTTTTCTTGATTTTACGATTTTTTTTTTTTTTTTTTTTTTTTTTTTTTTTTTTTTTTTTTTTTTTTTGCGTACACTCTTGGCCTACCATCCAAAATAATACATCATAGGGGATTTGCATTCCCCTTACACTTAAACTTTTACATATTTTACAATAAACTATTCTAATGACTCGAATCAAGATAATCAAAACACTTGGAGTACTTTTTAAGATTAACGCATATATGGGGGTAATACATGATGTTCTTCCCCATTACTCCATAACAATAGTACTTTACCCACTCGTCCCAATCGTCCCAAAACAATATGTACAAGATATGCCTCGACTCAGCAACCATGTAATCAATTAAACCATTAACTAAGGGTTTAAACATATAACAATAATGCACTAAAGATGAGTGCATACACGGAAGGCTAAGGCGATTTGGGTGTACATTTAGGGTGGATTGTAAACAAATTCTTCCTTTAAGTAAAATGCTTAAAGTTAAAAACGAAAAGATAGGCTCGGAGGGGTGTACTAGGGGTATCGTGTACTAAAAATGAGTACAACGCAATGGTGTGGGAAAAATTAATTGACTTTGTTAGTCAAGTAATTATGACTTTATTGGTCAAGTAATCATGATACGGGTTTAACATAAGGGTTATCCTAATGCCTCTTATCATGTAGTAAATCCTACTACACGAATGTAGTCTCACTAGCGGTCTTGGGATGCATCACTAACGCAAGTTCTAGAATCTAAGTACTACCGGTACACTCATAAGCTCTAAGGCTTCTCCAAACAAGTCTAGGGGCGAACCTCACTTAGTAGAAGGCCGGTACGAGTCTTTGACGCCTCAACTAACGGATGATAACTAGTGCACTTCTTGGATCGATGGCGCATTACTTGCATAACGGATGGTCAACAAGTCATACACTAGTGCTGGCGCGTTAGCCAATTAATCTAATACTCGGATGGTCACTACCTTTTTTGATAAAATTTTTGAGTGATACGGTTTTTTGTGCTAGTCATACAATCTCCTATCCATGAGACGCTCATTAAGACTAAAGCTTCACTCCTAAATGTTGTAAAAAAATTTAAATTTGGCACTAAAATTGCTCTAACAAGTATTTCTCTTAGTTTTATTACACACCTACCATTAAACAAACAAACTCAAGTGCAATTCTATTCTCTAAGGTATCATCATTTACCCTCCCCTTACACTTAGGCTGAAAATTGTCCCCAATGTTCAATAAAAAGATGTAAAAGTAAATAAGGTAAAAGAATGAAAACAAATACTCCCCTGATTTGTTCGGTGTGGATAAATGTGATAACATGGTTAAATCCTCCTCCAAGAAAATGAACGTTGAAAGCTTCCCTTCCAGAAATATAAATCATCTTCTTGTCCAATATAACCTGTTAAACCTGAGAAATCAATCATGGCAAACCTCGCATAAAATCGATGGCAATCTATATATATAAGGATATAATGCTTGTGGAATGAATATTTGCAGATTTCCTGGAATTTTTAAAACTAAAGTATTAACAAAAACTTTAAGATTCCGTTAGAAAAACAAAACTTGCAAAATTTTTCAGAATTTTTACACTTGACGCCGTCAGGTTATGATCCTGACGTCATCAAAGTGTTCTGACAGAAATCTCATGTTAAGTTTCCGGAAAATTTCTGGAAAAACTTACGCCTGAATTCCTGAAAAATCCTGCAAAACATCATTATGACTCGATACAAGCATTTGACTCAAACAAATACTAATATACATGTTCATTTAATATTATTGTGGCTCATGTCCAATTCCGTTCTTAAAAACAAATTTAGGTTTCCCTTACACTTATCTTTTGTGAAATACCTTTTTATGAAGTTAAAACGAAGTTAAAAACAAAATAAAGCATTTTCACAATTTAGTATGAAACATGATCCACAAACAATAAAAATAAAGCATGCATACGAAAACAAATAAAATTAAACAAACAAACAATCAAACAAATAAAGCTTGGGTTGCCTCCCAAGAAGTGCTTTTCTTTATTTACGAGTCTTGTAGCTAGACTCAAGGTCACGGGCTATCCTATATGAGTGAGTTCCTCATCAAGGACATCTTTTGGATCAAACTTAGGTTTCAATTTCCTATCAGTTCTCTTAGTTCGGTATGACTTCTCAAATTTTCTCCATCCGGATCATATAGAATCATCTTCATATGCCATGATCCGTCACCTTCCTTAGGTGGCTTGTCCCAATTCCATTTACATTTATCACCTTCCCTTTTCCACTTGTTCATTCCTAAGTTGATAGGCATCACTCCTAGGAATTCAATCATTTTCCTAAAGACTAAGGGATCCTCAAAGGGGTTTAGTTCTTCATCCCTAGCTATGAGTTGCTTTACCGAATGCGTTTTGGTTATAAACTCCTCCGCTAAATAAAATGGGCGTTGAGGTCCTATGAAATCTCTATTTACCCAAGGTCCGTATCTAGATGGTTTCCTATTCACATC
The DNA here is from genome assembly GCA_030686995.1 of Artemisia argyi. Taxonomy (NCBI): domain Eukaryota; kingdom Viridiplantae; phylum Streptophyta; class Magnoliopsida; order Asterales; family Asteraceae; genus Artemisia; species Artemisia argyi. The sequence continues at coordinate 128,975,340 of CM060684.1, forward strand.
TACCCAATGGGGTGTTGGTTCCTCATTAGTATCATAGGTGTGCTTCTTAACATCATAGACCGACCAAGTTTCACCTTCTCCTACTGCTATTCTAGATTCCTTACAATCAATCATCGCACTTGTGGTAGCTAAGAATCCTCTTCCTATTAATAACGGGCATGTAGTGTCACTAACCATATCAAGGACGTGGAAATCGGCTAACATTGTCAACCTTCCTATATGCACTAACACATTCTTCACTACCCCAACTGGATATGCTACACTTCCATCCGCAAGCCCTATGATTACCTATGTTTCATCTAACTTTCCTGGCTTAAGAGTGGTGTACAGAGATAACGGAAGCAGATTTAGGCTTGACCCAAGATCGGCTAGTGTGTCAAAAGCCTCAGAATTTCCGATCTTACACGGATGGATAAATGTACAATGGAACGAATTCCAAAGACACTAATCAGAAAAACCGTTTAGATACGCACACAACCTCCCCGGCAGCGGCGCCAAAATTTGATTGAGCCCAAACGGTCAACCTAAATTGACCAGGGATGGTCAACAGGGTCAAACTGCCTAGAGTCAATGCTCCGCGGAATATAGTGTTTCCCCGGGTCGTTATGTCCCGACGAGGTGTGGATTGTAATCAAAACGGTTTAGTGATCGGGTGAAATTGGACAGGAATGGGTATAAGGGATTTGTGATGATTACACTAAGGAAATACGAATGAAAACGATTTAAACAAACTATATTAATAATTACGTGAAACCTAGTTAACCTAAAACGTAAACTGAAAACTTAAAATCAAAAATTGCTTATACGTAAGCAGAAAAAATAAGCCAAATGGCTTAAATAGAAGCTATCACTTTATTTATGTTTTTGGTTTTTCTTAATTTAACAAACTACTTTTGATAACGTAACCTAAATTTAAACACGTGAAAGTTATTTAAATAAAACGCGAGTTAAACTTAAAATAAACGCAAGTGCGCAAAATAAAAAGTGAAAATTGAGCTACGCTAACCCTACGAACATGAAAATAATATTTTTACGATTCTAATGATAAAAGAAAATTTTAGAAAAAAGAAAATTATTTTTTTGACTTTTTAATTATTTATTATTAACTAAAAACTATTTTTAACTATTTAATAATACACTAAAAATTAAGAAAATATAAAATAAACCTAGAAAAATGAAATTATAATTTTGAAAAATCTAAAATATTATAAGATTAATTTTAAAACAGAAAATATATTTATTACACTATTTATCTATTTATTATTAATTATTTACTATTTATTAATTACTAAAACTACTTTTGATTTATTAAAAATACTAAAAAGGCAAAGAAAAATCTGAAATTTTTAGGAAAATTCTAAAATATAATTAAAGACTTAAGAAAAATAAAATCTACTGAAAAAGACACCAAAATAAGCAAAATGGGTAATAAGCTCTTACAAATAAGCACTTAAAAATAAGCAAACAATGCAATTAATCACCAAAAGCTAGAGTATACTACAAATAACTTCTATAAGCTTAAATCAACTTAAAACTACCAAAGAAACTCACAGATTAAGCCAGAACTAGCAAATAAGCAAACTCACAAACTTAAAACCAAACAGGCCTGAGAGGGTGTTTTTGGACCTATGTGGGGCCCACCTGAGTGACTTAGGGACCAAAGCAAAGCTAGAGCTAAAAAGCTGGGGAGGGGGGCTTCCAAATGAACCAAGTCTCAGGGTTTGAGCCCCACTAATAAGCTCATGAGAGCCAAGGGAAGTTGGGTGTTTGGGAGGTCTGCTGGTGCATTTTCTGTTTGGATCAGTTCAACAGTAGGTAAGAATGGGCTTTTGCAGCCCATGTAAATAAGCTCAGAAGTAAAAAGGTTCTTTGGAACTAGAGAGTTAGCCAGGTGAGCTTCTCAGAGAAACCACAAGCTCACAAAGTGGCCCACAGACAAGCTCAAACTGAGCTTATGAACTTGACCTCATACACTGAGGAATCAGCATAGGTATTGAGGTGCAAGCTGATGAAAGACTTAGGATAAGCAAAATAAGCTAAAATAAAAAAAAGTATTAAGAACTAGAATATGAAGATGGTGCACTGGGGTTTATGAATCACCCAAAAGTTCACAATAAGCTTCACTGAGGATCTTATTATGAGCTTATGGAAATGGCTGATTTATTCAGTTGGACAAACACAAGAAAACAACTAAGCTTAACTGTTGGAGACAATTGAGCATCAACTAAGCTACAAACTAACTGAAATAGGCTAACATATATCTTATCTAAATAAGCAGTCCACACCACACCTAAATCTAAAGTTTAACTAAGCTGAATCAAAGAAAGAATGAACCATCAGTTATGAGTTTTGGCCTTGAATGAGTTTTGTGATAAGCTAAAGGGCAAGCAATAAGCTCATAAGCTGGAGAAGATACACAAGCAGCCACTCACAGTCACAAACATAAAATCAACAACTAAACAACTCAAATCCAACAACTAATAAGATCAAACAAGCCTATAGCTGCTAATTCGCATCAGCAGCAATAGTGGTGGGGGGTGATTTTAGAGGCAAAATTAAGCAACCAAACAAGCATTAATGGGTAATCCTAAAAGCACAAACATAAACCTACCTAGGGGGGGGGGGGCACAAATCAACAACAATTTTAGCCAAACACCAAGAATTGATTAACTTATGATCAATTGAAAATTGACCAACTCCTGAGTGCAGGGCAAAAAGAGGCTAACTGACCAAATTTAGAGACCCAAATAAGCTCATTAAAAAGATAAGCTAATCCTAACTAAGCAATAACAGATAAACATGAGCTAGCAAACTACCTATAATTGCAGTATGATGAATTCTAAACAACGATAAAGCAAAGAACAGTACCTAAGAAATCAGACAAGTAAGCTAAAATTCAACAATAACAGGAGCTAATGTGGGTACATTTGAACAAAGATTTGACCAAGAATATGAAAAAGGAAATGGGTAATACTGATTTTATGTAAAGAAAAGCTAATAGAGATTAAAAAGAAGCAGAAATTATGGGATTCAAACAAGATTTGAGGCATGAAAATGAAATAAAAAAAGGAGTGGTTTGGGACGGCAGGGTGTAGGTTTAGTTTGCAGGGATCAATATGCTATCCTAACTGACTGTATGATCTAAACTACTTATGAAGGATTACTACAAATACTATATGATATCAGTGTGAACCAATTTAAACAACTAAAGTGTTTCAAATCTGAAAATACCTACAAGATCAAATATAAGCTGAGATGAGTCCTAAAACTAGGGTGACATGTTCAAACTATGCAAATCTACTCAAATCAAGTATAATCTACTCTTAAACTACCACTGTGATCATATTGCATCTAATTTACATCAATGACATGACCTAAGTCTAGTTTGACTGTGAAAAGTCAACTGTGCCAAACACTACTTAATGGTCTAATTGACTTATAAAAACTGTTTAAACTTGCTTGACTATGAGAATAAGCTAAATTAAGCATACATGAACTTCCTATTAAAGCAGATTAGACAATCATAAGCATAATAGTGATCAGAATAAGTAGAAAGAGATAAGCAGTTAATAAAAATCTAATGCTATAATAATAGTTAAGGAGAACTTTTAAACTTTCATTGAAATTAAGAAAAGAGTTTACAAACTGAATGGAAGGCTAACAATAATTAAACTAAAGCTTAATTCTAAACTAAAATTACCCTACTTCCTAATGCCTCTCAATGGCATACAACATTTTCAATTTATACTAAAAAATATGAAACTAGGGTTTTTCCTGAGCTCCTCTTGGGTCCCTTGTCCTCTTGCTGATTTGTTTGTTGTTCGAATACCATCCATTGGATTTCTTTGATCTCATCTCAACCCTCCAAAAGGCTTTGGCGCCCAACAATGCTCAATGATAGCTGTAATTGCTTGTATAGGTGGGTTTATCTTGGACTGGGGTGATTGGAGTGACTAGGGGTGGCAGAGGAGAAGGTGGGGGGTAATGATGAGAAGGGCAGAGGTCACGTGTGCCTGGTATTGGTGAAGGTTGGGTGGTTTTGCAGTTTAGGAGGGAAGGTGGTTTTGGTTGTTGACTTCTTGACCGAGTTTAATAACTCAAGGGAGTGGGCTGGTTTGATTGGGCTAGGATTGTGGTGGGCTGGGAAGGAGTGGATCAGGTGGGGTTGGGTTTTGTTTGGTGTTTGGGTTTATTTTTGGTTTTGGTTTTGGTAATATAACTCAAGGGTCCGGTTGGAATAATAGTGTGAAATTTACAAGGACCAATTTTGCCAATTACCGAAACTTAGGGACCAGAAATGCCAATTTCCCAAAGTTATTCCAAGGATAAATCATGCCAAGTTTCATATACCAAAACCCATTTTTGACAATTTCCAAAATTTGAATATCCGAGGACTATTTCTGCCAAATTCCAAAGTTGAGGGGCCAAACATGTAAATTTCTCAAATCTTTTACCCAAGGGCCATATTTGTCAACTTTTGATTTTTCAAAGACTTTTGTTGACTTTTCAATTCAAAAATATTTCCCAGGGACCAAATCTGACAATTTCTAAAACTCCAGGGACCAAATTGTACTTTTTGAAACTGCAGGGACTAAAGGTGTAATTTTCTCAAACTTTTTACCCAAGGATTAAATTTGATAACTTTTGACTTTATAAAACCTTGGGTTGACTTTTCTTTCGTTTTAAAACGTCAGGGACTAGTTTTGTCAATATTTGAAACTTGAGGGACTGAAATTGCCAATTGTGCAAACTTTGTTCGTTTTTCATTTGTTTTTAAACGTTTTGCATCTAAAACATATAAAACACACTTTTGAGATAATTTCAGTATTTTGATGCATTTTTGAGTGTTTTTGGATGTTTTGGCAGTTCAGATATGATAAAAATGATGAGTATTTACACACTCATCAATCCCCCACACTAAACTATTGCTAGTCCCTAGCAATCTTTTGAGAAAAACTTAATGGATTTGAAACTCTTTACCAAAAGCCATCACTTCTGGAGTAGCCAGGTGTAAGAACTGTGGCACACCTGATAACCGTGTGATTTTGAGCAAACCACCAGCTGTCAACGGATTTGATTAGTCTTTACCAAAAGCCGTTTGCTTCTGGACTAGCCAACTCTTGATGGAATAGTCAACATCTTGGTGAGTTGATTACCAATTATGGATTTTCCACGGCCTTTACCACAAGCCATAATCTTGTGGGCTAGCCAACTCATTTGTTTTTGGGGAGTTGAGGAACCGTACAATTTTGGGCAAATTGCAAGCCGTAAACGGATTTGAGTTGTCTTTACCAAGAGCCGTTTGCTCCTGGACTAGCCAATCCCTTTTGTCGGTTAGACAAGGCGGACTGATTACCACAAAAATTTTGAAGCACCAGTGAAAAAATTTTGAAAATTTTGAAATTTTGGCAAAAACGGGGGTATTATATAGTAAAATGTGATAAAATTCGCTAGAATAGCGAATACCCCCCCCCCCCCCACACACTTAGCATGAATATTGTCCTCAATATTCAAAATCCCGGCTATTATGCCGACATTTTGAATGTAAAAAGGGCGACATTACAAGCTAAGCGTGGAAAACACCATTTTGTATTTTCACTCTTGTAACCATAGCATGGGGGACTCCCCCACACTTAGGGTGAAAACCCTATAAGCATGCTACTGTTTTTGTTTACCGAGTCGCTAGCTTGACTCGGCCCCGAATTCATTTGTCCTTGGGGAAGCATGATGTGGAAGAAACAATCTCACTCGGACTTTCATTCAAAATGTTTGGACAAACATATGAAGCACGTGAAAGTTCCACACCGATGAGATAAGTATCCGGCTCAAGATAATGATACATGAAAATGCCGGGATCAAAGATGGTGTCTTCATTCCCGAAGGAGTGAAGAACAAGAGAAGTCACCTTATAGGTGAAGAAAAGGAAGAAAACCATGATATAAATCATGATAAGATTTTCTTCCTCAAGAGGAGGCTCAATAGCCTGAGTTTGGATTTCAAAGGGTAAGCTCGTAAACAACCCGGGAGGGTGGGTGGGATTTTGCAAATTCTCATAATTGAGAGCATCTCCCCCCAGGCTATCAAACTCCGGAGGAGTCATGACATGATGAGTGAGTTCACCGGAGAACTCCTCATGAAGAGAATTATTCACAAGATGTGAATTTGTGAACTCATGTTCCATTGTGGACTCATCACAATCCTCGTCAAAGATTGGATTATTAGAAATCATAGTGAATTCAGATTTGAATTCAAATAGAGGATTGGTGAGAGTCGTATTGAATGTTTCGGGAACAAAGTGATTATTATTCTCAATTGGATTGTCGGGATAAGAGGTGAGTGACGGATAATGATACAGGAGACTTTCAATTTCTCCCAGATCGGCTTGGAAATCGAGGAGACCATCATCACTTTCCAATGAAAGTGGATTGATGTGAGCAAGTTCATCAGCGAACTCCTCAAGAAGATGATCAGCATCAGAATGTGGAACTGACGCCTCAACATACTCGATGTCTCCATAAGATATACAATCATCGCTAAGATCTGAGAAAGTCTCAAATTGATCTTTAGGACACTCAATGGGTGAAGGAATATCACACATGTGCTCAAGAGTTCCCTGTGACTCTCTCGGGATTGGAACAAGGTTCTCAACACTAGACTTTATGAATTCGTCCGATTCCCTTTCAGGAACAGTGTCAAGATGCTCGTCCCCCATGATCAAAGAGTGAGTGGGAACCTCGGGTGTGATAGCAGTCGTTTGAGATGGAATCTCAACTGCTGGGGTATCAACTGATGAACTTGAAGTTTTATAAAATTCAAGGATGTCAAGTGTATCCTCATCATCACTGTCATCAGGAATGAAACGGAACAAAGAGCTAGATTTGGCTGCTTTTTCTCTTGCAATGGATTCCCTCACAGATTTTTCATATGCATCTTGGGAATTTATTCTAGCAGCCTGCTCTTCAGCCAGCAATTCTTCCATGGATTTTTTATGAGTATGTCTTTGGGCAAAGTCTTGAACTAAACCCTTAAGCTCATCAATGATTTTCATCATATTTTGCATTTCTGGAAGAAGTGCTTGATTTATATCGTACTGTGGAGGTTGGTCGTAATAAGGTGTTTCAAAATTGTCACAAGGATATGGATTCCCCGTTTGACAATCTGAACTGAAATGTGGACCTCCACAGTAATCACAACAGTAAAACTGTTGAGGCTGTGAGTCGTATGTGCTAGAGTCATAATCGTTATCAGGAAACTGCTCATAGACAAGCGTGTTTCCCGATTGACAATCAGAACTGTAGTGTGAACCACCACAGTACTCACAACAGTAAAACTGCTGAGTATCTTGGTGTGGTAATTGATGGAATGAATCAGTCGTGTCACGGTAGGAATAGGGATCTGGGTTATAGACAGACCCGTTTCCTGATTCTACCATGCCACAACTGGGGCAATTGCCACCATTATAAGGATTACCACACCAATGGCAAACCAGAAAGTGTGGATGAGACATAGAAAGAATCAAATGTGTATAGAGGGTGAGGAAATGAGAATCAAAAGGGTAGGAGGGTGAAGAAGGATATTTTTGGGTTTTTGGAAAGACATTTTGTACAAATAGAAAAGAAAATGTTTTTGTGTTTTTTGTGTTCGTTGAAAACTGAGTTTAAAAAGTTTTCGTGAACGGTTTTGTTTTGATAATGGGAAAATATGAACAAAGGATGGATAAATGTACAATGGAACGAATTCCAAAGACACTAATCAGAAAAACCGTTTAGATACGCACACAACCTCCCCGGCAGCGGCGCCAAAATTTGATTGAGCCCAAACGGTCAACCTAAATTGACCAGGGATGGTCAACAGGGTCAAACTGCCTAGAGTCAATGCTCCGCGGAATATAGTGTTTCCCCGGGTCGTTATGTCCCGACGAGGTGTGGATTGTAATCAAAACGGTTTCGTGATCGGGTGAAATTGGACAGGAATGGGTATAAGGGATTTGTGATGATTACACTAAAGAAATACGAATGAAAACGATTTAAACAAACTATATTAACAATTACGTGAAACCTAGTTAACCTAAAACGTAAACTGAAAACTTAAAATCAGAAATTGCTTATACGTAAGCAGAAAAAATAAGCCAAATGGCTTAAATAGAAGCTATCACTTTATTTATGTTTTTGGTTTTTCTTAATTTAACAAACTACTTTTGATAACGTAACCTAAATTTAAACACGTGAAAGTTATTTAAATAAAACGCGAGTTAAACTTAAAATAAACGCAAGTGCGCAAAATAAAAAGTGAAAATTGAGCTACGCTAACCCTACGAACATGAAAATAATATTTTTACGATTCTAATGATAAAAGAAAATTTTAGAAAAAAGAAAATTATTTTTTTGACTTTTTAATTATTTATTATTAACTAAAAACTATTTTTAACTATTTAATAATACACTAAAAATTAAGAAAATATAAAATAAACCTAGAAAAATGAAATTATAATTTTGAAAAATCTAAAATATTATAAGATTAATTTTAAAACAGAAAATATATTTATTACACTATTTATCTATTTATTATTAATTATTTACTATTTATTAATTACTAAAACTACTTTTGATTTATTAAAAATACTAAAAAGGCAAAGAAAAATCTGAAATTTTTAGGAAAATTCTAAAATATAATTAAAGACTTAAGAAAAATAAAATCTACTGAAAAAGACACCAAAATAAGCAAAATGGGTAATAAGCTCTTACAAATAAGCACTTAAAAATAAGCAAACAATGCAATTAATCACCAAAAGCTAGAGTATACTACAAATAACTTCTATAAGCTTAAATCAACTTAAAACTACCAAAGAAACTCACAAATTAAGCCAGAACTAGCAAATAAGCAAACTCACAAACTTAAAACCAAACAGGCCTGAGAGGGTGTTTTTGGACCTATGTGGGGCCCACCTGAGTGACTTAGGGACCAAAGCAAAGCTAGAGCTAAAAAGCTGGGGAGGGGGGCTTCCAAATGAACCAAGTCTCAGGGTTTGAGCCCCACTAATAAGCTCATGAGAGCCAAGGGAAGTTGGGTGTTTGGGAGGTTTGCTGGTGCATGTTCTGTTTGGATCAGTTCAACAGTAGGTAAGAATGGGCTTTTGCAGCCCATGTAAATAAGCTCAGAAGTAAAAAGGGTCTTTGGAACAAGAGAGTTAGCCAGGTGAGCTTCTCAGAGAAACCACAAGCTCACAAAGTGGCCCACAGACAAGCTCAAACTGAGCTTATGAACTTGACCTCATACACTGAGGAATCAGCATAGGTATTGAGGTGCAAGCTGATGAAAGACTTAGGATAAGCAAAATAAGCTAAAATAAAAAAAAGTATTAAGAACTAGAATATGAAGATGGTGCACTGGGGTTTATGAATCACCCAAAAGTTCACAATAAGCTTCACTGAGGATCTTATTATGAGCTTATGGAAATGGCTGATTTATTCAGTTGGACAAACACAAGAAAACAACTAAGCTTAACTGTTGGAGACAATTGAGCATCAACTAAGCTACAAACTAACTGAAATAGGCTAACATATATCTTATCTAAATAAGCAGTCCACACCACACCTAAATCTAAAGTTTAACTAAGCTGAATCAAAGAAAGAATGAACCATCAGTTATGAGTTTTGGCCTTGAATGAGTTTTGTGATAAGCTAAAGGGCAAGCAATAAGCTCATAAGCTGGAGAAGATACACAAGCAGCCACTCACAGTCACAAACATAAAATCATCAACTAAACAACTCAAATCCAACAACTAATAAGATCAAACAAGCCTATAGCTGCTAATTCGCATCAGCAGCAACAGTGGTGGGGGGTGATTTTAGAGGCAAAATTAAGCAACCAAACAAGCATTAATGGGTAATCCTAAAAGCACAAACATAAACCTACCTAGGGGGGGGGGGCACAAATCAACAACAATTTTAGCCAAACACCAAGAATTGATTAACTTATGATCAATTGAAAATTGACCAACTCCTGAGTGCAGGGCAAAAAGAGGCTAACTGACCAAATTTAGAGACCCAAATAAGCTCATTAAAAAGATAAGCTAATCCTAACTAAGCAATAACAGATAAACATGAGCTAGCAAACTACCTATAATTGCAGTATGATGAATTCTAAACAACGATAAAGCAAAGAACAGTACCTAAGAAATCAGACAAGTAAGCTAAAATTCAACAATAACAGGAGCTAATGTGGGTACATTTGAACAAAGATTTGACCAAGAATATGAAAAAGGAAATGGGTAATACTGATTTTATGTAAAGAAAAGCTAATAGAGATTAAAAAGAAGCAGAAATTATGGGATTCAAACAAGATTTGAGGCATGAAAATGAAATAAAAAAAGGAGTGGTTTGGGACGGCAGGGTGTAGGTTTAGTTTGCAGGGATCAATATGCTATCCTAACTGACTGTATGATCTAAACTACTTATGAAGGATTACTACAAATACTATATGATATCAGTGTGAACCAATTTAAACAACTAAAGTGTTTCAAATCTGAAAATACCTACAAGATCAAATATAAGCTGAGATGAGTCCTAAAACTAGGGTGACATGTTCAAACTATGCAAATCTACTCAAATCAAGTATAATCTACTCTTAAACTACCACTGTGATCATATTGCATCTAATTTACATCAATGACATGACCTAAGTCTAGTTTGACTGTGAAAAGTCAACTGTGCCAAACACTACTTAATGGTCTAATTGACTTATAAAAACTGTTTAAACTTGCTTGACTATGAGAATAAGCTAAATTAAGCATACATGAACTTCCTATTAAAGCAGATTAGACAATCATAAGCATAATAGTGATCAGAATAAGTAGAAAGAGATAAGCAGTTAATAAAAATCTAATGCTATAATAATAGTTAAGGAGAACTTTTAAACTTTCATTGAAATTAAGAAAAGAGTTTACAAACTGAATGGAAGGCTAACAATAATTAAACTAAAGCTTAATTCTAAACTAAAATTACCCTACTTCCTAATGCCTCTCAATGGCATACAACATTTTCAATTTATACTAAAAAATATGAAACTAGGGTTTTTCCTGAGCTCCTCTTGGGTCCCTTGTCCTCTTGCTGATTTGTTTGTTGTTCGAATACCATCCATTGGATTTCTTTGATCTCATCTCAACCCTCCAAAAGGCTTTGGCGCCCAACAATGCTCAATGATAGCTGTAATTGCTTGTATAGGTGGGTTTATCTTGGACTGGGGTGATTGGAGTGACTAGGGGTGGCAGAGGAGAAGGTGGGGGGTAATGATGAGAAGGGTAGAGGTCACGTGTGCCTGGTATTGGTGAAGGTTGGGTGGTTTTGCAGTTTAGGAGGGAAGGTGGTTTTGGTTGTTGACTTCTTGACCGAGTTTAATAACTCAGGGGAGTGGGCTGGTTTGATTGGGCTAGGATTGTGGTGGGCTGGGAAGGAGTGGATCAGGTGGGGTTGGGTTTTGTTTGGTGTTTGGGTTTATTTTTGGTTTTGGTTTTGGTAATATAACTCAAGGGTCCGGTTGGAATAATAGTGTGAAATTTACAAGGACCAATTTTGCCAATTACCGAAACTTAGGGACCAGAAATGCCAATTTCCCAAAGTTATTCCAAGGATAAATCATGCCAAGTATCATATACCAAAACCCATTTTTGACAATTTCCAAAATTTGAATATCCGAGGACTATTTCTGCCAAATTCCAAAGTTGAGGGGCCAAACATGTAAATTTCTCAAATCTTTTACCCAAGGGCCATATTTGTCAACTTTTGATTTTTCAAAGACTTTTGTTGACTTTTCAATTCAAAAATATTTCCCAGGGACCAAATCTGACAATTTCTGAAACTCTAGGGACCAAATTGTACTTTTTGAAACTGCAGGGACTAAAGGTGTAATTTTCTCAAACTTTTTACCCAAGGATTAAATTTGATAACTTTTGACTTTATAAAACCTTGGGTTGACTTTTCTTTCGTTTTAAAACGTCAGGGACTAGTTTTGTCAATATTTGAAACTTGAGGGACTGAAACTGCCAATTGTGCAAACTTTGTTCGTTTTTCATTTGTTTTTAAACGTTTTGCATCTAAAACATATAAAACACACTTTTGAGATAATTTCAGTATTTTGATGCATTTTTGAGTGTTTTTGGATGTTTTGGCAGTTCAGATATGATAAAAATGATGAGTATTTACACACTCATCAATCCCCCACACTAAACTATTGCTAGTCCCTAGCAATCTTTTGAGAAAAACTTAATGGATTTGAAACTCTTTACCAAAAGCCATCACTTCTGGAGTAGCCAGGTGTAAGAACTGTGGCACACCTGATAACCGTGTGATTTTGAGCAAACCACCAGCTGTCAACGGATTTGATTAGTCTTTACCAAAAGCCATTTGCTTCTGGACTAGCCAACTCTTGATGGAATAGTCAACATCTTGGTGAGTTGATTACCAATTATGGATTTTCCACGGCCTTTACCACAAGCCATAATCTTGTGGGCTTGCCAACTCATTTGTTTTTGGGGAGTTGAGGAACCGTACAATTTTGGGCAAATTGCAAGCCGTAAACGGATTTGAGTTGTCTTTACCAAGAGCCGTTTGCTCCTGGACTAGCCAATCCCTTTTGTCGGTTAGACAAGGCGGACTGATTACCACAGAAATTTTGAAGCACCAGTGAAAAAATTTTGAAAATTTTGAAATTTTGGCAAAAACGGGGGTATTATATAGTAAAATGTGATAAAATTCGCTAGAATAGCGAATACCCCCCCCCCCCCCCCCCCCCACACTTAGCATGAATATTGTCCTCAATATTCAAAATCCCGGCTATTATGCCGACATTTTGAATGTAAAAAGGGCGACATTACAAGCTAAGCGTGGAAAACACCATTTTGTATTTTCACTCTTGTAACCATAGCATGGGGGACTCCCCCACACTTAGGGTGAAAACCCTATAAGCATGCTACTGTTTTTGTTTACCGAGTCGCTAGCTTGACTCGGCCCTGAATTCATTTGTCCTTGGGGAAGCATGATGTGGAAGAAACAATCTCACTCGGACTTTCATTCAAAATGTTTGGACAAACATATGAAGCACGTGAAAGTTCCACACCGATGAGATAAGTATCCGGCTCAAGATAATGATACATGAAAATGCCGGGATCAAAGATGGTGTCTTCATTCCCGAAGGAGTGAAGAACAAGAGAAGTCACCTTATAGGTGAAGAAAAGGAAGAAAACCATGATGTAAATCATGATAAGATTTTCTTCCTCAAGAGGAGGCTCAATAGCCTGAGTTTGGATTTCAAAGGGTAAGCTCGTAAACAACCCGGGAGGGTGGGTGGGATTTTGCAAATTCTCATAATTGAGAGCATCTCCCCCCAGGCTATCAAACTCCGGAGGAGTCATGACATGATGAGTGAGTTCACCGTAGAACTCCTCATGAAGAGAATTATTCACAAGATGTGAATTTGTGAACTCATGTTCCATTGTGGACTCATCACAATCCTCGTCAAAGATTGGATTATTAGAAATCATAGTGAATTCAGATTTGAATTCAAATAGAGGATTGGTGAGAGTCGTATTGAATGTTTCAGGAACAAAGTGATTATTATTCTCAATTGGATTGTCGGGATAAGAGGTGAGTGACGGATAATGATACAGGAGACTTTCAATTTCTCCCAGATCGGCTTGGAAATCGAGGAGACCATCATCACTTTCCAATGAAAGTGGATTGATGTGAGCAAGTTCATCAGCGAACTCCTCAAGAAGATGATCAGCATCAGAATGTGGAACTGACGCCTCAACATACTCGATGTCTCCATAAGATATACAATCATTGCTAAGATCTGAGAAAGTCTCAAATTGATCTTTAGGACACTCAATGGGTGAAGGAATATCACACATGTGCTCAAGAGTTCCCTGTGACTCTCTCGGGATTGGAACAAGGTTCTCAACACTAGACTTTATGAATTCGTCCGATTCCCTTTCAGGAACAGTGTCAAGATGCTCGTCCCCCATGATCAAAGAGTGAGTGGGAACCTCGGGTGTGATAGCAGTCGTTTGAGATGGAATCTCAACTGCTGGGGTATCAACTGATTAACTTGAAGTTTTATAAAATTCAAGGATGTCAAGTGTATCCTCATCATCACTGTCATCAGGAATGAAACGGAACAAAGAGCTAGATTTGGCTGCTTTTTCTCTTGCAATGGATTCCCTCACAGATTTTTCATATGCATCTTGGGAATTTATTCTAGCAGCCTGCTCTTCAGCCAGCAATTCTTCCATGGATTTTTGATGAGTATGTCTTTGGGCAAAGTCTTGAACTAAACCCTTAAGCTCATCAATGATTTTCATCATACTTTGCATTTCTGGAAGAAGTGCTTGATTCATATCGTACTGTGGAGGTTGGTCGTAATAAGGTGTTTCAAAATTGTCACAAGGATATGGATTCCCCGTTTGACAATCTGAACTGAAATGTGGACCTCCACAGTAATCACAACAGTAAAACTGTTGAGGATGTGAGTCGTATGTGCTAGAGTCATAATCGTTATCAGGAAACTGCTCATAGACAAGCGTGTTTCCCGATTGACAATCAGAACTGTAGTGTGAACCACCACAGTACTCACAACAGTAAAACTGCTGAGTATCTTGGTGTGGTAATTGATGGAATGAATCAGTCGTGTCATGGTAGGAATAGGGATCTGGGTTATAGACAGACCCGTTTCCTGATTCTACCATGCCACAACTGGGGCAATTGCCACCATTATAAGGATTACCACACCAATGGCAAACCAGAAAGTGTGGATGAGACATAGAAAGAATCAAATGTGTATAGAGGGTGAGAAAATGAGAATCAAAAGGGTAGGAGGGTGAAGAAGGATATTTTTGGGTTTTTGGAAAGACATTTTGTACAAATAGAAAAGAAAATGTTTTTGTGTTTTTTGTGTTCGTTGAAAACTGAGTTTAAAAAGTTTTCGTGAACGGTTTTGTTTTGATAATGGGAAAATATGAACAAAGGATGGATAAATGTACAATGGAACGAATTCCAAAGACACTAATCAGAAAAACCGTTTAGATACGCACACAACCTCCCCGGCAGCGGCGCCAAAATTTGATTGAGCCCAAACGGTCAACCTAAATTGACCAGGGATGGTCAACAGGGTCAAACTGCCTAGAGTCAATGCTCCGCGGAATATAGTGTTTCCCCGGGTCGTTATGTCCCGACGAGGTGTGGATTGTAATCAAAACGGTTTCGTGATCGGGTGAAATTGGACAGGAATGGGTATAAGGGATTTGTGATGATTACACTAAGGAAATACGAATGAAAACGATTTAAACAAACTATATTAACAATTACGTGAAACCTAGTTAACCTAAAACGTAAACTGAAAACTTAAAATCAGAAATTGTTTATACGTAAGCAGAAAAAATAAGCCAAATGGCTTAAATAGAAGCTATCACTTTATTTATGTTTTTGGTTTTTCTTAATTTAACAAACTACTTTTGATAACGTAACCTAAATTTAAACACGTGAAAGTTATTTAAATAAAACGCGAGTTAAACTTAAAATAAACGCAAGTGCGCAAAATAAAAAGTGAAAATTGAGCTACGCTAACCCTACGAACATGAAAATAATATTTTTACGATTCTAATGATAAAAGAAAATTTTAGAAAAAAGAAAATTATTTTTTTGACTTTTTAGTTATTTATTATTAACTAAAAACTATTTTTAACTATTTAATAATACACTAAAAATTAAGAAAATATAAAATAAACCTAGAAAAATGAAATTATAATTTTGAAAAATCTAAAATATTATAAGATTAATTTTAAAACAGAAAATATATTTATTACACTATTTATCTATTTATTATTAATTATTTACTATTTATTAATTACTAAAACTACTTTTGATTTATTAAAAATACTAAAAAGGCAAAGAAAAATCTGAAATTTTTAGGAAAATTCTAAAATATAATTAAAGACTTAAGAAAAATAAAATCTACTGAAAAAGACACCAAAATAAGCAAAATAGGTAATAAGCTCTTACAAATAAGCACTTAAAAATAAGCAAACAATGCAATTAATCACCAAAAGCTAGAGTATACTACAAATAACTTCTATAAGCTTAAATCAACTTAAAACTACCAAAGAAACTCACAGATTAAGCCAGAACTAGCAAATAAGCAAACTCACAAACTTAAAACCAAACAGGCCTGAGAGGGTGTTTTTGGACCTATGTGGGGCCCACCTGAGTGACTTAGGGACCAAAGCAAAGCTAGAGCTAAAAAGCTGGGGAGGGGGGCTTCCAAATGAACCAAGTCTCAGGGTTTGAGCCCCACTAATAAGCTCATGAGAGCCAAGGGAAGTTGGGTGTTTGGGAGGTCTGCTGGTGCATGTTCTGTTTGGATCAGTTCAACAGTAGGTAAGAATGGGCTTTTGCAGCCCATGTAAATAAGCTCAGAAGTAAAAAGGGTCTTTGGAACAAGAGAGTTAGCCAGGTGAGCTTCTCAGAGAAACCACAAGCTCACAAAGTGGCCCACAGACAAGCTCAAACTGAGCTTATGAACTTGACCTCATACACTGAGGAATCAGCAAAGGTATTGAGGTGCAAGCTGATGAAAGACTTAGGATAAGCAAAATAAGCTAAAATAAAAAAAAAGTATTAAGAACTAGAATATGAAGATGGTGCACTGGGGTTTATGAATCACCCAAAAGTTCACAATAAGCTTCACTGAGGATCTTATTATGAGCTTATGGAAATGGCTGATTTATTCAGTTGGACAAACACAAGAAAACAACTAAGCTTAACTGTTGGAGACAATTGAGCATCAACTAAGCTACAAACTAACTGAAATAGGCTAACATATATCTTATCTAAATAAGCAGTCCACACCACACCTAAATCTAAAGTTTAACTAAGCTGAATCAAAGAAAGAATGAACCATCAGTTATGAGTTTTGGCCTTGAATGAGTTTTGTGATAAGCTAAAGGGCAAGCAATAAGCTCATAAGCTGGAGAAGATACACAAGCAGCCACTCACAGTCACAAACATAAAATCAACAACTAAACAACTCAAATCCAACAACTAATAAGATCAAACAAGCCTATAGCTGCTAATTCGCATCAGCAGCAACAGTGGTGGGGGTGATTTTAGAGGCAAAATTAAGCAACCAAACAAGCATTAATGGGTAATCCTAAAAGCACAAACATAAACCTACCTAGGGGGGGGGCACAAATCAACAACAATTTTAGCCAAACACCAAGAATTGATTAACTTATGATCAATTGAAAATTGACCAACTCCTGAGTGCAGGGCAAAAAGAGGCTAACTGACCAAATTTAGAGACCCAAATAAGCTCATTAAAAAGATAAGCTAATCCTAACTAAGCAATAACAGATAAACATGAGCTAGCAAACTACCTATAATTGCAGTATGATGAATTCTAAACAACGATAAAGCAAAGAACAGTACCTAAGAAATCAGACAAGTATGCTAAAATTCAACAATAACAGGAGCTAATGTGGGTACATTTGAACAAAGATTTGACCAAGAATATGAAAAAGGAAGTGGGTAATACTGATTTTATGTAAAGAAAAGCTAATAGAGATTAAAAAGAAGCAGAAATTATGGGATTCAAACAAGATTTGAGGCATGAAAATGAAATAAAAAAGGAGTGGTTTTGGGACGGCAGGGTGTAGGTTTAGTTTGCAGGGATCAATATGCTATCCTAACTGACTGTATGATCTAAACTACTTATGCAGGATTACTACAAATACTATATGATATTAGTGTGAACCAATTTAAACAACTAAAGTGTTTCAAATCTGAAAATACCTACAAGATCAAATATAAGCTGAGATGAGTCCTAAAACTAGGGTGACATGTTCAAACTATGCAAATCTACTCAAATCAAGTATAATCTACTCTTAAACTACCACTGTGATCATATTACATCTAATTTACATCAATGACATGACCTAAGTCTAGTTTGACTGTGAAAAGTCAACTGTGCCAAACACTACTTAATGGTCTAATTGACTTATAAAAACTGTTTAAACTTGCTTGACTATGAGAATAAGCTAAATTAAGCATACATGAACTTCCTATTAAAGCAGATTAGACAATCATAAGCATAATAGTGATCAGAATAAGTAGAAAGAGATAAGCAGTTAATAAAAATCTAATGCTATAATAACAGTTAAGGAGAACTTTTAAACTTTCATTGAAATTAAGAAATACAAACTGAATGGAAGGCTAACAATAATTAAACTAAAGCTTAATTCTAAACTAAAATTACCCTACTTCCTAATGCCTCTCAATGGCATACAACATTTTCAATTTATACTAAAAAATATGAAACTAGGGTTTTTCCTGAGCTCCTCTTGGGTCCCTTGTCCTCTTGCTGATTTGTTTGTTGTTCGAATACCATCCATTGGATTTCTTTGATCTCATCTCAACCCTCCAAAAGGCTTTGGCGCCCAACAATGCTCAATGATAGCTGTAATTGCTTGTATAGGTGGGTTTATCTTGGACTGGGGTGATTGGAGTGACTAGGGGTGGCAGAGGAGAAGGTGGGGGGTAATGATGAGAAGGGCAGAGGTCACGTGTGCCTGGTATTGGTGAAGGTTGGGTGGTTTTGCAGTTTAGGAGGGAAGGTGGTTTTGGGTGTTGACTTCTTGACCGAGTTTAATAACTCAAGGGAGTGGGCTGGTTTGATTGGGCTAGGATTGTGGTGGGCTGGGAAGGAGTGGATCAGGTGGGGTTGGGTTTTGTTTGGTGTTTGGGTTTATTTTTGGTTTTGGTTTTGGTAATATAACTCAAGGGTCCGGTTGGAATAATAGTGTGAAATTTACAAGGACCAATTTTGCCAATTACCGAAACTTAGGGACCAGAAATGCCAATTTCCCAAAGTTATTCCAAGGATAAATCATGCCAAGTTTCATATACCAAAACCCATTTTTGACAATTTCCAAAATTTGAATATCCGAGGACTATTTCTGCCAAATTCCAAAGTTGAGGGGCCAAACATGTAAATTTCTCAAATCTTTTACCCAAGGGCCATATTTGTCAACTTTTGATTTTTCAAAGACTTTTGTTGACTTTTCAATTCAAAAATATTTCCCAGGGACCAAATCTGACAATTTCTGAAACTCTAGGGACCAAATTGTACTTTTTGAAACTGCAGGGACTAAAGGTGTAATTTTCTCAAACTTTTTACCCAAGGATTAAATTTGATAACTTTTGACTTTATAAAACCTTGGGTTGACTTTTCTTTCGTTTTAAAACGCCAGGGACTAGTTTTGTCAATATTTGAAACTTGAGGGACTGAAACTGCCAATTGTGCAAACTTTGTTCGTTTTTCATTTGTTTTTAAACGTTTTGCATCTAAAACATATAAAACACACTTTTGAGATAATTTCAGTATTTTGATGCATTTTTGAGTGTGTTTGGATGTTTTGGCAGTTCAGATATGATAAAAATGATGAGTATTTATACACTCATCAGAAGGATTATTGTTGAAAGTACGGTTAGAGGGTGGACTGTTTGGTTGATAGCGATTAGGTGGAGTGGAAGAATTGTTTTGGGGCATGTTTTGGTTTTGTTTCCACCTAAGGTTCAGGTGATTTTTCCAAGAGGGGTTGTACGAATCACCGTAAGGGTTTTGCTCGGGTTTGAAAGTGTACCACTTGTCTCCTGCTCCATTGGTATGCGAGGATGTGTAATCCGCGAAAGCTTGTTCGGGGAGTTCCATGCAATCATGAGTGTCGTGGGGACCACTACATAATTCGCATGAAGAAGTGATTTTGTTCACTTGGCTTGAAGGTTTAGGAGCTTCGTAGGATTTCATGAGAAACTTGATTTGGTCTTCAAGTTCCATGATCCTACGGTCGGGAGTGCTTGAATTGTTCAAAGGCAAAGATATTGCCTTGACCGTTTTGTTCAAATCATGGGGATCATTCCAACTTTCATTGTCATAGAGAGCAAGATCTTCTATGAGTTCCCATGATTCTTTCACACTTAGATCACGAAGCTTGCCACCGGCCGATTGGTCAATGGTTCGCCTTGTGGAGAGATCGATATGGTCATAGAAAATTTGGATTTGGAGCCAAAGATCTATGCCATGATGAGGGACTTTTTGGAGTAAGTCCTTGAAACGAGTCCATGCTTCATAGAGAGTTTCACCTTGTCGATGTTGGAACATCAAGATATCATTTCTAAACTTAGTAGTTCTCCCCGATGGGAAAAATTGAGCAAGGAAATGAGTTGTGAGATCATCCCAAGAGGTGATGGATCCCGCGGGTAAACACTCAAGCCATTGACTAGCTTGGTCACGTAGAGAGAATTGGAAGAGACGCAATTGGGTCGTCTCTCGAGTTTCAACATCAAGCTCTATGGAATCTATGATTTTGAGGAAATCCTTGAGATGTTGATTAGGATCTTCGGAATGAAGTCCATGGAATGCACATCCGCTTTGCACCAACCAGATGGCGTCGGATCGCAAGGGAGACACATTGGCTCCTTGAGTGAGCTCAATGGTGTTTCGATTGCCTTGGTGGCTAGGACGGGAGTACTCTCCTAAAGTTCGGGGTCTAGGAGGTTGGTTTAGTTGTGGTGGGTTTTGTGGATGGTTTTGCTGTGGTGGGATGATGGGATCAAAGAGATTACCACCTTCCATGATGGCGGATGGCAAAGGCTATAAACAAAGGAACGAAGAAAAAGATAGACTAAAGAAACCTATAAAAATAAAATAAAAATCTTATTAGAAAGGAATCTAGCAAGTAGACCTAATAAAAGAAATTTTAACCTAGACAATAACTATTCCCCGGGCTGCGGCGCCAAAAACTTGATGCGTGGAATTGCGCCCTCGCAAAAGGTTTTACCTCTCAAGGGATCTTGAGAAGCTTGCAATCCCCACCAGGTAGTGTACCTGATCGTTGTAGTATAGTATAGTGACAAGTACCGGGGGATTGATCGTTCAACTTAAAGAATAGTGTTCGCTAGGGTCAAAACTCACTAAAACTAGGTCTAGAGTTAAGAGATGATTCTTTTTGTATTTTTATATTTTATGGAAAGCAAGTAAAAATCTCGATTTTAGAAGGAGTGGGCGGAATTAGTTGCTAATCAACTAACCCAAATAACTAAAGATGCAATCAAAATAAAATAAACTAAACTTAAACTAATTTAAGGTGTAAACAATAATGAGAGAAAATGTGTTTACTTAGATTTCACTACTCCCTAGCTATCTTTTACAGGTTGATTAGTTTGTTACAATTACATGGATGACGGGTTATATTCCTTAATACCATTCGTAGGGCCGTGTACGATCTTCCCTAAGTCTATAAGCTTCTACCTCTTCCTATGTCGAGCCGACTACTAGCTCCTAACATGGCCTCATTAGTAGTTACCTACGCATTAAATACAACCAAAATATCATAGTACACCTCCGATCATGTTTCTTAAGACGTTCAAGCAAGTTACCAATTGGAAGTCTGCCAGTTTTCTTAAGCCTAACATCGAATTCATTCATCCACAACAATTATAAGCAAACAACCAACCCATAATCAATATCTAAGTTTCATTACATCTAAGCAAACATAAAGAAAACCTAGCCTAGCATGTTAAAGAGAAGACAGGCGTAAGATATAATCAAACACCACATAGAAATATTGAATGATTTGATAAAAGACTTATCTTCAATTAAGCATGGAAGAAACAAAGGGTTGAAACCCTTAAAATAGCTGTAAATTTCGTCTAAGGTTTTCTCCCTTCAAAGTTGCACACAATGAATGAAAACTAGAAAACTATATATAGATTTTGTATCCTGACAGCGTCAAGAGATAGGTGTGACGCCGTCAACTCACCGCCAAAATAAAATCGTATTGCCTAGATCTACTTCTGACTCCGTAACTCTTTATGGACTCTGGGCCATCTCTCTTTGCATTTACTCGTGACGGCCTTGGCATCTTAATATATGACGCCGTCACGAGCTCTTCAAAAAACATTATGGCGCGTCACATGTAATTGATTTATCCACCTCTTTGTCAAGTCATGATGCCGTCACTAGCAACATGTGACGACGTCAAGTGCAATTTCCAGCGTGATTTCGAGACTTTGTCGTTTTCTTCACTTTTTCGCTCCAAAAACGTCCAAAATGCTACCTTTTGTAAATTTCCTCTCAAAAGTACCTAAAATGACAAAAGGAACGATTTAGGATAATATTTGATCAAATAATCTCGACTTTGGCCTTAAATGACCCCCCCCCCAAAAAAAAAGCGGTACACTTTTTGCGTCATCAGTTACTGATGTTCTTCAAGCAGTTCCTGAAGGTGATCCTGTTTCTGAGATTGAGAGGTCGCCGAGTGATATTTTAAAGGATAAGGGTAAGAAGCTTAGGGTGAGGTTTAAGGGGAAGGATAAAGGATTATCGGAAGCTCCTATTTTGAGATTGGAGAAGCCGGTTGAGGAAGAAACTCAACCTGCAAAAAAGAAACCGAAGCTCAAGCTGCAAAAAGGTATGGATCTGTCTTGAACCATTTAACTAATTTCAAGGTTAGGTTGTTTGAATCCCATGGGATTGATAGTGAATCCCATGGGATTGACAGTGAATCCCATGGGATTGATAGTGAATATCTTTGTTATCAAGTTTTTTATATTGTGGTTTTTTATGTAGATACTGATGAAAAGAAGAAGATATCGAAGAGTAATGTTGTTTTAAATAGAAAGAGGGGCGATTCTTTCGGTTCTGGTAAAGAAGTAGATATTACAGCTGAGGATAAGGGGAAGAAGAAAATGAAGGGGAAACGTCCATTGGAGATAAAGAAGGACTATTCTCTTGAAGATGTTATACCTGACGATGTTATGAAGCAGCTTTTGAAGAATATGTTGAAGAATCCTTCTGTTAAAGAATATGTTAAAGAAGAATATGAGGAGAGTGAACTGATCTCCAAGAATAAAGGGAAGAAGAAAGAAAAAGAGTTGAATCCTGATGAAATACGACATCAACAGTATCTTTCAAAATTGTCAATTCTTCAAGCTAGGACAGCACCTACTGCCCTTCATACTGCCATCCATGGCATCAAAAATGTTAATGTTGAAAAGTTTCTGGCGGAGATTGGTTTTAGCTCATTTTTCAAGTTTGATATAGACTACATACCTTCAAGGTTAGGTAGGTACATGGTTAAAATTTTTGATGAAAAGACTTGCTGTTTGAAGTTGGAAATTGAAAAGTCAATCGAGGCCATGGTTTCCAAAGTTCATGATTTGTTTGGTATTCCAGTTGGAGGTGTGTCTTTGTTATGTTTAGAGCCCAGGCCCATTGGAGATGAGTTTGAGGAAGTTTGGAAAAGTCAGTTTCAACCAAAGCAGTATAAGAAAATCAGAGTGAATGATATTGCTTTGAAATTGATTGAGTCCAAGGAAGTTGACTTCCTTTTTAAAATCAAGTTTCTGACTCTTTTTACGAACACAATGGTTATGTGTTCTAGCTTGCTGGGGGAAATTAACTTGAATGTTGTTAGGCGGGTTCGGGAATATACTGATATTTCTGGCATTGATTGGTGTGAGTACATTTTTCACTGTCTTAAGAATAGTAGAGCACCGACAACTCTTCAAAACAAATACACTGGTCCCTATACCTTGCTTGCTGTAAGTTTTATATTATATAAAGTTTTAAATTGTTTTCATGTTTCTGTGACATATTTGTTGCAACTTTTTTACACTTTTTTTGTTCTTTATTTTTTGATTTCAGCTCTTGTATTTAGATTCAACAAATTACAAGAAGCTTCCTGTTGTCCTGACACTTCCGACAATAAAACAGTGGTCGTCATTCTTAATGGCACAGAGGCAGGATATGGAACTCAAAGAAGAATATATTGGTATGTCAGAGCTTTATGAAGAATTCAAGCTTCCAGAGACGGAAGGTTTTGTTGCTGGTGGTTCTTCTGCTACTTCATTCAAAGAGGTTCGTTTAATTCTTTGTTTTATGTTCTTCTGATACTTCTTTCAGTGTGAACATGTTTAGGATCAAATGGGATTGACAGTTAATCCCATGGGATTCACAGTTAATCCCATGGGATTCACAGTTTCATTATAAGATGTGTTTGGCTCAGTTGACTTCTGTGGACAAAAGTGTGTTTAGTAATTAATCTGCATTTCAATCAACTCTAATTTGAATTAAGGAGTAGTAATTCTTAGTTATTGATCATTGATAATTAGTTGGTTAGGCTTTGCACTTTTATCTTGAATCTGAAAGTCCATATCAGCCTAGGTAGAATTTTAGGGATATATTTTGTTTAGGTCCATTCTAGGTGTTCAATTATGCTTAAAATGGTTTGATATAGTTAGTCAATATCTGATATAGAAGCTTCATTAGTCAAAATACTCAGTTTCAACCAATTTCAACCCATAACATCAATTTACCTATTGTCCAAAACCATTTTTCCTTTGATTTTTAATTTCTGATTTACATGTTCAAATCCTCTGAAATTTGGCATGCAAGTAGTTCAGTTGGTTGGGTAGTTGTTGCATATTTTTGTGATTTTTCCTAGTAGCTTGTTCATAGCTTTTCATAGGCTCTTACAAGCCCCTTCCGGGCTGCAACTATCATGTGCAACCACTGCTGTCTCAATAGCCCTAGTTGATCTGTTGGTTAAAAGCTCCATAAAAGCTCATTATTAGCTGATAATTTGAGAAATAGTACTTAGGTGGGTAGTGTTTAGGATTATTAGCTTTTTGATAACTTTTCTTGTTAGATTATAGCTTAAATTTAAGCTTAAACTTTCCCCATTAGGCCTGATTTTACTGAGTTGGCTGTTAAGCCATGGGATTAACTAGTTAATCCCATGGGATTCAATGTGCTTATCTCATTATGGATATTCCTATTTGTTTTTTCTCCAGGAAATGCTTACCAATCTTGAAGAAAAGTTAGTTGTTTTAAGCAATGAAAGAACTTGTTTTGAAGGACTTTTGGCAATAGCCAGTTTAGAATTCCCTGATGATTTAAAGCTCATTGAACTACATAAAAAGTATGTTCAAATTTTCAAGCATCCAGTCACATTAAATGGTGAAGATGTTGATGGAGATGATGATAATGGGAATGATAAACGCCTATCTGGTACCGATCCCTAATTCCGATAGCCTGTTGTAGTTCCCTTTTGTAAATGAAACCATGAATTTATGTAATAACTTTGTTAACTTTGTTAAATTTGGTTGGAACTTGGAACCGTTAATTTATGTATAAATTTCTTTATTGAAAGTAATTTTATTAATCTATGAATCCTATGAGATTTATCTATGAATCCCATAGGATTCATCTGTTAATCCCATGGGATTCATCAATGAATCCCATAAGTTTTGTTGCTGATACGTAGGGATCGCACCAGGCTTTACCTCTCAAGGGATCTTGAGAAGCTTACAACCCCCACCAGGCAGTGTACCTGATCGTTGTAGTATAGTATAGTGATAAGTACCGGGGGATTGATCGTTCAGCTAGGAATAGTGTCGCTAGGATTAGAAAACCTAAATACTAGTTCTAGAGATGAGGGATGATTCTTTTTGTATTTTTTATATTTTTTAGAAAGCAAGTTAAAATCTCGGGTTTGAAGGATATGGGCGGAATTAGTTGCTAGTCAACTAACCCAATACTAAAGATGCAATCAAAATAAAATACTAAAAATGAAAATAAAACTAAATTAAACTAAGGTTGTGAGCAATAAGTGGAGAAATGTGTTTACTTAGATTTCACTACTCCCTAGATATCTTTTACACGTTAATTACTTGTTATAGTTGCGTGGATGACGGATTGTATTCCTTAATACCATTCATGGGGTGGCGTACTTACTTCCCCAATCCTATGAGTGCCTACTTCACTCCTATGTCGAGCCTGCAAGAAGCTCCTAACATGGGATCATTAGAATTTACTCATGCATTAAATACAACTAATAAAACCTAGTACACATCGGTTCATGTTTCCTAAGACGTTCAAGCATGTTACTATTTGGAGATCTGCCAGTTTTCTTAAGCCTAACATTGAAATCATTCATCCAATACAACCATAAACAAGTAATCAACACATAATCAACATCTAGGTTTTATTAGATCTAAGCAAACACAAGATAAATCTAGCCTAGCATGGTGGAATCAAGACAAGCACAAGATATAGACAACCAACACATAGACATATGATTGAATTAAGTAAAGACTTATCTCAATAACACATGTAAGGATTCAAGGGTTGAAAACCCTTGAAAAGCTGTAAAATTCGTATAGGGTTCGGCCTTAGGGTTTCTCCATACTTGTTCCTCTCAATGAATGAAAATTAGAAAACTATATATAGATATTAGAGGCTGACGGCGTCAAGAACGAATGGGTGACGCCGTCATCTCGCCGCCAAAATAATCCTCGGACTGCCTTGATCTACATCTGACGCCGTCATGTATTCCATTATTGCAGGCCGTCACGCATTTAACTCTTGACGCTCTACTTTGTGACGCCTTCATTTCTGTACTGGGTCGTCATGATCTTTACTCTTGACGCCGTCAGGAAAGTCTTCTTGACGCCGTCACACACTGTTCCCAGCATGGAAAATTAAGTCTTTGGTGTTTTCTTCACTTTTATGCTCCAAAAACGTCCGAATTGCTTCCTTTTCCAGATTTCACTCCCAAAGTACCTAAAATCACAAAAGGAACGTTTTAGGGCAATATTTGATCAAATAAATTCAATTCCGGGCTTAAATGACCCCCTAAAAACGGATCATTTTTCGCCAAATAAAAAAAGGAAGTGATGATGGTAATGGGGATGATAAGAAAGATAAAGATGCCGAGAAGCGAGGTGATGCAATTCCCGAAAACCAAGTCGATGAACCTTTCTCTTTAACGCAATGGATCGAAAACCATTTAGATTTGATTGAAGAGTGGTTTAATTGTGCAGCTACAGAGTTCTATTATGTAATATTATTGCATAATAATTATTTACTTATTTTTTCCTCAAATTTATTTCTTTATGATTAAATTCTTTTATTTTATTCAGCTAAAGTCGGTCGCTGAAGGTACTATGGAGCCAATAGGTGATGGGAATCCAGGTGCCATTACTCCTCAAAATATGGCTACTCGTGCTTCCAATGTAAGTCCAAGTCCTTAAAAGTGTTTGGTGAAACCGTCTTCCTATTTATTATCTCCATATATGAACAAAAAGACAAAGGTTCAACTTAAAATGACTAGGCCGGATTTCGTTCTTGGGAATAGTGTTTTCGCGATGCAGGGCGAAAAGCTGTAACTTTATATGTGTTTTTTATATAAGTTTCATAGTATGTTATCTGATTCAATGTGTGGGATTGATAGTGAATCCCATAGGATTCAGTGTGAATCCCATGGGATTCACAATTAATTATATGATATGATTCTTAAATGATTTTTTTCTCATATAGTGAACGAGTTTTTGAAACACATTCTGGGGAGCTATATTCAGTGCGTTTGAATATGGAGACATTGGCACCCGGTTTAGAGGTTGATGCTAATATAATTGATTGTTTAGCTGGAATTCTGAACCATGAAAATAGTTCTAGAGCAGCTGGTTGTCTATTTCGACACTTTTTCCCAACCGGATGTATTGTAAGTAATTATTTTTTGATTTGCTTACTAAACCGTTTTAAATAAACTGCTTATCTGACTTACCAAACACCCCCAAAGCAATTCATATCGTAACATCATATTGAAAAATCGCATATACAGACGATAACTATGTTTGATGGAACATTGGAGTCTGAGGATGAAAAATTTGAAGAATTTGAAAAAGAAATTTCGGCTCAGTTTAAAGATGATGTTGGTGGCATGGCTCTCAATGGCATTGAATTGGTAAAATTAATTTTTTTTGTTTAAAATTTTTATTTTTGTTTTAAATTTTTGTCATTTTTATTATATTTTTTGGTTTTCTTTAAACATGCTTTTTTTTTCCTATTCGCAAAGCGGGCCATTTCTTTTTTGTTGTCTTCAGCCTTACTAAAAAAGATTACAACAATGACAATACTGGATAACAGCGATTGTGGAGCAACGTACGAGGAAAAGTATAAAGATACATGTGAACTTCTTGTAAGTACATACTTTTTTGTTGTAAAGTAATTCACATATCATTTCTTGCCATTGTGTCAATCCCATGGGATTCATTCTGAATCCCATAGGATTGACACAGATCACATGTTACTTTTATTATTAATTCCATGTGATTCATTCTGAATCCCATAGGATTGACACAGATCACATGTTACTTTTATTATTAATTCCATGTGATTCATTCTGAATCCCATGGGATTGACACATCACACATGTTACTTTTATGATGAATCCCATGGGATTCGTACAGAACTACATGAGTTACTTGACAAATCTGTGATTTTCTCATAATTATAGTTATTTGTGCTCTTTTTTTTAATAATTTTGTTGAAAATGTTGTTTGCCCATCATCTGGAGTTGTATGGTCACAATAAACATGTTAGCATTCATAAAGTCAAGCCAAGAATCGCAAACCTGAAATGGAAGACCAAGAACAACTTCAAGCATTGTGGTGTTTTCACTATGTTACATATGGATAATTACACCGGTGAAGCTCCTCGAAAATGGGATTGTGGTTTGGTTGCCGAATCTAAACAGCAGTCGGACCAATTGAGGGTATTGAGATTCAAGTTTGCCACCAAGATATTGTTACACGAGGTTAATGTTCATGCGGGTAAGATGTATGAATTAGCATTGGAGATTGATAAACTTCCTCCCGGTGAAAAGCTGTCTATAATTTTTTTATCAGTTAGGAATAGGGATGGACGTGACCATAAATTCTAGAAGTTCGTCTTTTGTTAATGTTAGGACAATAGCTAACATGCTGCCATCCATGACCACAAATTCTAGAAGTTCATCTTTTGTTAATGGTAGAACAATAACTGTTTAAGTAATTGGTTTAAATAGATTTTCTTTTATGATATTATATGATTTTTATGATATTTTATATAGATTTTCTTGTGAATGGTTGAAGTTATTTTAAATGAAGTTATAAAATAATCCCATGGGATTCATTTGCTAATCCCATGGGATTCTTATAAATATTCAAATAAAGAAGAAAAATAACTAACAAAACCAGAATTTTCTTTGCAAATCATCTAAATAATCAAGTAAAGAAGAAAAAATAACCAACATAAAACTAGAATAAAATAAGTTTGTTCAAGAAACTTTTGGTTTCGGCTTTCGCCTTGCATTTGGGTTATGTTGTTTCTGTTGAAGTAATTGGTTTACATATATTTTCTTTTAAGATATTATCAGATTTTTATGATATTTTATATACTTTCTTTTGAATGGTAGAAGTTATTTTAAACGAATTTCAATGAATCCCATGGGATTAGGGAAATAATCTCATGGGATTCATTTGCTAATCCCATGGGATTCTTATAAATATTCAATTATTTCAATGAATCCCATGGGATTAGGGAAATAATCTCATGGGATTCATTTGCTAATCCCATGGGATTCTTATAAATATTCAATTAAATAATAAAAATAATTAACAAATTCAGAAATTTCAATGATATTTCTTTGCAAATCATCTAAATATTCAATTAAAGAAGAAAAATCACTAACAAATTCATAAATTTCTTTGCAAATAATCTAAATACTCAAGTAAAGAAGAAAAAAGAACTAACATAAAACCAGAATATAAAAAGTTTGTTTAAGAAACTGTTGGTTTCGCCTTGCATTTAGGTTCTTCGGACAAGTTGTTTTTGTGTGCAAGTTGGTCTTCTCACCACAAAAGCCACACTTCTTCTCTTATTTCTTTTTAACTCCAAGTGCTTTTTCTCTCTCACTCTTTTGCCTTTTATTGCGTTCCTTTTCTGTAATGTTCCTTTTATTGCTTGCCCTTGTTGGATTGTTAACAATTTTTTCCTCAGGTTTAGAAATAGCAAAATGCTCAGAAATCACATCTCTCGTTTCTCTTGAAGGATTATTTGGCACCTCAACCTCCATTTCTGTTTTCAATGTCTTCAATTTTTCGACAAATCACCCATCTTCTCTACATTATTGCCTAACCCGAATAAACAATCATCCACCATAGAAGTTGCTTCATTTGTAAGAATTTCAATTTCTACATTTTTTCCCCATATCTATTTCTTTTCATTCTCAATTCAGGCGGTATTATATCCCTTGTCCAACGACTCAAAATATACTGTTTTGGAATGACGTTAATATCACGGTTCTTGAAGACACAAAATATGTGTTGGCATAGAAACCAAATCGGGCAAAATGTCTACAAGTGCGTACCACCGACCCATCTTCTATATTATGCAGTACCTTTTTTTGAACACACACACATATATATATATATATATATATATATATATATATATATATATATATATATATATATATATATATATATATATATATATATATATATAATTCATCCTGAAAACCATAGATTCATGACTAATCCCATGCGATTCAGCAAGAATCCAATGGGATTCACTAGTCAATCCCAAGGGATTCATTTCTTAATCTCATGGGATACATAATGAATCCCATGGGATTTACTAGTGAATCCCATTGGATTCATTATGAATCCCATGTGATTCATGTTGAAATTCATCCTAAAAAGCATAGATTCATAATTAATCTTATGGGATTCAGCAAGAATCCAATGGGATTCACTAGTCAATCCCAATGGATTCATTTCTCAATCCCATTTAGAGGTGGCAATTTGTGTCCAAAATAAAAAAAATGGGCTAAATGGACAAATTTTTAAAAGATTTGGGTACATTTGGTCCCCCTCTTTTTTTTGAAATGGGCATATATTGCCCATTTAGAAATTAAATGGGCAAAATGGGCACATGTTTTTCTCTCACATTAAATTGTTTTTAATGAAAAACTTATGAATATAATATATTTAGTTACTTAAATATAAATGAGGTGTTACGTTTGAGGATTTTTTTTGGTTGTTTTAGGTCTTTTTTTAAGACGATTCGTATAACATGCGCCCGTTTGGCCCGCGCCCGTTTAGCCCGTACCCGTTTAGCCCATAGTCCGTTTAACCCGTTGCCCGTTTAGCCCGTAGCCCGTGCCCGCCCGGTCCGCCCGTTTTGCCACCTCTAATCCCATTGGATTCATAATGAATCCCATGAGATTAACTAGTGAATCCCATTGGATTCATTATGAATCCCATGGGATTCATGTTGATGCACAGATGATTCATGTTTAATAAAAAGTAACATACCTTATAGTCTATAAATTTTCTCTTTGTTTTTGTTTTTTCTTCCTCTGCTTGTTCTTTTGCAAGTTCCTTATTAAGGATTCTATAAACCCACGGATTTTTGTCTCTTATCATGACAATCTCACAACCTTCTTCTATCTTTAAATCTTGAATCGTACAAGTCCAGCATGCTTCATGTATTTCCGTTTTTACCAGAAGATATATCTTTCTAGTATACACTTTTGATGCATGACGTTCAATCTATAACTGTGTTAAGACATTTTGGAGCTGCGTCAAATGTTTTAAAGTCCAAACGTTCTTGCTTATATCGTTGTCTTTCCATTGCTCATTCATAGGACATCATAAAACTAACTAGTGTTGCTCCTGGGCTTGTGAAACTTTTGAAGAACGAGTTTTCACTCTCGAACCTTGATGTGGTTCTCATCATACCGAACAATGGCGAGTCGATAAAATAAGCTGGAGTCCACATTTCTCGTAGGTTAAACATCTTGGTTATCCATTTGTGATTTTGAAACCAAAATCCTCAACAACTTAGCCCATTTCTCTTCAAATTCCAACGGTTCAATGAACATATTCCAAATAATCTTGTTAAAACGCTTCTTGAAATATGTTTCTACGTATATTTCTTTACAAATATGTTTTTGATAAAGATAGTTTTAGAATCTGATTATCAGCATTAATAACATGATATAAATATAGGTAAATCCCATGGGATTCATAGATGGATCCCATGGGATTCACATATGGATCCAAGGGATTCACATATGGGTCCCATGGGATTCACATATGGATCCCAAGGGATTCATAGATGGATCCCATGGGATTCATACAGAATCCAATGTGATTAATTTATATATTACATGTGATAAAAAAACACATTTTTTATAAACTCGATAAATTACCTTTGCTGGAATCTTTTGGTGAATATGCCACATACAAAGTCTGTGTTTTGATTTTGTGAAAACGGCTTCAATGGCCCTCTTCATTGCTCCATCTTGATCTGTTACCACCATGGTTGGTTCTTTGTTGAAAGCAGTCATAAATGCTCTTAGTAGACATGTGTATGATTCAGTGTCTTCATGTAATAGCATTCCTGAACCAAGTGTTCACACTGTCTATGATTATCGACACCGGTGAATGGTACAAACACCATATTGAACCTAAAAATAATATAAGTGTTAATGAAAGAATCCCATGTGATAACATACACAATCTCAAAGGATTCATTGTGAATTCCATGAGATTCATTGTGAATCCCATGGGATTCAGTGTGAATCCCATGGGATTTCACAAATAATCCCATGGGATTTCTTAAGAATCTAATGGGATTTCAGAAAGAATCTATTGTAATTTAAATAGAATACTTACTTGTTACATCTGAATGTTGCATCAAATGATACTATGTCTCCAAGCTCCTTATAACTGCATTTTGCAACTTCATCAGCCCAAAACAAAGCCACTAACTCACTCTCTTCTACCTTATACTGAAACGTTAAGTTCGGCACATATATCTTTTTGTTTTCAATTTTATCTATAAGCATTTGTGCATCACTTTCCCCAATGAACATATTAACATCCCGCATTTCATTCTTAAAATCGTAAACTATCCCATGAACATCCTCATACCCACCCTTGATACTCGTTAACAAGTTGTGAGCCCGTGTTGGACCAATCTTGTTCTTTATAGCATTAACAATGAACATTTTTTCTGCTTGTGTCATTCTTCTTTGCTTTTTTGTAAAATGTTTGTACTCTTTTGGTAGTAGCATATGGTTGTGTTTTGCAATAAAATGAACTAGGATTTTTGAGAAACGACATCCAATTCTAACCTTATACGAGCTTTACAACCTGCTATATAAAAAAAATATTTTAAAAACATGTTACAAAAAAAATAAGTATCCCATGGGATTCAGAAAGAATCCCATGGGATTAATAAAGAATCTCATAAATATATTAGAGCTTTACTACCTGTTACATGCATCGTTGTATTTCTTTTTTGTTTGTTATTGTCTTTAGCATCCAGAGTGTCGATATTAATATATCTTGGAGCTCCTTCTTTGTTGCACATAATGTATTTGAGTTGTACTACTCCAGATTGTGTTAATTTTTGTCCTGCTTTTATAATTTGAGAACCTCCCGCTTCAGCTTAGTTACCATACATATCTATAGCTTCATCTAGAGTGTTATAGTATTTTCCCTCTTCTGGTATAGGAATTCCTTCTACATGAGGCTCCCAATATACCGGTCTGCCCGATGTCTCAGTGTTCATATAAAGTTGGTCTTGGTGATTTCATAGAATCTGTATATAAAAAGCAGAATCTCAGGGGATTAGGAAATCTACAAACACTGAATCCCATGGGATTCATAATGAATCCCATGGGATTCTTCATGAATCCAATGGGATTCGTAATGAATCCACAATGGATTGTATACAAAATGAATCCCATGGGATTCACAATGATTCCCATGGGATTCACAATTGTATATCATAATAATCTAAAATAAATGGATTGAATTCCCAATGAATCCCATGGGATTTACTTGTGTATATCATAATGAATCCACAATGAATCCCATGGGATACACAATGAATCCTATGGGATTCATGCTGAATCCACAGTGAATCCCATGAGATTTATTGTGAATCACTTTTAGGATTCATTAAAACAAAACCTATGGGATTTACACTTCTGATAACATTAAACATTAGAATCCCATGGGATTTGGAATGAATCCCATGGGATTTGGAATGAATCCCAAGGGATTTACACATTTCTTATAGAACTAGCAGGGTACCCGTGCGTTGCAGCGGCGGGTACCCTGCAATAAATTTTTCGGTGAATCATGTATTTTAGTATTTATGTTATTTTTGACAACAAATTTACGGATATCAAGAATTTCGATTAGCCCGTGCCCATTCGGGCTCGAGCCTGTTGACTCGTGCCCGTTCGGGCTCGAGCCCGTTTGGCCCGCACCCATTCGGGCTCAAGCCCATTTGGCCCGTTGCCCGTTTGGGCTTGAATATTTGTATAATGTGTTTTATTATTTGTATTAGTTACATTTAATGCAAAAATTGTATTTAATTTGGTTGTACAATATGCTTGATAATTTGTATTTCTTATGTAAGGGGTATTTTCTGTATTAATTTTATTTATTGATCAGTTAATTAATTTACTACATTAAATAGCATTAATGTGGTGTTTTGTTTTGTTTTGTTTTTTTTAATATGTGCATAAAAGTGGTGTACACTATGCTTTCTTATCTTGTAAGTCTGAAAATTATGTGTATTAAAGTGGTGTACACTATGCTTCTTTTCTTGTAATTCTTAAAAAATTACAAGCATTCAAGGCTATACTTGTAACAACCCTGTCTTTTTAAAAACAATTAAATTTCTATGCTTTTAATTATATGTTTATGCATCTTTCTTATTAAACCAATGTTTTTAGTCTTAAAAATTTTAAGACTTCTAAATATAGATGTCCTAAATACATTATAAGGTAGTATAGATTAAACAAAAAATCATCTTCTGACGTGTTTATTGATAAATCCGACCTTATTATTGATGTTTCCGACGGTTTTGTTGATGATTCTGATATGATTATTGATGATTCCGACGGCGGCGGCGGTGTTGTTGATGAATTCGTTGGATTGATGGTTATTCCGATCTGATTATTGATGTATCCGACCTTATTAATGATTTCTGACATGTTTATTGATGAATCCGACCTTATTAACGATGTTTTCGACTGGTTTGTTGATGATTCCGATCTGATTATTGATGATCCGGCTGTGGCGACGGTGTTGTTGATGAATCCGTCGGATTGTTGATTATTCCGGCGAGATTCATGATGTTTCCAGCGAGATCTAGTGTTTTGGTTTGGATGAGAGAGGAAGTTGGGTGACAAATGAGATTGGATCCAGATTTTTTTTTGTTTTTATTGAGATTGTTGATTTTACTATCTTGCCATTCTTTTTTATTTTTTGTCTTCATCTAAGTCATTAGATGAAAGGTGAATGGATGGTTGGGATTTGATTATTTGTTCTTTAAATACTAGTTGTTTTGCATAGATCTCACCTCATTAGGTAATATATGAAATTAATCATTTTTATTATGAAGTCAAAGGCACTTCAATTAATAATGCCTAACGAAAGAGCGCATTCTTAATGATATCATGCTTTTATTTTCTATTGAATTTCGAATGCGCTATAACTAAAGTTTTTATTATTGAATCGAGTGTTTTTTCAATGCATTTAACACTTAATCCATTCTTATGTATAGTAACGAGGTTTTAAGCCCGCGCGTTGCCACGGGATGTTTGTATATTTAAGTCAGGCAAAAAAAGACATCCTGTAACAACCCCATTTTCACAGATCACAGCGGAATTTGGATCTAGGTTATTACCTCATGGATCACAGATACAGTAATAGAAAATGACTCGAAAATAGACATTTTAGAAAAATGAGTTATCATTCATTAAAATTATCAGAGTTTTATAAGAGGAGGTCCCCAAAATCTAAGTGTATTATAAAGCTTGAATGATAACCAAATGAAAAGTCTTTCAAGTCTCGTGCCACTCTATGCCATAATTTCCACAGAGCTCCGTTACCTAGGATACATGCTTAAAAGGTCAACACTAAGTGTTGAGTGAGAGTCATAGGTTTAAGTGTTGGTGAATACAAGTTCCTCAGGGTTCAGTTGTTACACCCTTCAAGGAAAATGTAGTGTGTGTGATAATTGTAATGCATGTACAATTATCAAGAGTTGGTCTGTTGCACTAAGCTCATGAACCACACGTTAACAGTTCGGGTCATGGGGTCTGCAGACCAAACCATGAGGGGACGGGAAGGATAACTTGCCAAACTTAATCATTCAGAGGGTTCAAATATAATATTTATTAATACCCTCCAATGAGAGGTAGTACCAACGGGAGTTGTCAAATTCCAATAGATGTATTAATTATATTCGCGTTCACTTTTGTAAAATATCACAAGCGATTAGATTCATGAATTTTGTTGTGTAGGGGTGGCAGATAGTTTACTCGTGCAACAACCAAAGAAAAAGACTTGTATTCGATTTAAAGCAAGTAAGCATGTAACCCCCACATAGGGTTTGTAAAGCATTTAAAAGTGAGGCTATGAAAACTCACCTGGGCTTAGGGAAATCTAATTAATGTGAAAAGTGACTTGGAGACTAGACTGCCTACTCACGTATCCTGGTGGTATTGTGGGTGTGGACGTATGTCAAGCTTTAGTTATCTTGTTTAAGTTTCTTAAGTAATCATTCTTAGGGTTGTTAGTGTTTTAGATATAACATAACAGCGTTTGGGCCATCACAATCCAGAAGTATAAGACTCCTCACATGAAGCTCCCTACTATTGTATTATGTTATTAACTACTCCTCACGTGAAGCTCCCTACTCTTGAGTTATGTTGTTATTAAGTTTAGTTATAACATAACACCGTTCGGGCCATCATAATTTAGAAGTCATGCAATAATCGTTTGAGGAGCCAGGGCACTTTAATTCGTAAACCCAGCAAACTCGTCAAAACGAAATATCCACATGCTACCCCTCACATGAAGTTCCCTAGTATTGTATTATGCTTCTAACTTTAAAGTAGGTTCTTATATTTATAAAAATACTTTCACTTTATACCCTTATAGTTTATATATATTTACAAAATCTACCCTAGACTTATAAACTTATATTATTAACTATCTAGAATTGACACAATTAGTCCCTAATCTTATATATTTTAGGAAAATGGCATAAATGATCCTTGGACTTATAAGTTTTCAAAATTTACCATTTATACCCTTTACTTTATAACTTTTGCAAAACTAGTCCTTATATGTTTATAACTATTTATCTTTTTATCCTAGGGTTATATAACTTTGCAAAAAGGGTCCTTATACTTATAACTTCTAAGAAATGTCAAAAATAGTCCCTAGACTTAATATTTTCAGAAAATTACCATATATACCCCTATGCATGGAAAACTTTGCAAAACTAGTCCTAATTCCATGCAAATCATATTTTTATGAAACAAAAAGGTTTCCTAGCTTATGGTTAACTAATATTAGCTTAACTAAGTTACCTAAACTAGCTTATAGCTTATAATAAGGGCTTATAGTATAAAATTAGCATTTAGTGTATAATTAGGGTTTTAAAATGAAAAGTTCTAAAGGAAAATGATCAAGGCTTAGGCAAGGGATGAGGTGGAAAAGTATAAAGGAGTGGGAGATAACGAAAGGATGAAAGAGTAGGAAGAGGTGGAGTGGGAAAAGGAATAGGAGTATAGGATTAAACGGTGGAGTGAGGAAGGCGGGAGAGTAAGATTTAAATAGGAGAGCGGGAAAAAGGCGGAAGAATGAGATTTAAACGAGAGAGTGGGAAAAAGGCGGGAAAATGAGAAGAAGCGGGAGAATAGAATTAAATAGAAGAGTGAGAGTATAGGATACCTGAAAAGATGGTATTCCTAATGGAATTAAGATTTACTAGATTCCTTGAAAGTTTGTTTTCCCCCTAAGGTTCTTCTAGTTTTCATAACTAGTCCTAAGGTTCTAAAGGTGATGTATTGGTCTTAACTGGTAAAGAAGATCCTATAATGGGAGAAGGGCTAGGTAATTTCTTGTCTAAGGGTTTACTAGGAGTATCACTATACTTAGGTAGAGTTTTACGTTTAGTCTTTTGACCTAAGTTGTCTAAGATTACGAGTATCACTATTATTATAAGTATCACTATTCCTAGGTACTTAAATCCGGTTAAGGTAGCATCCATAGTATCCTCTAAGTAGAATTCCTAATGTGTAACCTATAAAACGTCAAATCCTAAGAAACTAAATATGGGTAGACTAAAATCCTCAAATGTCTTATTCCTAGTTATAACTAGTAACCTTGAATTCTAAGTTTGGGTTATCCTAATGGTATATTATTCTTAGGAATTTCTAAATCCTCAAATGTATGTGGAAAATATTAATAAGGAATGGGTAACTTATGAGACTAGGTCTAGGCAAACTATAACCTTAAAATGACTTATATAGTGAAATCTTAACTAGTTTTTCTATCCCGTAACTAGACTAGGTGCTAAAGGCTTAAGGTAGTTTACTAATCTAATCCTTAGTTATTCCTAAGTTTCCTAGATTGTATCTAAAGACTTCTTATGTCTAATCTATGACTAATTCTAATGTCCTCGATATTAAGTAAAATTCCTAACTTAGGCTAAATTTATCCTATTGTAATATCTTTCTTACCTATCGGGCATGGGTTTTTCTCTAGTTTGGTTTCTAGCCAATAAAAACCTCGAGGATTTCTAATCTTATTTTTTTTCTATTTTCTCAATGATTTCTTAGAGATAACCTATTTAAAGCATCCTATGTCTATTCTTATGTTTACCTAAGGGTATCCTGGAATTATTTCTAACCTCAAGTATGGAAATCCTAGAGTGTGTAATACGGGTTTTCTAAGAGGGAATAACTATTTCAGGAATGATAGTAATTTAGAGGTGTAAAGAGGGAAGATTGGGAATAAGAATAGCTAGGGGAAGATGACTAAAGGAGGCTAAGGAAGTAGTGAGGGCTAGGGATACTGAATTTGGAAAGAATTCAGATCTCTATGATGTAGATTTAGAATTCTCATCATTAGTTTCATATGAAATGATAAGGGAGTGTTTTTAAAGGATTTGGTTTTTAGGAGGTGGAAAAGAAATGAAGTTCAAGGGAAGTTGTTATTCATGACATATAATATCATGAAATAACGGGAGTGCAAGTTACAACTACATAAGGTCATAAATAACTTGCTTTTCAGTAAGTGTTGCTATTTATGCCAAATGTCTTGTTGTTAGATTTAAGATGATAAGGATTTTTAGGCAGATTAGCTAAGGATAGAAAATGAAAATAGGGAACGGACTATATAGAATGACACTTTAGGCTTCCCTAAAATGTCTAAAGTTCAAGAATAAGTACCCTTACGAGACGGTTGTCAGTAAGGTCTTGGGTTTGAAATCGAAACCCAAACTAGTTAAGGTTTAAGAGTTTTGAGAATCTATGAATCTAAGGTAAGGGTTTAAGGTAGGTTATAACAAGTACAAAACTTGTTATATTTTACGGGATATATCTAAATTCTTAGGGGTTCCTACAAGGTTTGGGATGACCTAGGGTAATCAAAAAGAGGCATACCTAATCCTAGGTTAGCTAAGTTATCCTAAATTATGAGGCACTAGGAAGTGAGAGTAAGAGGTATCTAAGGCATAACTTATATTATTGATTTCCTATCTTACATATCCTATGAGTATTATGGTATTATTCTAGGGTACACTCCTAAAGCTATAAAGGCATACTACTTAGGGATTTCTTCCGAGGTTTTCTTAAATCTAAGGGTTTGGGTTTGGGATGTTTCCTAGATTTGATTGATGACATTCCTCATCATCATCAATCATCTTTTCTAAGGTACAAATCCTAAAACGGGCAAAAGCTATCTTATGGTGGTATCTCATTTGATTTTTCTGTAATTTAGCTATTTTTAAACGGGATTGTTGTAGGGTGTTTCTTAAACTACTATAACCAGGTCGGGTGCCTAGGTTATTATCATGACCTTCTTCTATCTTTTCAATAAGGTCAAGGAAAATTTTATCTAAGTTATTTAAAATATCCTCTACCTGATTTTTCCGATTTCCTAAAGTTGTCCTAGTGGAATTTTCTCCGACTTCAAAAATTCCAAGATGAAGTGGGAGGGTTTACTAAGTAAGGTGTGGGGGCTAAGGTATAGGGTTGTCTATGTTCATATCTAGGGATATAGGCAGAGATAGGTTTCCTAGGTATATATAGTTCTCTAGGAAGAAAGAACCCATGTGACTCAAATCTAGGGGAGGGAAATGGTGGGTGTAAAATAGTGTTTGGAGGAGTAATAGGTGATGCCTTAGCATAGAATTCTCTTATACGTTTTAAGTGTGGGTCATCTACGAAAGGTGTAAAACCTAAGGATGACGGTGTATCTATACTACTCCTAGGACTTTTCGGGGAATTGGGAAAAATATTTTTAAAACTAAGATCCGAATCATTCGGAGAGGGAAGAACATTCTCCGTATGCAATTCAAATGGGGTAAAGGTAGAGTAGTGGGGAGCAGGCATAACTATCTAATAACCCGATAAAATAATATAAGCAAAAATATAAGTTAAGGAATACCTATTATACAGATCTAATGCACTTATGCCTCTGGGAAAAAGGCATTGGGGAGTGTAGTGGCACAAAGGAGTTTCTCGGGTATTGGGAAAAGTAGTTGTAATTTAGGTTTTGACCTTATTCTCTACAACTGAAGCTCTGATACCAATCTGTAACACCCCCAGATCCCAATTCCGCTGCGATCTGTGAAAACAGGGGTGTTACACATCCTAAGTTACCATACTACGTTAGAGTGTTAGGGTTTAGTTATTTTGCATAAAAACGAATTGTTTTTGTAATTGCCAATATGAATGACTTCCACACAATGCATCAGCAATCGTATCAACATATCAAGTCATTAAAAGGATCTTGCTTCTGCACCCATAGTCAGATATATAACTGTAAAAAAATTAACGTATATACTTTAACTGAAAAGGCAATTAACATTGTATATGTCAAACCTTAGATTTTGATACGATTGAATCCCTGAAGTAAGTTAACATTTTATATGTCAAAGCTGAGATTTTGAGTTAATAATAATAATAATAATAATAATAATAATAATAATAATAATAATAATAATAATAATAATAATAATAATAATAATAATATACCTTATTACCATTAACAAATACCAAGAACTTAAAAGATAGAAACCAAAACCCAAACTCCAAAAGATTAAAGAATTTAAATGACGTAAGTAGGTAAAAAAAACTATATGATAATAGTGGAATATGTTCATAGTGTCGGAATTCAATGATACCTTTGTGATTACATTAGAAAGCTTAAATACCGCTGGAATATAATCTAACTGTGTGGAAAGGTTTGTTGTGCTTCTAAAGCGACCAATTGGCATGCGGTAAACATGATTCACTTAAACCACTTCTTGTTCCAAGATCTAGAACCCGTTTTGTAACTCTCCCGTTATGAAAACCCACATTTTGTTCAGCGTCTACCAATAAGCATTCACCTGCGTAAAATCAAGACCCAACATAACTATAAGCAGATAAGCATTTTAAAAAGCAATTCCAAAAGACCATATTCGGGTCAGCTAATATAAAATTATTTAAGCCTATAATTAAGCAACTGAATGGATTAAAAAAAAAAAAAAAAAAAGGAATCCGATGAGTGAAGTGAAGTGAAGTAAAGTCAAACAATACCTTTAGGGGTATGAAGTCACGACGACAACAATGGAGGATGTTTTCACTATTAGGATCTAGTCATTAATTCACATGGCCGCCATTACTACAAAAACCATAGCATCAGAACAAAACAACATACCATTTTTGTTCTCGCCAACTTGAAACATCATGTAACAAAGAAGATACCGCTGAAAAAAACTACAATACTGAATATATTGTTTCGTATAAGTTGTGATTGAGATAAGTTTCGAGTGTCAATGCATAATCTAACTTAAGTCTATTAAACTTTTTTGGTACTCGGCTTATGTTGACTATGACATATACACAGCTAAAGGTGCTAACCCCAGATGAGCTGAAAAAAGTTGCTAATCCTAGCTAAAGGTGCTAGTCCCAGCTAACTAAAAGTGGTAATCAAAAGCACATAAATCAGACCTTAAAAAACACCTAATCAAAGCAAATTGTTGGGTCTATTAAAACCCAAACTCCTTAATCTAGGATTTCAACATAAAATATCCTAAGTGTTTGATAACGGAGAACACCAAATAAGTCACTGAATGCATAGTTGTTTAGTGAGTCATCCTCAAGATGCTCAGGGCGAATCTATGGAGAAAGGTTCACCATTCAGTGAGGCGGTTCTCAGTGAATGATACCTGAGCCAAAGAAGAAGATGATGGACTCAGTGAGGGATGACAATAAGTCACTGACTCCCATGACTCCTCACCAACTAAGATCGCTGAGTGAACAAAGACTGAAGATAAGAAGACTGAAGTAAAGGCGGGATTAGGCGGGATAAGTTTGAATGGATAAGGGAAGGTCCTTATCATGCAAAGGTCAACTTTCCCTGAAAGAGTATAATACCAAGTCATGTGTCAACACTGAAGACCAGAAATCATCTCTGCCCTTTACTACTTATAGTTATTTGTAACAGGGACAAAATACCTATGTATCTTGTCCAATGTAGGATGATGTAATTTGTCTTATAGTCCTTGTCCATTAGGTATGTGTTAGAATCTAACTTGTGTATAAATAGAGAATAAGTGGGAGAGGTACAGATTATGTTTGTGAAATTAATGCTTAGACATTCACAAACCAAATATTTACTCTCTCCAAAGAATGACACAATCCCTGAGATAGCTCAGCTGGATCTTAGTTGTCACTAAAACTTAGTTTGGGTTTAGTGAGGAGTATACCATACTTGTCATTTCAATCCCAAGTGTTGTTCCGCAAACACTTGGGTATAATTCTTTTGATTGATTTCTAATAAAGAATTAAACGTTGAAAACTTTGTGTCTTTTATTTTACATTTATTTCCTTTTGACAATTAATCAATACTTCGCTACATCATGGAACTTGGTTCGATTAACTTTGTAGTTAACCATAACCAAGTAAAAGGGTCCAACACAAATGCGCCAAACAATTAAATAGCCATTTTAATGACACCTTAACCTGTGATAATCAACCATAATACGTGACCCAAAGCAAATACGCTAACAAAATAAACAGCAAGATAAGAATCAAAAAAGTATATGAAGTAATACCTATTTTCAGACCGATAACCATCTGCTAGTACATTTTCGAAAGCACCTACACAATCAATCCTACACCAATGGTACCCCCTAACAACCTAGGCTCCGACCTTGCTGGAAAACCAATTAATCCTACTCTTTTTAGAGGAATGATTGGGTCACTGATGTATCTTCTTGCCTCAAGGCCTGATATTCAATTCTCAGTCTGTTTATGTGCGAGATATCAGTCTGACCCAAAAGAATCTCATCTCACTGTTGTCAAAAGGATTCTGAGATACCTCAGGCTCCTACCAATTTCTTGGGGGAAAGCTAGTCTGTTGGAGTGCTAAAAAGCAACAATCTGTTGCAATGTCCTCAGCAGAAGCTGAATATGTTGCTGCTGCAGGCTGTTGTGCAAATGTGTTGTGGATGAAAAGTCAGCTCAGTGACTATGGTATTCATTACAAAATGGTACCCATCTTTTGTGACAACACAAGTGCAATAGCCATTTCAAACAACCCTGTGCTTCATCAAAGAACAAAACATATTGATATCAGATATCATTTTATCGGGGATCATATCATGAAAGGTGATATTGAATTACACTTCATTCCCACTGAGTATCAGTTAGCTGATATCTTCACAAAACCCTTGGATGAACCTACTTTCGCCAGACTAAAAGCAGAACTAGGCATGTTAGATATTGATAATAAGGTCACTGATTAAGATACCCTAATATGGTGTATATTCCTTATCCTAACTCTGATAATCAACCTTCCTCGGTGAAACCCTGCACAAAAAAAACAGTCACATGGAGTTCTCTCATGTTGTGAATGACTCAAACACTGAATGAATTCTCATTCAAAAGGGGGCTCATAACATTTACTGAAGCAATTCAATGCTTAACTAAATGCTCTAAGTATCTAGTTAGTAAATGTCCTAGGTTGGTAACTGAATTTTCTATTTAATATAGGAATATATGTCTCTACCTCACTGGCATCCACACCTTGAGCCCCCACTTACATATCAACATCCCAATAGGCATTAAATGCCTTCCCTCACAAATAATATCCCATGATATTTCTGTGACACCATGCCTGCAAAAGTGCATCTAGTGCAGGCCCCTTGCACTGTTAACCTCGACAGTTGTGAAAAACTTGGGAAAGTGGAGTGGTGGCATTTAATGAGGATCCCAAAGTGGTTATTCATTTTGATTTTCAAAATCTATAACCAATGGTATTCCTCACCCTCTATAAATACCTCTTTCAAAACACACAAAAACACACAAAAATTTTCTTAAAGAATCTCTACAAAAATTTCTTCTTTGTAAAACTGTGTGTAAAAATTTTATAACAAAAGAAAACCTTTTTAAAAAACATTATTTCTTGGTTAAGTAGACTTGCAACAAGAAATCCTTCCTGTTTGCAATCTCCTTGATAACAATATCATTCATTTCACGAACAGAAAACGAGTTGGACTCAACTAGTGGATCATCTAGTGAGTGATATTCTGCCATTAAAGTTTTTAAAACCTTTTTCTTTGACCTAAAAATGGCAGATGACCAAGGATTTGAACTTGCACCTCAATGGGAAAAATCAACTCTGGCTGATGTACAATTTAAAACTAATAATGTTATAGGCAATTTTAACTGCCCTAAAAATGTTCCTGCCTACAAGGAAATCATAAAGTTTTTGTACAAGTGTCCTTTGAAAACTGCCTTCACCTCCACACCCTACTTTCAGTACCACAACTTCCTCAGGGAGTTTTGGGGTACTGGTCAGGCCTATGACCCGACTCCCTCCACTGATGAGAACGAACTCAGGCCCCTCAAGGAATTTCTCATCAGTTTCTCTGTTTTAAATGAGAAAAGAAAATTTGTCCTAGATTTCAAAATTTTTTGCTGTGCAATAGGACTTGATTATAACAATGGAAACTATGTT
Organism: Artemisia argyi; assembly: GCA_030686995.1. Classification (NCBI taxonomy): domain Eukaryota; kingdom Viridiplantae; phylum Streptophyta; class Magnoliopsida; order Asterales; family Asteraceae; genus Artemisia; species Artemisia argyi. The sequence continues at coordinate 129,020,330 of CM060684.1, forward strand.
GCACACCCTGACCCAAATGATGTTAAATCAGGGTTAGAAAAAATTGCTTTTGATCCAAAATATTTGGACAAGACCCCTGTCACCAAAAGCTCCTTTCCCATGGCTTGGAAGATCCTGTTCACTTTTGTGATTTAGGTTCTCGGTGGGAACCATTCATCCACTAAGCAGATTAACTCTATTCAGATGATGATGGCTTACTGCCTGATGAAAGGGGTCACTGTCGACATTGGAGAGATCATTTATGGTGATCTTGTAACCAAGCTACTGAATAAGACTAGGCTACACTATGTGTCGTATCCTAGGTTTATTTCATGTGCTCTTCAAAGGTTACTGGGTTATGACTACACTCAGGACGTTCATTTATGTTCTTTACCAGCCATCCTGAGTCCTTCAAATTTTTCAAAGGACCCATCCTCAGTCTCCAACATAGAATTGAAGGCCCATATGGTTTCCATAAACAACCAGAGGGACTCAGTGTACCCACCTTCCCCTCCTGAGAGGACAGGGAAGTCTCAGACTGTGCCAAAGACCAAACCAAAGGCACACGGCCCTGGGATTCAGGGACACAGGCTTCTAAGCCAAAAAGAAGACCCAAGTCTGATAAAGCCACCCATAACCAGGTTCCACCACCCTCAGGGACAACGAAGGGCACTGAAAAATCACAGTCAGGGTCCTTGGTCCACACGACTACTCCCAAAGATCCAGAGGGAAACATACAACCCACTGGTAGGGGAGCGCCTTCCACTTTTCCTGCTAACGCTTTGGGTCTCAGGGAGTGGCGGCCCCTAAATCTTTGTCAGGCCAGCACCAGCCTGTTGGAACGGGGGGCCTCAACATTTCACTGATTCCTAATGATGCCACTGAAGAACGCCCGTCAGTGTCTAAAGGAGTCATAGGGGACCAAGACTCAGAGGGATTGAAACCACCCACTGATATGGAACCTACACCCCCTCACGGAGTTGCCCATATTTCAAAAACTGACTCTAGTCACCAAACAGACAAAACCCAGTCTATTGGATTAAAGGGGTTAGGGAGTGACCACAACTAAGGCAAGTCTTCTTTTGAAGAGGAGCCGACTAACTTATTCTTGCAGATAGATTCAATGGCTACCTTTCAGGCTATTTTTTATTCAGATGATGAAGATAGTAAAGTCAGTGAGGAAGAGCTCTATGAAGCTGGTGATGATATGGAGACTGATGCAACAGCAACTGAACAATCTCTTCAGCCTCCCTTTGATCCTCAAGAAGAAAATGAACCAGAATCTTCCTCTCCTGCAAAACTGGCTAAGTATGATGATTCCAAGCCCCTCACTGAAAGAAAACTGATGAGATTTCTGAAGAAGGCTTGAACGTCATCTACAAAGACATCACTGAAGATATGTTTGACATGCACACTGAGCAGGATGTTCACTACTTCAACCTTAACTCTGTTGAAGCTTTTCATGATAACACCTTGGAATAGCAGGCTGATGTTGCATTCTCACTAACAACTCTTAATGGTCACCTCAACAAGTTCAATGACTCGCTCAGCCAAATCACCAAGAGCGTTTCCACCATTCAAGAGTCTATCAAAGATGACCCAGAGCTCAACAGGAAAATACTTTAGGCTGCTCAGACCTACCAGCAGAACTCTGCTCAATTCACTGAGCTGGTAGATATGTTGAAGTCTGCCAATCTTTAGGGTCTTCAATCTTCAGTGACTTCCATCTATTCATCACTCAGTCTCATGGAGAAAAACTTGGCTGCTTGGGCTAAGTCTTCCAACTCCTTAGCCTGGAATCTTGGGCCAAGGATGTCTGCCATTGAATCATCTCATGCTTCCCTAGATGCCAAAGTATCTACAATTCAGAAGGATACTGCTGACATCAAGAACATGCTCTCTGAACTTTACCAAGCCTTCAAGGGTCCTTTAGTGGTGCCACCAACTCTTGCTCTCACTGATGCTGCGGCAACAGTTAAGGGGGAGAGATCCATTGAAGTTCCACCTACTGATGTCCCTGAACCTTCCACCAGTCAACCTTCCTCCAATATTCTCCTTTCAGTCTCCTGATACCACCACTCAACCAAATAATCAGGCTGATAAGGGCAAAGGCATTCTTACTGTTGTGTCCGATCCCATAACACCATTGGTAGCTGCCTCTTCAGTCATAAGAATAGACCCAGATGCACTTGTCAGGGTCCCCTTTCAGATGAACGAAGTTACTTATCTGATGACTGAGGATGAAATCCAAGCTCACATGGATAAAGTTGAAATACTAAAGAAGTAGCCTTGAAGGAACAAGCAAGCAAGGCTGCTCTCATTGAGGTAGTTAATAAGGAAGCCACAGCTATTGGGTTGAAGCCTCGGGATCTTGCACATAGGGAAGTGATGCGTGGGAATTGCACTAGGCTTTACCTCTTGAGGGATCTCGAGAAGCTTACAACCCCCACCAGGCAGTGTACCTGATCGTTGTAGTATAGTATAGTGACAAGTACCGGGGAATTGATCGTTCAACTCAGGAATAGAGTCGCTAGGATTAGAAAATCTAAAAACTAGGTCTAGAGGTGAGGGATGATTATTTTTGTATTTTTATATTTTTTATAAAAGCAAGTAAAATCTCGGGTTTTTGGAAGAGTGGGCAGAATTAGTTGCTAATTAACTAACCCAATAACTAAGATGCAATCAAAATAAAATAACAAAAATGAAAATAAAGCTAATTAAACTAGTGGTGTGAACAATAATGGGGAGAATTGTGTTTACTTAGGTTTCATTACTCCCTAGATATCTTTTACAGGGTGATAGTTTGTTACAATTACGTGGATGACGGGTTATATTCCTTAATACCATTCGTGGGGTGGCGTACGTACTTCCCCAACTCTATAAGCTCCTACTTCACTCCTATGTCGAGGCTGCAAGAAGCTCCTAACATGGGATCACTAGAATTCGCTCATACATTAAATACAACCATAATAACCTAGTACGCATTGGTTCATGTTTCTTAAGACATTCAAGCATGTTACCCTATGGAAGTCTGCCAGATTTCTTAAGCCTAACATCAAAATCATTCATCCGTAACAACTACAAACAAACAATCAACCCATAATCAACATCTAGGTTTCACTACATCTAAGCAAATACACAAGAGATATAGCCTAGCATGTTAAATTCAAGACAAGCGTAAGATATATTCAAACAACACATAGACATATTGAATGAATTGAAAGGATACTTATCTCAATTGAACATGAAAGGTTTCACAGGGTAAAAACCCTTTAAAGAACAGTAAAAATCGTGCTAGGGTTTCTCCAAGTTATCCCTCTAAACTTATCCTCTCCTTTAATGAATGAAAATTGCAAAACTATATATAGATTTTCCAAGGTGACGGCGTCAAGAGGAAATACCAGACGTCGTCAACTCGCCGCCGATAGTGATATCAGATTGCCTAGATCCAGATTTGACGACGTCATATGTAAAGTTACTCTGGGCCGTCACATGCAATTGGACCATGACGGCCTATGGTGACGCCGTCATGCCCATAGTGTAAAATCCTTCTGGATCGTCACGGACTTTATCCACTTCACCTCTTGTTTTACTCTTGAACCCGTCATGTAGAACCTTGTGACGCCGTCAGGTACTGTTCCCAGCAAGGAAAATTAAGACTTTGTCGTTTTCTTCACTTTCATGCTCCAAAAACGTCCAAAACGCTCCCTTTTCCAGAATTCACTCCAAAAGTACCTAAAATCACAAAAGGAACGATCTAGGGCAATATTTGATCAAATAAATTCAAATCCAGGCTTAAATGACCCCCTAAAAACGGCTCATTTTTTGCCTCATCATATACCCTTACACTTGAGATTTGCTTGTCCTCAAGCAAATGCGCTTTTATTCTAATCAAAATACAAGTTAGGGGTCATTTAACACTAATATAAAAGTAATTACAACAAATAATCATTCCACTAAAGACCAAAGATAAGCACGGAGGTCATACACTAGCACCTCACAAATAGTGTTTAAATACTCACATCTCTCGGTTGTAATAAAGTATATATCACAATATGGAAATGGGAAACATCTCTCACTACCTGTCATAGCAAAATAGATTACCATAGGCTTGGGAAAGGATCAAACCTCCACCACATGGCGTAAGCACCTAGGATAAACTATCAAAGAGGTCTTTCAAAGGGTTATAACGTTAGGTGTAGGGATATGGAATACACGGTTTTGTTGGATATAGGCAATCTTTACTGGTGGCGAGTTAATCATCTTGGTTAATTACATGTACAATATTGTGTTACTAAGCCAAGACTAGACTCGACTTAAGCTAATAAATCAAAAATGACAAAAACAAAAAATAAACATAGAATGAAATGGGATGGTAGTCCGTATATTTTTTTTTCTTCTCTTTTTTTCTTTTTCTTAATTTTTTGAATTTTTTTTTTCTTTTTTTTTTTGTGTGCATACACTCTTACCCTACCATCCAAAATAATACATCATAGGGAATGTACATTCCCCTTACACTTGAATTTTTACATACTTTACAATAAACTAATCTAATGACGAAAATCAAGATAATCAAAACACTTGGAGTACTTTTAAGATTAACGCACCTATGGGGGTAATAAATGATGTTCTTCCCCATTACTCCATAACACAAGTACTTTACCCATGAGTCCCAATCATCCCAAAACAATATGTACAAGGATATGACTTGACTTAGCAACCATGTAATCAATTAGATAATTAACTAAGGGTTTAAACAAATAACAATAATGCACTAAAGATGAGTGCATACACGGAAGGTTAAGGCGATTTGGGTGTACATTTAAGTGGGTTGTAACAAATTCTTCCTTTAAGTAAGATGCTTAAAGTTAGAAACGAAAAGATAGGCTCGGAGGGGTGTACTAGGGGTTTCGTGTACTAAAAATGAGTACAACGCTAAGGTGTGGGAAAAATTAGTTGACTTAACTAGCCAAGTAATATGACTTAAATGGTCAAGTAATTATGATACGGGTTTAATACAAGGGTGATCCTAATGCCTCTTATCATGTAGTAAATCCTACTACCCGAATGTAGTCTCACTAGCTGTCTCGGGATGCATCACTAACGCAAGTTCTAGAATCTAAATGCTACCGGTACACTCATAAGTACTAATAATGAATGCTTTTCCTATCAAATCTAAAGGCGAACCTCACATATTTGGCTGGAAAATTTTTCTGAATAGTACGGTTTTGTGCTAGTCATACAACTCCTATCCATAAGACGCTTGCTAAGGCTAAAGTTTCACACCTAAATGTTGTAAAAAAATTTAAATTTGACGCTAAAATTATAGTAACAAGTATTTCTCTTAGTTTTATTACACACCTACCATCAAGCAAACAAACTCAAGTGCAAGTGTATCCTATAAGGTATCATCATTTACCCTCCCCTTACACTTAGGATGAACATTGTCCCCAATGTTCAATTAAAGAATGTAAAAGTGAGAAAGGTAAAAGAATGAAATCAAATACTCCCCTGATTCGTTCGGTGTGGATAGTGTGTCAATAAGGTTAGATCTTCCTCCAAGAAAATGAACAACCAAAGCTTCTCTTCCAGAAAAATAAATCATCTTCTTGTCATATATAACCTGTTAAACCTGAGAAAACAAACAAGGCAACCTCGCGTAAAATCGGCGGCAATATATATATATACTAACAAATCCTAGAAAACAATTTAAGATATAATGCTTGTGGAATGAATGTTTGCAGATTTCCTAGAGTTTATAAAACTAAAGAATTAAAAAAAAAAAAAAAAAAAAAAAAAAAAAAAAAAAAAAAAAAAACTCTAAGACTCCATTAGAAAAACAAAACTAGCAAAATTTCTAAAATTTTACACATGACGCCGTCAAGAGTAAACTCATGACGCCGTCAGAAGTGACCTGTAGAAATCTTTACGTTAAGTTTCCATAAAATTTCTGGAAAAAAAACTTATGTCCTACTTCCTGGAAAATCCAGCAAAACATCATTATGACTCGATACACATGTTACCACCTTCCTTGATGTCGGATGGTAAAAGTTACGAACAAAGACACGAAGAAAAAGATAGACTAAAGAAATCCTAAAAATAAAAAATAAAATCTTACTAGAAAGGAATCTAGCAAGTAGACCTAATAAAAAGAAATCCTAACCTAGACAATAACTATTCTCCGGCAACGGCGCCAAAAACTTGATGCGTGAGAATTGCACCAGGCTTTACCTCTCGAAGGATCTCGAGAAGCTTACAACCCCCACCAGGCAGTGTACCTGATCGTTGTAGTATAGTATAGTGACAAGTACCAAGGAATTGATCGTTCAACTCAGGAATAGTGTCGCTAGAATTAGAAAATCTAAAAACTAGGTCTAGAGGTGAGGGATGATTCTTTTTGTATTTTATATTTTTTATAAAAGCAAGTAAAATCTCAAGTTTTTGGAAAAGTGGGCGGAATTAGTTGCTAATCAACTAACCCAATAACTAAGATGCAATCAAAATAAAATAACAAAAATGAAAATAAAGCTAATTAAACTAGTGGTGTGAACAATAATGTGGAGAATTGTGTTTACTTAGGTTTCATTACTCCCTAGATATCTTTTACAGGTTGATAGTTTGTTACAATTGCGTAGATGACGGGTTATATTCCTTAATACCATTCGTGGGGTGGCGTACGTACTTCCCCAACTCTATAAGCTCCTACTTCACTCCTATGTCGAGCCTGCAAGAAGCTCCTAACATGGGATCACTAGAATTCGCTCATGCATTAAATACAACCATAATAACCTAGTACGCATTGGTTCATGTTTCTTAAGACGTTCTAGCATGTTACCCTATGGAAGTCTGCCAGTTTTCTTAAGCCTAACATCGAAATCATTCATCCGTAACAACTATAAACAAACAATCAACCCATAATCAACATCTAGGTTTCACTACATCTAAGTAAACACACAAGAGATCTAGCCTATCATGTTAAGTTCAAGACAAGCGTAAAATATATTCAAACAACACATAGACATATTGAATGAATTGAAAGGATACTTATCTCAATTGAACATGAAAGGTTTCAAAGGGTAAAAACCCTTGAAAGAACAGTAAAAATCGTGCTAGGGTTTCTCCAAGTTATCCCTCTAAAGTTATCCTCTCCTTTAATGAATGAAAATTGCAAAACTAAATATAGATTTTCCAAGGTGACGGCGTCAAGAGGAAATACCTGACGCCGTCAACTCACCGCCCATAGTGATATCGGATTGCCTAGATCCAGATTTGACGCCGTCATGTGTAAAGTTACTTTGGGCCGTCACATGCAATTGGACCATGACGGCCTATGGTGACGCCGTCATGCCCATAGTGTAAAATCCTTCTGGATTGTCACGGACTTTATCCGCTTCACCTCTTGTTTTACTCTTGACGCCGTCATGTAGAACCTTGCCGTCAGGTACTGTTCCCAACAAGAAAAATTAAGACTTTGCCATTTTCTTCACTTTTATGCTCCCAAAACGTCCAAAACGCTTCCATTTTCAGGATTCACTCCAAAAGTACCTAAAATCATAAAAGGAACGATTTAGGGCAATATTTGATCAAATAAATTCAAATCCGGGCTTAAATCACCCCCTAAAAATGGCTCATTTTTCGCCTCATCAGGAAGGTGGTGAAAATTTTAAAAAGGCTCAGGATGCTGCCCTGATGGCTCTGAAAGAAAAGAGGGATGCCAGACTGAAGAAAGCTGCTGCAGTTAGGCAACAAAACATTGAGAAATACACCTAGATCATGACACAGAGACTGAACCCTGAAACTATCACTGATGTCAAGATTCACCAGAACTTCAAACCAGCTGTTCTCAATGTATACAGAGGCCAGGATAAAGGACATTTTGAAGTTCATGATCCCTTCAAATTTGCTGACTTTGGAATCACTGAGCTAGATGAGCTAGGTCCAATTATTGCTAAGAAGAGCAATGTCATTGTCAAGAACCTACTGAAGTCCCTCAGAATCAGGTATGATCAGCTGGCCAAAAAGCATGAGGAACTTGGCATTCCCTCACTGCTCCCAACATCAGTACCTGCCATTCAGGCTCCACCTGCTCAGTCCTCTAAAAGGAAAAGAAAGAAGATAGAGACTGAACCTGAAGTCAGTACTCCAGGCCTAAACTGCAACAGAGCCCTCCCTAAAGGAGTTACATTTGTGAACAACTTGGTGATTGAACAACCTGAGAGAGGTCTCTTCTTCACTGATGAGTATGGAGATCCAGCCTTCCAAAGATGAGCTGATATTGATCTGTCAGGAATCAAGGCAATGACAGGATACTTCTTTATGGCCAATCCCATCAAGAATTAGGCTAATGCAAGGTTCTATCATGACCTGAAGATCAAAATCCAAGAGCATCCTGAAAGACACTGAGTTCAAAGAGAGCCAAACTTGAAGCCAGGGGTCTAAAGTTATGAAGCCTGAGAAAGTCTGCAACAACAACTATCTTTTATTTGCTTTGTCTTGTTTAGGATTGTAATAACTATAAATAATATTGATGTTTTTGTTTAACATTCAGTGTCCTAAACATTATTTAGTAATTCAGTTTGTAGAGATAATACCTTTGCTATCTCTCACAGAACCTTGAAACACTCGGGCTATTTGTATATCCAAATAGGGGGAGACTGTTGGGTCTGTTAAAACCCAAAATCCTTAATCTAGGATTTGAACATAAGATATCCTAAGTGTTTGATAACCGAGAACACCAAACAAGTCACTGGATGCATAGTTGTTCAGTGAGTCATCCTCAAGATGCTCAGGGCGAATCTATGGAGAAAGGTTCACCATTAAGTGAGGAGGTTCTCAGTGAATGATACTTGAGCCAAAGAAGAAGATGATGGACTCAGTGAGGGATGAAAATAACTCACTGAGTCCCATGACTCCTCACCAACTAAGATCGCTGAGTGAACAAAGACTTAAGATAAGAAGACTGAAGTAAAGGCGGGATTAGGCGGGATAAGTTTGAATGGATAAGGGAAGGTCCTTATCATGCAAAGGTCAACTTTCCCTGAATGAGTATAATACTAAGTAATGTGTCAACACTGAAGACCAGAAAGCATCTCTGCCCTTTACTACTTATAGTTATTTGTAACAGGGACAAAATACCTAGGTATCTTGTCCAATGTAGGATGATGTAATTTGTCTTATAGTCCTTGTCCATTAGGTATGTGTTAGAATCTAACTTGTGTATAAATAGAGAATAAGTGGGAGATGTAAAGATTATGTTTGTGCACTTAATGCTTAGACATTCACAAACTAAATCTTTACTCTCTCCAAAGAACAACACAATCCTTGAGATAGCTCAGCTGGATCTTAGTTGTCACTCAAACTTAGTTTGGGTTTAGTGAGGAGTATACCATACTTGTCATTTCAATCCCAAGTGTTATTCCGCAAACACTTGGGTATAATTCTTTTGATTGATTTCTAATAAAGAATTAAACGTTGAAAACTTTGTGTCTTTTATTTTACGTTTATTTCCTTTTGACAATTAATCAATACTTCGCTACATCATGGAACTTGGTTAGATTAACTTTGTAGTTAACCATAACCAAGTAAAAGGGTCCAACACAAATGCGCCAAACAATTTCAATAGCCATTTTAATGACACCTTAACTTATGATAATCTACCATGATACGTGACCCAAAGCAAATACGCTAACAAATAAACAGCAAGGTAAGAATCAAAAAAGTATATAAAGTAATACCTATTTTCAGACCGATAACCATGTGCAAGCACATTTTCGAAAGCACCTACACAATCAATCTAAGACATTTGACTGGTTAGAGATAGAAACATATATTAAAACATCAACATCAAATTAACGATTCACAGTTAATTAATGCAATGAAAGCAGACAATAAATCTTGGTAACTTTGATGACTTCTTAATTCTAATTACTAAAACACTGAAATACTTCAAGTTTTTTCTAGATACTGTTCTTTTGTGAAGCATCAAAGATGTGGTGACCCGACCCACAGATCCCCTCATATTTTGTCTTACTGTTACTACAATATATCATGCAAAAGGATAATAAAGATTCAAACTTTAGATACTGGTATGATAATATGATTTTTCAATTTTCATTACCTAAACAACCTACATTTAGTAATAACAGAAAGCAAACACTTTCTAAAATTTGTCAAAAATATTTGTTACACCAAATCTGATTTGATAAGCTATAAATCAGGTGACCCATTTGTATCAATCCGTAGTTTTTGATTCTTTTAGCTATGGACATTGAGAAAAATGACTTTCTTTTACTAAAGAATACAAATGGGTCACTTTAAGACGGGTTGATACTTTGTCAAAGCAGTGATACGAATGCATACTTATGAAGAAACTTAATTAAAAAAAACTAATGCAACTCGATCAACCTATAGATACCTTCAAATGGAGGATTTTCATGAATAGGAGGTCTAGGTGCAATTGTGACTTGCAATCCTCTATGTTGCCTTACTTACATAAGAAATGTCAAATCAACGACTTCAGCTAATCCGGCTTGTCTTTTGGCTTCCTACTATTTAGTAGTTTCATAAGCATTGTAAATATATTTGTTATAGAAACAATATTAGAGGTGCCAATGTCAATTAAATTTATTTGGACAAAAAGTGTTTCATGTCAGACAAACCGCACCTAATTCAACTCAGGCGAAAAAGATAAGTAATTTCACCCCATTACCCAACCACATGATGTGCACGTTTTTTTTTAAATAATAAGAAAATCTATGAATGTGAACATGTAAATGTACTATGTAATAGGTTAGCTTCAAGATGACTTGACCTAATCAGATTCCATCAAGAAACTATAGTTGCCTCTAAATTCAGTTTAATTTACCCTTTGCATGTCTGGGGTGTACATGAAAAGTGGGGTTATAGTTTTTTTTAGAGTAGTCTAGAAGATGAATCCAATAATACAATAACTGTTAATAAAAATATCGCCTAAAAACGTTATTTATATTTTACGATCTTCGCTAAGTTTTGTTAACGACAAAATGTAAACCTTTGTTTCTAAGCAAAACATAATCTTACTTTTTAAGACTTGCATAAACTAGACTTTTGCTACATTTTACATTTCATAAAACACAACACAAGTTTATTTCTTAAATTAGAAATTGTCACATCACATTTATGGCAAGTTTTGTCACTATGTATTTATGGAAAGAAATGTGTTTGACTAACTTTGTTGTTGCTTGCAAGCTTTGTATTTGACTTGTTTTTAAGTGATGTGACATTGTTTGGTTGCTAGGATTTATGAGACAAGACCTTGTTTGGTTTGAAGAGTTATTGCATAAACCTACTGCAGACCCGGCGGTACCCTGGGGGTACACGGGCAGAACCCATCTGAGGGTTCCGCCTGATCCGCCAAGCATGCAGAATGTTGTGCTATAAATACTAAGCCATAACTTGATTTTTGGCTAACCTCTTGAGATCATATTTTACACACACACTCGTCTTTTCTTCTAACCTCTTAACATTATAAATGTGAAGTTTCCTTTTGTAGCAAAGAAGCTCACAAGGTCGTCAAAAGTTACAAGTTTCCAACACAACGTCGCAAGACTTGTTAGCTTAGTATTGTGTAAACTCTTGTTGTTTACACGTCAATTGTTTGTGTATATTCTGTAGTGAGTGGTTAGTATTTTAGTCCTCAAAATACAAAGAGTGTTGGGAGTTGTTGTACCCTAGTAAAAGAACTAAACGGGAGTGGTTGTGCCCTTGTAAAAGAACTCGACATCTAGCTTTGTGTCGGTAAAAGTATAAGCGATGTGTAAGGTTTTCTCCGCCGGTGAAAGGAGCTTGTTGACTAGTGAAAGAAACTCTCGAGTTGGATACTCGGGGCGTGGACGTAGGGCAAGGAAAAAGAGTCCTTGTAGCCGAACCACAATAAATACTCGTGTTGTGGTTTGATCGTTTCTTTCATTTACTTGCATGTTATATATTGTGTTTGTGCATATATCTTTGATCAAACGGAAAGTTTCAAAGCCAACTTAACAAGTATAAAAAGATTTTAATCAGTAAACTATTCAACCCCCCTTCTAGTTTTCCACAATTGGTATCAAGAGCTACGTTACTCAAGCTTTTAAAATATATTGTTTTTAAAACTTGAAACGATCCATGGATTTTGAAAATTACAAAGAAGGGCAATCTATGCAAAGACCACCGCTCTTTGAAGCAAATGGTTTTATATATTGGAAAAACCGTTTTGAAACCTACGTGAAATCTAAAGATATAGATTTGTGGTATATAATTATTGATGGTGATAACGTAGTTACTAACATCAAAGATGATGATCAAAAGAAATTAATAGGTAAAAATAATGAAGCTAAAATGATGCTTTATAATGTTTTACCTAAGAAAGAATATGAAAGAGTCTTTTTGTGTAAAACCGCCAAAGATATTTGGCAATCTTTAATTGTCACTCATCAAGGAAACTCACAAGTTAAAGATAACAAAATTGATCTTCTTGTTCAACAATATGAACAATTTGTTATTTCCGAAGATGAGATTATTGATAATGCCTTTGCTAGGTTTAACACTATTATTACTTCACTTAAAGCACTTGATGAATCTTTTTGTAGTAAGAACTTTGTTAGGGAATTTCTTAGAGCACTCCATCCGAAGTGGAGAGCAAAAGTGACGGCAATTGAAGAATCCAAAGATCTTTCAAGCATGTCACTTGATGAGCTTATTGGAAACCTCAAAGTTCATGAAATGGTAATGGAAAAAGATTCGGAACTAGTTAGAGGCAAGAAAGAAAAAGTTAAGTCCATTGCCTTGAAAGCTAGAGTCCAATCAAGTGATGATGAAGAATCTACTTCGGATAGTGATGATGAGGAATATGCTATGGCCGTGAGAGACTTCAAGAAGTTCTTTCGTAGGCGAGGAAAGTTTGTAAGGCAACCTAAAGATGACAAGAAAACCTTCCGGAAAGATCGTGATGATCGAAAAGGAAAAGTTGAAAGAAAATGTTATAGGTGTAGAGACACAAGTCATCTTGTAGGAGAATGTCCAAAACCACCCAAGAGCAAACCTCAACAAGCTTTTGTGGGTGGTGCTTGGAGTGACTATGAAGGAGATGATGATGAGCCAAAGAACGATGATATTGCTCTCATGGCTCACAACTCAAATGAGGTACTCTCCGACTCATCTTACTCCTCTATTGATGATGATACTTTACAAAATGAATATAACAAACTTTGTGAGTTAAGCTTAAAAATCATAAACAAAAATAAATTTTTGAAAACTAAAAAGGAGTTTTTAGAAAATGAAGTCTATGAGTTAAAAGAAAAAGCTAAGAGATTAGAAAAGGGTAAAGGTATTGACACCTCATGCAAATCATGTGAAGAACTTAAACTTGAAGTTGAGAAACTTAAAGTTACTCAAAATGATCTAATCAAACAAACCACAAAGTTCAAAAAGTTCGATAAGAGCATTTCATGTGCGGATGAAATTATGAAACTTCAAAAGTCACCTTTTGATAAAACAGGTCTAGGTTTCAGGAAAGTAGAAATCATTAAGGGTCAAACAAAACAAGAAAAGAACGCACATGAAACAAACAAAATTGCTACAGCAGCCCGCGGACCAGACGGAACCCAAATTAGGGTTCCGCCCGTTGGCCCCGAGGGTTCCGCCAGGTCTGCTACAGCAGTAACTCCATCAACATCGGATCGTTCAAAATTTGTTAAAGTTACATATAAAAATGGAACAAAAGCTGCCTTTAGAACTGGAGTAGGACTTAGTAAAAATGAATTTAGAGCTAAAACTACTCAACCAAGACCTAAGACTCCAATTCCCAAACACCCCTTTCCAAAGAGCAACTTCAACGCTCGACCAAACTACCAACATATTTGGAACCAAAACACTCCTAGACATTACCAAACTCCAAATCACATGCCATTGAACCCTTATGCTCTATTTTCATACTTGGAACAAATTAATGGCATGCTTAACCAAAATGGACCCATGAGAAATTGGGGACCAAATGTTTGAGTGTTTTTCATAAAATAGGTATGCCTCAAAGTTTGTTTGGATCCGGATGAATGGATCAAAGATAGCGGTTGTTCAAGGCACATGACGGGTAATAAAAGCCTCTTCTCTACATATCAAAAATGTGATGGAGGTAATGTTACGTTTGGTAGTAATGCTAAGAGCAAAATCATCGGAAAAGGTACAATCTCTCATGACTCCCTTTCTATAGATGATGTTGCTCATGTTGATAACTTAGGATTTAATCTTCTTAGTATTAGTCAACTTTGTCGTAATAAGTATAATGTCCTTTTTAGTGAAAACGGTAGTAAAATACTTAAAGATGGTATAACCGTTGCCAAAGGTGTCCTTAAGAACAACGTATACGTCATGAAGTTGGATTCAACATCTAGAGACAAACTTTGTCTTACCTCATTAGATGAATCTTCAACTTTATGGCATAGACGTTTAGGACACGCTAACATGAGACTAATCCAAAACCTCTCTTCCAAAGACTTAGTTCGAAACCTACCTAAGTTGAAATATGACCAACACTTTTGTGATGCTTGCAAAGTCGGTAAACAAGTCCATGGTAGCCATAAGGCTAAAAACTTGGTTTCTACATCTAGGTGTCTAGAACTTTTACATATGGATTTATTTGGTCCATCCGCTATACAAAGTTATGGAGGCAACTTCTACACTTTGGTCATAGTTGATAATTACTCAAGATATACTTGGACAAAATTTTTGAAAAGTAAAAATGAAGCTTTTGATAAATTTGAGATTCTAAGTAAGAAAATTCAAAATCAAGTAGGGTCTAATATTGTGTCTATTAGAACGGATCACGGTCGTGAATTTGATAATGAATTTCAATTTGGTAAATTCTGTGATATTAATGGAATAACTCATAACTTTTCGGCTCCACGTACTCCTCAATCTAATGGTGTAGTAGAACGTAAAAACCGGACATTGCAAGAGATGAGTAGAACAATGCTTAATGAACAAAACATTCCACAAAAGTTTTGGTGTAATGCCGTCGACACTTCCACGTACATTTTAAATCGAGTCCTAATTAGACCATTTTTGAATAAAACTCCTTATGAACTATATAAAGGTAAAAAGCCTACATTAGGATACTTTAGAGTGTTTGGGAGTAAATGTTTCATTCTTAACACCAAGGATTATCTCACCAAATTTGACCCAAAGTCTTATGGAGGTGTATTTCTTGGATATTCACAAAATAGTAAAGCTTACATTGTTTTGAACAAAGAAACCTTAAGAGTCGAGGAATCGTTAAACGTAACATTTGACGAAAGTCCACCTCCCTCTAAGACATCACCTTTGGTAGATGATGACTTAGTTGAAAGCCAAGCAATTGAATGTCAAGAAAACTTAGGTAATGACAAGGAAGATGAACTATTAAACAAAGAACTTGTCAATGTCAAAGAATCTAAAAGTCATCCATTAGACCGTGTCATAGGCAACATTAACGAAAGAACACTTAGATCAAATGTTCAAAATGAAAGCAACTACTTTTGTTTCGTGTCAACCATTGAACCGAAAAACATTAATGA
Source organism: Artemisia argyi (assembly GCA_030686995.1). Classification (NCBI taxonomy): domain Eukaryota; kingdom Viridiplantae; phylum Streptophyta; class Magnoliopsida; order Asterales; family Asteraceae; genus Artemisia; species Artemisia argyi. Next base: position 129,035,875 of record CM060684.1, read on the forward strand.
AGCCATTAAAGATGAATCTTGGGTAATTGCAATGCAAGAAGAATTAAACCAATTTGTTAGGAATGATGTATGGACATTAGTTCCTCAACCAAAGAGTCAAACAATAATTGGAACAAAATGGGTCTTTCGTAATAAAATGGATGAAAATGGAATTGTGTCTAGAAACAAAGCTAGGCTAGTAGCACAAGGATATAATCAACAAGAAGGCATTGATTACGATGAAACTTTTGCTCCGGTAGCTAGGCTCGAGTCAATTAGAATATTACTTGCTTATGCGTGTGCACATAATTTTAAACTCTTTCAAATGGACGTCAAAAGTGCATTTCTAAACGGAGTCATTAATGAAGAAGTGTATGTTGCTCAACCACCAGGCTTCATCGATTTTGAAAAACCTAATTATGTTTACAAACTTAAAAAGGCTCTTTACGGACTTAAGCAAGCTCCAAAAGCATGGTATGATCGACTTAAAACATTCCTAGTTGACCATAAGTATACCATGGGCTTAGTTGATAATACTCTCTTCACTAAGAAGAAAGATTCACATATTATCATAGTCCAAATCTATGTTGATGACATTATATTCGGATCAACTTGTCAAGAATTATGTGTGGATTTCTCAAAAATCATGCATGACGAGTTTGAAATGAGTATGATGGGAGAACTCAACTTTTTCCTAGGACTTCAAATCAAACAACTAGAAGATGGTATCTTCTTTAACCAATCTAAATATATTAAGGATATGCTTAAGAAATTTGGACTAGAAGATTCGAAACCTATCAAAACTCCCATGTCCACGGAAACTAAACTCACCAAGGATGAGGAAAGTGAATCCGTAGATAGCACTAAATATAGAGGTATGATTGGTAGTCTACTTTACCTAACGGCTAGTAGACCCGACATTATGTTTAGTGTTTGTCTATGTGCTCGTTTTCAAGAAGATCCTAAAACTACCCATCTTGAAGCCGTTAAAAGGATATTTAGGTATATTAAGGGCACCACACATTTAGGTTTATGGTATCCCAAAGGAACGGGAATAGACACCATAGTGTATGCCGACTCGGATCATGCCGGTGACTATGTCGATAGAAAAAGCACAAGTGGTATTTGTACTTTTGTTGGACATTGTCTCACCTCATGGTTCTCTAAGAAGCAAACGGCTCTTGCTATCTCAACAACGGAAGCCGAGTACGTTTCGGCCGGAAAGGCATGTCAACAAGCCCTTTGGATGAAGCAAGCTCTTGTCGACTACGGAATTCAACTCAACGACATCACAATTCTTTGTGACAACAAAGGTTCCATTGATCTTAGCAAAAACCCGGTTCAACATGCTCGTACAAAACATATTGAAATCCGTCATCATTTCCTTCGTGACAACGTCCAAAAAGGAAATATCTCAATTGAGAAAGTTTCTTCCGAAAATAACATAGCCGACATTCTCACAAAACCTCTTAAACGTGAACCTTTTAATCTTCTTAGGCTAGGCTTAGGACTCATGGAACCTACATTGTAGTTCTGAACATTAGACAAAAATCACAAAAATCAAAACAAATCCAAAACCATTTTTCTCAGCAGGGTCGGCTGAACCCTCAACCATAACGGACGGAACCCACCTCAGGGTTCCGCCGTGTCCGTCGACCTGCAGAATCATTTTCTTTGTTTATATTAATCCAAACACCCATTATCTCATACCACCACTTCCAAACTGCTACTATTCACTTTACCACTCATCCACACCTACGAATTATTGGTCCTCCATTCATTTACATTGCTAATCAATCATCATTGTAAGTATTCTAAACATGATTACAATCCTGATCTGAGTCTAGGAATTCTATTTCTTGCACAAAAATAAAAACTTGGGGTTATGCATTAACTTAAGAAATTCATGCATGAGATTAGGTAATTAATAAAACTAATCATGTTTCCCATAGTTAGGAATTGCATCTTTAATTAGTATAAACATGTTTGCTAAAACACCCCATGTCAAATCCTTTCAAAAAATTTCTCACAAGTAGGACAAATATTTTTTCGTCTCACATTGAGAATACAAAATCAAAACGTTATGCGTAAAACATCACTTGCATAATGTCTCTTGAATGCTAAAGGGAATACATAATCAATATGTATTTTCGGGTACATTCAAACGAAGCTACATTGAACTAGAAGCGTTTGGGTTATCTTTTGTTTTATAACAAAACTTGCATAAAACGATTTTGAAGCATCAAAATGAGTCAAGATAACCGCACCTCCACATTGTTTTCATATAGGCACACACTAGAACTTCCACATTATAATAGTGGTTTACGTAAACTAAAATGTGAAATTTTGTTGTTCTAGGAATCATCATGCCTCCTCTAACCCACTACGACCACAAGGACACCATTAAGTACCTACCAAAACACCACAAAACCAAAGGCCTTACCGCAAATCAAGTAAACGTTTTCAAAGCCCTAGAAAAACACTATGTCCATGAGGGTAGAACCATTGACCCATCTTTCCTAGAAGGCACAAACCTTTACGCCAATTTTGCCACAATCAACTTTGAGTGTCTTTTGAATATCGACGAGCCTATTTGTCCTAGGTTCATTCTAGAATTCTATGCATCCTCCGTCCTCTCCACGGATGACTATGGTCATATGTCTATCAACTTTAGGGTTAGCGGTCATCAATACTCCTTCACTCTTGAGGAGTTTGCTCAAATCCTAGGTGTCCCAAACCATGGTACTTGCCTCTATTCCGACTTGCACTCCCTCTCAACTCTTGACAACCTCCAAGACCGTATCCACCCTTATGACACACCCCTTGTCTCAAAAGATGTACTTCGTGACCACCTCTTTGTTAGGACCACCACCACTAGGAGAACCCGTTCGGGGAATGAGGTCGATAAGGACCCATATGGAATGGAAATGAACGAACTTAAGCCCCAATTCAAGAAATGGGAGGAAGTCCTTAGAGCAGATGTCATTAGCACAATAGGGAACCGTGACCATATCAACCTTTGCCTTTGCTACATGCTCTACTCCTTGTCCGTTAGGCAACCTTTCAACCTTGCCTACTACATGGCCAAGAGAATGGCCGACATTCCCGTGCATGGCACAACGGCTATGCCATATGGAATGCTCTTGACCCGTCTCTTTAGGTTCATCTCACCCATTCCACCAACTTCAAATGGTCTTCGTCTTAACTACACTCTCATTCCACACACCTTTGTTCCACTTAGTGATAAGAGAGTTTACAAAGCCCAAGGAAAACGCCCACATCCTCCTACCTCATCTTCGTCTTCCTCAATGAGCGAAGATGACAATTTTCCAAACTCTAGGCTCCCTCCACTCGAATACCTTTCTCAACTTCCGGATATTCCTAATGAGTCGGAGGAGTTCAAGCAAACAAAGGGGATGTTTAAGAATCTTGGAAGGTTCCTTGGAAAGCTCAAGAACAAGATCGACCGTCAATGAGTGCGGGTGTGTTAGGAGTGTTTGGCACAAGGTGCTATTGGAACAAATTGGTAGTTTAAACAATCTTTGTGATGTATTTGTGTGTTAGTACAATGTTTGATACACTTTGGAACATGTTTCAACTAACAATGATGCAGGGAGACAACTTTTGGCAAGTTGTCAAATTTTCAAGTTTATGATATTTTCACTAAGTATAGTGAGATTCTCGACCTAAAGGTCAAAGTCCTATGAAATGCATGTTTACGTGTCCAATTTTTGCATTACCGAACCAGAAATGCCTTATCTCTTTGATTTTAGGAGTTTTCGAAAATTTTGAAAAACGTCTCGCGGGTCAAAAACGTGGACTGCCACTTTTTTCACCCCTGGCGGATCTGGCGGTACCCAAATTTGGGTTCCGCCAGTACAATTTCTGGGAATCCCAGATTTTGCCCAACGGACCAGGCGGCACCCTCAAATGGGTTCCGCCTGTGTATTCTGAGGGTGCCGCCAGCCTCCTGTAGAATTTTAGTTTTTATTTTCACAATTTCAACATCCAAACACCAAAATCCAATCCTTTTAGGTAGAAAACCATTACTTGCAATGTGTTTAGCAAAATAGGATACTCCTTCTTCCATAAACTTAACCAAAACCATTTCCCGCCAAAATTCAAATTCAACCATAACAACCTCAAGGACCCCTCAAACATTAAGGAAGGAACCCTTTTAAGGGATCCTTGAAATCCCTCAGATTTTTACTATCACAAATCCACCAAAACCACTAAGCATTTAGTGCAAAACTTGTCTTCTCACTTCACCATTTTCATTGGATTGACTCCCATGACATGACAACCCACAATTAGTTTTCCAAATCATTAGAAACCTCCATTTTTGTATGGAATAACATCAAATCCAAACACTCCTTTCCATAATTCATCAACACTATAAATTAAGCCATCCTCAACACCATCAAATCACACCTTCCTCAACACAACTTCTCAACCTTATAAACCATGACTAAGTCAACAAACACCTCTCAACCATCAAGACCCATCCGGAAAACCGCCCGGATTAGTGTTAAACCACTATGGTCCAATCAACCCATCAACCTAACCTCCTCATCCTCGGATGAATTTACATCACCCATAAAAAATGAACACTTTTTGAACCTTGCATCTCCATCACCATCACCCAATCAACCAAATGAGCTCACTCCACCACCAACTAAATCACCTATTGACCCAACTCCACCAAGTGCTCCAACTCAACCATCCAAAACCTCATCACCATCACCATTACCCAAAATTGAGCCAATGGAACTCTTTGGGTCTCCTCCCACATCACCACACCCATTTGTCCAAGATCTTAATGATCTTCCACCAAGACCTACACAACCACCACCTTTTGCAAATCAGTCACCAAGGTCAATTCTAGACCTTGATGAGGATCTTAACCTTAACCAACCATCACAACAAGTGTACCATCCACCCACACCATTGTTGTTTCACCCCATCTACCATGACATTCATGATCCTCTATATGGAGAACCAAACTTTGAACACCATGATCACCCAAATCCACCACACCCTCAACCTCAAACCTTTGAGTCTTTATTTCCTTCTTATGAGGATATCCAAAACATGGTTGAAAACCATCTCCATCAAGTAATTGAATTTCAAACCACATTGCTTGACTCAATACCAAACCCATCATCCACCCAAGAACCACAAACCAACCAACCCTCAAACCAAGAAACCAAAACCAACTCATTTCAACCCACTCATCCCCATGCTTGCTCAAATTGTGAGCAAATGGGTGCAACCATCAAAACCTTGCTTCACCAATTCCAAACCGAAACCCGTTTTGCATTCCAACACGTCATAGAACGTTTGGATGCACTTTCCCACCCCAACAAATCCTAGACAACTTTTGGAGGCCATTTGCCCCACTCTAGGAATGTAGGATTTTATTTTATTTTCTTGGTTATTTTTTTAGTTTTTGTGTACAAGTAGAAGAATAGTTCTCATTTCTTGTCTTTTGACTTTTATAGTCAAAATTTTACTTGGAATGAAATTTCTTTCTACTCACTTTAGTACATTGTTGGTTGAGCATATTTGTGTTGTGGTTGCAATGTGTGTGGTAACTACATTCTTAAATATCTATATCACCAACTAACATTTTTTTGTAGGGTCCAAAATCCATGTTTCCCATCTTGGCACTCCATTTAGGGGGAGTATCAACCAAGGGGGAGCATGAGCATTATTCCGCTTCGCCACTCTACTTTTTGTTTCGACAAAAAGGGGGAGAAATATATTGAACTTTCAATACTTAATATGATTTTCATAAATTAAGTAAAACAAGGTTAATATAATTTTTTTTTAAGTCTTGAAAACCAAGATTTTGCATGTTACTTAAAAACAAAGTTTATGTTTTGTCATCAACAAAAAGGGGGAGATTGTTAATACAAATATCGCCTAAAAACGTTATTTATATTTTACGATCTTCGCTAAGTTTTGTTAACGACAAAATGTAAACCTTTGTTTCTAAGCAAAACATAATCTTACTTTTTAAGACTTGCATAAACTAGACTTTTGCTACATTTTACATTTCATAAAACACAACACAAGTTTATTTCTTAAATTAGAAATTGTCACATCACATTTATGGCAAGTTTTGTCACTATGTATTATGGAAAGAAATGTGTTTGACTAACTTTGTTGTTGCTTGCAAGCTTTGTATTTGACTTGTTTTTAAGTGATGTGACATTGTTTGGTTGCTAGGATTTATGAGACAAGACCTTGTTTGGTTTGAAGAGTTATTGCATAAACCTACTACAGACCCGACGGTACCCTGGGGGTACACGGGCGGAACCCATCTGAGGGTTCCGCCTAATCCGCCAAGCATGCAGAATGTTGTGCTATAAATATCAAGCCATAACTTGATTTTTGGCTAACCTCTTGAGATCATATTTTACACACACACTCATCTTTTCTTCTAACCTCTTAACATTGTAAATGTGAAGTTTCCTTTTGTAGCAAAGAAGCTCACAAGGTCGTCAAAAGTTACAAGTTTCCAACACAACGTCGCAAGACTTGTTAGCTTAGTATTGTGTAAACTCTTGTTGTTTACACGTCAATTGTTTGTGTATATTCTGTAGTGAGTGGTTAGTATTTTAGTCCTCAAAATACAAAGAGTGTTGGGAGTTGTTGTACCCTAGTAAAAGAACTAAACGGGAGTGGTTGTGCCCTTGTAAAAGAACTCGATGATGAGACAAAAAATGATCCGTTTTTAGGGGGTCATTTAAGCCCGAATCCGACTTTATTTGATCAAATATTGTCCTAAATCGTTCCTTTTGTGATTTTAGGTGTTTGGAGAGCGAATTCTGGAAAAGAAGCCATTTTGGACATTTTTGGAGCATAAAAGTGAAGAAAACGGCAAAGTACCAAATTTCCATGCTGAACATACAAGGTGACGGCGTCAAGACCACCATCTTGACGGCGTCAGACATGAAGAATTAAACACTGTAGGTGGTGACGGCGTCAGAAGGCTTTATGACGGCGTCAAAGTGGCAAGAATTAAATACCGTGGGTGGTGACGGCGTCACATAGGCCGTCATAAGTGGATCAAGGCCGTCCGAGGAAGTATATGGCGGCGAGGTGACAACGTCAGAATTAACTCTTGACGCCGTCAGACTATTTTTCCTATATATAGTTTTCTAGTTTTTTCATTAAAGGGAGAGAAGTTTTGGTGAAACCCTAAAGACGATTTTGGTGCCTCTTTTACAGGTTTTTCAAGGGTTCCAAACCCTTGAGACCTTGCATTGTAATTGAGATAAGTGTACTTTCAATTCAATCAATATGTCTATGTGTTGGTTGTTTATCTCTTGTTCTTGTCTCAATTCCATTATGCTAGGCTAGATCTCTCTTGTGTTTGCTTAGATCTAATGAAACCTAGATGTTGATTATGTGTTGATTACTTGTCTATTCTTGTTTTGAATGAATGATTTATATGTTAGGCTTAAGAAAACTGGCAGATCTCTAAATGGTAACATGCTTGAACGTCTTAAGAAACATGAACCGAGGCGTACTAGGTCTTTATTGGTTGTATTTAATGCATGAGCCACTGTTTACAATCCCTATAGTTGTGATGGGTCATGGTGTAGGAGGAGATAAGAGCTCATAGAGTTGGGGAGTTATGTATGCCACCCCACGAATGGTATTAAGGAATACAATCCGTCATTCATACAAGTGTAACAAGTAATTAACATGTAAAAGATATCTAGGGAGTAATGAAGTCTAAGTAAACACAATTTCTCCAATTACTGCTCACAACTTTAGTATAATTTAGTTTAATTTCATTTTTATTATTTTATTTTGATTGCATCTTAGCTTTGGGTTAGTTGAATAGCAACTAATTCCGCCCAATCTTTCAAAACCCGAGATTTTAATTGCTTTCATAAAAATATAAAAATACAAAAATAATCATCTTTCACCTCTAGAACTATTAATTAGGTTTTCTAATCCTAGCGACACTATTCCTAAGCTGAACGATCAATCCCTTGGTACTTGTCACTATACTATACTACAACGATCAGGTACACTGCCTGGTGGGGGTTGTAAGCTTCTCGAGATCCCTCGAGAGGTAAAGCAAGGTGCGATTCCCACGCATCAAGTTTTTGGCGCCGCAGCCCGGGGAAATAGTTATTGTCTAGGTTAGGATTTCTTTTTATTAGGTCTACTTGCTAGATTCCTTTCTAGTAAGATTTTATTTTTATTTTTAGGTTCTCTTTAGTCTATCTTGTCTTTGTGTCTTTCTTTGTAAAAAAAAAACTTTTTCCATTGACTATTCCGTTAGCCATTATGGAGAACGCGAATCCACCATACTACAAACCACGAAATTCACCCACCCCAAATGACATCTTGATGTTTAAACAACATGAGGATGAACCTATCTATGATGCATGGGCTCGTTTTAAATATTTACTCCGAAAAGTCCCTCATCATAATTTCGATCTGTGGTCCCAAATTGAAATATTTTACCATCGTGTCGACCACTATACCAAAATGGACATTGACCATACCGCACATGGGGACCTTTGGGGATTAAGTGCTGATGAAGCATGGGAAACCATAGAGAATTGTGCCATACTTGCAAAAAAAATGGACAACCCAACAAACGTTGTTACGGATCAATTGATAGCAAGTTTAAGGGAACAAGCAAGAAGACTGTTTGGGGATAAAACTATAGATAAGATAACTGGGCATACGGGGTGGTATGATTTCACCACAATACAAATGGAAGAGATAGTAGAAAACCCAAGCCCAATAAGTACCCCACAAGTCCTACCAGCACTTGAGGAATACACACCACCCGTGACTTACCCGGAAGTAGTAGAAGAGACTATAGGAGCCCAAATAGAGGTAGAACCCTTGTACCAAACACCACTAGAGGATATAGGTTTGAATACTTGTAGTGATAACCTTACTCTTAGTTCTAGGGAATTACCTAGTGTTGATGAACCGGAACCTCAATCTTCACACAACTTTCCATCCTTAGATATACATCTAGGAGACAAAAGAGGAGCCGACCCACCCATCAACCCATGTAGTCCGGGTAGTCTTAGGATAAAGGCAATGGACTCTAAGCCTTGTAGAGAGGAAGCCAATATAAGAGTGGAAAATGGCCTTACATGCTTACATCACCCATTTATGATTGATCACAAGAAACATTATGGGTTTAAACCGGGTTTATTAGGTCAAGATGGATCCCCAACTAGTAGTCTCTTGAAGTTGATAGAAAATGATCCCTTTCTAGGAGAAAATCTTAATTCACCTATTAACCCGATTGAATTAGGTAAGGTTATGATGATAGGAGCACACCCCTTTGAGCATATAATTCATCCACCACTCTTTCCTCATGAGGCATATTTCCACCCTAAGGGTGTGTATCGCTACTTCCACCCGCATTTAATCCTAAGTGTAGGAAAAACCTCCCCCATTTTCGTTAAATAAGGGTAGAGTCAGGCTCGTGACTCGAACAAAAACAAGCGCTTCTTGGGAGGCAACCCATGTTTTGTGTGATTTTATTTGTTTGATTGTTATTTGCTTCCGTATGCATGTTTAGTTTTTATTGTTGGTTGATCATGTTTCTAAAATAAAATGTGGAAATACTTTACTATGTTGTTTGGCCTAGTCTTAACTTCAACCTAAAGGTATTTTTGCAAAAGATAAGTGTAAGGGGAAACCCCAAATATGTTTTTAAGAAACAAACCGATCATGATTCTCCACAATATTTAATGAACATGTATATTCGTATTTGTTAGAGTCAAATGCTTGTATTGAGTCATAATGAAGTTTTGCAGGATTTTCCAGGAAGTAGGACAAAGTTTTTCCAGAAATTTTCCGGAAACTTAACATAAGAATTTCTGCAGGTCCATTCTGACGGCGTCAGGGTATTGCTCTTGACGGCGTCAGGAGTTAAAATTTGGAAATTTTACCGGTTTTGTTTTTCTAACGGAGTCTTATGGTTTTTTGTGAATTATTAAGTTTTATAATCTCCAGGAAATCTGCAAACTTCATTCCACAAGCATTATATCTTACTTTGCTTTCTAGGATTTAGTAACTTATATAGGATGCCGCCGATTTTACGCGAGGTTGCCTTGTCTACTTTTGTCAGGATTTACAGGTTATTTATGACAAGAGGATGATTTATATTCTGGAAGGGAAGCTTTGATTGTTCATTTTCTTGGAGGAAGATTTAACCTGGCCAACCTATAATCCATACCGAGCGAATCAGGGGAGTATTTGATTTCATTCTCTTTACTTTTTAACTTTTATATTCTTTACTTGAACATTGGGGACAATGTTCATCTTAAGTGTAAGGGGAGGGTAAAAAGATGATACCTTACATATGCACTTTCGCTTGAGTTTGTTTTGTTTGATAGTAGATGAGTAATAAAACTATGAGAAATACTTGTTAGTGTAATTTTAGCGCCAAATTTAAAATTTTTTACAACATTTAGGAGTGAAACTTTAGCCATAGCAAGCGTCTCATGGATAGGAGATTGTATGACTAGCACATAACCGTATATTCAGAAAAATTTTTCACCCAAAAATGTGAGGTTCGCCTTTAGTTTTGATAGGAAAAGCATTTGTTATTGGTGCTTATGAGTGTACCGGTAGCATTTAGATTCTAGAACTTGCGTTAGTGATGCATTCCGAGACCGCTAGTGAGACTACATTCGTGTGGTAGGATTTACTACATGATAAGAGGCATTAGGATCACCCTTGTGTTAAACCCGTATCATAATTACTTGACCATTTAAGTCATATTGCTTGGCTAGTTAAGTCAACTAATTTTTCCCACACCCTTAGCGTTGTACTCATTTTTAGTACACGAAACCCCTAGTACACCCCTCCGAGCCTATCTTTTCGTTTCTAACTTTAAGCATTTTACTTAAAGAAAGAATTTGTTACACCCCACTTAAATGTACAACTAAATCGCCTTAGCCTTCCGTGTATGCGCTCATTTTTAATGCATTATTGTTATTTGTTAAACCCTAAGTTAACTTTCTAATTGATTACATGGTTGCTAAGTCGAGTCATATCCTTGTACATATTGTTTTGGGACGATTGGGACTCATGGGTAAGTACTTATTTTATGGAGTAATGGGGAAGAACATCATATTATTACCCCCATATGTACGTTAATCTTAAAAGTGCTCCAAGTGTTTTGATTTTCTTAATTCGAGTCATTAGAATAGTTTAATGTAAAGTATGTAAAGATTCAAGTGTAAGGGGATTGCTCATACCCCTATGATGTATTATTTTGGATGGTAGGGTAAGAGAGCATGCAAAAAAAAAAAAAAAAAAAAAAAAAAAAAAAAAAAAAAAATCGAAAAAATTAAGAAAAAGAAAAAAAAAATAGAAAAGAAAAAGAGAAAAAAAAAAACATACGGACTACCATCCCGTTTTCATTCTATGTTCATTTTATGTTTTTGTTATTTTTCATTTATTAGCTTAAGTCGAGTCTATTCTTGGCTTAGCAACGCCATCTTGTACATGTAATTAACCAAGATTGTTAACTCGCCACCAGTAAAACTTCCTTTATCCAACAAAACCGTGTAATTTATATCCCTACACCTAATGTTATAACCCTTTAAAAGACCTCTTTGATAGTTTATCCTAGGTGCTTACGCCATGTGGTGGAGGTTTGATCCTTTCCCAAGCCTATGGTAATCTATTTTGCTATGACAGGTAGTGAGAGATATCTTCCATTTCCATAATGTTATATTACTTTATTACACCCGAGAGATGTGAGTATCTAAACACTATTTGTGAGGTGCTTGTGTATGACCTCCGTGCTTGTCTATTGGTCTTTAGTGGAACGATTATTTGTTGTAATTACTTTTATATTAGTGTTAAATGACCCCTAACTTGTCTTTCGAGTAGAATAAAAGCTCATTTGCTTGAGGACAAGCAAATCTCAAGTGTAAGGGTATATGATAAGACGAAAAATGATCCGTTTTTAGGGGGTCATTTAAGCCCGAATCCGACTTTATTTGATCAAATATTGTCCTAAATCGTTCCTTTTGTGATTTTAGGTGTTTGGAGAGCGAATTCTGGAAAAGAAGCCATTTTGGACGTTTTTGGAGCATAAAAGTGAAGAAAACGGCAAAGTACCAAATTTCCATGCTGAAGATACAAGGTGACGGCGTCAAGACCACCATCTTGACGGCGTCAGACATGAAGAATTAAACACCGTAGGTGGTGACGGCGTCAGAAGGCTTTATGACGGCGTCAAAGTGGCAAGAATTAAATACCGTGGGTGGTGACGGCGTCACATAGGCCGTCATAAGTGGATCAAGGCCGTCCGAGGAAGTATATGGCGGCGAGGTGACGGCGTCAGAATTAACTCTTGACGCCGTCAGACTATTTTTCCTATATATAGTTTTCTAGTTTTTTCATTAAAGGGAGAGAAGTTTTGGTGAAACCCTAAAGACGATTTTGGTGCCTCTTTTACAGGTTTTTCAAGGGTTCCAAACCCTTGAGACCTTGCATTGTAATTGAGATAAGTGTACTTTCAATTCAATCAATATGTCTATGTGTTGGTTGTTTATCTCTTGTTCTTGTCTCAATTCCATTATGCTAGGCTAGATCTCTCTTGTGTTTGCTTAGATCTAATGAAACCTAGATGTTGATTATATGTTGATTACTTGTCTATTCTTGTTTTGAATGAATGATTTATATGTTAGGCTTAAGAAAACTGGCAGATCTCCAAATGGTAACATGCTTGAACGTCTTAAGAAACATGAACCGAGGCGTACTAGGTCTTTATTGGTTGTATTTAATGCATGAGCCACTGTTTACAATCCCTATAGTTGTGCTGGGTCATGGTGTAGGAGGAGATAAGAGCTCATAGAGTTGGGGAGTTATGTATGCCACCCCACGAATGGTATTAAGGAATACAATCCGTCATTCATACAAGTGTAACAAGTAATTAACATGTAAAAGATATCTAGGGAGTAATGAAGTCTAAGTAAACACAATTTCTCCAATTACTGCTCACAACTTTAGTATAATTTAGTTTAATTTCATTTTTATTATTTTATTTTGATTGCATCTTAGCTTTGGGTTAGTTGAATAGCAACTAATTCCGCCCACTCCTTCAAAACCCGAGATTTTAATTGCTTTCATAAAAATATAAAAATACAAAAATAATCATCTTTCACCTCTAGAACTATTAATTAGGTTTTCTAATCCTAGCGACACTATTCCTAAGCTGAACGATCAATCCCCCGGTACTTGTCACTATACTATACTACAACGATCAGGTACACTGCCTGGTGGGGGTTGTAAGCTTCTCGAGATCCCTCGAGAGGTAAAGCAAGGTGCGATTCCCACGCATCACTCGACATCTAGCTTTGTGTCGGTAAAAGTATAAGCGACGTGTAAGGTTTTCTCCGCCGGTGAAAGGAGCTTGTTGACTAGTGATAGAAACTCTCGAGTTGGATACTCGGGGCGTGGACGTAGGGCAAGGAAAAAGAGTCCTTGTAGCCGAACCACGATAAATACTCGTGTTGTGGTTTGATCGTTTCTTTCATTTACTTGCATGTTATATATTGTGTTTGTGCATATATCTTTGATCAAACGGAAAGTTTCAAAGCCAACTTAACAAGTATAAAAAGATTTTAATCGGTAAACTATTCAACCCCCCTTCTAGTTTTCCACAATAACCTGTGAATGTTTAAAAAACACTACCTGTGTAGCACCTGCTTTATCATCTACAAAAGCAGCCTACTAAACCCACCCCCGAACCAGACGCTGAACAACCCCCTGAACACACCCCTGTACATAACTCGTGAACACATTCCCCTGAACCCACTCGTTGAGACAACGCTAAACACACCCCATGTCAAATAGGTTAAAATTATTTAATGCATATACCTCTCAGCTTATTCACTTTTATTGAATGGTATATTTGATACACAAATTATTTATTAGAAAAAGTAAACTTTCAGCAAAAAGTGTTTCGGGTCAATTCAACTTAGACCATTTATACCAACGTTAAAATTACCCCCAACGGATGTGACTCATGCATTTTGGCACCTCTAGTGGCCAAACAATAAATCTTTAAACAACTCGTAAATAAACGTACCTTTCTATATCTATTCAGATATCTCTTGAGTGGCTCAATCTAATCGTCAAATCCTAGAGTTGCCATTGGCCATAGCAGATCATCACCATTGATAGTTTTCCTCTTTTCCTTTTGACACTTATCACTTGCCCTATACTCGCATCAAACAGACAAACATATACATAAACCATGAGATTATGTTTTGAGTCATTTTTGCTTAAATAATCTGAATCATTCTTGAAACAGTTCGTACAAAACAGTTTAGTGAAACGACTTAAATACGCTGATAAGCCTAAGTTGTTTGACACTATCCCAACCCTCGAAAGTGCAAATCAGTTGAATCAAAAGCTGATAAGCTGTTTTAATAAGGTAGCCCAAACACTAAACACTGCATACCTAGACCAAAATTTGCTGCAAATACATGAAAAAGTGATCTTCTTGTACATGTTTATCATGTATATACATCCAAATTACAACTGAAACTTCATGACACAAATCCTAAGACTTTAAATCTACTTAAATAGCTAATAATCATCATACAACCTCATAAGCCTATAAAAGTAACCTTATCAACTTTACAAAAACTCCTAAGCTGGGAAAATAAGCTAATCCAAAAACACCCCCTAACAAAACATCAAAACCCATAGCCTAAAAGTATGAATTACGATTAGTATATAGACTTGGTCCAAATATTTTAAATATTCCATACCTGTCTTGTGTAACATGTAAACAATGACTGAAAATCTGCTAATACATTCATTGTCGTCATCACCTGTTAAAAAGGAGGTACATCGATGCGAATCAGTTAACCAAAGCTATTTTAAATACGATCACGAATAAACCATTCAATACCTTCAATAATGCCTATCGCGCTGGTTCCCACTCGAAGTTTCTCCTCCGCTTTGTTTCCATTTAGCTTCAACTTCAGCTTGCCTTGGAGTATTTGCTTTTGCCTCTATTGCGCTGGTCGCAACCGGGCCTCCTATCCACCATATTTCTATTGGGATATAGAATGTACACAATTAGTCAAACATAAAATCAAAAATCATGTTAACTTTGCAAAATCTAAAATTCAACATTAACAAATACCCTTTTGGACCGCTTTGACATCAACCACTGCTGAATTACCTTTATAAACCACAGGTGAACACAGCTAGAAACATTGAAGCAACACCGACCACACACCGTGGCTGCAAACACAATCGATATGCGGCTACCTAGCCAAGATTTCCTACTCCAAAATCCACATAAAAACCTACCCCTGGGGAAAAAAATATGTACAATCAAAATCATAAATCCTAAATAAAAACACACATAAACAAAAACGCATTAACAAAATTTCTCAAGTACAATTAAAATAAAAATGAAAACTTCTTCTAAGATTAACACAAACCCACAATCTTAAACTACATACCTGCAATTAGCTAGAGAATTTCAAAACCCAAATAAGCAAGTACGATTAAACCCAAACCCATCAGGTTTGAAGTTAGTTAAACCCCAATTGTTGTTTTTATTTTTGATAGAGAGCGAGAGAGATAGAGGGTAGGTGAGATGGTTCTAGAGAGACTGAGAGATAGAGTGGTGGGAAGATATGATGGTACGTGTACCCTTTTTTTATTATTATTATTATTTTTTTAATGCTACAGAAGTTTTGGGGGAACATTCCTGTTTATAAGAACCCTGGTGAATGTAATGTAGTATAATATGCTTTTCTCAAGGTCCTTGCTTGGTTTTTGATTTTTCTAATCTTACTTGAGTTGTTTCAGGAAAAAAAAAAACATAAATTGTATTTTGTGTATGTACAAGAAGTAAGGTCATGGTACCCAAAGTTTTAAAATGATAGCAGTACCAAATAATTGCGTTGACAAGACCCGTACTTTTTTACTTGAAAATCAGTTTTTTGGGCCACTAATAGAAACGGTCGTAAAAACCAAAAAACTGTAAGAGCATTTGGTGTCGTGACAACCCAAAACTATTTGTTTGTGTCTTACGGGGTGTCACGTCATCATGACAAACCCCCTTTTACAACCCTCTTAGCAAAACTAATCACAACTTACTCATTTGGATCCCGCCACTTCCTATTTTATTTATTTTTAATCAAATTTTCAAATAAACTAAATTCATTTCATTAAAAATAAAAATACAATACATCATATTAAAACACATACAAAACAGAAACTAACGATATGAAAAAAAAGATAGTAAAAAAAACATACGCAACTTAAGAAATACATCAAATTATAAAGAAACTAATTATGTTGTTGTTGTTGTTGTTGTTGTTGTTGTTGTTGTTGTTGTTGTTGTTGTTGGTGTTGCTGTTGCTGTTGCTGTTGCTGAAATTATTCCCATTGATTTCGGTTCAAAACATGTTCGATGAGATTTCGTTGAAGCGATTCGTGTACGCGTTTATCACGCAGTTCCCTCCCCTTCTTTCGTTGCACTTCGCATCGTTCGACTCATTCCTGTTGAAAATTTACCTGCGAACAAATATACATCTCGCTCATTTCGGATATCGCAAATTGTTGATCTTTCAAAATCATGTTACGCAATATGATGCACGTATACATGATTCTCCGTAACTTGTTCATAGTAGATGCACGCACCGGTTGGACAATAATATGCCAATGTCCTTGGAGGTCACCAAAAGCTCTTTAAATACATCATATTTTTTTTGGTATGTGCAACCATGAATGATTTGACAAAAGATGGCCACTCTGGGTAAATTTCGTCAGCTAGATTATACCCTTGTTTAAATATACGCCCATTTACTTCAAACGGAACCTCAGGGGCGATGTCATCAAGCAGGTCGTCGAATAACGGAGAATTATTCAAACGGTAAGATCGTTATTCACACCCGTCACCCCAAAAAAATGTATGCCAAATCCACAAATTGTAGACGCAACAGCTTCAAGCATTATAGTTGGATACTTTTTATCACCTCTGTGAAATTGCCCTTGCCATTCTTTCGGACAATTTTTCCATTCCCAGTGCATACAATTAATGCTTCCTAACATTCCAGGTATCTTATGAACCAAGTTATGTGCGTTGTATAAGTCTGGTTTTCTTAAAAACTCACACGTATACAATGGATTATGCACATAGTAAAATTATCTAGATAATCGCGTGCACAATGTTCTCCCATTTATAAATACTCATCTAAAGCATTAGCAGTTATGTCGTACGCCAATTGGCGTAGTGCGCATGTGTATTTTATAATCACACTTAAACTTATTACACCTCTAGCATCGGGCCGGACTCTAAACAAATCAAAATGCTTAAGAAGAGAATGATGAGTTTCAATATATGTTTCAATGCCTTGTACTATTTCTAAAAATAGTTTACGGATCATACGATCGCGACGCCTAAAATTTTCATTCAGATATTTTGGGTTGTCACCAAAATAGTCGTCTATTAGACATGCTTCGGCAACTTCACGTTCACGTGGGATGTATCTATGTCGTTGTGAACTTTCGGCTTTTTGTTGATGCAACATTTGCTCATACTCATATTCTTGAAGAATCATCTTGAGTTCCGATATCTCGTCAAGATCATTTTAGCCGGAATAAGATGATGCACTCATGTTTATTGGTTATTATTTTATAGAGTTTAGTGTGAAAGGTTGTGTAGAATTTGTAAAAATATGGTAGTGTTTATAGTGTGTGAATTTATGTAAAAAAGAAAAGAAAAAAAAAAGGTCGAATTTAAATTTAAACGTTTGGTAACGTTTATGTCTGACATAAAAGTACAAAATTCATCTCGCTGTGCAGATGAGTAACCCATGGATGGCGAGCCACGGCGAGGATGCAATGTCACCTCGATGAGCCACGGCAAGGGCCACATCAGGTGCTCTAATAAACTATTTGCTTATTTGCTTCCTTTGATCTGTGTATCATGCTATGACATGTAATAACCCGTCGATATTGGTATGCGGTAAGAAATTTAAACCCTTACAATTAATTATAAACATAGTATCCGTGCACAACTATGGTTTCTAGTTGAACATGAATGTAGCACCTATTTATTATGGTTCTCAAATATATGAAATTCACAACAATTTATAATCTATGCAATGTATAATCCACTTAGCATCCACAATATATATATATATATATATATATATATATATATATATATATATATATATATATATATATATATATATATATAAGTGTGGGTTAAAATAAAAAGTCTCTTATAATAAAAAGTGTAGGAAGTATTGTGAGGGCGACATGTGTCACCCCCCATGCCACATCATATGACACATGTCACCCCACCCTCACCCCCACCCCACACAAAAAAATAATAATAAATAAAAAAATCCCTCCAAAAAAATTTATTTTTTTGGGGCAAAAAAATTTTTTTTTTTCTCGCCAAATTTTTTAGTGCATCACAATTATAAAAGTTACTGCATCACAGTTTTGAATTTTAGTGCATTAAGGTTATAAGTTACTGCATCATAGTTGATGCACTAAACTATTAACTATGATGCAGTAACTTATAATAAAGATGCATCAAAACTTAAAAAAGAATCGTATTTTAATTGTGATGCAGTTACATACATATATGATGCAAAAACCTTATGATAATGCAATTTCTTGTAACTATAATGCAGTAACTTTATAACCATGATGCAGTAACATTAAAATCATGAATGCAGTAACCGTGATGCAGTAAAATCATAATTGTGATGCAGTAAACGTGATGCAGTAACTTTATAACCGTGATGCAGTAAATTTATAACAGTGATGCAGTAAATTTTTTTGGCGGGAAAAAAAATTTCTGAGGGGGGGGGGGACACGTGTTATATGACGTGGCATGGGGGTGACACATGTCACTCCCACAATCCTTCCTACACTTTTTATTATAAGGGTCTTTTTAGATTAACTTCACCCTATATATATATATATATATATATATATATATATATATATATATATATATATATATATATATATATATATATAGGGTGAGGATCTGGTACGTTTTTGTCTTTTAGTGCGGATGGTACGGACGAATCTCAACCTTCCATCTAGTCAACCATCTGAAAAAGGCGGAGTGGCAATATCGTAAATATCCCGTCTTTTTTCAAAATCGTTACTATCGTATTAGCTCTTTTTCTGAAAAAAATTCAAAAAAATCTGAAAAAAATTAAAAAAATAAAGAGGAAAACAAATAATTAAGAATCGCTGAAAAAAAATTTCAAAAAAAAAATCATTTTCATCGTTAAAGGTATTGTGATATTAGCGTATGATTTTGACTTTTTTACAAAAGTTAAGATCTGATCTTGATAAAGTCAAGATCAGATCTTGACTTTTGTAAAAAAAGTCAAAATCAGATTCTGATATCACATAAATTTTTTTTTTTAATAAAAAATTTAATATCACAATAACTTTTTTAATATCGTAAAAACTTTTTCTTAATAAAAATTGTTAATATCGCCGTAACTATCATGCTTTCTTAATATCACTCTAATACTCATACATTCTTTTTCAGTTTTTTTAATATCACCGTAAGTTTTTTTAATATCGTAATAAAAAAACAATTATATTAAGCTTTTCACTAATATCACGGTTCATTTTTACATGTAAAAAAGTTTAATATCACGTTGGTTTTACAATATCACCGTAGCTATCATGGGTTTTTAATATCACGGCTCATAATATTGTTAATATCACGGTAGAACTCATAATATGGTTAATATCACGGTAGCACTCAAAATCAAAAAAACAAAAAGTTCTCAGAAAAATCTGAAAAAATAAAAAAATGAAAGAAGATAACAATATTAAGGATCGCTCAAAAGAAAAAAAAAATTAAAAAAATCGTTTGAATGGTGATTTGGTACCGTGATAGTTGCGTAGATCTTGACTTTTTTACAAAAAGTCAAGATCAGATCTGGATTGGACGGCCTAGATCTATCCGCACGTCCGCACTAAAACAAAACATCCGCACGTGATCCTCACTATATATATATATATATATATATATATATATATATCATGTGTTTTTAATCATTACAATTTTTAATATATAATGCACACACTACATAATTTTTGCTAATTTATCTTTCACAACATTTAATACATACTTGATTTATTTCTGTATTTCTTTTTGAATCATTATAGTTTTCAATGCAAAAATGCACATATAAATCAATAGAATTTAAAATGCATACTAGACTACAAAGTTTCAAAAGTATTATTAAAACGTACAAGTGTTTAGAGAAACAATTTAAATAACTTTTGATTTTTTTTATAAAATTAATCATAAAAGTAAAAAAAAAAAAATAAAAAAAAAAAAAAAAAAAAAAAAAAAAATTGTGTCTTTTATAAAAATGGATATTATTTTTTGTAAGCAAAATGATAAGTGCTAATTCAATGATTATATACTAATTATACTTTTCTTCGACAACTTCACATAATTGCTTGAACATATAAGTTTTCTTTACACTATAACACTCTTTTATTTATATTGTCTATCTATGTGAACAAATGTAATAAACACTATTAATAATAAAAGCATGTTCATAAAAATATACTTTTATTACTTTACAAGATGTACGTTTTTTTTTTGTTTTTTTTTTTTTTTTTGTTTTTTTTTTTTTTCTTTTTTTTGGTTGAACGGCAGAATATTATTAGAAGACTAGCAAGTAGTTAGAAAATTAATAGAGTTTAAGGACTTTGTAACCACATGTTCCAGTTTATAATAGAATTTTTATATCTACTAGACAAGAAATCAAAAGAGTTAACAACGATACTATCAAAGATGTTACTTCTTCGAAACTTCGAGTTGTTGAAGATCACATTGTTTATAAAACTCCAAATGGTCCAAACTATTGAAAGTAACCTCTATGATGATCTTGGCTTTCCTTGTTTGCTATTGCTCGTCCAAATTCACCCAAATGTCATAAACGCATGAAACTGTAGGAAATGGATGATCTAACCAAATTCCAACTTTGTGCCATATTTGAGAAGCTACTTCACAGTGAAGGAAAATGTGGTCAGCATCTTCTTGGTGTAACTTACCTATAGAGTAAAGAGTTAAAGGAATATCAATTCTTCACTCCATAAGGTTTATCCTTATAGGGTCCCAATTAAGAAGACGGCGCAAAACAAATATGTTAACCTTGGAAGGAACATACTTGCATGAATGAGTAGGAAAAAAACATGATGGGAGAGTATAGTTATCTATGATGCGATGTGCACTTTGCACCGTAAACTTCTTTGATTTATCGGCTTCCCACTTCCAATTATCTGGGTTAGAATCTAGAGAAATATGACTAAGAATTTCCATCGAAGCTGCTAATTGAGAACCCTCTGTAGAACCGTAGAGGGGGAGAATACGGTCTTTTCGGCATTTTAGAAGTTTAAAGACTTCAAGCCTCAAATATTAATAAGTGGTTATACAACAACTCCAAGAACCACAATCACAACCAAAGTATATAAAGCATGTAAAGAGACACCACGATATATATTGGTTCGGGATGGGGGGTTTATACCATCCGTACGTCTAGTTGCGAATCCACGACACGTATACTATTCACTAAGTATAATCCTTATGGTGGATTACAAACCGTGTACAACTTCACTCCACCGATATGCACAAAGATCGGTGCTCACTAAGAAGAGCTACTCCCTATGGTATTCCGCCTTCGAAAACCACCCACAAAGACTCGTGATTTGATTTAACCACAAAGACCACAAAGATCACTAAGACTTCCCACCAGAAGTATCAAACCCCAACTAGATACCCAATGATCTAGGCTTGGTCACCAAGTCATAAGACTTCCCTTACAACCAAGTGAATGAATAAAAGATTGTTTGTTCAATCAAGCCCTAACCTAACATAGAGACTCGATTATAATAGAAAGGGTAAAGATAAGAAGACCCTCGACACAATCATAAGAGTGGATTAGGTTCTTGTGATTCTTCCCTTGCAAAGAGATATGTTCTTTCAAAGATGTTAGTGTAAAAAACTAAGAACACAAGATAGAATTAGAGGATTAGAGAGAAAGAATGTAGAGAGAAAGAATAATGGCAAGGGGTGAGGAATACAAGAGGAAAGGGGGTATTTATTGGCCAAGACCCAAACTTGGGAAAAATTTATCGATCCCAGCGCGTTGCCCACGCGTCAACGCGTGGGTGACGCGCCATAGGCTCTGTAACATTTTTTTCCCCAAATGTTGAGTTTTGGTCTTGTAAATACATTGCCTTGCTAAACCCCCAATTGTACTTCACACTAAACCTTAACATTAATTAATCTAAGGTTAACCAACTCAAATAGCCAATTTGGAAAATGTTTTTGTGAAGTGTTTATAAGAAATCAATCATCAAAGATAGAAAGAATGGAAGAGATAATTGAGTAGGGGTAGAATGGGTATTCCTCACAAGGCATAAAAGAGAGAGAGAATATGCCATGGGATATTCCTCTATAGGGAAGAGTGAGTGAGGTTAGGTTAAGAAGTAACCATGGTTAGGTTAGAAAGAAGTGTGTAGAGATTAAACCATAGTTAGGTTAGAAGGTGAAACATGGTTAGGTTAAAGGGTGTATCCAAGGGAATGTTCCATCCTTAGTGTAGTTAAGAGTTAACCATAGTTGGGTGAGAAATGGGTAAGTTGGGAACTAACCATAGGTTGGTTAGAAGTGAACCATGGTTGGGTTAAGAGAAGCATATTCCAAAGAATATTCCATTTCTTAGGGAGGAAGGAGAAATGGATGGTTGAGATGTGTTGTAGAGAAATGGATGGTTGTGATGAAGAGTGTGTAAGGAATATAAGAGATGAGTTGGATTGTGTAAGAGTGAAAAGATGTGTGTAAGGGAATATGTAAGAGTTGGATGTGATGGGGAGCCTAGTGTGTGTAGAGAATGAGATGGTTGTGAGTAGTGTGTGCATTTTTGAAAATAAAGTTGTTGTGGTGTAAGGAATATAATGGTTGGATATGATGTGTGTAAAAATGAGTTGAATGTGTAAGGAATAATGTAAGAGTGATTAGATGGGGAGCCTAGTGTGTGTGAAGAGAGGTATGTGAGTGAAGTGTGTGTATTTTGAATGAAAAGGTATGTGTATGTGAGTTATGTGTGTAAGTAGTGTGTGTAGAAAAGTGTATATGGGGAATGTATAAAGTAGAAGGAATATTGTAAGAAGGGAATCTTGTATGGGAAAGTGTGGGAGTCAAAGTTGTAAGAGTGTAAGAGGTGTAAGGGAATATTTAGAAGATGTTGGGTTGTTTAGAGGCTTTGTCTCTTGTGATTAAGAAGAGATTAAGAGATAATCAAGTTGTCATTAAAAAGAAAAGAATTTGGACAAACATGATTATACTTGAGAAAATCAAAGGTTACTTATAATCTCAAGTAACTCAACGTCAAGAATCCATAGTCTCATAACTCGTGACTTTCCACGACTCGACGTATTCAACTAACACCTTGGTACAAACGAGCCAAGTGCTTTGCCTTGATGTAAAGCATATCCCATGCGGGAAATGATGCGTTTATGCAAAGTGACCTTTGACTTAGTTTGACCAATAAGGGAGTAAACCCGTTACGTGATTAGAGAAGACGTAAGTACAGGCTATGGGTATATGAATGCTTTCATTTGATGTTACGGGAAATATATAAGCTCCCTAGGTTTAGAAGAGCCTTGGCTAGAGGCAAGATTTAGAAAACATGAGTTGGCATTTTCCCGAAAACGGGTATTTTAAAAGTTGAATCTCTCTAATCCAAAAACTCGTTTCGAGTGTTGTCAATTAAGCACATAACATATTCATACTTGTATTGAAAGATCCACATTTTTAGGGTAAGGGGAAAGCCGACTTTCAAATTCATCCCGACTTTCACAGAAGCCATGATTTTCATCCCGACTTGATTTTCATGAAGATGGTGAATGCTTCTGAAAATATTAACCTACATGCCATGATATGAAGATTAAACGAGGATGTCAACAAGCCGCCATAATCTCCAAGAGTTACTGATGCGTGGGAATTGCACCCTCACAAAAGGTTTTACCTCTCAAGGGATCTCGAGAAGCTTACAACCCCCACCAGGCAGTGTACCTGATCGTTGTATTATAGTATAGTGACAAGTATCGGGGGATTGATCATTCAACTCAGGAATAGTGTCGCTAGGATTAGAAAGTCTACTAAACTAAGTCAGAGGTGAGGGATGATTCTTTTTGTATTTTTATATTTTTATATTTTTATAAAAGCAATTAAAAATCTTGGGTTTTGAAGGAGTGGGCGGAATTAGTTGCTAGCCAACTAACCCAATTAATCAAAAGATGCAATCAAAATAAAATAACATAAATGAAAAACAAAACTATTATACTAATGTGGTGGTGACAATAATGAGGAAAGCTGTGTTTACTTAGATTTCATTACTCCCTAGATATCTTTTACAGGTTAATTACTTGTTACAATTGCATGGATGACGGGTCATATTCCTTAATACTAGTCGTAGGGCCGTGTACAATATTCCCTAACTCTATAGGATCCTACTTCACTCCTATGTCGAGCCGTTAGAAGCTCCTAACATGGGATCATTAGAATTCTCCTACGCATTAAATACAACCAAAAATCATAGTACACCTCCGATCATGTTTCTTAAGACGTTCAAGCAAGTTACCAATGGAAGTCTGCCATTTTTCTTAAGCCTAACATCGAATACAATCATCCGTAACAATTATAAACAAGCAATCAACCCATAATCAACATCTAGGTTTCACTACATCTAAGCAAACACAAAGAAATCTAGCCTAGCATGTTAAATAGAAGACAAGCGTAAGATATAATCAAACAACACATAGACATATTGATTGATTTAAAAGAGTACTTATCTCTAATTGAACATGAAAGTTTCAAATGGTTGAAACCCTTGAAAAAGATGGAAAATTCGACCTAGGGTTTTTTCCCTCAAAGTTGCCCACTAATGAATGAAATTTGGAAAACTATATATAGATTTTACAGGGTGACGACTTCAAGAAGGAATTTTTGACGCCGTCAACTCGCCGTCTTAGTAAAAATCGTATTGCCTAGATATGATTTTGACGCCGTCATGTGTGAATTTCTTCTGGGCCGTCACTTGTGTTTTGACCCTGACGGCCTTAGTGACGCCGTCAGGTCCTATAGTTAAAAATCCTCTAGACCGTCACGTGTATTTTCCACATCCACCTCTTTTGTAACTCTTGACGCCGTCATTAAGGACGTTGTGACGCCGTCAGGTACTGTTCCCAGCAAGGAAAATTAAGACTTTGCCGTTTTATTCACTTTTATGCTCCAAAAATGTCCAAAATGCTTCCTTTTCCAGATTTCTCTCCAAAAGTACCTAAAATGACAAAAGGAACAATTTAGGGCAATATTAGATCAAATAATCACGAATTCGGGCTTAAATGACCCCTTAAAAGTGATTCACTTTTCGCCTCATCAAATACCCTTACACTTGAGATTTGCTTGTCCTCAAGCAAATGCGCTTTTATTCTAATCAAAATACAAGTTAGGGGTCATTTAACACTAATATAAAAGTAATTACAACAAATAATCGTTCCACTAAAAACCAAAGACAAGCACGGAGGTCATACACTAGCACCTCACAAATACTGTTTAGATACTCACATCTCTTAGGTGTAATAAAGTATATATCACAATATGGAAATGGAAAACATCTCTCACTACTTGTCATAGCAAAATAGATTACTATAGGCTTGGGAAAGGATCAAACCTCCACCACTTGGCGTAAGCACCTAGGATAAACTATCAAAGAGGTCTTTTAAAAGGGTTATAACGTTAGGTGTAGGGATATGGAATACACGGTTTTGTTGGATAAAGGCAATATTTACTGGTGGCGAGTTAATCATCTTGGTTAGTTACATGTACAATATGGCTTTGCTAAGCCAAGATTAGACTCGACTTAAGCTAATGAATCAAAAATAACAAAAATATAAAATAAACATAGAATGAAACGGGATGGTAGTCCGTATGTTTTTTTTCTCTTTTCTTTTTCTATATTATATATATATTTTTTTTGTGCATACATTCTTACCCTACCATCCAAAATAATACATCATAGGGAATGTACATTCCCCTTACACTTGAATCTTTACATACTTTATAATCAACTATTCTAATGACTCGAATCAAGATAATCAAAACACTTGGAGTACTTTTTAAGATTAACGCACATATGGGGGTAATAATTTGATGTTCTTCCCCATTACTCCATAACACTAGTACTTTACCCATGAGTCCCAATCGTCCCAAAACAATATGTACAAGATATGACTCGACTTAGCAACCATGTAATCAATTAGATAATTAACTAAGGGTATAAACAAATAACAATAATGCACTAAAGATAAATGCATACACGGAAGGCTAAGGCGATTTGGGTGTACATTTGGGTGGGTTGTAACAAATTTTTCCTTTAAGTAAGATGCTTAAAGTTAGAAATGAAAAGATAGGCTCGAAAGGGTGTACTAGGGGTTTCGTGTACTAAAAATGAGTACAACGCTAAGGTGTGGGAAAATTAATTGACTTTACTAGCCAAGTAATATGACTTAAATGGTCAAGTAATTATTATAAGGGTTTAACACAAGGGTGATCCTAATGCCTCTTATCATGTAGTAAATCCTAGTACACGAATGTAGGCTCACTAGCGGTCTCGGGATGCATCACTAACGCAAGTTCTAGAATCTAAATGCTACCGGTACACTAATAAGCACTAATAATGAATGATTTTCCTATAAAATCTAAAAGCGAACCTCACATATTTGGGTGGAAAATTTTTCTGAATGGTACGGTTTTGTGCTAGTCATACAACTCCTATCCATGAGACGCTTGTTAAGGCTAAAGTTTCACTCCTAAATGTTGTAAAAAAATTTAAATTTGGCGCTAAAATTACACTAACAAGTATTTCTCTTAGTTTTATTACACACCTACCATCGAACAAACAAACTCAAGTGCAAGTGTATCCTATAAGGTATCATTATTTACCCTCTCCTTACACTTAGGATGAACATTGTCCCCAATGTTCAATTAAAAAATGTAAAAGTAAAACAGGTAAAAGAATGAAAACAAATACTCCCCTGATTCGTTCGGTGTGGATAGTGTGGTAACAAGGTTAGATCTTCCTCCAAAAAATGAACGTTCAAAGCTTCCCTTCCAGAAAATAAATCATCTTCTTGTCATATATAACCTGTTAAACCTGAGAAAACAAACAAGGCAACCTCGCGTAAAATCGGCGGCAATCTATATATACTAACCAATCCTAGAAAGCAATGTAAGATATAATGCTTGTGGAATGAATGTTTGCAGATTTCCTGGAGTTTATAAAACTAAAGAATTAACAAAAACTTTAAGACTCCGTTAGAAAAACAAAACTCGCAAAATTTCCAGAATTTTACACATAACGCCGTCAGGCTTTAATTCCTGACGCCGTCAGAAGTGACCTGCAGAAATCTTTACGTTAACTTTTCGGAAAATTTCTAGAAAAACTTATGTCCTACTTCCTGGAAAATCCTGCAAAACATCATTATGACTCGATACAAGCATTTGACTCTAACAAATACTAATATACATGTTCATTTAATATTGTGGAGAATCAAGATCCATTACGTTCTTATAAACAAATTTGGGGTTTCCCCTTACACTTAGCTTTTGCAAAATACCTTTATATGAAGTTAAGATGAAGTTAAACAACAAAATAAAGCATTTTCACAATTTTAGTTTGAAACATGATCTACCAACAATAAAAATAAAGCATGCATACGGAAACAATCAAACAAATCAAACAAATAAAAATCACACAAAACATGGGTTGCCTCCCAAGAAGCGCTTTTCTTTATTTACAAGTCTTGTAGCTAGACTTAAGGTCATGGGCTATCCTATATGTGTGAGCTCCTCGTTGAGGACATCTTTGGAATCAAACTTGGGTTTCAACTTCCTATCGGTTTTCTTGGTACGGAATGACCTCTCAAACTTTTCTCCATCCGGATCATATAAAATCATCTTCATATGCCATGATCCGTCACCTTCCTTAGGTGGCTTGTCCCACTTCCACTTACACTTATCCCCTTCCCTTTTCCACTTGTTCATCTCTATGTTGATAGGAATTACGCTTAAGAACTCAATCATTTTCCTAAAGACTAGGGGATCCTTAAAAGGGTCTAGTTCCTCATCTCTAGCTATGAGTTGTTCCACCGAATGTGTTTTATCGATGAAATCTTTTTCTAGATAGAATGGGCGTTGAGGTCCTATAAAGTTTCTTTCTATCCAAGGCCCATATCTAGATGGTCTCCTATTCATCTCTACCCAATGCGGTGTCGGTTCGTCTTCACAATCATAGCTATGCTTCTTAACATCATAAACCGACCAAGTCTCACCCTCTCCTACCGCTATCTTAGATTCCTTGCAATCTATCATGGCACTAGCGGTTGCTAAAAATCCTCTTCCTACTAAAAATGGGCATTTAGTATCACTAACCATATATAGGACGTGAAAATCCGCTAAAATAGTTAACTTTCCTATGTGAACAACTACATCCTTAATCATTCCAACCGGGTGGGCAATACTTCCATCCGCTAGATCAATTTGTACTTCCGTCTCCTCTAACTTTCCTAGCTTAAGAGTAGTGAAAAAGGATAAGGGGATCAAGTTGAGGCTTGATCCTAAGTCGGCTAGTGTGTCAAAAGCTTCAGATCTTCCTATCTTACAAGGCAAAACAAATATACTCGGATCATCAAGCTTCTTAGGCAACTTGTTTTAAACGAAGGCGGTCCCATTTTTACCCAATTTAAATTTCTCATATTTTTCTAGGTGGGCACTATAGTAGGGAGCACGGGCTAAGACATCAATGACGGGGCATTCAAGGTGGAGCTCCTTGAATTCATCGTCAAGGTCTTGTGTAGGAGGTGTTTCAACTACGCTTTTGACCGGTTTGATATTGGGTGTTTCATTCAATTGGTCCTTTTGAAGAATATGGGTTTGCTTGAAACACGTGCTCGTTGCTTTGACCGAATAGTATTGTGGACAAGAAGTAGGTTACGAAACTGATGATATGGCATTAACGTTTAGTTTCGGGTTCTTGACTGTGTCGCTTGGGAGTGCTCCCATTTCTCGGTCATTGAGAACTTTCAATAATGTGTCAATTTTTGTGGTCATCTCACTTTGCTTTTGTTTGAAATCGGCTTCAAACTTAGATATGCGAGCTTCTTGAGATGCCATAAACTTGGACCTCAACCCTTCAAGATTATTGGTACTACCATAGTTATTGGAAGGATTGTTGTTGAAAGTACGGTTAGAGGGTGGACCGTTTCGTTGGTAACGACTAGGTGGATTGGAAGAATTGTTTTGAGGCATATTTTGGTTTTGTTTCCACCTAAGGTTCGGGTGATTTTTCCAAGAAGGGTTGTAGGAATCACCGTAAGGATTTGGCTCGGGTTTCAAAGTGTACCACTTATCTTCCGCTTCATCGGTACGCAAGGATGCGTAGTCCGCAAAAGCTTGTCCGGGGAGTTCCACGAAATCACGAGTGTCATGGGGACCACTACATAATTCGCATGAAGAAGTGATTTTGTTCACTTGGCTTGAAGACTTAGGAGCTTCATAAGATTTCATGAGAAACTTGACTTGTTCCTCAAGTTCCATGATCCTACGGTCAGGAGTGCTAAGATTGTTCGAAGGCAAAGATATTGCTTGACCATTTTGTTCAAATCACGGGGATCATTCCAACTTTCGTTGTCATAGAGAGCAAGATCTTCTATGAGTTCCCATGATTCTTCCGCACTTAGATCACGTAGCTTGCCACCGGCCGATTGGTCAATGGTTAGCCTTGTGGAAAGGTCGATATGATCATAGAAGATTTGGACTTGGAGCCAAAGATCTATGCCATGATGAGGGACTTTTTGGAGTAAGTCCTTGAAACGAGTCCATGCTTCATATAGAGTTTCACCTTGACGTTGTTGGAACATCAAGATATCATTTCTAAGCTTAGTAGTTATCCCCGACGGGAAAAATTAAGCAAGGAAACGAGTGGTGAGATCATCCCATGAGGTGATGGATCCCGCGGATACACATTCAAGCCATTGACTAGCTTGATCACGTAGAGAGAATTGGAATAGGCGTAATCGGGTCGATTCTCTAGTTGTAATATCAAGGTCTATAGAATCTACGATTTTAAGGAAATCCTTGAGATGTTGATTAGGATCTTCGGAACGAAGTCCATGGAATGCTCATCCGTTTTGCACCAACCGCATGGTGTCGGATCGCAAGGGGGACACATTGGCTCCTTGAGTGAGCTCAATAGTATTTCCATAGCCTTGGTGGCTAGGTCGGGAATACTCTCCTAAAGTTCGGGGCCTAGGAGGTGGGTTTGCTAGTGGTGGGTTTTGTGGGTGGTTTTGTTGTAGTAGGTTGATGGGTTCAAAGATGTTACCACCTTCCATGATGTCGGATGGTAAAGGTTACGAACAAAGACACGAAGAAATGAGATAGACTAAAGAAGACCTAAAAATAAAAATAAAATCTTACTAGAAAGGAATCTAGCAAGTAGACCTAATAAAAAGAAATCCTAACCTAGACAATAACTATTCCCCGGCAGCGGCGCCAAAAACTTGATGTGTGGTAATTTCACTCTCACAAAAGGTTTTACCTCTCAAGGGATCTCGAGAAGCTTACAACCCCCACCAGGCAGTGTACCTGATCGTTGTAGTATAGTATAGTGACAAGTACCGAGGGATTGATCGTTCAACTCAGGAATAGTGTTGCTAGGATTATAAAGTCTACTAAATTAAGTCTAGAGGTGAGGGATGATTCTTTTTGTATTTTTATATTTTTATAAATGCAATTAAAAATCTCGGGTTTTGAAGGAGTGGGCAGAATTAGTTGCTAGCCAACTAACCCAATTAATCTAAAGATGCAATCAAAATAAAAGAACAAAAATGAAAAACAAAACTATTATACTAATGTGGTGGTGACAATAATGAGGAAAGCTGTGTTTACTTATATTTCATTACTCCCTGGATATCTTTTACATGTTAATTACTTGTTACAATTGCATGGATGACGGGTCATATTCCTTAATACCAGTCGTAGGGCCGTATACAATATTCCCTAACTCTATAGGATCCTACTTCACTCCTATGTCGAGCCGTTAGAAGCTCCTAACATGGGATCATTAGAATTATCCTACGCATTAAATACAACCAAAAATCATAGTACACCTCTGATCATGTTTCTTAAGACGTTCAAGCAAGTTATCAATGGAAGTCTGCCAGTTTTCTTAAGCCTAACATCGAATACAATCATCCGGAACAATTATAAACAAGCAATCAACCCATAATCAACATCTAGGTTTCACTACATCTAAGCAAACACAAAGAAATCTAGCCTAGCATGTTAAATAGAAGACAAGCGTAAGATATAATCAAACAACACATAGACATATTGATTGATTTGAAAGAGTACTTATCTCTAATTGAACATGAAAGATTCAAAGAGTTGAAACCTTTGAAAAAGCTGGAAAATTCGACCTAGGGTTTTTTCTCTCAAAGTTGCCCACTAATGAATGAAATTTGAAAAATTATATATATATATTTTATAGGGTGACGACGTCAAGAAGGAATTTGTGACGCCGTCAACTCGCCGGCTTAGTAAAAATCGTTTTGCCTAGATATGATTTTGACGCCGTCATGTGTGAATTTATTCTGGGCCGTCACTTGTGTTTTGACCCTGACGGCCTTGGTGACGCCGTCAGGTCCTATAGTTAAAAATCCTCTGGACCGTCACGTGTATTTTCCACATCCACCTCTTTTGTAACTCTTGACGCCGTCATTAAGGAAGTTGTGACGCCGTCAGGTACTGTTCCCAGCAAGAAAAATTAAGACTTTGCCGTTTTCTTCACTTTTATGCTCAAAAAATGTCCAAAATGCTTCCTTTTCCGGATTTCTCTCCAAAAGTACCTAAAATGACAAAAGGAACGATTTAGGGCAATATTGGATCAAAGAATCACGAATTCGAGCTTAAATGACCCCTTAAAAGTGGTTCACTTTTCGCCTCATCAATTACTTGTACAATTTGAACCCATAAACTTCTTAAACTATTTAATAATCTCCATTTCCATTTGAGAATAAGAGCCGAGTTAAGAGATTGAACACTGCCAATGCTATGACCCCATTTTTCTTAGCATTTAAAGCTTGCTTCCATTTTATCCATGAAATATTTTGATCCTCATCTTTACTTCCCAAAAAAAATTTGGATCTCAAAGATTCTATATAATTACACACCTTAATAGGAGCCTTAAACAGAGACATGTGATAAATACCAAGAGAGCTAAGCACCGATTTGATA